>CM034542.1:15483541-15558541 GCA_020002185.1 Paraescarpia echinospica
AACACACTACATGCCCTGACAGATCCCTACAAACACACTGTATACCAAAACATATACAGCAAACACAAGCATGCTGCAAACCCAGACAGTTCCATAAAACATTCTATATTTTCTCCAGTAATATACAAAGTAGACATTTGGCGACATCACCTGTAGCAGCCTGTGCCAGACAAGCCACCCTAGGGAGGCCGTCACTTGGCACAAGTCTGCAGTTTTCTCTGCCAAAGATTAATTCTCACTGCACCCATCTATTCAGGATGCAGTGTACTCAACACTTTGGTACAACTCTAACTCAACATGCTAAAAAACAAAGATCCAGACAGATCCCTACAAACACATTGCTTGCCCAGACAGATCCCTACAAACACATTTCTAGCCCAGACAGATCCCTACAAACACATTGCTTGCCCAGACAGATCCCTATAAACATATTACATGCCCAGACAGATCCCTACAAACACAATTCTTGCCCAGACAGATCCATGCACACACCAGACCTGGGGCGGAAGTACTCGGTACTCGTGTACATTTTTGAAGTATTCGTACTTGTACTCATTGTACTCAGATTTTACGAGTACATTACGAGTACATCTGAGTACTTTCTCAATATATATTGAGGAAAATATATTTATTTGTAGTTATAAAATGAAACTTTCCTGAAATATTTAAATGTTCAACTATTTTTAAAATATTGTGTTATTTCTGGTATAATACCACCTTACCATCCCTAGGCATAGCACATCCTCATTCTCTGATAACCATGACTATGATAACCAAACATGGCAACA
The DNA here is from genome assembly GCA_020002185.1 of Paraescarpia echinospica. Classification (NCBI taxonomy): domain Eukaryota; kingdom Metazoa; phylum Annelida; class Polychaeta; order Sabellida; family Siboglinidae; genus Paraescarpia; species Paraescarpia echinospica. Next base: position 15,484,330 of record CM034542.1, read on the forward strand.
GGCAACACCTTTTCCCAGTCAGAAACACCATGTTAAGCAAACAATAATTGTAGGCTATCAGCTCAGGTTTTGTTTGTTTAATTAAGTTACCAAGATGTCCATAAAGAGCCAATTAGCAGTCAACCCATCAGTTAGACAGGAAATGCCTTTGATGTAGTCTGGAGACTGTCTGGCTGACAGTGCCAACTACTAAGAACAAGAACTGACAGTCTTCCTCTGTAGAAGTAAGGTGGCTCAAGTCAGACTGCCTCCTACAATAGTATAATCCGGTGCCAGCAGCCTGGCTAAAAAGTCCAAAGGGGATTTTGAGCCTGTTATATGGACATGTGCTAACCCTCTCAAAACCAGTAGCCTACGATCAGAAAATATAAATTGCAAACTTCTAATATCAGCAAAAAAATTATTAACTGCCATTGCATATTCACTTATGCCAAGTTATATAAATTAGATTAATTAATAATAAAAAATATGTTATTATTTACTATTTATATTTTAAAAAATGTACTCGTACTTTTATTCGTACTCGTGAGAATGTACTCGTACTCAGCTTTTAGCAATATACTCGTACTTGTACTCATCCATCATCAAAGTACTCGTACTTGTACTCATCCATCATCAAAGTACTCGTACTCATACTCATGAAAATGTACTCGGCCCCAGGTCTGGCACACACACTGCATGCCCAGACAGATCATTACTAACACATTGCATGCCCAGACAGATCATTACTAACACATTGCATGCCCAGACAGATCCCTACAAACACATTGCATGCCCTGACAGATCCCCGCAAACACAATACATGCTCAGACAGATCCCTACAAACACACTGTATACCAAAACATATACAGCAAACACATGCATACTGCAAATCCAGACAGTTTCATAAAACATTCTATATTTTCTCCAGTAATATACAAAATAGACATTTGGCGACATCGCCTGTAGCAGCCTGTGCCAGACAAGCCACCCTAGGGAGGCCGTCACTTGGCACAAGTCTGCAGTTTTCTCTGCCAAAGATTAATTCTCACTGCACCCATCTATTCAGGATGCAGTGTACTCAACACTTTGGTACAACTCTAACTCAACATGCTAAAAAACAAAGATCCAGACAGATCCCTACAAACACATTGCTTGCCCAGACAGATCCCTACAAACACATTGCTTGCCCAGACAGATCCCTACAAACACATTGCATGCCCAGACAGATCCCTACAAACACATTGCTTGCCCAGACAGATCCCTATAAACATATTACATGCCCAGACAGATCCCTACAAACACAATTCTTGCCCAGACAGATCCATGCACACACCAGACCTGGGGCGGAAGTACTCAGTACTCGTGTACATTTTTGAAGTATTCGTACTTGTACTCATTGTACTCAGATTTTACGAGTACATTACGAGTACATCTGAGTACTTTCTCAATATATATTGAGGAAAATATATTTATTTGTAGTTATAAAATGAAACTTTCCTGAAATATTTAAATGTTCAACTATTTTTAAAATATTGTGTTATTTCTGGTATAATACCACCTTACCATCCCTAGGCATAGCACATCCTCATTCTCTGATAACCATGACTATGATAACCAAACATGGCAACAGGCAACACCTTTTCCCAGTCAGAAACACCATGTTAAGCAAACAATAATTGTAGGCTATCAGCTCAGGTTTTGTTTGTTTAATTAAGTTACCAGGATGTCCATAAAGAGCCAATTAGCAGTCAACCCATCAGTTAGACAGGAAATGCCTTTGATGTAGTCTGGAGACTGTCTGGCTGACAGTGCCAACTACTAAGAACAAGAACTGACAGTCTTCCTCTGTAGAAGTAAGGTGGCTCAAGTCAGACTGCCTCCTACAATAGTATAATCCGGTGCCAGCAGCCTGGCTAAAAAGTCCAAAGGGGATTTTGAGCCTGTTATATGGACATGTGCTAACCCTCTCAAAACCAGTAGCCTACGATCAGAAAATATAAATTGCAAACTTCTAATATCAGCAAAAAAATTATTAACTGCCATTGCATATTCACTTATGCCAAGTTATATAAATTAGATTAATAAAAAATATGTTATTATTTACTATTTATATTTTAAAAAATGTACTCGTACTTTTATTCGTACTCGTGAGAATGTACTCGTACTCAGCTTTTAGCAATATACTCGTACTTGTACTCATCCATCATCAAAGTACTCGTACTCATACTCATGAAAATGTACTCGGCCCCAGGTCTGGCACACACACTGCATGCCCAGACAGATCATTACTAACACATTGCATGCCCAGACAGATCATTACTAACACATTGCATGCCCAGACAGATCCCTACAAACACATTGCATGCCCTGACAGATCCCCGCAAACACAATACATGCTCAGACAGATCCCTACAAACACACTGTATACCAAAACATATACAGCAAACACAAGCATACTGCAAATCCAGACAGTTTCATAAAACATTCTATATTTTCTCCAGTAATATACAAAATAGACATTTGGCGACATCGCCTGTAGCAGCCTGTGCCAGACAAGCCACCCTAGGGAGGCCGTCACTTGGCACAAGTCTGCAGTTTTCTCTGCCAAAGATTAATTCTCACTGCACCCATCTATTCAGGATGCAGTGTACTCAACACTTTGGTACAACTCTAACTCAACATGCTAAAAAACAAAGATCCAGACAGATCCCTACAAACACATTGCTTGCCCAGACAGATCCCTACAAACACATTGCTTGCCCAGACAGATCCCTACAAACACATTGCTTGCCCAGACAGATCCCTACAAACACATTGCTTGCCCAGACAGATCCCTACAAACACATTGCTTGCCCAGACAGATCCCTATAAACATATTACATGCCCAGACAGATCCCTACAAACACAATTCTTGCCCAGACAGATCCATGCACACACCAGACCTGGGGCGGAAGTACTCAGTACTCGTGTACATTTTTGAAGTATTCGTACTTGTACTCATTGTACTCAGATTTTACGAGTACATTACGAGTACATCTGAGTACTTTCTCAATATATATTGAGGAAAATATATTTATTTGTAGTTATAAAATGAAACTTTCCTGAAATATTTAAATGTTCAACTATTTTTTAATATTGTGTTATTTCTGGTATAATACCACCTTACCATTCCTAGGCATAGCACATCCTCATTCTCTGATAACCATGACTATGATAACCAAACATGGCAACAGGCAACACCTTTTCCCAGTCAGAAACACCATGTTAAGCAAACAATAATTGTAGGCTATCAGCTCAGGTTTTGTTTGTTTAATTAAGTTACCAGGATGTCCATAAAGAGCCAATTAGCAGTCAACCCACCAGTTAGACAGGAAATGCCTTTGATGTAGTCTGGAGACCATGCCACTTGGCACTGGCTGAGAGTGCCAACTACTAAGAACAAGAACTGACAGTCTTCCTCTGCAGAAGTAAGGTGGCTCAAGTCAGGCTGCCTCCTACAATAGTATAATCCGGTGCCAGCAGCCTGGCTAAAAAGTCCAAAGGGGATTTTGAGCCTGTTATATGGACATGTGCTAACCCTCTCAAAACCAGTAGCCTACGATCAGAAAATATAAATTGCAAACTTCTAATATCAGCAAAAAAATTATTAACTGCCATTGCATATTCACTTATGCCAAGTTATATAAATTAGATTAATTAATAATAAAAAATATGTTATTATTTACTATTTATATTTAAAAAAATGTACTCGTACTTTTATTCGTACTCGTGAGAATGTACTCGTACTCAGCTTTTAGCAATGTACTCGTACTTGTACTCATCCATCATCAAAGTACTCGTACTCATATTCATGAAAATGTACTCGGCCCCAGGTCTGGCACACACATTGCATGCCCAGACAGATCATTACTAACACATTGCATGCCCAGACAGATCATTACTAACACATTGCATGCCCTGACAGATCCCCGCAAACACAATACATGCTCAGACAGATCCCTACAAACACACTGTATACCAAAACATATACAGCAAACACAAGCATACTGCAAATCCAGACAGTTTCATAAAACATTCTATATTTTCTCCAGTAATATACAAAATAGACATTTGGCGACATCGCCTGTAGCAGCCTGCGCCAGACAAGCCACCCTAGGGAGGTCGTCACTTGGCACAAGTCTGCAGCTTTCTCTCCCAAAGATTAATTCTCACTGCACCCACCTATTCAGGATGCAGTGTACTCAACACTTTGGTACAACGCTAATTTGACAGATTAAAACATAAATAAACAGTGATCACTTCTTATTGTCATTCTCGTCTCAAACAATTGCCAAAGTTATTTTTCTCAAACGCTTATGACTCCACCTGTACCAAATCAAACAGAACAGACTAAGACAGAAGTTGTATTTCTCTTATAGCAGCTTCAATAGTCTTATTTAACAAACGCAACTGTTTACAATCATTACCAACTGGTAATTGTACTCACCAAGGAATGGCTTCTTGGTCTTGCGTGCCCAGCCTGCAGCCAACACCTTGCCCTCCATACCCCGCACCCCGAAGCCCCCAGGAACGAGGACACCACTGCTGCTACAGAGCTGGTGCCATGCCTCGTGGTACCGCACTGGGTCCTCTTGCTGAGTCTCCAGTTCCAGGTCTGTTGCTTCAATATACTGCAACACACGGTCGCACAAACAATGAGTCAAACAACTCATGGTCGCACAAACAATGAGTCAAACAACTCATGGTCACACAAACAATGAGTCAAACAACTCATGGTCACACAAACAATGAGTCAAACAACTCATGGTCACACAAACAATGAGTCAAACAACAGTCACACAAACAATGAGTCAAACAACTCATGGTCACACAATGAGTCAAACAACTCACACAAACAATGCATCAAACAGCACATGGTCACACAAACAATGAGTCAAACAACTCATGGTCACACAAACAATGAGTCAAACAACTCATGGTCACACAAACAATGAGTCAAACAACTCATGGTCACACAAACAATGCATCAAACAGCACACGGTCGTACAAACAATAAGTCAAACAACTCATGGTCACACAAACAATGAGTCAAACAACACAGTCACACAAACAATGAGTCAAACAACTCATGGTCACAAAAACAATGAGTCAAACAACTCATGGTCACACAAACAATGAGTCAAACAACTCATGGTCACACAAACAATGAGTCAAACAACTCATGGTCACACAAACAATGAGTCAAACAACTCATGGTCACACAAACAATGCATCAAACAGCACACGGTCGTACAAACAATAAGTCAAACAACTCATGGTCACACAAACAATGAGTCAAACAACACAGTCACACAAACAATGAGTCAAACAACTCATGGTCACACAAACAATGAGTCAAACAACTCATGGTCACACAAACAATGAGTCAAACAACTCATGGTCACACAAACAATGAGTCAAACAACTCATGGTCACACAAACAATGAGTCAAACAACTCATGGTCACACAAACAATGAGTCAAACAACTCATGGTCACACAAACAATGAGTCAAACAACTCATGGTCACACAAACAATGAGTCAAACAACTCATGGTCACACAAACAATGAGTCAAACAACTCATGGTCACACAAACAATGAGTCAAACAACTCATGGTCACACAAACAATGAGTCAAACAACACAGTCACACAAACAATGTGTCAAACAATTAATTAATTACTGAATAAGTTGTAAACTTAAGTCTTGTGCTGAAATAATTCCAAATAAATAGCACCCTTATTTCTTATAGAACGAAGTCTTATTTCTAAAGTTGCCTCGGATATATGCATTTGTGCAAACAATGAGTGTCAATCTCCAAATATCTTGCTTCAATATACTGCAACATGAGGTCAAATAAACTAATAAGCATGTTTTCCTTATTGATACAGTATCAATAATAACAAACTAATAAGCATGTTTTCCTTATTGATACAGTATCAATAATAACAAACTAATAAGCATGTTTTCCTTACTGATACAGTATTAATAATAACAAGCATGACTGCACAAGTACAGAGTTTGTTAGTGTTACAAAGTCAGCAGTTTGCCGTCTCTGCACTGATGGCTAGACCTGCCCAAACATAGTGTTGCTGCAGTGAAGCAGCCCGACTACACGTAGGTAGCTGGCCGCCAAACTAGCTGCACTTTCTTCTACCAAAGTTTAATTCTCACTAACACCAATATGGGGTGCAGTGTACTCAACACTTTGGCTTCTCAAACCTCGTAACTAATCATGCCCTTCCTCAAAAAGTTTGGTAAATACATATGTATATCTAATTTGCCTTGTTAATAGATGATACACCTATGTGATGGCTAATGTTATGCAATCATCACGTTATATACCTGGTTGATTTTACATACATTTCACTCCCAATTATACTTCCTTACAAATATACAAAAAATATTACAAGTTGCAAACTAATCTCACATCTGAATTTACCAATGTACCAAAAATCTGGAATCAACTCCCTATCGCTTTAAAATCACCTGAGAATATAGATAACTTTCATAAAAAATGAAGACTTAAGCATGACAACTGGTTCACTGGTCATTCAGCGAGACATCACGTGTACCTTGAGGTTGAGCTTGTGGTTACAGGCCATGGCCGCATGAGTGAGGGCCTTGATAACGGATGCGTACGCATCCTCGAGTCTCGTGTACTTGCCCACTAGAGCAATGGTGACCTCCTTCAGTAGACGGTCCTGTCTGGCAACAACAACACACACAGTCACCGAGACTGCTCCAGTCACACCTACACACGCCAGCAGGGGTATATGAAGGATCTGTGGAGGAGCAGGCTTGGTCACACTTTAGTTTCCCGCACTAAAATGTAACGGCATAATACATTACAGGATTTTTTATACTGTAAATGGGGCATGGCCCAACGTCCCCATCAATGCGCCACTGCCAGCCAGTATCGTTGACAACTATGGCATTTATTGGCTCATTTACTGATTTCACACCTTCAATAACTTGTGACAACACCTATATACATTGGTATATCGGGGCTTTACTATTAATATAAATAATCCTGTACTAAAACACAGCTACTGCCAGCTGAATTAACACGTGGTATCAACCCATTTTCTAACTATACACCTATCCAACAATGAGCTGAATGTCATATAAAGCAGTGAAAAATCTGTCGAGTAACTGAATCTGAAATTTACCTGCACTGATCTATACTACTATGCCTGATGCTTTGTGTGGTAATCTTGTTATGCGCCAAGCACAAGGAGAGTGGGCAATATTTCACTAACATTCTGACAAGCTAACAGGCCCAGTTTTGCTCCTTAACGATGATCTTGTTTACTGAAAACGTGGAGCGCAGTAGCACAGTGGCTAGAGCTTCAGACTCTTGACCGAGAGAACCTGGGTTCGAATCCTGTGCTGCGGTGTCGAACCTTGGGCAAGTCCGTCCATTCTACATTGCACCAGTTCACTGAGCTGTATGAATGAGTACCTGGCTATAGTCAGTGATGGATATTTGTGTATGAATAGTCTTCGTGCATTAACGTGGCTGGATGCTTCCCAGAGAAGTTGAGATGGTGTTTGATTGAACCAGGGAGTAAAGCTCTTTGAACAGTCATGAGGACACTTTCGCTGGTGTGTCACAGAAATAGTGTCCTTAATAATACAAATTTTCACACCTTGAAAATGCTCCTTAATTTAGTGGATTCTGTATAATGATGGATCTTCCTTATAAGACCATTACTTTAGTAATACGGTCCCCGGGACCAACACGTACCTGTCGGCAAGGTCTCTCCACTTGAGCAGGAACTTGCGGGGCCGCGGTCGAGGGAGCGGAATGTGTAGACGCTCGGCAAAGAACTCGACCAGTTTCTGGTCCTCCAGCAGAAGAGGCACACGGAAGATTGAACCAACGTCGTGCACGCCAATCACCTGTCAATGTACATCACGCTGCGACTCGTACACAAGTGTTTTGGACGTGTACTCTTTCCACGATAGGTGCACTAATGTGGTAGATGTATACAAAGTTGTCAATGCAAAAGAAAGCAAGAAAGTTGTCATGTAATGCTGGTTAGACATTCAACATATTAAAAAACTGACGTTGCAATCAAAATTATGCATACAACCTCCAACAATGTTTAATTATATGCATTAAATAACTAGGATGACACATCTCCAAGACCAATCTTTCTCGCATATAGTTCCTGATTAAACAACTTTGCCCTGTTTTTCGTTGCAAAAAAATCTGGGCCAGATTTTCATCAAAATACGTGACTGAACATCAGATTCCCACAAGTGTCAGCTATATTATAGGCTTGACGGACCTTGTTGCTAGGAAACATGTCAGGTGATGGATGAGTCAATTACCTGTTCTGGAGGAACGTGACAGAAGTTTGAGATCTTCTCTTTCACTTGTTCACTCAGGACTGTCTGACTTCGACACATTATCTGCAACCGTTTACATCACTGTTACTGACTGAGAAAGTAGGCACTAAGTAACTAGACAAATTCTCTGTAGACAACTTTATACATACATACACACACACACCAAAAGTTTATTATAAAACTATTACTATACAATGTTACTTATTATAGTGGTATAGTATTTACTAAAGAGCATCTTTTTTTGTTGTCATGGAAATAAAAAAAATATATAATAATGTTTCACTCAGTAAGAACTACTCATCATGATGGGCAGAACACATTGCATTACAATTGAAAATAAAAAATCTAGCAGAGGCGTGTCTCCTATGTAAGGCCAGTGTAAATATAAAAATATTTGTTACCAGGTCTGGACAGAGGCCAAGGCCTCGCAGTTCACGCACGCTGTTCTGTGTTGGCTTGGTCTTCTGCTCTCCTGTAGCTTTTGGCTAAACACACAAGTATATTATATAAGTGACCTACAGCCTACAGGCCTGTGGTAATAGTAATATGTAATAGTAACAATTACAAATATTGAAGTAGTAGTAATAGATTGAATAAAAACACACTGTAATAGGAAGCAATGTAATAGTAATTGACCTATTACTTTTATATTACTATTGGACATTTCAAAGTTCAATTTGAGTTGCGGATATTTAGTCTATTTATTTAAATAATGTTTACAAGGAAAAAAATATTCCACTAGTTTCACCACATTTTATGATTGCTCCCCTGTAAATCATCGCCCTCATCTGACCCTGGAGGGTATGAGAGTTTACATAGCAGGAGATACTGGGACAGTGTGACAGCCGTATGGCTAAAAGGATTCAATAGTTCTTTGAAGTTGGCTCTCATGCCAACTACACTTTACACACAAGCCTATAATAATAATATGGGTTTAGTGGTTGCCTGCATGATACTGGACCTAAACAACAGAGATATATAAAACATCCTGATGTAGTTGTACTTGTGCCAATAATCAACTGTCCACCAAGCACCAGTAGAGCAATATGGTTTAACTACACCGATTATAATTCAGCAAGTTAAGTGATAGCGACAGTGCTTTTGTCTTTCATTCCTATATAACCTATCCATAAACAGTGTAGTTAGTAGATAACACTAAATATGGTAGTTATTGTTTGTGGTACATATTTATGCATACCATGTATTATACTATAAATAGTTCCGATGAAAAATGTAATAGTTATATATCACATTGAGCATTTATTAGGAAGGAAAGTAATAGATAACATTGTGATGTAATTGACCCCAGGCCTGATGGCGTAGATACTCATGTACTAGTGACCAACTCCAGTCTTGTATATACTGTATATAGAGGTGTATAAATGCCAATTTGCATAACATTTCAAGCATGCAAAACAGTGAACATTTTTAGTTACCAAACATGCCTCGTTATTTAGTTCACCAGTACAGGAGTCCAGCAACAATGTAGTTTGGGTGTGGCCATGACATGCATGGGTGATGCTGACTACGCATTCTCTACAGACCTATACAGTCAACAGTGGTAAAAATTTGTAAGAAGCAAAGGTAGCCATGTTGGTTTGTTTTGGCAACTGTCAGTAGTTTTATGTGTTATTCTATCCGTAGCAATGAACCTACTCTGCTATCATGTCCAGTACACTGACTGTAGCAGACTGCGCCAGACAAGCCACCCTAGGGCGGCCGTCACTTGGCACAAGTCTGCAGCTTTCTCTCCCAAAGATTAATTCTCACTACACCCAACTATTCAGGATGCAGTGTACTCAACACTTTGGTACAACACTAATTCAACATACTAAAACAAGAACAAATACAGATCACTTCTTACAGTACTGCAATTAACGCTTAATTTTTTACTTCCCTAATGCTCACAGGAAGGTATTGCACACTGCCATTGTCCTTACCTGTGGGATAAGGCTGACATGCACACAAGCAAAGTTCTCTCTTTTCACACGAAACTGGAACTGTCTGAATGCCTCAACAAAGGGCATACCCTCTATGTCTCCGATTGTACCACCAAGCTGCAAGAACACACACACAAGTGACAGACGTGTCTAAATGGGTAACACAGTTCTACCATATATCAGCAGAATTTACAATATTTTTGCTGCTTCTTTAGAGCAAGCTGAGCAACATTGAAACATTCCGATTTATTATTACAAACAATTTTTTTATGTTTCTTGCACAGCGTAGCAAGCTACCCTGACATTTAGCAGGTTCTAACTTATCTTACTATTTATTATGCCCTATAAAAGATGTTATTTTAAACAATATATTTGTTCATGTACACATGTACAAATAGATATTCATTACATATCTTCAGACGTGAAAATAATATTCAGTGCCAAAATAATTACCTTTAATTAATAGAATGAATAAATGTATATGTACAAAGTTTACCCAGGCCTTATGCCAACTCACCACTTAATGTTTACACCAGATTACAGTAGATTAATGAGTGTTTACCTCAATAATACAGCACTCAGGCTCCTTGTTGTTACCGTCGACAGGAATCTTGGCAACCCTCTCCACCCATTCCTGTATGGCGTCTGTCACATGAGGCACAACTAGAGGGAAATATGAATCAAATATCAATTAGAACAAGACAACAACATACATAAATAATGTCAACAACTGCATGACCTTAATCCATTAACCCTCTCAAGGCCAGATTAATGCAAATATTTGCCATGTTATTGAATCCTATTAAATCAAGAGATTGTGCTGCGAACAAATCATGTGATATACTCAGGTTGCATGAATGCAAGTAAATAAATAATGTTTGATCCGATTCAAATAACATTGTCACCAAATCTGAAGAACTAATTCCTGGTGTAACTATCCAAGTATGTGACATATATGTCAATTTATTACCCAAATATGAATTTCTAAAGTTTGACAAAAATGTTTCATTAATAATTAGCGGATACATGCTGCATATGAAATGTTCATAAATTACTATACTACAGAATGGAAAACTAATTAAATGTCTATGGTAAATAAAACTGAAATAATTAAATTTTTTCTGACTGCATGTATTTTCCAGATTTTTAACAAAATGGCGTTCTTTGCAATCATAGCCATCATCCCATCTGAACTATTAAGTCAGTGTTATATTTAAAATGCGTAATCATTGTGCAAAACATTCCCCTTCGATGGCAGTGTTTGTTAAACTTGATTCGAAAATCCCTTCAAAATCCGAATCACTGGAGTTCGACATAATGACAACATCGAGAATTACAACAAAGCTAAAAACACTACCCGCTTCGTCGCGTGGTGCATTAATACTTGTTTACAACAAAATAAACCATTAAAAAGTTAGCATTCAATCATAGAAATTGCCTGCAGACGCATGTTTTTGGAATAATTTCCGGGTGCTTCCATGTTTATGCCCGCAGCAAATGTTAAACTTTAATCTTATTGGCTGAAAATCCCCATTAAAATATTCACTGCGTGGCGTAAAAGAGGGACTGAAAATTGTGTGACGCTGAGTTCAACTACAAAACCGCGTGGTGGTTGGTGCTATTTAGGCACGGAAATCGCCAACATTTCTAACTTTTGACACGTCCCAGTGAAACTTCAATATTATCTGCTAATTGCCGAAATAAATTGGCGTTATTGGATGACACTGTTTCGCGGTACCAGTTTAAATGTGCCCCTGTATTGGGGCATATTCTAGCATTCTGGCCATGAGTGGGAGTAGGGTTGATGCGGACGTTCTGACCACGAGAGGGTTAAATCAGTGCTCTACCAATGCAGCTATCAATGTCTGTTAAGATATCATGTTGGTTTAAACCCATGTTACTTTCTTGGATGCGTAGCCAACCTCTCCCCTACCAAAGTGGAAAATTGTCTTCCATTTTGTTTAGGCAAACTTTTTTTAAAGGCAAAGCGAAATGAAATTTTCATTTTTTTGAAACTTTGTATATGTAAACCTAATGCTCTTGTCAAGTATTGCGCCAAATATGAAGTCTGTTCATTGCGAACTGCTGCCATTATCATGTCGGACGGTAGAGATGAATCTAGTCATGCTGGTTCTCATGGCAACAACGAATTCGATGATTATGAAGAAGTTAATTATGGTCCGCAACCGTATCTGCATGAACCAGATGCTGATGTCGTGAGAGACGAAAGAGATATGCCGGATCAACCTGGCAATGATGATGCGGTGCCCGACGTGTCCCCGTGGTAATTCTTTTCGTTTACATAGACATAGAATAATGACTGATGTCATGGCAGTGATATGAATTGTCCCTGGTGTGAAAAATGCGCGTGTGTGAAACCGTTTAGAATAACCATTTAGAATCTAATTTGTGCTAACATATTGTTATAAATTTACGAGTTGCTTGAGTGAAGTGCTTACAATTATAAAAATGGCAAAACACGCCAGCACCGCCATTACCGGCATTAGTCGCGTAATGTATACTTAGTTATGACCGGAAACTTCATGCCATGTCAAAATCTGTATCACTGAAATATTGTGTGTTCTCGACCCTCTTAGCCATTTTTAATACTGATGTTGCACATTGTGGAGAGATATTTACGGGCATAGACATATTTACACAGTGCAGATAGGACACATAGTTTTTTACCTGGGTGTCTTTTACAAGATTTGGACTGTCTATTTTGTAAGTACAGTCACGCCTCGTTATAACGCGCCCCGTTATAACGCGGATTCGGTTATAACGCGGTCGGTCGTGGACCCCGAATTTCTGCCGCCAGGGGGGAAATGGGCGCTATGACAAACTATATTAACACGGTAATAACTGTCAATTGTTTTATGTGAAATTATCCCCGTCTTTGTCCACGGCATGTGTATGTTGAAAGACTAGTTGGCGGACAATAAATTTAACGTTGACGTACAACTGCAACGAATCAAGTGTGAGGCGCGTCACTACGTTGCCGTTGTTTATTCTGCACTGCCAATTAATGCTATCAAAGTTTCTTTGACTATAATTATGGTCAGTTTTAACTTTAGGAACAGTAAATGTGGAGCGAAGTATTGTTTGTTTTGCGCCGACATCAAACGAATCGTTTCCAATCTGCTAGTTATGCTCATGGCTTCCGCGGATCGCCAGTTCGCCTGGTTTCGGCGCCGGGCGGCTTGTAAAGTGTAATTGAAATTCACAAATACGCCTTGCTTAAGAATGGGTTAAATACGTTTTAATACAGCTTAGTAGGCAAGATCAGTAAGCTAACATTGCGTAACAAATATTAGCTTTTCGCTGCGATGAACGCAAAGCTACTGCCTGTACTGGTGCGCCAAAATATTAATTCGTCAACCGCATATGAATTGGTGAATCGTAATATTGTTCGGCACGGTAAATGTGCTATCTAAATTGGTATTTTGATTGAAAGACGAAGTTAAGCCAATTGTGAGCGTACTTATAGATTTAAATTCTTAATCAACTCTAACACAGCGTTTCTCAAATCATGTGCGTATTCGGCTGCTGAGTGCCAGGTCATTATTTTAGATATTACGTCAACGGTACCATATTATCGTTCAGTTGACCGTGGCTTGTTGGTCCGTTGTTTATTTATAAACGGTACACAATTCATGTATTTTATTCAGTTCAACAGTGTACAACATTTAAACAGACTACACACTGACATTGGCTGGCAGTTTAATAAGCTTCATAAACTGCGTATAGACTGCGCGACGTGCACACTTTGGTTGGCTTCGATGGCGTTCTTCGTGCAGCAGCGATGTCGGTCGTCGACGTAGTGCCCCTGACGGCAGATATGGGAACGCGCCTCGTTTATAACGCGCCTCGTTTATAATGCGGATTCATTTCATGGACCCCGACTACCGCGTTATAACGAGGCGCGACTGTACTTCACTAAAAACAACTTTTCTAACAGTCTGTTGGCACAAATGTGACAGAATACATGTTAGAGATTTAGCACATAGATATTGTACTGAAAAGTTTTGTAAGTGGCATTAAACATTAGTACGCACGATTTGTGCTCCGACCAGTATACGATAATAATGTGGCGCCTTTGCGTACAGTGAAAAGTAAATCGCACGAAGCGAGCTGATTCCTGCCAGTGTGAGAAATCATCAGTGCCGCGTAGCGATCAAAGCTGACGACACAGTGCGGATAATATTATGTATTTGTAACATTTGAAAATAGTACTGCTGTGATTTATGTTTCTGTTTTTCTTCTTTCTTCAATCACTCAAACTGTTATCTTGCACCATGAAATTGTCATATGTATTACATGTATTGTGAGGGCTAATCAGCCACTCGTGGCTTTATACACTCATTATAGAAACTATGACAATCTGTGTTACATTCCGTTGTTGCAATTTCACGTATAACCTGAAACAACAAGCCACACTGCCATTGACCATGTAAAAGAATAGGGCATGCTAAGCAGCACTGCCTGCGGTGACGTCATCAGAGCCGCTAGGTGTTGCAACAAACTGTGCAGAAAATGTACTGAAAAGCGCGACCAGCAGGGGCCTTGAACAGGGTGACAGAGGGGGTTAAAGAATTTATTAAATATCAGGACACTATTTTTAGAGTATATTTCATTCAGAAAAGGAATAACAAAATTTAATTTAACTTAGTCTTTAACGCATCAGCCTAGCCTTTAAAGGAAATAAAAACAAGGCATTAGCTAAAATCCGTTTTCCATGTGTACAGAAAGTTTAATATTGCATGTAACATTCGAGAACATTTAAAAAATACAGAAAAATACATTTGTAGCATAAATTCGATTTTAAACCCGTCTGTGTAGCGATTCCCACGTAAAATAAAAATTTAGTGAGCTAGGCGATCACGTGGTATCTTAACGTCACACGACTCACACTCGCAGCAGGCCGACCCTTTCCAGGGGTAGAACTACCCACTAGTCCGCTAGTCCGTACACTAGTAAAGATTACGGCGGACTAGTAAACCCGGCCTACCAACTAGTCCGGCTGTCTAGTAAAAATCAGTGTGTTGCGTGGCGCCACCAACCGTACAATTGACAAAGTAAATCTTCACCTAATGTGAATCGACAGTGAAACGGTACTTTTGATTGGTTGTTGTGTGACATAGAAATCTGAAACGACCGTTTTGTTTGGCTTAGCGTATCATGTAGAGGGGTACCGGCTAATGAGCGCAATTGGCGTCCATTTTCGCGTCTATTTTCGCGTCTATTTTCAAATGCGCGGATTTCGAATACGGTTCACATCTTCAGTTCTACATCAATTATTTTGTTAATTCATTACTAATTATTTTGTTACGTTTACGCACGATGCATCGTTATTTAACTGGGGTTGCAAAACCAGAAGTTAAACGCAAGGTGGAAAAGCGAGAACGGGACACGCTGTACGACCAGCAGAAACGACAGCGTGGCTATTTGAAGGTTTGGGAACGAGACCACACTTGGCTGTCCTACGATGACGACAACGATTTGATGTTTTGCAAAGTGTGCAGGACACACAACGTAACTGGTGTCCGTGGCAAGAATGCGTTCTTGACTGGCACGGACAACTTTCGTCCAGACTCGCTACGCGCACACAGTACAAGCGAGGCGCACACACGAGCTGTCTTCCGGCAAACTGCGTTCGAAGCCCGTCCCGGCACTGCACCTGCCCACCGAGCCATCCAAGCGCTGAACACGGCCACCATGGACCGTCTGACGCATTTGTTTAGGTAATTATGTTACCCATGTGATATAATGTTATAAAATGTAAAAACATATTGTGTTTGATTGTACTTTGTTAGGGTTAGCACTATATGGTTTAAATTATTATCCCTCATTTCTCTGTTATCTCTCATTTCAAGCGTGCCGTGCAGTAAACAATGCCATGGGAAATTATTAATTTGCATTTGATGTAGATCTGTGTTATAACTTGCCTGGATCTTCGGGTTCAAAAGTAATACTATTTAGTGTTGTATTTCCCGCCTTTATGCATCATATTTTTGGTTTTGAGAACGTGGCTTGTCTTGTGATTTTTGTGCTTTTATTAAAATTTAAACCTGCCCATCTTCAAATCTTCGTCAAGTTTTGTTTTGAAAGCGAGGATGTTTTTAGTATTCACTGTTTGCTGAGGAAGGTTGTTATGTTGTGACTATACTCAGTATTTATTTAATACTATGATATTTAATATTTCCTGCATTGGATGTTTCAGGACTTGTCACGCGATAGCAAAGCACCGGCGTCCGTTCACAGATTATGTGTGGCAGTGTACCCTGGACGCACAGAAGGGCCTTGATGTGGGGAACACTTATCGGAATGACAAGGCATGCAAGCAGTTCGTGCGTGCCATCGCTGAGGTTGAGCGCCGTCACCTCGCACAGCACCTGGAGAGTGCTCACTTTCTCGCCCTCATCAGTGACGGTACGACAGATGCGTCCATCACGGAAGCGGAGATAGTGTACGTGAGGTATGCAGTGAATGGTGTCGTCTCTACTGCCTTCGCTGGTATTGAGAACGTCGGCAAGGCAGATGCTCCGTCAATCAAGCGGGCAATTGACGGTGTCGTGGAGCGCTACCTCCACATCCCGAAAGAGACACTCATGAAGAAGCTTGTCGGATTCGGCAGTGATGGCGCCGCTGTTATGACCGGATCAGCCAACGGTGTCGCCACGCTCTTCCGAAATGAGCAGCCGTGTCTGCAAGCAATCCACTGCTATGCGCATCGCCTGGAACTTGCATATAAGGACGCATTGTGTCGGTTGCCCATGTACACAAAGTTGAGCGGTCTCCTCCTGAGCCTCTACTTGTTCTACCATCACTCGCCACTGAACCGTAGCAACTTGAAGGCAGCATTCGACACATTGTCTCTGCCATGTGCCCTTCCACCACGTGTCGGTGGCACTCGCTGGTTGCCACATCTGCTGAAGGCACTGCAGGCCCTTGTGAAGGGATATCCAGCATATGTCCTGCATCTGACGCAGATGCAAGTGCCCGGGGGCTCCGGAGATGCCAAGGCAAAGGCCATTGGCTTCTTGGCGACACTGCACCGACGAGACATCATCGAGATGGCACACTTCCTTCTCGATGTGCTGTTTGTTCTGAGCAAGCTGTCGCTGGTGGCTCAGACAGTGACTGCGACAGTTGCTGATGTACATGCCACGCTGACATCCGTTGTGGCCACCCTTGTGATGTACAAGACGACCACAACTGCCAAGGAGCGTGCCCTGGCGCGCATGGAAGACTTCCATGGTGAGACACTCACAGGTGCTGTCTTCGCCAAGCAGACCCGACTGCAGATCTTGGGCAACCTGGTCAGCTGTCTGGAGGGTCGCTTCGTTGACAGCAATTCGGACGTTGTGCGTGCATCATCAATCGTTAGCTTCAAGCTGTGGCCTGAAGCTGCAGGTGATTATGGAAATGACGCTGTGGCCACACTCAACAACCATTTTGGCCCTGTGCTTCGCGACGCTGGCATCGATACTGCCAGTGTGGAGACGGAGTGGACACTTCTGAAGATGATCCTGTATGAACAGTCCCCAGACGTGCGACAGCTGACATGGTCTAGTGTCAATGCAGCCCACCAGGCAGAGTATGGAAACATACTTGGGCTTGTTGACGCCATTCTGACTCTGCCAGCCAGCTCGGCTGATGCGGAGAGAGGCTTCAGTCAGCTGAAGCTGACGAAGAGCAGCATCCGGTCAGTCCTGAAGGCAGATCGACTGACTGATCTGTTGACCATTCAGCTGAGTTCACCAGACATCGCTGCATTTGAACCAAAGGAGGCAATCGAGCTGTGGAGTGCTGGTGGAGCCCGGAGGCCAGACACTCAGCCGCTTAGGCCAAGGCCCGACTGTAGTAGTTACACTGACAGCAGTGACACCGACTGTGATGACAGTAGTGCCTCCGACTCTGAGTGACACTGACTGACTGACAGGCAGTGTTAACGCCAGGCCTGGATGACACTGTGGTTTTTTGTGTTTTAAATAAAATTGTTGTGACCTAAATTTGTGCTATGTTTTTTATTTGCAGGACTAGTAAACCTTTTGGCGGACTAGTAAACTTTTGTCTTTACTAGTCCTGTTGTCTAGTAAAATAAATGCTGAAGTTCTACCCCTGCTTTCTATGCATTCAGAGCATGTTTACATGGATAATGTTGGGGTCGAAACGAGCGTCAGAATGAGTTGTTATGCAATAATCCGATGTAATACAAACACTAGTCATCATAGAGGAACAAGCAGTTATCTTATGGTTCCACATGAATTCAATTTTATTCAAAACAATGAATGCGAATGAGCCTACAAGTCGACTAGGTTTTGCCGAGCTTGGCCCTAGGCTCGTTTTCAGAATAATTATATCGAATGCAACCAACGGGAGATAATGTACACCAATATACATACATAGCAAACATATATCGTATTCAGCTACAGAAAGTAACGTGTAAAATCTCATAATATCATTAGAATATCGATGTATGAAGGAGGAGTTGTACAATTTATCATAACAACTGAAATCAGTCAGCGAATTTCTGTCGGCCTTGATAGCTCAGTTGTTAAATGCATTGGTTCCATAATGACCATATTTTCATTTTTGTGGCGAATAAATAATTACTACAAAATAAAAATTATTTACAAACAGTGCATCATAGTATACTAAATGATTTGGTTTATATTACTTCGTGAAAACATTTAAAAAAAATGTAAAGAAAATAAATAGTTTGCATGCCGTCAGGATTGAACCGGCGTCGGCCGATTGTAAAATAAATGACATGTAACCAACGCACCAACCCACTGAGCTAGCGGGACCAGCGGAAACTCTCTAACTGATTTAAGTTGTTATGGTAAATTGTACAACTCCTTCATATATCGATATTCTAGTGATATTATGAGATGATACACGTTACTTTATGTAGCTGGATACAATATATGTTTATTGGTGTAGATTATCTCTCGTTGGTTGCATTCGATATAATTATTCTGAAAACGAGCCCAAGCTCGGCGAAACCTAGTCGACTTGTAGGCCCATTCGCATTCGTTGTTTTGAATAAAATTTGTTTCATGTGGAACCGTAAGCAGGGTGCACGGTGGATTTAGTTGACAGGTAGTCCGTCGGACTAGCTGACTCAGAAACAACTAGTCCTCATATTATTTTACTAGTCCTTGTGCTAGGTACAATCAATCATACTGTTGAGTCATATATGTGTGACATATAGTAAAAGTGGCTTTATTTCATAAAGAAAACAAGCCGTTTCCCATTTCAATTAAATGTTCAACTAAATGTGTCATTAATAGAAACAAATACATGTGATTTTGTAGATCCAATTGCAAAGTTATCAGAAGAAATGACTAGTTTAATCAGGGGCAGCAAACAGGAGTCGTGGACAAGGTGATGCCAGCAGAATTTGAAGCCTGACGGCGACAAAGGTCCGACATTGTCGGACTAAGTTGCATCATTTGCCCTATACTTTTCATTAGCGTTTTCTTTCCCGAAGCCGACTAAACAATTAGTAACATTGCTGGCGTTTGGTAACTTGCTAAAATAATCACCCGATGCAGGAATAACGCAACTACCATCACAACGGGATAGCACGTAACGATGTCTGTAACCCGCGCATGTATGTTAGTCCATGTCGCTCATCACTCATGGTCGCTAGGTGGCACTACCTATACTACGCTAACCGGATGTAAACAACCGCCATTTACATTCTCTGCGTTCAGCAAGTTTCCCATCTGATGGTCATACGGAATATTTAGCTGCCTGTGATAAAACGCTACCCTACTGTCTTATTTTGTTTTATTCCATCACAACACCCAACTAGCGTATACATAGCGTAAATTAATTCACATAATAACAGCTAGTCCTATGGGACTGCTCCACTAAATAAGGACTAGTCCGATCACTGAAACTACTCGTCCGGGACGGTCGGACCGGCCTTATTTCGCTGCCTGCGTAAGATAACTGCTTGTTCCTCTATGATGACTAGTGTTTGTATTACGTCGGAAAATTGCACAATAACTCGTTCTGACGCTCGTTTCGAGCCAAAAGCTATACTTGTAAACATGCTCTGAATGCATGGAAAGGGTCGGCCTGATGCGAGTTTGAGTCATAAGTGACGTCACATCTCGGCATCCCGAAAAGCGCGCCAAAAATATGCATATTCAAAAATGTCCGGATGTACAGCATAAAATGTGGAATTTCTAATTCATTGAATTTTTTGATTTTTTTTGCTTGGTGGACGTGAAAATAGATAGCAGGATGTAATATAACATAAATTCAAGCAATAGATGTTTTTATTCCCTTTAATTAAGCAACACTCAGTTAGTTCATGAAATGTTCCCTGAAATGTCTATCTCACTGTGATGTTAAGTTCTTTTTAAAGACCATTTCAGAAAGCCCAGTAAAAGAATAAAGTAAATACCATTTATTGCAATGTGAAATTACTATTTCTTCCATCAGTTGTTGAAGCAAAAGACAAAATTACAGGCGTTCACTGCAAACAAATACATTATGCCAAAAGATCTTCACCCCATGACGACAGTACTCAGCAGAGTCAATACTAACCTCGAATGACTTGCCTAGATAGTTGCCCCACCCCATGTTGATACTAACCTTGGACTGTCTTTCCCAGGTAGTCGCCGCGACGCTCCTTGTTGATGACGTACTGGTAGATCTTGCCCGTTGTGATGTTGTTGTCTCGGTGCAGCGTGATATCGAGGAAGCGCTCGTAGTTGCCAAGGTCAAGGTCAACCTCCCCGCCATCGTTCAGCACAAATACCTCACCTGACCACATACTGGAAAATATGCTTAAATGTCCTGCACTAAATAACAGTGTATATCAGCATCAATGATTTTAATAAATAAACTATTACAGTAATATGACAACATTGACCACTTTGAAGTCTTACGACACCACATTCCATTTCTCAAAGTTGCTTGTTTGAAACAGATGATTATTAAGAATTCAACCGGAATTTCTAACGAGATAAAAAAGTAATTTTTAAGATGGATTGGTATGACATCAGTGCTGCATAATTATTTACGCTAGATATGGAAGTTTGGTTCAATCATTACTGGCTCATACATAAAACATCTCAAATAGATGTTATTAACTTATAAAATATTTTGTACTATCCAAACAGATTTTCTTTAAAAAGTTATGTCATTATGATGCAGCCTTAACTATGATGTAAATACACATACCATGTTCATAGGGTGAGAAGGTTCCAGCATCGATGTTGATGTAAGGATCAATCTTGATGGATGTGACCCGGATGCCCCCAGCCTTGAGGATCGTGCCAATGCTGCTGGCAATGACTCCCTTTCCAATGCCGCTGATCACACCCCCAGTCACCAGGATGTACTTCATGGCGGCTCGACCCAGAAAAGCCAGTTTTCTTAATTAATTTCCAAAAGTCCTGCAATGAAATCTATAAAGAATGCTTGTTAGTCATTCACCTAGGGAAGATATGGTGGTTTCCTGGTGTGCCTGTTGAACAGGATTTGGTTCAAGCAATCTTGTGTAAAACGCTAACTTTTGGTTATCTAAAATTGTATTTACTCCAGGTTGTTCTTGAAGGACAGGATTGTACATCACAGTGATCATGCATATGTCACATTTTAAGGATCTCTTCATCCAAGATATGTTAGCCACACTCACAAACCATTATATAAAATACTTTGAACTTTGCGTGACATAATTGATCAAAACATGTTATGGTGAAGTAGGGTATTTGACTTTGTTGACTTACAGATATGTTAGTCAATTTTGCTGCACTCTAAAAGTCGCTGCATTAACATTATTTCACATGCGAGAGCAGAAGTACCAAGTTGTGTAGGGAAACGTGTGAGGTCTAGTTCCCAAAAGGACACTAGGTGGCAGCACTGCAGTTTCACAACAGGACACTAGGTGGCACCAATCACAATCAAGTTAATATTTTCAGAAAATAACATTATGTACGTCACTGATGATAAGAATAACCTCAGTTTCTATGACAAATATGAATTAGATTTACAGTTTAATGCGTGATACGTGAGTTTCATACGAAGCGTGAGACTTGGTAGGTAGCACTGCAAGACGGCATTTGTTTGTGTTTGGGTACATGCATTAGTAATGTGGTTCACACACACACACATATATCCACCACTGGCTGTAGACTGGTGCTCATTTATACGGTTGGTTGAACTGAAGTGATGTGGAGTGAACTAAATTTCCCACGCTTCAAAATGGCAGCAAGATGTTTGGAAACTGGTCGGGTTCCCACTACAGGGGTCGTCAGGGAGACAAGCTGAATGTGCAAAGAATAAACACTCCATGCAATCATTGACCCCCGTGACTCATGAGCACTTCGTGAACCACATGGTGACGGTCACCTCATTGTGACCATACCCGATTATCGCTCAAGATCAATCAATATTTTACAAGAAATTACCTTTACAAGAGGAACACTTAGAATCTTGATGCCATTAGTTGTGGGAACTGTTGAATAAAATTAATAATTGAATTACTACACAGTGAACAAAATGCAGTGAACATGATACCTCATTATTATTAATTTATATAATATTAAACATTTATATATTTCACAAAAAATAACATTTAAGAAACGCACAATGGACCGTAATTTAGTGGTCATAACCAACGACGTAATAAAACGTAGTGTTTGTATCGCCTACGCTTAGCTTTACCCACGCGCTAACGTAACCCTACTAACGCCGGCAAAGCCAAGGCCCAAATCGCAAAGCCTGGCAAAGGTTTAAGGTGCTTCGGCGAGCATTCGACTTAAATTCGCAAAATCAATGTATTCTGTTGTTTCCAAAATACTGGCATCTCACCCAATCAACACTCGAACGTACAACAAAACGTACACTTAAACATCGCATGTGCTGTAATACGTTACCTAATGTGTTACCTAATAGTTGTTTGCACCTAAGTCAATACACTCGGGGAAAAGCATCACAAATACGCACCAAATGAGCCAACGTGCAGCCGCATTGGCTTCGGGCCCGCTGTGTGGCGCCACACATGCTGAAAAAATGCGGACATGCGTCCAAGGTATTGAACACGGACGTATCTGATGACTGTTCTGTTCGTGAAATCCGTATGCGTTTTAATCCGATCAGTATAACGTTTATACACATATATTCACGCGGCTACAGTTTGCAAGAGTTTGCTTAATTGTAAATCGTACGTAAATTCCCATCTTAAACGTCGTCAACTAACTGAGTGATGCTGATGGTATCAATAATTCTAACACACCGTGTATACACGAGCGGATCCAAAGAGCGAATCCAGGGGGCAGTTATAATGGCGCGGGAACGAAATTCATACTGCGGGGGGCTACCGAAGCTTCAGTACCACCGCCGCCGCATATCTTCATATCTTCCTTCACCTTGTGGCTGTCTCGATTGGCTCGACTGTTACATCAGAAGACGGAGGGGAATTGTTTCGCCGCTGCGCCGCTGTAACTACAGCTTCTCGAGATCCGCTGTCTCGGCTGAAATGATGACATTCGAACACGGTGGACGGGGTTGAATTTTCGCCGCCGCGCCGCATATTACTGGGAGGGGGAGGCAGAAAACCAAATGTCTGCCCTCCAATTGTACACCTTTTCACAGTCGACAAAAATACACATTAATCGTCTCATAAAATTTAGATTTCCACCCGCCATTGACGCTCGTCACAAAAATCAAACATTCACTCTCACATTTAATGGATATGGATAATGCATGGAACCATACGTCAGCACCCCCCCGGAAAAAATTCCCCTACCCCCCTGTTCCCGCGCCTATGCTAAGGGGGGCACAAAAACCTCCACTGGCGACCGAACCAACCGACCAGAGGGAGAGGGAGAGGGAGAGGGAGAGAGAGAGAGAGAGAGAGAGAGAGAGAGAGAGAGAGAGAGAGAGAGAGAGAGAGACGAATGCCCTGACCAAAACCATACAACATGTCCAAAAGCCCTTGTCCCATGTATCATACTAAAGCTCAAATTAACGTTCAAAATGGTAACGATAATTTATGAATGTCTAAATTATACCATTTTATTGTGTCTTGGCTTGGAGTGGGTCCGCTTTATCGTAAATGCCGTATCCATATCCGAACAGACATGGCTTTCCAGGGCGGGAAGGATGTAGTGTTGACAGAAATTACAAACAAAAATTTTACCGTTGACAAGAAAAACAATTTAAAACAAGTTGTTTATGTTTACAGCGACGACCTCATTAGTGTTTGCGACCAACTGCCGAAAGTACAATGCAGGGTATACATAAGAATTATTTTAAGTAACCGGTTTTAGTTCAAGCTTGGTCTTGGTCTTGGACTTGTCACTTGGAAGTTGGGTCCGGGACTTGGTTGTGTTGGTTCAGTACTGGCCAACGGCAACACTCCGTAGGCTTTACCTTAGGAGTCATACGGTCAGGATTGGGTGCGCATGCTAGTTCGCATGCGCACCCAACTTGCAACAGTTTTCAATTTGTCATTAGAAGAGGGAGTGGTTCCTTTAGAATGGAAAGAGGCAAACATTATACCGTTATTTAAAAAAGGTTCGAGAAACAAGTCAGAGAACTATAGACCAGTGAGTTTAACATCAGTGATTTGCAAATTATTAGAAAGACTAATTAAAGATCACATGGTGGATTTTCTTGTTAAACATAACTTGATAAACCCATCTCAACATGGGTTTTTAAAAGCGAGGTCATGCTTAACAAATATGTTATGTTTTTTGGAAGACATCACTAGGTGGGTAGATGAGGGATCACCAGTAGATATCATCTATTTAGATTTTCAAAAAGCTTTCGACAAAGTACCACATCAAAGATTACTCCTTAAGTTAAAGGCCCATGGCATAGGAAATGGTATAATAAACTGGATAGAACAATGGCTGATTGACAGAAGACAACGTGTAGTAGTTGATGGGAGGCTTCAAACTGGAAATCGGTATTGAGTGGGGTACCACAGGGATCAGTATTAGGACCTATATTATTCTTAATATATATCAACGATTTGGATGATGAAATAACAAGCAAGGTGTTGAAATTTGCGGATGATACAAAAGTGTTTAGAAGGATTAAAAGTGATGGAGATAGACAGCATTTACAAGATGATCTTGACAGGTTGATCAAATGGTCTGAAAAGTGGCAAATGCTGTTCAATTTTGGGAAATGTAAATGCCTCCACACAGGACATGGGAACGAAGAAGTAGAATATACAATGGGGGGTACTGTACTAAGTACTACTGTAAAAGAAAAGGACTTGGGGTTAACCATTAGTGCTGATATGAAGGTTTCAGAGCAGTGCGGAATTGCAGCTTCAAAGGGAAATCAAATCTTTGGATTAATTAGGCGAAACATAACGTATAAGGAAAAAGAGCTAATAATACCGCTGTACAAAACAATAGTTAGGCCTCATTTAGAACATTGTATTCAAGCGTGGAGGCCATATCGCAGGAAGGACATAGATATGCTAGAAAGAGTGCAGAGGAGAGCAACTAAAATGATACCAAAACTGAGGGATCTTAGTTACGAAATACGCCTAAAAAAATGCGGTTTAACAACACTAGAGACCAGGAGATTGAGAGGAGATCACATAGAAGTGTTTAAAATATTGAATGGTTATGAAAATATTGATAGAAACATTTTTTTCTCAGTTAAGAAAAATAGAAGGACCAGAGGACATGAAGCTACATTAGTAAAGGAGCAGTGTAGATTAGATATAAGAAAGTTCTCATTCTCACAAAGGACTGTAAATGAATGGAACAGATTATCTCCTGATTGTGTTGGTGCTAGTAGCGTGAATATGTTTAAAAATAAAATCGACACACACCTTAAAAAGGCGGGATACATGTAGATAAAAAGTATTGGACTCTCGATAAGCCAAAAGGCTTCCTTGTCCACCTGCCATTCAGAGTAATTTTCTGGATGGCAATCTTGTTCTTGTTCTTGTTAGTTGGAGCGTAAGCGCCTAAATCCGTGGCATTTTAAAACTAACCTGAAAATACATTGATATCCCCATTAATGTTGCTACAGAGATGTCACAATTCAAATTAAAGATGACTGCTAACGGAACGTACATAGACATAACATAGTCATAGAGCTATTTTTTTATCATTCAGTGGCAATGCAGTTACTTCTCTGGAGTGGACATAACGTCATAAGCATAGCTACCGCATGAACAGTATATAGAAGCATAGTACGTTGGGCACAATCCGGACCCACCTCGATTTTGCCTTTATAACTTGAGTTTTGCCTAACTTTGATGCCTGAATGTGTTAGATCCATTATTCAACATTATTCCAGGCATATTTACGTTTAAGAATATTGCGTGTTAGCGCACTTTTGAGGCATAAATAACGCCCCGGTTTGCATCAACATACGCCGATATATTGCTAATTTTATGAGCGCGATATGGTAACGCACGACCGCAGCGGTGCAGACTAGCGCAGACCGGGTCACTATTTGGGCTTCAAAAGTGCGCTAAGACACAATATTTTCATAATATAAATATGCCTGGGATGATGTTGAATGATGAACTAATGCTCTGGTGTATCAAAGTTAGGCAAAACTCAAGATATAACAGCAAAATTGAGGTGGGTCCAGATTCTACACAAGTGCCATACTTTGAAATTGACTTATTAACAGTACAGGTAGGCCTACTTTTAAAAGTCCATAAATCATTAAATGGCATAATTAATAAGCTTAGCCTTAGGCTAATCCTAGAGCAGTGTTTTCCCTGGGTAAAATGATGGGCGAGGTGGTAGGGCTGGGCTACGCAAGTGCCGCAGGCACGAAGCGCTGCTAGAGACTAAATCAAACTTGTTGACTTGTGCATTATTGTACGACTAAATTGGAAATACTTGAAAAGTACTTGAAAAATGAAGTACTGATGTACCATACTTTGGGAAATTACTTAGTAACAATGTTAGGATTGGCAGTTATTTATCATGAATACAATATACACATGTCACCAGTTTGATGTGTCCTTAGGACATTTTGCCAGTATACTATACAGATACTGTGTATGTTTCAGGCCACGATGGTGCACTCTTTGATCTCTGCGTATGATCTGCCAAACTGTATGAGGTGTGACGTTGTGAAATCAGACATTTTGTCATCAATATTATTTCATATCAGAATTTAAAACATTCAGCTTAATTTTGCTTGTTAAAGTAAACAAAGTAATTTTTTAATTTATTTTATTTTGTCAGCAGTTTAATGCTAGTAACGAGTAGCAAATCTATAGAATTAACTATTTTAATTTTCTACGCATGAAGATGTATTCACATTTGGTGATCACATCAGTGGCTTGTAGGATGTTTTAAACTATACATTATTATTTTCTCAACTTGTGCTGATTTGTTTCAAGGTGTGTTTCACCACGTCCAGCACGTGAAGATGAAGTCACTTTATTTCATTCATCTGACTACGTTGACTGCTTGAAAAGACTGAGTGCAATTGAAGATGATGAAAAGTATGATGATGAAGCTGAAGAATTTGGCCTGTGTGAGTCGTAATAAATTGTATGCTAAAAATTGTGTGCAAACAATGAAAATCACAAACTTCTGTTATAGTAATTTCTACTGGTCTGGTACGTTACAACTTTTTACTTCTTCCATCAAGCAATTACAGTTACATGAGTTCTCAGTAACAATATCTACAGCAACCTTCCTGCATATATATATCAGACTTAGTCTCTCTCTCACTCTCTCTCTAAAGGACCAGTTGAACAACTAAAAAAATAGAAGATTTTTGTAGAGTATATAAAATACTTCTCACGTTCACGAATACTTACATAAAGTAGGTTGAACTGATTTAGTGCCTCCTTTTGGTGATCAGACCTGGAGTGGCAGATACCGCTGCCAATTATGTCATTATTATATTGCAGCCTATGACTGTCTAGTATAATAAAACCGTCCAGCGTATTGTGGAGGTGTCATGTATCACGATGTCATCATAATCGTCATGTTGCAGCCTACGACTGTCCTGCCTACCCTGGAGTGTTTGAGCATGCGTGTGTGTTGGCTGGGGCCACAATGAAGGCAGCGTCCTGTTTGATGTCAGGCTTGTGTGATGTTGCCATCAACTGGTGCGGTGGCTGGCATCATGCCAAGAGGTGGCTATCTCAGATTCTTCTCTGCTTCAAAGTTTTTTTAATTTGATGAAATTTCAGTTTTGCAGACTAGTAGCTTTATGACAATGATAACTTGGGAAATTTAATGGTTATAATTAGCGATATTGCTAGTAATAAAAGCTGACATAGATATTTAAGTCAGCCTACTAATTTATTTAGCAAACACCAGTAAACATAACAATTGGAGAATAGTAAGATATTTGCTTGTGTAATATGTAGAATCATGAAAAGACACTAAACTAACACTGATTGCATGATTTCAGACATGAAGCATCAGGGTTTTGTTACTTCAACGACATAGTGCTTGGCATCTTGAAACTGCGACAGAAGTTTGAGCGAGTACTTTATGTTGACCTTGACCTTCACCACGGAGATGGTAAGTTATCACAGTAACACAAATAAAGAAAATAATATAAGTTATTATATAGATTATGTGATCCAGTGCTTCCAATGTGGTTAAACATCGGTATGCAGTACCTTTAAACCATTCTTTTAATCATTTTAAACAATAGTAACAAGCTGAGAGTTCCAACATGTTTAATAATTTATCATAATGTTACGTTTTATTTTAAACATTTTCATTATTCTTTTCATTCCGTGTACTACCTCGCACATAGACCTTGTATTTACTGAACTGTAACGTGTACAGAGGGCAACTCTTAACTGATTGAACACTGTCAGAGGTTTGAGCTTCTAAAACACCATCAACAATTAACAAGAGCAAGTAGCAGTTTGATAAGTAATTGTAAAGTGTTCAAAATTATGTAATTATATACCTTTTAAAACAAAGTTGCACTTCTCCGCACGTGAGTATTTAAGTTATGTTGTGTTCAGGAGTTGAAGACGCCTTCTGCGCCACAAACAAAGTGATCACCGTGTCTTTCCACAAATACTCTCCAGGATTCTTTCCAGGTATGTCAGATGGAGTAATTTTAACATTAATGCACTACCACTATTCTAACAGTGGATTGAAATATTTTCTGTAGTTTTTGATTTATTGCTAAAATTAAAGCCAACTACATAAGCGACGTTTTGAGAAATGAGCTAATTTTGACTTTGTTTTTAATGTGATTTCGTAAATACATGTATTTGATTAGTATTTTATTATATTACTTGTCAAGAAACATAAACTGGACATTGACAGATTTTAAGGTAGGTATTTCTGACAAAATCACAAAATTGATGGGACATGAACTAGACAATTGAATTATTTTTTCATGTGCAACTTAGTAATGGCCGGTTTGCTGTGACAAGTCACATATATTTCTTACTTTTATTCTTAGTATATCACTTTACATCAGTAATAATATCGTTGTATATCTAAATGAAAGTAATATAGTGAACATTTATGCAATAAAGGGCAGTGAACTATTATAGTATAAGGTATCATACTAGGTCAATGTTCCATGTCTTGTCTTTCATTCCTCACCATTTCCGTTTTGTTTCCACATGTCTTTTATTGTATATCTTGCTTTTATTCTTATGCCTCTTTACATCAGTAATAATACCATTACCACTATATGTAAATGAGTATGTAAGGGATCATCTCAGAACGTCAATATCTGATATCAGACAAAATTACTTTTGTTTAGTGGAGGGGTCACAGGCAGTTTCGTATGATATCGGACATCAATATTTTACGCTTCGGACAAGTACTGTTAATATATTAATATCTTCATATTAGTGTTTACAGACTTTCGCTTAGAGGAGTGTGGGGGATAATGCCAGATGAAAATAATTTTGTCTGTTATTGGACATCAATGTTCTGAGAAGATCTGTAATATAGTGAAGTTAAAGTGAACATTCATGCAGTAGAGGGCCAACTATTTTACTATGTTATTGACACAGTGGAAGATTCTAGACCAGTGTGTGTGTTGCAGGCACTGGGAAGTTGACAGACACAGGAATGAGAAGCGGGAGATACCACGGTGTCAATGTACCACTGAAAGATGGCATCACTGACGCACAGTTTGTCTCCCTTTTCACTAGGTTTACATTTACATCTTTTCCTTACTTGGCATTTCAGTACGTGGCTTCTGTCTGGCGTAAAATGTACTTCCTGTCTGAACCGTAGAAAAGAATGGAATGCAAACACAGTACAAGGAAATATGTCTGCAACATTGAATGCTTGATACTCTGTCTCATCTGAAGCAGGAGTGTTAGGAGTTGGTGAAATAATGCCAAATTGTACACTTGTTTGTGATGTTTTACTGTTTATTTCAACTGTGTATTCAATATTTTAATATATGGCAAATGTGTTGCTGAATTCAGATTTGTTTTACATACCCCGGTAGTCATTGTTTTATATACTCCGGTAGTCATTGTTTTATATACCCCGGTAGTCATTGTTTTACATACCCCGGTAGTCATTGTTTTACATACCCCGGTAATCATTGTTTTACATACCCCGGTAGTCATTGTTTTTGGGAGGTAAAGTTTGTATAGTGAAAAAAACAATATTTGGTGTAATTGTTGCAATCTGGGTAAAGAAACAAACAAAACATGAAACAGTTACAGAGGACTACTTCACAGACTCATAGATAACAGAATCAGTCATTTAGTAGAGTCAAAATTGCTGGGATGGAGTAATTCCCTGTTCCTACTGAACTAAGATGCACAGTTTGTCACATTGTTTCCAATGGCATATACACAGTTTTTAAAACCTTAAATGTGTTAATGATGGGGTGCTCACAGGTCCCTTTTGGTGACATTATGGTGACCTTGTGGTGAAATGACCCCACTTATGTGTAACTGCATGTGTTTATTGGTGGTGGAATGCTTGTATTCTTTGCTAACGTTTTTTATTTGTAGTGGTTTTATCCTTCTACAATATAGTGGCAAACTTTTTTGTCTATAATGTTGTTTTCATGTTTTTAGGAATGTGGGCAGATCCAGAGAGGGTAGTCTGGGGGGGGGCAAAAACGTCCACTGGTGGCCGATGCAAATTCATATTCGGTGGTCTGAGCCGGACCTTCAGAATAACTCCGCTGTTGCACTGTCGGATAAAGACATTGGAAGGCGGGAGACGGGGTGGTATTGAAACATTTTTGCCACCGTACCTTCTGCTTTTCTTCAGCTTCTCCACTGTCTCACCTGTGACATCGGAACACGGGGAGGGTGTTGACAATTTCTCGCCACCTCGTCAACATAACTTCAGCTTATTAATAATAATAAACTATATTTACACACCATCAAATCCGGGATTAATGACCCGTTCACAGGCGTTTACAAATCGGCAGTCATCTAAGAAGCATAAGCGTATTTAAGAGAAATACATAAGAAAATAAAGTTAGGAAGCAAAATCCTAGTATATAGATAAACCTATGTATAGTAAAATTATGGTTAAATGCAATGATAACATAAACGATTAGCAAAAGTGCTGAACAGCTGAACCTACTGGATAAAAAATAAATAATAGCCTAAAGTACATTAAATACTACATGTGATTCTGAGATAAATAAGACTAACAATTAATTAAAACTATATGCATGAATAATACAAAGGTTAAATGATGTCTGATGACATTAGTTTGAGAACAGAAATGTTTTCAATAATTTTCCAAACTGCTTAGTGTTCTCAATCGTGCGTAGCTCCACAGGCAGACAGTTTATTGTAAACTAAACGGAGGCACATTCCAAAGGTCTGAGGGCACGCCAGATTCCAAAGGTCTGGGGGGAACGTGCCCCCTATGCCCCCGCTGGATCTGTTTATGGTGGGTGCTGAGAAACATTGATGGCGGGGTATACAAGTGTTCAATGTCCTATCAGTTTGTATGTTCAACTTCATATTTTTACTGTCATTATTCCGAAAAGCGGCTGCATCAGAAGCAATCCACTTTCTAAAACAACGCCATTCTTTAGCCAATTTCTATTCTCAAACCACATTGGTGTTGGTTATTTGGCTTAGCTGGAGCCCAGTGCTGCAGTGGATAGAGCATTGTACTCTCAATCGAGAGAACCCGGGTTTGAATCCTATGCTGCCGTGTCGAACATTGGGCAAGTTTGTTCACTCTACATTGCTCCAGTTCGTTCAATTGTATGAATGAGTACCTGGCTATAGACTGGTGGATATTTGTGTGTGAATAGTCTTCACGCATTAATTGCAGCATGGCTGGATGCTTCCCAGAGAAGTTGAAATGGTGTTCGATTGAACAGGTCTGCCAGGGAGCAAAGGGTAAAGCATTTTTAGCAGTCCTAAGGACTGGATACTGCACTATATAACAATTTATTTTTATTACATAAATAGTATTTTTAGTAGGGCATCGAAGTTATCAATAACATTATTAACCAGTGTTGTTGCTGTCAGGGTGATGGACGAGGTGAAGGTGGCGTATGTCCCAAGTGTTGTCGTGTGTCAGTGTGGGGCTGACGGTCTGGCGGGCGACCCCATGGAGTCCTTCAACCTCACACCCTCCGCCCATAGTCATTGTCTGCAGTACCTGCTGGCATGGAACGTAC
The DNA here is from genome assembly GCA_020002185.1 of Paraescarpia echinospica. NCBI lineage: Eukaryota > Metazoa > Annelida > Polychaeta > Sabellida > Siboglinidae > Paraescarpia > Paraescarpia echinospica. The sequence goes on from CM034542.1 coordinate 15,517,233, forward strand.
CACTCCTGCTACTGGGAGGAGGTAGGTTGTGAAAGTAATGGTAGAAGTATTTTCGTTACAGAAACTTTCTGAGAAAGTAGTATTACGGGTAGTAAAGGAACTATGTTGATTCTTGATTGGATGTAAGAAAGTATTCGTTATTGCAGAAGAAAAATTATATTGCAAAAAAGTGAATGGAATAAATTATATACTGTTCCTGTAAAAACTACCAGGGTATTTAAAAATAGATTTGACAGATCTACGACAAGGGTGGGGCACACAGATTAAAAATTAAATTATATGACAAAGGTGGGACACACAGAGATTAACAAATTAAGTTATATAACAAGGGTGGGGCACATAGATTAACAAATTAAGTTATATGACAAGGGTTAGGCACATAGATTAACAAATTAAGTTATATGACAAGGGTAGGGCACATAGATTAACAAATTAAGTTGTATGACAAGGGTAGGGCACATATATTAACAAATTAAGTTATATGACAGGGTGAGGCACATAGATTAACAAATTAAGTTATATGACAAGGGTGGGGCACATAGATTAACAAATTAAGTTGTATGACAAGGGTAGGGCACGTTGATTAACAAATTAAGTTGTATGACAAGGGTAGGGCACATAGATTAACAAATTAAGTTATATGACAAGGGTGAGGCACATAGATTAATAAATTAAGTTATATGACAAGGGTGAGGCACATAGATTAACAAATTAAGTTATATGACAAGGGTGAGGCACATAGATTAACAAATTAAGTTGTATGACAAGGGTAGGGCACATAGATTAACAAATTAAGTTGTATGACAAGGGTGAGGCACATAGATTAACAAATTAAGTTGTATGACAAGGGTAGGGCACATAGATTAACAAATTAAGTTGTATGACAAGGGTAGGGCACATAGATTAACAAATTAAGTTGTATGACAAGGGTAGGGCACATAGATTAACAAATTAAGTTGTATGACAAGGGTGAGGCACATAGATTAACAAATTAAGTTATATGACAAGGGTGAGGCACATAGATTAACAAATTAAGTTATATGACAGGGTGAGGCACATAGATTAACAAATTAAGTTATATGACAGGGTGAGGCACATAGATTAACAAATTAAGTTATATGACAAGGGTTAGGCACATAGATTAACAAATTAAGTTGTATGACAAGGGTGAGGCACATAGATTAACAAATTAAGTTGTATGACAAGGGTAGGGCACATAGATTAACAAATTAAGTTGTATGACAAGGGTGAGGCACATAGATTAACAAAGGGCACATAGATTAACAAATTAAGTTGTATGACAAGGGTGAGGCACATAGATTAACAAATTAAGTTGTATGACAAGGGTAGGGCACATAGATTAACAAATTAAGTTGTATGACAAGGGTAGGGCACATAGATTAACAAATTAAGTTGTATGACAAGGGTAGGGCACATAGATTAACAAATTAAGTTGTATGACAAGGGTAGGGCACATAGATTAACAAATTAAGTTGTATGACAAGGGTAGGGCACATAGATTAACAAATTAAGTTATATGACAAGGGTAGGGCACATAGATTAACAAATTAAGTTATATGACAAGGGTAGGGCACATAGATTAACACATTAAGTTGTATGACAAGGGTAGGGCACATAGATTAACACATTAAGTTATATGACAAGGGTAGGGCACATAGATTAACAAATTAAGTTGTATGACAAGGGTAGGGCACATAGATTAACAAATTAAGTTGTATGACAAGGGTGAGGCACATAGATTAACAAATTAAGTTATATGACAAGGGTGAGGTACACACTCTGATAGATTAACAAGTCAAATGATGTGACAAGGGTGGCGCACACATGGATTAAACATAGTTGGAATCTCGATAACCTTCCTATGGTGCTCTTGTCTACTTGCCATCTGAAGTTTTTTGTAGTGGATGGTATTCGTTTAGATGTCTGGAAATAAGATGCAATTCATTCATAATTGTGGTGATAGTCTTATGTTGATTCAATTTTTGTGCCACTAGTCCATGTTGAATGCGTCACAGAACGAAGTGTGCAATATATAAAATTCTTATTTGATGCCACTACAACTTGAGAAACGTTACATAATATATCATCATTTAGCCATTCACTTCTCGGTCACGCAGATGGCAAAGATTTATGTGAAATTTTTCCATGCAAGCCGTTTGTTAGCTAAAAGGCACACTTTTGATTAATTCAAGATTGGCAAAAAATAATTTCTGGCTAAAGGCCTGCTACTGGATCAGGTGAAGACTTATACAAGTCACGTTAACCACTTGACTGACATTGTAACTTTTGCTTCCAGGAGGTTACAACTTCGCTAACACTGCCCGGTGCTGGACCGTCCTCACTGGGGTGGTCACTGGTCAACAACTGCCCTCAGAGATACCTGAACATGAGGTAGGTTGGGTGGCAGCGGGGAGGTGTGTTGGGGGGGCGGGAGTGGGGTGGCGAGGGGGGGTTAACCCTTCGACAACCCACTGTTCAGTTAGCTCTCAAATCTAGCATCATTCAGACGCCATAACAATCCAACAACATGTCCCAATATCATGACTATCTTCTCCCTTGTTTATTAATAGCTGTACACACATATAAGGCAGCTAACTAATCCTTATGATCGCAAGTTAACACATATCATTGTCTATTTCCATTGGCTGACCATGTATGTTTAAAGGGAGTTTTTCTGTTCGTTTTTATTGTAAAATCATGTTATATAGTATAAACTTTAGCCGTCATACTGACCGCTGAAATGTTTTGATGAACCAAATTTTAGGTTGCTTCGGGAGGAAACCGTTTGTTTATGTGGCAGTGCAGTGCTTTCGAAGGTTTGGCCTCAGATCTGAAGCCACGATGACAACGTACTCACATCTGTTGCTTCATCTCATTGGGTCATAACCTTCCTCTAATTTATCCCAGCTCGCTATTCTGGGATTTCAGTGACAGTCCGGAAATTTTTATAAACATTCAACTGTTGAACTAAAAAGTTGTTTTTGCTTCATAAACATATTTGTGTATTCTGTAAGGTAGAATTCATATAGTTTACTACGTGTCTAATGTGATTTTGTAATAAAAAACACGGAAAGCTTTAAACCAAGCTGGCTGTGCAAACTGGGATCTCGTAAAAATGTCAGTACTGACAGCCAAAATACTCATCAGAATCAATCTTCGGACATGTTTTGAATCGATTATTTGTTGCTTACATGCTATTTAACAAATGCTAGTCGTATCTTATTGTATAAAAAGTCTCGGTAAAATCGTAAGGAATGTCTCATCACCTAAAACCAAAAACCGTAACATTTATAAGTAAACCATAACATTTGGCACTGATGTACTTATCATCCTTCTGAAGATCCAAAAGTATAATTTACTTCCAACTATAAATTGTTATGTGCTTATGTATTTCATTTGCATATGTTTGGAATGTTTATTAATCGTTGCAGAAGAGAGTGCCAATAGTAACCTATAGTTGAATTGTGTTTTTTATTAATCATTTCAGTAATAAATCGTTTGGAAGTTCACACTTGCATCTCCGTGTTGTAGGCATTCACTGAATACGGGCCAGACTTTGAGCTGGAACTTCAGGCCGGAAACAAGATCAACAGAAACACAAACGAGTACATTGAAGTGATACTTCAGCAGATCAAAGGTAACTGACTTTATTCAGCAGGAACATATCCAACTGTCTGCTCAAAATGTATTATGATATTACAAATTTATTAATTTTGGCTTAATGGCCTCTAGTCCTGGTTTGAAGCAGTGTATGGTGTATAATTGTTTACATCCCCTCATCTATTATGGGACAGCCTGGTAAGTTGACAAGACAACAAAGATAAACTGTTGAGTTTATATAGAAATATAATTACCTATTCTGCTTTTGTGTGTATTTAATAGAAATTGTATTTCGACCCAAAAATCATTGCTCCAATTATAAGTTGCACACATTCACGGTGTAATGTTTAATGATTCTTGTTTGTTGCATCTCTAATGCAGGCTCCTAAGGGATCATCTCAGAACATCTATGTCTGATATCAAATGAAATTACTTTCATCTGACCTCAGTCCCCCTCCCACCCCACCACTCAGACAAAAAGTGCGTAAACGTTGATATGATGATACCAGTATATTAACAGTATTGGTCAGAAAGCATGATGTCCGATGCCAAGCAAATGTAATTTCACCTGATATTGGACATCGATGTCCTGAGATGATCCCTAACGATACAGGTGCTATAGAAGTATATAAATGTAACATTTTGCTTTTTTCTCCTTGACATTTTGTAAAATATAATCTGATTTCGTTTCAGAAAATCTGAGTCACATCAACTGAGAGTGAAGAGAGAAGGACCATTGCTCAGATGCCCGAGCTGCCAAGGCTGTTAATTGTTGGGTATTCCATCCCACATTGGTTGTTGCTAATGTAATTTATTGTTGCAAATGTAATATATTATTGTACAAATATATCTTTACATACATGTTAATACATTGAATGAAACATACGAATGTCTTGATCGTGAATGGGTCATGTAGTTATCATTGTGTGGAATAAACAGTTTATTGATTGTGGGTGTACAATTGGGCTGGGATGGTTATTCTAATGGTAACTTGTCACAAGGCAACTACTATGATATCAATTATACGTTTCACTTCGCTTGTTAAGGTTAAAAACAATCGTTCACCAGTCACTGAAATTTTATTTCACAAGACTAGTAAATTACTGGCTAATCTTTGGAGTGAAATGTCTTCAGTCTGACAATGTATGTCTTCTTCTGGTCACCAGATATCGAATCAGACAATGCCTTCATACCAAGTTCTTTTATTGTTTTGGTCAGATTATCCTCCACTTCTTCCACTGCATGTTCGGTTGATAGTTTGATAAACCTGGTGTGTTATCGTGAATGGGTTTGTTACTGTGACTGCCATAACATTGAGGACCATTTCCACTTCCCGTGCCGCACATCTGCTGCAATTTCTGTTTTGATTGGTATGTGTCTGCAGTTTTAACTCCCGTCTGAACAGGAATTGTTCGGACTTGCTGGTGAAGATTTTTTCATTGAATTTTAATTTTCATACTTTTTATAGGAATTTTAACCTCCAAATGAAGTACTCATGTTTACAAATCAATTGAGCTCAAACAAAAGGCAGGGTACTCAGCCCGAAACCTCCAATTACATTCCACATTGTAGTAGTCCAGTATTTAAACAGGACTTCTAAAATGTACATCAGTGTAAAAATAATTCACACAAAAATGGATTTTCAGACTGTTGAAGACGACATAATAAACTATATATAGATGAATGCATATGTTCATCAAAACACAGTTTGTAGCAAACATAAAACTTGCACTACAGCATGATGTCAAATTGTGTAAAATTCTGAAACTTGTTATATGCAACAGTAATACATTTCAAACTGTCTTAAATTTACACCAGACTTGAAATGTAAATAGTACCACAGTAAGAGTGAAATAGGGAATTCATTAGCAATTGTTGCAAGAACAATAGGTCGTTAGTTATTGTTATCAGACAAATCACCAGCTTTGTTTTTAATTATTGGAGCTATTATTGTGACCATCATAGCGTCAGGTAAAAACCCATGAATTAACAAGCTGCTAAATAGCAGTGACAAACATGAAGTTTTTCATTAGCATATTTAAAATGTTCATTACTTATACAGTCATAACCTGGAGCTTTTCCTGTAGGCATCGCCTGAGTTATTTCTTGTATTTCTTTAACATCAACAATAATTTTGATCATTAAATTGCATATTGCTGCAATACATGTCAATCTTTTTAGTATGTGCTGGAGAGCCACGAACAGAATTAAGCAGAGACTGGTAATGATAAAGCCACATATTCTTTACATTTTCAGCACCACATGCAACGCCAGCATTGCTAGGATTTGGCAACTTAGCATTGTTCATTTGTTTGATATATTTTCAGAAGTTTTAAAAGTCATTACTACTTAGATTTTAAGTCGTTCAGTTTTAAGGGAGTTCAGCATTTTGTTCAGTCTTATTTTTAATCTGAGCACGTTTAATTTTCATTATGTCATACAAAGGATCATGTCTGGGACTCTCAGCAGACCGTCATATGAGAAAAGACTAGCATCCTGGTGGGAGTCTGATCATAATTATCATTCCAACCAAGAACGGCATGCTTCGAAGACATGTTATGTGGCGTAGTAGGTATTACTTCAGAGGTATCCGAGAGTGAATTAATAATGTCTTCATAAAATTTGCATAGCAGTAACTGATGGGCTACATCATTACAATTCGGGTCAGTACATCATAAAACATCATGAGGTACATCAATGGCAGATAAAAGCACACTGGTTTGAGTGTAATAGTTGTGAAGGTCTTGGTGAGTGGCAGCCCCCCACATAGGACAAGGCAGTCGAACATGGTGATTATTAGACCAAGGAGTCTTTTTTCGTCATAAATTATTGGTTTGATAAATGGGTTGAGTGAATGTCTCCATAGAAAGCAAAGCCCGCCAAACCATCACAGAAATCATTACAACTAATACCTCTGGCATTGAAGTCAAGGTGAACAGAATTGAGGTAAGAAAGGCACTGTTTAGAGAGCCAATGTTCCTGCACTGCAAGTATATCACAGGATTTTAAAATGTTAAGCACTTCCTTATGCTTCTGGCATTAAATGAAGCAAGACTATATATAATTATGATGAAATATTCGCTTTCAATATTTCCAAATAAATTATAGTAATATTTTCTTATATTATCTTTATTCAAAGCAACATAGATCAACATTAATTATAGGATTAAAAAAAAAACCAATAAGAAGCCTGTATGCAATTTAATTTAATTACAAATGGTTTTACTACTCATGCAGACAAGCTTTTGCCATGTTTATGCAGGCAATGCGTAGCTTACATAAAATCGCAGGAACGTATAATTAATTCCATTAATGCACACTACCAACAAAGACCAACGATGTTATACACGGTTCTAATAATGATGCTGTGTCTTGTCCTGGAATGGGTACGCATTCTTTGCCGACGGACTCGCCACCTATCAGACAAAAAAAGCTACAGAATGGTGTTGCATTACTCCTATAGAGGGCTGTGGGTGGGTGTTAATCTCTGGTTAGTATTACATTTGTATCCCCTTTTATTCCACACTTCACGGTTTAATGTCAACACAGCATTATGTATTATCCTTGATATTTATGTTGGCAATAAATATATTCACGGAGCAGGTGCTCAGTGGATAAGAAATTCAATGAGTACATATTATCGCTCAACATTGCCAGAGGTTGCTTGCTAGTGGCAACACGCCCAGTATGATTGATTATCGGAAATGGCGCAGCACTCTTCTAGGCTTGGTGAGACCCGATCGTTTGTCCTGGGATTATTCCGTCATCCAATAAAACCTGCTACGCCTATATGTATAATCGTTACCAATGCATATAGAAATAAATGAGAGCGCGGCTAGTGTAGTGATTAGCACATTCGCCTGGCAGTGGGCCGGCATGCCAGCGCACTGAGTTCGAAATCCGGAACAGGCAGGCATGATATTAGGTGTACAAACCTGGCTCTCATCATTGGGGACTGTGTATCTCTCGTGACTCGGAGATAACGTTAATGTCGGTCCCGTCTCAATTTGGGACGTAAAAGAACCACTGAGGACGACAAGCATCCTGGCAGTGACCCTCAGTGCCAGCATATAAAGGTTGGTTTGGCGATAATGTTCGGAAAAAGGCTGACTAGTTGAATGAGACCTCAAAAGACCATTACATTGTAACCAGAATAATACAGACAAGTAAGTTAATAGAACGTTGCCGACCGCTGGAAACAATTCAAACTAGAATCATTAAACATAACTCGCGTTGTTAGTAGTAATTAGTTTATCTAGGATATTGTAGTTATTATTAGAACATTACTGAGCACTGGAAACAACTAGTGATTAATAAAATTATCCATTTCAGTGCCAGCCAAAATTACGCTGACATACAAGAAATGCCAAGCCATTTTCATGCCACACTAAAGTTGTATTTTTATGCGCTTAGTGTTCAAATATCAAAAACAACAGTCAGATGACACAACATAACTTACTTTCACTAATATATGTGCTTAGGCTGTCCTCCGACGTGTTTTGCATGGTAAATATGAAATTTTGGTTACAAATTCCGGTTAATTTTCGCCATCTAACTAGCACAAATCTAAGCGTAACTGAAAAACAAGCAGTCGAACACCTTCCTTTTGTAATGATTAATCTTATTGGTCAGTTTAAAATGGTGTCATAGACGTTTTGATCAGTCAATGCCATTACACATTGCAAAATGAAACCAGCGCAATCAGCTGCGTGACATTTCTTGGTAAAACCGGGAATCGGCTCTGTGGCACTGAAACGGTTAATAACAACATGCAAGGCCAAACATTCCATCTTGCTTGGCTTAGACTTAGCCTAGGCTTGGGCCAGTTGGGGCTGGGCTTACAAGTTACTAGCTTTTAATGTCAAATTAATGCATGAAACCAAATGAAGTGTTGATCAGGGTCATTTATTTTCAGATAGCATGTATCGGCTTTGTTTAAGTTTCGTAATTAGCACATCTTGATGGCATCTGTCAGTGCCAGTAGTTGCGTCTCTATCTGGAAGCTACTGGACTACTGGTGTAGTTGTAAGTTTTGTAACAGTATTCATATATATATATATCATCATCTGTGATATATATAATATATATGGTGATAATCTTCAAGAAAGGAAATTAGAAAGACTTAAAGAACTACAGACCGATATGTCTGTTGTCAAACATCTACAAATTACTGACAAAGATACTAACGAATAGGCTAGAGAAGACACTCGACGAAAACCAACCACGAGACCAAGCAGGATTCAGGAGCAGGTACTCAGACCACATACACGTCATAAACTAACTGAAAGAGAAGTGCCGAGAATATAATATCCTGATCTACATTGCTTTCATCGACTACAGGAAGGCTTTCGACTCAGTGCAAACTTAAGCAATGCTGACCTCCCTTCAAGAACAGGGGATAGAAGACGTGTACAGTGAACTCCTGAAAGACGTCTACACCACCAGCTCAGTGATAGTCCACTTACACAAAAAGAACAACAAGATCAACATCAAGAGAGGAGTATGACAGGGTGACACCATATCGCTGTTGAAGAGATCCTTGTCGAACTCCCATTGTTGTTCGAAACCAGTCTCCTATGCTGCCATTGAAGATGACTGCACTGGTGGCCTTGTCATATAGGTGTTCTTTTGTCACAGAGATCGAGGATGTCTGCTGTGACCTACGGTTTCTTTGTCCGACGATGTTTGCCGAGGATCTAGCTGGCTGCATCGGCCACTATTTTGTTGAAAGTGTTGGTCAGCAAGTTCAGGTCAATGTCTTTGTCATCCAGGATGGTAACTGGTGCAGATTTCCCACCTATCATTGCTTTGAATGCTTCTGCTACATCAGGATCCTTAAGTTTCTTGATGTCAAATGTGATTCTTGTGTGATTTGGCTTGCTGGTCCTCTTCAGGCGAATATGTAAGATTGTGATCAACAAGTCATGATCGCTTCTGATACCTGCTCCTGGAAAGCTTTGTGTCCTGGCAATGTTCATGCCTGTGCGAAAATGCCGTTTCACCAAGATGTAGTCGATGTGATTGTGATGTTTTCCGTCTGGGCTGTGTCAGGTCCATCTTCTGGATGCTTTGCGTGGACCAAATATGTTAGCCAGTATTAGGTCGTTCTATGTTGCAAACTCAAGGAGCCTGTGTCCTCTCTCATTTGTTTCAGCATTGCAGAAAGGTCCGCAAGTGTCTTGCGCATCCTCTCCCACTTTGGCATTCCAATCTCCTAGTACAATTACATTGTCTTTCTTTTGTTTCCTCAATGATATATTGCAGTTGGCCATAGAAATCTTCCATGTCACTGTCGTCGTAGTCAGGCATTGAGGCGTAAATTTGTATAAATAAATAAAAGTACTTATATAGTGCCTGATCAATTAAAATTGCTCTCTGACGCTTTACATACATGCACACATATATAATAGTATTTTACATAAAAAGAAATGCAAACTAAGAAATAATATGTAAAAAATATAACATTACCTTAAATACAGTTACTAAAAACAATTTTAAAAAGAGAGATCATTAAAAAAACTGCTAAATAAATACATATATTAAGACATTCTTAAAAACTACTTTAAATACATTCATTAATACAAGAAGAATAACCATAAATATGCTAAGAAACTAATAAAGCAAAATATATTTATCTAAAGAAAGCACATAAAATGTCCTCGTCTGTGAATTATAAAAACGCTTGTTTAAAAAGGTGAGTCTTCAAAAGTGTTCAACTTGTATGACTGTGATGTTGAAGGGACTTGCCCTCAGGCGGGTGGTGACGAGCCTATAATATATATATATATATGTTTTTGTACACAAACTAATACTATTGCACACATTTCCAGATCTGCAGGGGATGTGCCTGTGTCGCTGACATAACAAGCAGATGTCACTGATGAATCAACATTCAGTAATATGAGACAACGATTGATGTGAACCAACAATAGCAGCATGTTGCACTCAGACATATATGTGTATGCCGTCTTGCTGGCTGTAGTACTTGTTTGTTACTACAACTCTCTTGGGTGTGAGTTTGTCTTTGATGATGTGTCTGCCATTGTAAGCAACAAGGACCTTCGGCCAGAGACTCCGCTTACAAATCTCTTCCGCAATGACTTCTGGGGTACCCCTATGAACAAGGTGCGTTTCAGTAGATCAGAATAATTTCTTGTTCATAAATGTAATGGGTATTTGAATAACTGGTCACTTGCATAAACTAAGTACACTGTACATGTTAACTGGTTTTAGTGGGCTAAATATAAATTATGTTTACAGCTGTAAAGTGGGAAACTTCTTTTAGTATAATCGCTATAGAATTAAGTTTACTCCTCTGACTAAAACCAGATTGAATGTTGGCATCTCCAGTATAGTTTTCATTTGTTTATACAATTAGTTTTGCAAGGCATGACTGTTTGTCTCGCCCTCCTCTTGAGCTATTTGTTTATTTAACTACCAGTATTGGGCATGTATCACAGTCTAACACCCTGGTATGTGATCACATTACATAGAAAGCAGCCTTTGGTGAAGATTTACTATATATCAGGATTTTGATTGGTTGTTAATTTTGGATTGTTTCAGGAGAAAAGTCACAAGTCCTACAGGCCACTATGTGTGTTGACATTTCGACTGAACTATATGCTTGGCGGTCTGGAACCAATGGGCTACCACCTGCTCAATGCTTTGCTGCATGCGGCGGTGTGTGCTCTCTTCTACAGGTATGCACCTTTGCTGAATTTTTACCTTGTATATATATATATATATATACAGGTATGAAGAAAATAAAACAATGGGACTTAATGTTGTAAGTCGTAATTTGAATAAGCAAATGGTGTGGTCAGTGTGTTTTGTAAACTGAAATGATCATGGTATATGCATTCTCTGGTTTTTTAGAATTTAATATTTTTACTGCTTTGTCTTAGTTTGATTCTACTGTAGTTCACTCCTGCTAGCTCACCCGCTCATTCACTCATCCCGTGACCATGATGGTGAAAGGGCTGCCCCGTGATGTCCACTATCAGTCTGCACCGATCTGGTTTGTCCTGTACATGTCTACTGATACGTACTTGTGAATGTGTACCCATCGACACGTCTGCCTGATACGTATAAGTCTCTGGTTTGTTGCAGGATGTCAAAGATGTTCCTCAGCAGATTGGCCAGCTTTGTCGCAGCCATGTTGTTTGCGGTTCATCCTGTACACACAGAAGCTGTAAGTGGTTTGCATTCTGTCTTTATGAGTAATTATTACATATTTTTTTATAAGTAACTATCAAAAGTTAGAGTTAAGTGTGTTTATATGTTGGTTCATTTGTACATGGGTGGGGGTTCAACTCCTGTACTATTGTACACCTCTGTCTGTTGTTACCCTCTTCTGTACCTTATCAGCAACCACCTTTCATGCTTCCCAAATTCCCCTTTACACAGTCCTCCCATCTCGCACATGGTCTTTCTTTTTCTGTGCCTTGATGTTTCTCAGCCTCTGTTCTCTTTAGTAGTCTGGCTGCCTCTATTTTTTACAAAGTTGTCTGCCTACATAATTAAGATTCTACTTATTCTCATTAAGTTGCACATCCTTTGGTTTAAATGAGTTATTAAAAAAATTTCATTGGCGGTTCCTATGGGAGTGATTGAAATATATTTATAGGAAATATTTTAACTTTTAAATTGATGTTGTGATTGTAGGTTACTGGCGTGGTTGGCCGGGCGGAGCTGCTGTCCTCTTTGTGTTACTTGGCTGCCTTGATGACATATGCCAGGTGCTCTGACAGAAAAGGAAAAACTGGTGGGTTCTTGGAATCATACATATTTTTAAAAGTACGACAGTCTGATTAATTTGATCATAATGTTGAGTTGTTTGGTTATAAACCATATCTATACTGACATATTCAGTTTATTGACTCCCAAAGTGTGTTTAAATGAACAACAATAAAAATGGTCTTTATCTGTTTAAGAATATTTATCTTACCGTTCAATGTGCAAAATAAACATGATAAAATTATCATACTTTATACCTTTCACTATAATAATTTTCATCAGACAATTTTGTTATATTTAGTCATCTAAGGAGTTGTATTTTTGCATTATGCAATTAATCCTGGGAATTATATTAGACAGTCTCATATCTTTATTTGGTCAGTGCATCAACTTGAAAAGTTTCCTTTTTGTAGTTTGGGGACACCTGCTGATGACGATCGTTTTGGTTGCCATAGCAATGTTGTGCAAGGAACAAGGAATAACTGTTGTAGGCATTTGTTGTGTCTATGAAGTATTTGTAGCAAAAAAGGTAAGCTAACTGTTTTTAATAGAAACAGATGATCACGTTTCTGTTCATTTAAGTTTGTACATTTTTTTTTCTTCTAAGTATGGACCCCCAACATAAATGCAAAATTAAAGTGTTTTTTAATTTTACTTAAAATAGGTATTATTTCATTTCAAATTTGTCTTACTACCTGTATATGTGCAGTTATGCACTAGCTTGTCTAATAGCTTATAATTTTTATTTAGTTTTTCTTTATCTAACATATTAACTTAATTTAGAAAAAGCAACTATTATGTTTGGCATTTTTAAAATCAAAGGTTAATTAAATAAGGCATACTTTTTCAAAATTCTCATATTCAGTATTCTGATGTCATGATTCAGTAACTAGCATTGCGCTTTGCTGAATTTGCGATATCAGTATCTGAATAATTGATTTTGATAGATATTTTTGATAGTTGGCAACAATTTTGTAAATGTTCTGTTTCAGAAGAGTGTGCCAGAACTTTTGCGGATTGCGGGAACATTGATGAAAGGGAAAACTCACTTGCCAGAGTGGGTGCGGGGGGCTGTCACAAGGATGGTTGTTCTCACGGGCGGCACGATGCTCTTACTGATGGCAAGGATCAAAGTGATGGGAGCCCAGCTGCCTGTCTTCACAAGGTTAGTGGGTGGATGTGTGAATGGGTAGTTGGGCGGGTGGGTGTGGGTGGGTGGGTGTGGGTACGACTATTGTCAACACTACTGGATTTTAGTGTATAAATAAAGTTATTATTATTAAAGCTATTATTATGGGTTGGTGTGAGTAGGTTGGTGGGTGGGTGTGGGTAAATGGGCTTGTGGGTATGTGGGTTGGCATGAGTAGGTTGGTGTGTGTGTTGGTGGGTGTGGGTATGTGGGTTGGTGTGAGTAGGTTGGTGGTTGGGTACGTGGGTTGGTGTGGATAGGTGGGTGGGTGGGTTGGTGTGGGTAGGTGGTGGTTTTTAACCAATTTTTACTGTTGTTCATCAGCCATTTAGTCACGTGTCTGTATATAGGCAGAGGTGTCACATAAGGAAGAAGAAATACAGTCAAACCTCACTTTACGATCACCTCGGTAATACAGCCACCCCGCAATTAAGACAGTCCCAAATTATTTTCGTAACAGTAAAGTATAAGAAATTAATTCCGCAAATGTAGATCATTATCTAGGTCCCTTTTTTCCAGTCCAAAAGGTGACATGAACAGTGAGGTTCCACTGTTGTTCATTAAATAATATACAACACTATGCATTCTCACAATTTATTCATTTTTAAAATTAGATTTGACAACCCTGCATCAGAGGCGCCAACCCCCACGCGACAACTCACCTTCAACTACCTACTTCCTGTCAACGCCTGGCTACTACTGTGCCCAGACAAACTGTGTTGTGACTGGACCATGGGCACCATCCCACTGCTGGACAGCTGGCTGGACACACGCAATGTGGCCACACTGTGCTTTTATGCTAATCTGGCCAAATTTGTCCATTACTCCCTGACCAGAAGTGGACGGAGGGTTCGAGCAGTGATTATGGTGAGTGGAGCAACATCTCCTAATTCAAGTGTGAAATAATTGAGAGTCGATGTTATTTTGATGTGACACTTTGGAGGCTGCCTTTATTGGTGTTGTTATTATACGTAAAGTAGTTTATGTACTGTAATGTCTGTAAAAATATGTATAAATAATAGTTGTAAATTTTTTTATATTCGTGGGGTGGTCACAGGTTGAGGTGACCGGTGGCATAATCGTCCCCACTTTTAAGGTTTAGCCTCAGTTATATATAGTGTAATGCGTCAGCGGGTAGTGTTGGTTTTAGATTTGGTGTGGTTGACTGGTGTGCTTGGCTAGTATTATACTGTGCAGTAGGTCTATGGTAATTTTAGCAGTAATGACATTGTTTGATATATGATATCATGTATACCACAATACTGCTTGTTTTATGTGCCGAAATGTGGGCTCGGTCAACCTGAGGTACAGGAGACTAGCATGGGCTCAGTCACAGGCCTGGCCTTGGGATGTCGAGCCCACATTTCTCTCTTATCACGTTAATAAATAAACGTCATTCATTTGGCCTTTTTTCATCACTATATTGGACTCTGTGTTGTTGCTTGCATAAAAATATGTATAAATAATAGTTGTAAAAAAAAAATTTATGAAACTATTAGAACAGTATATTACTAGAGGACAAACACAACAGCACAGACAATATTGAAAAGAGGACTTTATATTTTCAGAGTTTGGCGTTGATGGTGTTCCCGTTTATCCCTGCCCTGAACTTGTTCTTCCCAGTTGGGTTTGTGGTGGCGGAGAGGGTGCTTTACCTTCCCAGCATGGGATTCTGCATGCTCACAGCCCTAGGCTTTGAACGGCTGCTCTCAAAGCAGTGAGTACTACCAGATATATGAAGCATTATGATCGGACTATTTACTTGGTGAAAATGTCCATGTTGGGAGAAGATCCTACAACTTAAATTGTCTTACAACGTAACTACTTATCTCACTAACTTCTATGTTTCTACAACCATCAATCAACCTTTTCTGGTTACACATTTACCTCCATGGGATCTTGTATCTTGCACAGACACCAAGTTTTAGTGTGTTTTCCAAAACAAAGACAAACTAGGTTGAACAAAATTGGCAAAACTTTAAAACAGCAACAGGTGGACTATGCTCCTCTCGATTGGCAGTCCACCTGGTGATCTGAAGAAGAAGCAAAGTGTTACATATAAATGTCATTTTAACTGATTGTATCTTGTGTTTCAGACCAATAAAACATGTGCTTTGCCTAGGAATGGGGCTCCTTTTGCTGACTCATTCCTTAAAAACTATTTCAAGAAATAACGACTGGTAAGTTAGCATTAACTGATCTCTAGTTCTGTATTATAAATATACCCATATGGATGTTTTTGTATCGTATTTCTGTGTTGTGTAGATAGGAATTCCTGAAAGAACAACGTCTAAAAAACTTTCTGTGAGCAAAGTAGAACAGTTACTAAATTTGTTAGTCCTATACACAGGGTTTTCAGTCAGGTATATTTGGCCTATCTTAAAGAGAATCAGAACTGCAGTGCGATTTTTGACATTTGTCTGTGTAGCGTGGTACATCAGGTTCTGTATTGCACAATGTGGTAAGTGTATTACCGCTGCAAGAACAACAGATGTGAGATATTTGTTATTGCAGGAAGTCCGAGTACATGATATTCCAGGCAGCCCTGCGCGTGAACCAACGCAATGCCAAACTCTTCAACAACGTCGGCCACGCCCTGGAGAACAATCACAGTTACATCACAGCTCTCGCATACTTCCAGAGCGCTGTCCGGTGAGTGGGCAGTTATGACATGTCACTGTCCAGCCAGTAGTCAGTTATAACATGTCACTGTCCAGTCAGTAGTCAGTTATGACATGTCACTGTCCAACCAGTAGTCAGTTATAACATGTCACTGTCCAGTCAGTAGTCAGTTATGACATGTCACTGTCCAACCAGTAGTCAGTTATAACATGTCACTGTCCAGCCAGTAGTCAGTTATAACATGTCACTGTCCAGTCAGTAGTCAGTTATGACATGTCACTGTCCAGCCAGTAGTCAGTTATAACATGTCACTGTCCAGTCAGTAGTCAGTTATGACATGTCACTGTCCAGACTGTAGTCAGTTATAACATGTCACTGTCCAGTCAGTAGTCAGTTATGACATGTCACTGTCCAACCAGTAGTCAGTTATAACATGTCACTGTCCAGCCAGTAGTCAGTTATAACATGTCACTGTCCAGTCAGTAGTCAGTTATAACATGTCACTGTCCAGTCAGTAGTCAGTTATGACATGTCACTGTCCAGCCTGTAGTCAATTGTGATATGTCACTGTCCGGTCAATGGTCAGTTATGACAAGTCACAGTTCAATCAGTGGTCAGTTATGACATGTCATTGTCCGGTCAGTGGTCAATTATGACTTGTCATTGTCCAGTCATTGGTCAGTTATGACATGTCGCCGTCCAGTAAGTGGTCAATTATGACTTGTCAAGGGCTATGTTATGATAATAACTAAATGTTCAGTGTTTGTAATTAACATAGATTGTTTCTGTAGTTTTAAAACATACTTGAGAAGTTTATATCCACTGACTGACAATATGGCTATTAGCCAAAAGTGACAGACAAAACTCGACAGCACAAAGCAGCCTGTAATTAGGGATATATTTGCATAGATTAACTCTTCCACCCCAACGGAGTATCAGTTTCTCACAGTTGTTATTGTGTTTACAGGGTGCAGCCGGATGACATTGGCGCCCACATCAACGTTGGGCGAACTTTGAGGAATCTTGAGAGCTTTGAAGAGGCAGAAGTTGCCTATGGAAAGGCACTAGCCTTGTTCCCTCCCATCAAGCCAGGTTTGTTTGTTTTCTTCCTCTGGTATATATATTGTTTGTATTCACCATGCAAAGTTTATATTGCTTATGCAGTCATCTTCAGAGGTTACGGTATATGAATCTTTCTTCATAATTTGGAATTCAAGGGTAAATTTAATGTCAAGACACTCTTACAAGAGTTATTATGTATATATATATATATAATTAGGTGATACATTTACATGTTACCAGTATGCAAAACTTCGAGAATGGAAACATTATATATGTTTGTCATTTGGCTATCTTTATAAACATTTACCATATATGTTTCTAACTATCAACCTATAATCCTAATTTTTATATTACAACACTGCAATTACAATATAGATATGATAAAACAATTGACCACATATGGTTTTTATATTAAAGCACTGCAACTACAAATTACAATACAGATATGTAAAAAAATGTGCACCCCCCTATTGTATACCTAAGAAGCATCTTGTGTTATGAGTGTGTGTGTTTATGCGTGTGATTCAGGTCAGACGTACACAGCACGCATTGCTCCCAACCATCTCATGGTGTACATCAACCTGGGCAACCTGATCACACGGAACACATCCCGGCTACTGGAGGCAGACGCCGTGAGTAGATGCAGCTTCTTGTTGGACAGAGGAAACGGATAACAAGATATCATCAGTGTCTTCATCTATTGCTTGTATAATGTGCTAATCATGGAAATACAGTCGACCCTCGCTTTTTGGCCACCTCGGTAATACAGCCACCGCGCAATTAAGGTCACCTTAGCACAGTCCCAAATTATTTCTGTAACAGTAGAGTATGGGAAATTAGTCTCGCTAATATGATCACACAGTCCCAAATTATTTCAGTAACAGTATAGTATGGGAAATTAGTCTCGCTAATATGATCACACAGTCCCAAATTATTTCTGTAACAGTAGAGTATGGGAAATTAGTCTTGCTAATATAATCACACAGTCCCAAATTATTTCAGTAACAGTAGAGTATTATGGGAAATTAGTCTCGCTAATATGATCACACAGTCCCAAATTATTTCTGTAACAGTAGAGTATGGGAAATTAGTCTTGCTAATATGATCACACAGTCCCAAATTATTTCTGTAACAGTAGAGTATGGGAAATTAGTCTCGCTAATATGATCACACAGTCCCAAATTATTTCTGTAACAGTAGAGTATGGGAATTTAGTCTCGCTAATATGAACACACAGTCCCAAATTATTTCTGTAACAGTAGAGTATGGGAAATTAGTCTTGCTAATATAATCACACAGTCCCAAATTATTTCAGTAACAGTAGAGTATTATGGGAAATTAGTCTCGCTAATATGATCACACAGTCCCAAATTATTTCTGTAACAGTAGAGTATGAGAAATTAGTCTCGCTAATATGAACACACAGTCCCAAATTATTTCTGTAATAGTAGAGTATGGGAATTTAGTCTCGCTAATATGAACACACAGTCCCAAATTATTTCTGTAACAGTAGAGTATGGGAAATTGGTCTTACTAATATGATCACATGGTCCCAAATTATTTCTGTAACAGTAGAGTATGGGAAATTGGTCTCGCTAATATGATCACACAGTCCCAAATTATTTCTGTAACAGTAGAGTATGGGAATTTAGTCTCGCTAATATGAACACACAGTCCCAAATTATTTCTGTAACAGTAGAGTATGGGAAATTTGTCTCGCTAATATGATCACACAGTCCCAAATTATTTCTGTAACAGTAGAGTATGGGAAATTTGTCTCGCTAATGTGATCACACAGTCCCAAATTATTTCTGTAACAGTAGAGTATGGGAATTTAGTCTCGCTAATATGAACACACAGTCCCAAATTATTTCTGTAACAGTAGAGTATGGGAAATTAGTCTCGCTAATATGATCACACAGTCCCAAATTATTTCTGTAACAGTAGAGTATGGGAATTTAGTCTCGCTAATATGAACACACAGTCCCAAATTATTTCTGTAACAGTAGAGTATGGGAAATTAGTCTCGCTAATATGATCACACAGCCCCAAATTATTTCTGTAACAGTAGAGTATGGGAATTTAGTCTCGCTAATATGAACACACAGTCCCAAATTATTTCTGTAACAGTAGAGTATGGGAATTTAGTCTCGCTAATATGAACACACAGTCCCAAATTATTTCTGTAACAGTAGACTATGGGAAATTGGTCTCGCTAATATGAACACACAGTCCCAAATTATTTCTGTAACAGTAGAGTATGGGAAATTGGTCTCGCTAATATGACCACACAGTCCCAAATTATTTCTGTAAAAGTAGGGTATGGGAAATTAGTCTTGCTAATATGATCACCTCGTTATTCAGGTTACTTCGGCCCAATCCTGAGGTGGCCTATTTATTTGGACACTCGGTCTTAAGACCTTTCAGTTAGACACTACACAAATTGGTTTCCTTGACCGGGGTTAGAAGCTGTTTCGTTTTGTGTCACACATCAATGCATTTTCCTTAAAACATTGTTTATTTGACAATCACTGTTCATAAAATTGCTGACGTTAAGGTCATTATTCTGTGTTAGGCTGAGTGAAGCACCATCCAGTGAATAGAACATTGCACACAAGTGTAGAATATACAGTAGAATCTCACTATTAAGGTGACACTGGGGGCGGGGCAAAAGTTATCTGAATAACAAGGTGACCATGTTAGCGGGATTAATTTACTTTTATGGAAATTGTGACTTAGGGTGATCTTAATTGTGAGGATGTTGTATTAACAGGGTGACTGTAAAGCAAGATTCGACTGTAATTCAAAGTTTCACGTAGGTGGGGAGGGGATCCTGAGGATACCTAGCACTGCTTTTGTGTGTTGTCATATGTCAGTGTTGTCACCTTGACCTATAAATAATTTTTTGAAAGTCAATGAACATGCAATGATTTTATAAATATTGTATTTTATGAATAACTGTTCAAAGTTACATTATCTTCATAAATGTCTGGTATAAATGCATTTTAAAACTATCAATCGTATCTGTATGTGTGCGTAGCACCATCTGGCACATGTTTTCGAACTAAGGACTTGGTTGCTTGATTTCTGACCCAACCATGAAAATGGTCATCTGTGGAGCAACATGAACTACCTCGTGATCCCTTCAAAGGGTTGGGTATTTTTGCGAATGCCTATACAGTCGTACCTCGATCATATGGCCACCTCAGTAATACAGCCATCTTGCAATTAAAGTCACCCTAGTCCAGAATTATGATTCCCACTGGTATGGTCACCTCACTATTCAGGTAAATTTCACCCAGTCTCAGCCCTAATAGTCATGTTCAGGTGTAATTGTTTCCCATTTGCAGCTGCTGCGGACAGCCATTGGAATGCGGGCTGACTTCACCCAGGCCTACATTAATAGGGGAGACATACTCATGAAACTCGGCAGGTAACCAAAGGATTCATTTGTAATAAACACGTTTTGTTTCACAAGATTTAACAATTTAACTGCCACCCAAAGCAGAACTGTCAGATAATGTATGGACAAGGAGTCGTTTGGCTTATTGAGTGTCTTACAAGTTCTGTATATATGAGTAATCCTCCCTTCTGAGAATTTATCAATTTTGCTTTTAAACATATTCATGCTGCCAGCGCTTACAAAATCAGCAGATAATTTGTTCCACTTATTTATAGTCCTATGCATACTAAACATCCCCTAAATGACAACTGTGGTATTAATGCCATTTCTAATTACTGACATTTATACATAGGACATTAATTCAGACTATAATGTTTTTGCGTGCAGAATAAAAGATGCACTGGAACAGTATAAAACAGCACTGAGATATGAACCAGATGACCCTGATATTTACTACAATGTAAGTATATTTCATTACTATCCACGCTCGTAATGACGTATCAGGCATTTAGAGCAGCTGCCTTTAGCTGTTGAACTAGATGTATTTGTTTAAGACATTTATCAGTAACTGCTGTTAAATGGATCTGTAAATATAGGTTTATGACTTTGTTTGCGCAGTTATTTATAATTTACTCACCAGGTGTGGTTGTTATGATGAAACATGTTTCTAATAAAACGGATTGAAATTGTAGCACAGTGAACACATGTCTGGAAACAAGGAAATATGAAGAACATTATATACAGATATTTATGCAAGCAACAACACGGAGACAAATATAGATATATAAAAAGGCCAAATGGGTGATGTTTGTTTATTATGGGGAAACAGTGTATAAGCCTTTTTGGCACACTGTAATATTTAAATAAAAGAAATGTGGACTCTACAACCCAATGCCAGGCCTGTGACTGAGCCCATACTAGTCTCCTGAGCATCAGGCTGTTAGAGCCCACATTTCCACATATAAAGCAGCAGCGGTATTCCTAGAACAATTGAAAGGAATGACATGTAATCACAGCAGAGCTTGTTATGTGTAGAGTTAATTTAAAGCCAACATGATTAACTAAGCCAACATGATCAGGGGTAGAACTACCCACTAGTCCGCTAGTCCGTACACTAGTAAAGATTACGGCGGACTAGTAAATCCGCCTACCAACTAGTCCGGCTGTCTAGTAAAAATCAGCATGTTGCATGATGCCACCATCCGTACCATTGACAAACTAATTCTTTACGTAATGAGGCGACAGTGAAAGAGTGCTTTTGATTGGCTGTTGTGTGACATCGAATTCTGAAATGACAGTTTTGTTTGGTTTAGCGTATCTGGTAGAGGGGTAGGGCTAATGAGTGCAATTGGTGGTCATTTTCAAATGCACGGTTTTCGAATACGGTTTACATCTACATTGCTTTATTAGTCTACGTTTATGCACGATGTATCATTACTTGACTGGGGTTGCAAAACCAGCAGAAAAACGCAAGCTGGAAAAACACTGCAACTGCCCACCGAGCCATTCAAGTGCTGAAAACGGCCACCATGGACCGTTTGACGCATTTGTTGCAATTTAAATTTGTGTTGTTTTGATATTTTCAGGACTAGTAAACCTTTTGGCGGACTAATAAACTTTTGTCTTTACTAGTCCTGCTGTCCAGTAAAATAAATGCTGAAGTTCTACCCCTGATGATTAACTAAAAAGTGCCTTTCTGAATACCACGCTATCTGCTGCCAAAAAAACTAAATCTAAAATTCTAATAATCCCAAATGTGGGGGGTATTTCGCCACAGGTCACCGAACATGTGACCCCCCACATAATATATCTACATTCTAACTTAGACAACATGGAAACATTTTTCACTGAATGATACAATGGTATGACTACTTTATGAAACAAATAATTACAGAATGGAATTTAGTTGTTTTACATTTGGAAAAAAATCACAGCAAATCTACGCAGATTATCCAAATGATCTTTTATTACATGTGACGTGTACAAGAATCTTATAGATATCTGACAAAACGCCTGATGTTTGTTTCAGCTGGGAGTGGTTCTTATAGAGGAAAAGAAATACACTGAGGCATTGAAACGTTTTAATGAGGCGTTAAGATTAAATCCAACCCACACGGTAAGGAATCTGTTCGGTACATTGTATGTTAACATACTTTTTTGTACACAAGAAACCGTATTCAATATAAACTTATACACAATTTAATCAATATAAACAAATATTTTTCATATCATGCGGTTAGTGTTAAAATGTGCAAGACCTACATCTGACATCTAGGCGAAGAAAGACGTGTAAGTGTAAACTTCAGCTAAGGACATAATGACACACACAGCTTCAAAGTAAACACGTTGTAAAGTGACATTTATCTGGCTCTAGCTGTTTCAGAATGTGTGCATTATACTGACATTATAATGTAGCATCACTGGTGAAGCAGGAAAAGAAGAATGTTGTTTTGTGATAGCACTGCATGTTTTCTCTAGATATCGGAGGCCATTTTAAAGGATCTATTCATCATATTTTGAAGAATTGGTAAACGACAACAAGAAGAATGTGCTTATTTGTTGCAGCAAACTTTGTTCAATTCAGCTGTACTCATGCAGGAGGTTGGAGACCCGAAGTTAAGACCCGAGGCGTACCAGAGGTTTGTTGTGAATACGTTGTCTTCTACATCGGCTGCTACTGGATCCAAGTAGACATTTACTATGGAAATCTTGCTATATATTATGTTAGCAAATACTTGAATCGGTTGTACCCTGACAACCACAGACACGTGAGATGTCATGTCATCAGTTTAATAAGTGTTGAATTGGCAGTTACTTAGAGGCACATTGACACACACGAACTTAGATAGTTGCTCCTATTTCTTCTACTAACCAGATAATCTAAAAGGAGAAATTGTTCCATGTGTTATACACTACATGTGTACATCATGTTCCATGTGTTACATACTACATTTGTACACTATGTTCCATGTGTTACAGACTACATGTGTACACTGTGTTCCATGTGTTATGTACTACATGTGTACAATGTTCTATTTGTTATGTACTACATGTGTACACTATGTTCCATGTTTTACAGACTACATGTGTACAATATGTTCCATGTGTTACAGACTACATTTGTACACTATGTTACATGTGTTACAGACTACATGTGTACATTGTGTTCCTCATGTTACAGACTACATGTGTACACTATATTCCATGTGTTACAGACTACATGTGTACACTATATTCCATGTGTTACAGACTACATGTGTACACTATATTCCATGTGTTACAGACTACATGTGTACACTATATTCCATGTGTTGCAGACTACATGTGTACTACCTGTGTAGAATATGTTCCATGTGTTATATACTACATGTATGCACTATGTTCCATGTGTTATGTACTACATGTATACACTATGTTCCATGTGTTATACACTGCATGTGTACAACATGTTCCTCGTGTTACAGACTACACAAACTGGTGGAGCTACAACCTAACAATGAGAAGGTATACTTCAACCTGGGCATGTTGTCAATGGATGATCACAACTTCAAGGCCGCGCTCAAGTGGTTTGACAAGGCCACAAAGGTAGATAACTAAGGATATCTTTTCAGAGGTCTATCCACTATTAACCAAGATGCAGCAAAGCGATATATGTAGATATCCTTCCTTTATTACCATAGCACTTAACAGGACCCTTTGTTTTTACATTGACAAATTATTTTGTTTGTGTGGGGATATACACTTGCACTACAATTACCATCAAAACACTTTAAAGTTTTGCCAATTATATCCACGTGTACATCTTTGGGGTCCCCTAAGCATGTATGCAAAGGTTCAAGTTTGTTTACTGCCATAGTCATTGGGTTATAGTGTTGACAAACACAGGCATGCAAAAACTATGCATGTATGAACATATAAACACACACACACACACACACACACACACACACACACACACACACACACACACACACACACACACACACACACACACACACACACACACACACACACACTACTTTATTACACTGCATATCTTGTCAGGATCTCCATGTAGTCTTGTTTTATTTATTTATAAATATTATACTGGTACATACGTTTTATGATTTCAGTTGAAGGAAGATTTCCGCAGTGCTCTCTTCAATGTAGCCCTCATGTTAACAAACGATCTGAAGAGACCACTTGACGCTCTACCATATTTACAAAAGCTGCTGAAGGTAAGAATGATACCTTTGACTGAGATATTTGCCTAAAAATAATGTAATGTCAATATGAATCAACTTCCTTGCATTTTATAAAGCTCGAGAAGGTTAAGAGGTAGCAAGTGTATTATAGTATACAGGAATCTTGAGGTAATTATACCTTGAAACCTGTCCATAACGATCATCGTCGGGACTGCACAAAATTACCATTATAGGCAGGTTGCCGTTATGGAGTGATTCATGACTTGGATACTCACTAGGTGGAGCCATAGTATTATGAATTGTTATGTTGACGTTCGCTAGTTGGTACTCTCGTGAACAATACAAACCTATAGAGTTAACAGCAATATAAATAACACAATACACATCTTGCTATGTTTAATTGATGTTCCTTTTTTCTTTTGGGCCACGATGAAATAAATCACGCCCTCCAAGTAAAGGCGTACAGAAAAAGCTTTGATGTCCAAAAGGACATCACGAGGGTGTGAAATGCAAGGGTTGATCCAGATTTGCTCAGGGGGATTATCAATACAATTTGAGCTACCCCAAATGGTAGATAATGTGCCATTGTAATATTTACCTAAGCAGTCTCTCCAGCTATGCCAAACTGCTTAGGTAAATATTACAACAGTCCGCTGCCATGGCTTCCCTGAGCTCATGTTGGACATCAAAGCTGATTCTGCTCCCCTTTGCTGGAATAAAGGAAGCCATATAGTGGCCGCAACAAGCTAATGACATCACGCCTGCCTCGATTGCAATTTGATAGTCCGGCGTACACGCGATGACACCGACGCTATGACGTTTTATTCAGGGAAATTATGAATTCACTTTGAGGTTGATTATGAATGGTTCGGTCCAAATTAACTGACCGTTCGTTATATGCAATACCCAGGTTGCCGTTATAGGAAGTCATTCGGGACTTTCAAAGGTGACCATTATATTCAGGTTATCGTTATGGACAGGTGGCTGCTAAAACAGGTTATTATTGAATAGTTATAATACAGTCCAGGAAATAATATATTGATTTTGTATCCAGTAGCATCCAGTTTTTAATCTGTGAATAACTAACTGTCAAGGAAATCATTCTTGCATTTCTTGTTCTGTAGTATTACCCAAACCACACAAAGGGACTTATTCTGATGGGAGACATCAACATGAACTCTCTGAAAGACATTGATGCTGCGGAGGAGAATTTCCTGAAGATTCTAGAGACTGAGCCACAGAACGTCCAGGCAAACCACAATCTCTGTGTGGTTTACGTCGAACGTGGCAATCTCTACCGCGCAGAAAAATGTCTCAGCAAAACCCTCCAGATGGCACCACAGGAGGATTATATTAAACAGCACCTCGGGATTGTGCGCCATAAAATATACTTAGCAGAACAGGTAAGAAATTTAGAATTGTATTTTTATGTTGACAGAACAAAAGCGTTGTCAGTGATATCAAAAGTAAGAATACTTTCATATTTGTTATACATATGTTATACATATGTTGTCATAGTTTACTGTGGCATAGTATTTTTGCCCATCTATTTTTGGAATCTTTTAGCAACAAAATCATATCTATTTAATATCCACTACAACGTGCCAGCTTGATTGTAAAAATATCTTATTTAGTTTTGATGAAACAATTGGACTAACTACTAAATTATTTCTGACTGGACCCTGTTGTAATTCACTGATAAATGGCAAAGGTGATTCAATTGTACATACTATGACATTCATTCTTTCACAAGCTACCCAGTCTAACAATCAAAGTAAATTCTGTCAAAATACATGAATTAGAACTTGGACATTGTGTTTAATTCTACCATTGTATATATGTAAACTTCATTGATCCTTTTTCCCAGGCGGCCAGACGTCAAGAACAGACGAGACAACACTCCCAGCCTTGAACAAATCCACAACATGTGGGCTCATTTAAGTCATCTCTCACCATTAAGATGGGAAAATTGAAGTTATCATAGATACTTTGCTGCAGAGGCGTTCATATCATTGCATTAGTATTAACTACACAATAACCACATGTCTAACTGCACAATCTTTCACTGAAGGCATATTTAAATAACACCTAAATACTAGCTGTTTAATAAAAACAAGTTGTGTACCATTCAGCAGAAATAAAAATTATGCTAGTTAATTGTGAAGACAATTTTACTTTAAGTCTGGAGAGTTTTTTACTAAATGTTGTCAACAGAATGCTAATTTGATTAGTCAGTTAATTCGAGTTGTCCTGAAAAAGAGTTGACATGGATGGGTCCAATCTTTGAGGTTGAGGTTTATAAGAATGACAAAGTTCTTAAAGCTCAGGGGTGTGCAAACATTCGCATTCTGCAAAAATGTTAATTCAGTTACGTGACTCGATCTTGTGAAGTGTACTCTGAATAAGTTCAAGCATTATTTTGCTAATGGTTTAACAATTTTGCTGTTGAATTTTCATCTGTGCCCACCCCTAGAACTTTTTACGACGATGACAAGTCACTAAACCAAATGAGATTATTGTTAGATACCAGTTTACATAATGACTATGAACAAACATGCATTCACTGTTTACTTAGATTGGTAGTATGTAATTTTATCTGTGCAAAATATGTCTTTTATCTACTTTGTTGTGAGATGTTGTTGTACTACTCAAAACGTTCATTTGTGATGTTTTTGTTAGAACGAAACTGATTCATGTGGCAATTTGTTATTATCACATTTTACATTAGTCTTACAAGAGATGAGGAACACAAACTATAATTATCAATTGTCTCTACCTCACGGTGTTCTCAACACGTCGGATTCACACTTGGTTGTAATAGTAACTGTAGTTTCACTCTGGTCGCTATTGAAGATGGATTACATAACCAAACAAAATGACGAAACAAATATCAAAGCAAAACTAATGGATCGTGTTTGTTCTTTGTGAGTTTATAAGCTGTACTGCCCATTCAAAAATGTGATGCAGTATTTTTAGTTTCCATTTGTACCGTAAATAAGTCATAGAGGGCATCTTATATGTTTACATAAAATGTACTAACTTGCAATACAATAAGATTACATTTACAGATTGTCCTATACAGTATTTATGTTATTGTAATATATTCACACTACTATTTTTTATGAAAAATTCCAAATACTGGCCTCTTTGATTCTGATTGCTGTTAAATTCACTAATCCTTTTGAAAATAGCATTGATTCAGGTTTTATTAAAACTGTTATGATAGGAGTAATTTGTTATCACCAAATCA
This sequence comes from Paraescarpia echinospica, assembly GCA_020002185.1. Lineage (NCBI taxonomy): Eukaryota > Metazoa > Annelida > Polychaeta > Sabellida > Siboglinidae > Paraescarpia > Paraescarpia echinospica. The sequence goes on from CM034542.1 coordinate 15,545,300, forward strand.
ACACCTTTGAAGAGACTCTAGTAGTGTGTTATTATATCTCTTAAAAAGAAATCACCATGATTCCCATTATCAAGCTGGGTTTATTAACTTATAAAAAGAATTCTGTTTGTGGTATTGATTATAAAAGGTTTTTCCTGCTGTATATACCAATATGATCACGTGCTTTTATCATTGTACGTTGTGAAATTATATGCACATTTATGTATGAATAAATGCACATGCACAAACACGCAAGCACACAGTTTTAATTAATTATTAATACAACCATCCATATATATACACAGATCCGTGATGTATGTATCAAGTTGTAATTTTCATGGAACAAGCAATACGTGTAATGCTTTGATGTGGTGTAATATTTGTTTGGAGATAAGGATACATATAATAAATGGTATTTACAGATAAAAATTTGTGTGTAAATGAGCTTGCCTAAAAGCCAGAAAGTATCGCCTGTCAGGTTCACAGTGCAATGTATGATAGAGAGAAAAAATACTCAAGGATACTGATTGCTATACGGTGGTGTATGACAAGATATTGTGTAGTTAACTGCATATCAAACAGTTTATTAGTGAAGATTTACGGTTAGATTTTATGTTTTGATGTGAAATACTCAGACATGTATGTCAATTGTTTGTGTTGGTGATGGCTTCATGCACAAATGCACGGACTTGTGATGTCTTAATTATTAGTGTTATTATGCTCTGTTCTCTGTCAGGATAATATACTTTGTTTGAAGGATACTAATGTTTGTAACCATGACAACAGTGGGGTCACTCTAACATATTTTTTTATTTGATCATTTGGCAAGGTGATTGTTTCTTTTAAGCCAACCTGTTTTTCTCCTAGCTTTGTGATTTATGACATTTATCTTCTAGCACAGCTAAAAAAAACTGGTAAGAGGTCTTCCATTTTGTTCAGTCAATCTTAATGATAGTGTAGCCATTGGCTAAATATTTACAGTATGTTTTCTTTTGGTGCTGGTTTGTCACAATGATAGATATTGGTGTATTGTTGTAACTTACGCTATTTTATAATAAATATTATACATATCTTAATTTGTGTTCGTTTTCTCTCTCAATTCACTGTTTTATATAAGTATAATATTTAATTGACATTTCCTCTGACAATATGTTGTCACCGTGTTCAATGCATTTAGCACACTACACTCATCCACGTAACTGTTTGCTTATCGTAGTTACGATTTCATTCGGCAGGCGGCGCCACTGTTTCGCACAGTCTACGCTGCCGAGGATGCCAGGAGTCCACTTAGTATAGTATCTACTTATAATCAAGCTAGCGGTTAGGTTAACGTTTTCCTCTTAGACAGTTTGAACCTCGAGCACCAATCTTTCAGGGATTAAGTTACGACCCCGTGAATAGGACATAAGTAAAGTACCCCAAATTTCACGAGGTATTGGTGTTTTTATTTTTTTAAGAATAAATGCCGACAGCCTTTCTGCGATCTACTCTTATAACAATTTAATACTAGTTAGTTATTATACATGTACTTGCATTTCATTGTACCCAATACAAGTTAAATATAGTGACATTGAAAACTGAAAAAGGCCTAACGCAACATGCTTATGAATAAGTTAAATTATACATCGTTAGTTGTAGCGCGTAAGAGCAACTACACAAACAGATTTGAACAGTGTCATCAACGTGATGTATTATTATCGAATTTAAATCATTTTTTCACGTAGTTGTCTTGCTAACGGCTGGAAATCGCCCAATGTATAAGCAGTAAGCACAGAGCTATGAACTGAAGTTTAGCTCCTTTGCATTTCCAGTGCTTTTGACACCTTTTCTTGCAGCCACGTGACACCAGTGACAACAGAATGTGTGAAGATCTGGTGGTGACCAAGTCGGGTTCTATGCGCCACATATAGTATCATGCGGACGTCTGCACGACAGATAGTGACAGTGCAAAGAGAACTCGATGCCCATTTGTGCCTACACGCAGCTTTCCATCAAATATGTGGATAAGAGTATTACATCTCTCTTTATCAATGGGAGATATATCGCTTTTCTTTTCGCAACCTTTGAAGTCAGAAGCTGAACGGCAGGCACTTGTCGCACCTTGCTGCCATCTACAAGTACCATGCTTTTCAATAACGTCCACGAGTGAACACACACATGTGGCAAAGATATATTGTACACTCAGTGTTTGGGGAAGGTGTCGTATGTCCACTCGTTTCTTTCAGTATTTATGGACTTGTTCAGACGCTGTGGCAATTTTTGTGACATCTGGACTTGCATGCATCATTTGTCGAAGAGTACACCTACTTCCTTGATAAAAGCATTATTCTGTTTGCGGGCGCAATCATTGGGAATATTTTAGGAATCGCGATTAATGTAATCTTCTGCATAGGTAAAAGGCCAGCATTGATTTATTGTTGGTGTTTTGTCGGCCATGTTGCTCAGATAAATTGGGAATCAGGGACCTTAACTGGTTCGAACTAACGCATCGAACAATTTAGTCAGATTCAGAACACATTTATTTTAATGTTTTATCACTATATATATATTACATTGTCCTGATATGCAGTAAATTAAATAAAACTAATATACTATGTTTATCGTGTTAACAAAACATCTTAAATCACATTTAAATACTTGTGCATACGCAACTCAAAAAATCGTAATACTATAAAAAGGTAAGTTTTTACATAGCGCAGTATCCAGTCCTCAGGACTGCTCAAAGCGCTTTACATTTTACTGTGGACTTTATCATACCCCAGTTCAAGTCTATATAATTTTAAAAAGAGGCAGTCTATTCTGCTTTTTTAATTTATTAATTATATGTTCTTAAGACCAGAATAAATTTGTTGTTGGCATATTGCCTGCCAAATTGTGTTTAGCAAGCCCATAAGTCTATTACCAATTGAATGTTTCGCCCCGCAAAAAATTCAAATTGTAAACAAAATATTCAGTTTCAAAACGAGCTGTATTGACAATATTACCGAAGTGGGCTGGATTAACTGCAGTACCCTTTGGTGTTCAACAAATTTGCAATTTACCCTATTCAACACAAACATTTCAGCAGACTACATGTTCAAATTACTAGCGAAACAGACGGCCTCTTTCTAGACTAAGTTCAGTAGTTTGTTTCAGTGACGACCATCGACTATCGTGTTAATAATATTACATGTATTCATCGTTGATGTTCACAACCGTGTGTTAAGGAGAACCTAAATCACATACACCAGTATCATTTGTATGTTGTCAAGAATGATCTCCTGGAACTTAATTATAATAACAAACACATTTTTGTGCATGACAATGACATGTTGCTCTCCTCGTTGTGCCCTGTTGTACCGGGGTGAGGGTGAAGTACAGTATAGCTGAACTACTCGCTGTGTCTTTTCCTTCCATAGCTTTAAAATCATGTTGATATTGGCTTTTTCTTTACTTTGTCAGTAACACTACAACATTGTCATGAGTGTCAAAATGGCATTGTCGTTCGTTCCGAATCTATCGATTATAAGAAATATTTTGTTTTCTGGTTTGTTTTCTATATAATTACTAAATCAATTTATAGTTATTCCACGTATCCAACAAACGAAGCGATTGTATAGAACATGGAAATGTAGTAGTGGTATAAATTATCGGTTGTGTGCACAATATAACAATAAATAAATTATAAAATTCCAAACGTCCACCTCGGGGTGTTTTGCCAGGTAAGTGGGCTTCATACCCCACGATAAGACTACCGCTAAAATTACTACAATTTTGTTAACCTAGATTCGTTAAAATGTCAACACAAGGAACGTACCTAAGAAACCGAACTAGATTATCCACAACATGCAGACGATGTTTACTTAAAGGAAACGTTTCTCCACATCCGATATCCTGAAGACAATAACGCCCCGTCTTATTCTAAACACGTTTTGGTCTACAAAGGAGGGGTGGATGGAAATATAGGTTGTTGGTGAGCTTCAACAATCATGAACGTCGCCGCGAAAAATCTTCAACAGCACCCCCGTCTTCCGTTGTAATGTCCGTCAGTAGGCAAACATTTTGAACATCACCGCGGCGAAAAATCTCCAACCTCCCTATTTTTAAGGCGTCGGAATCGGGGGAGGATTTCCTTGGTTGTTCCCAACTAAACATTGGTATTGGCACAAGCAACAGCATCACAGTATAGACCAACTGAGAATCTTAATCTATAGAGGACTTCAATTCGGATCCTGAACGTTGAATGGCAATTACATTTACAACGATTAATTTCTTAGTAAATGTGCAAAGGTCATGCCCTCCATTAAATAACATAATATGCAAACGAACACTGATAAAATAACTAAAATTACATTTTACCATTGATAACATTTTAATATAGGGCCTGGATGCTATTCTGGGCATATGGAAATCCAGGACAGCAGAATTTGCTAACCATATAGCCTGATATGAGACAGAGAAGAGCGTACTTGTTACTGTGTAGGTACAACCACACATTAGGGGGTGGCCCCCGTAGTTTGATCCCGCGCTCCCTCATCTAGCAGGGTTCCGGCTCGGTTGATTGTTTGACTTATTGCTTTGACACAAACAAGTCTTCGTGACAGCAATTGGCGTTGATCTACGGGTGTCGTAACATAGACACAAACCCGCAATTACACGTCGTATTTACATTCCGCGCACTTCACCTTCACCACGTCTCAGTTATTTATCCGCGACTCTTCAACGTGGGCCCTTTCCTTGATTCTATAGTTGACGTCCGCCCATTGAGCCTAACGTATCATTATACCCACGTCGGTGTGGTCTTCCCTCCTCAGCGTCCGTCTTCGGGGCGTCTTCAACCGACAACTATGTCGTGGCGTTTAACTCCACAACTTCAAGAATGGCACTGATACTAATTTTGGCGCAACAGGAGTCTGGACGAGGTCGGTGCTTAAGGAGACGCTATATATATATATATATATATATATCTTATATAATTATTATTAAATGTAGATAGGAACTGTACATCATTTCAAACCGCTTCAGTCGCCATGCAGCTGCTATAGGCATACCTTTCTTAGAGGGTTGTTATATCCAATATGTAAGATATGGTAAGAGTAAGTTTAACCACTGAATTACATTGATCCTTCGGAATGTTATCCGTTGAATGTGTATTTTTATCCATAACCTACACATTAAACCTGCGGGATTTTCTTTTCCGATAGAAAATGTTTCCGTGTCAATAATTTATTCTAAACGTCGTCACATAAAAGTAAGTAAAGGTAAGTTCTTATATAGCGCAGTATCCAGTCCTCAGGACTTTCAAAGCGCTTTACACTTTACTCACTGGCAGACCTGTCCAATCGAACACCATCTCGACTTCTCTGGGAAGCATTCAGCCACGCTGCAATTAATGCGCGAAGACTATTCGCCATCTATAGCCAGGTACTCATTCATACAGCTGAGTGAACTTAAACAATGTAGAGTAAACGAACTTGCCCAAGGTTTGACACCGCCGCAGAGGATTCGAACCCGCGTTATCTCAGTAGAGAGTCCGGAGCTCTTACCGATTCGCTTCTGCGCTCGCATGGTTTTTTGATTAAAAAATTACTTCCGCTATACGTCGAAGAAGCTTTAAAATATTTGGGAGTTTGCCCATGAACATTACATATATATACATGTGTGTGTGTGTGTGTGTGTGTGTGTGTGTGTGTGTGTGTGTGTGTGTGTGTGTGTGTGTGTGTGTGTGTGTGTGTGTGTGTGTGTGTGTGTGTGTGTGCTTCGAGCTTGTGTGGTCGTTTGATTGAATATGATGATATGAATGTAATATGAATATGGTGATATGAATGTTAAATAGAGCATTATGGGTTTATAACGATATTTACTAATTATGTACAGGCCAGGGTGTATTTTCGTTATTGGTATAGTACAGATGTAAACAAAAGTTGCATAGCATTCATTTGGTGGTGATGGTTTGAGATGCGATTTTACCCCAGTATTCGTTCGAGCATAACGTTATGGAGCGTCTAACGAACTTTACATTTAAAATTGGCCCCGAAATGGGCTATAACATAATTGTCGCGTCCACTGACTCAGTCTGACAGCGCGTTATTTATCACAGACGTTCCATTATCTTTCCTGCCGACAAAGAAAGGGTAATGATATTCATAAACGACAATTAAACAAGCGTTTGCCAACCAGGCATAACAGCACCCGGCATCGTGGTGGAGATAAGACGTCCATGTGGCCGTCGGAGGTGAGTTTGTGAGCCGGTCACGGGGGTGTTGGTCGGACCCACGGGACGGCAGTCAATAAACCACTCCGTCATTGGCCCGTGGCGCTTCTACGTTGAACGAAACGCTTCGAGCGACCACAGTCACCGGCTCCGCTGACGGGACGGACATGGGCGTGGCGTGGCCATAGACCGCACACTGTTATCCAGTGTCCAGTAATGACCACACAGACCGTGTCAGCCGTGACCACGCTGCCCGTTGTCGGGTGTCTTAGGGAGGAAACGATACGTCAATGCCACGCCACGACAGTAATATTGCCAATATTTTCCCCGACTAACCAGCCGTCTTGAAGTAGTGAAGACAGTCTAGACACAACGCGAACTTTCGCTGTATCGAAAAGTTGTAACTTAGTCAAACTGTCCCATATATATATACATATATATATATATAGCAGGAGTGAGAAGATGATTCCAGACAGCATATATATATATTCCGCCTGCTTGAGAAGATCGTCTGCCCTCCTAAGCTACGCAGCATGGTGGTCCATGAGAAAATGAAGGGAACAGTTGCATATGATGGTTCGGGACCATTCCCCGTCTGCTGTGGCGTCAAGCAAGGCTGCGTCCTCGCTCCAACGCTGTCTGGAATCATCTTCTCACTCCTGCTGTCCTATGCCTTCGACTCTTCCTCAGACGGCATTTACCTGTACATCAGATTTGAAGGGAAGCTGTTCAACCGGCACGTCTGACTGCCAAAACAAAGGTAACAGAGGTGTGTGTCGGGAAGCTACTGTTTGCGGATGATAATATATAATAATACTATATATATATATATATATATATATATATATATATACAAGAACTGAACTGTGTTCATTGGATATGGGCTACTAATTCTCACGGTGGACGATAAATGAATACAACAACTGATCTACTGATCGTGTTACGATATAAACATTTATAATATTGATGTTAAAAATTGACCTTATTTGACAAGGGTGTGAAAAGGAACGTATAGCTTTGGGTGGCAATATTGTTAGATATTGCTATACTTACGTGATGATCCTTAAATCCACGAGTACGTGTATACTGTCCATCAAACCGTGTATAGGGCAGGGCGAGTTGTTCTTTTTACGCGTATGGTTCTTAGTCCACGTAAAGAGAGTTTTAAATCACTCGTTCATATTAGCACAAACATGATTGCTTTACAAATGTAGATTCTACGCTATGGAAACGGTTACCTGGACCTGTAGATTGTTTTTATTTATATAATATTATGTAGCATTGTTGGTATGGTTTATTCATATGAGGGCTAGAGACTGGCCGTTTGATATTCAATAGAACTTTAATTAAATAATGAATTAATCGCTATTTCAACCACACTTACTTAATCAACGAAACCACTAGAACTAGTGATGTACATTGCACAAGGAAATAAATTGCGGATGTGTTTTGCCTGTAGGCCTATTAATACAGATATCCCACAAAACTCAAAGAAAATATTACCAACCTGTATGTCTATTCTTTAGGGATATAACTATTTATATACGAATTTAACATAAAATGCAACATTGTATAAAGCTGGATCAAAAGACATATCGTCAGAGAAAAATGCTAGCCTGTACACACTTTTGCGTATGGTGCCCTTTATAAATAACACAGAGTATAAAACCTAGTCGAATTTAGTTTTCACTATTGGAATACACAGAGCATTACACACTACAAAGTCGGTTAATTGTGCCGAGAGCGTGACGACAAGCAGACGGAAAGTGTGAGCAATTAGGGTAGTCAGCAGCACGCTAATCAAGTGTCGCCATACGACAGAGACGCTTTGTGGTACGTGCCCCTCGGGGTGAATGCGAGACACGGAGAATGGCTGCTTCAGCGAGCCATTGACCAATCGGACTGCACAGACGCTGGTCGTGACACGAGAGGGGCGGCGTCTGTCTGTCATCGAGACGCCAGTGATTGCGAGAGTTGTATAAGAGTCGAGAACGTCAAGTGGATCTGCAGAAGCATCTGGCAGGAACACAGAAGAGACTCGGTTTGAAATAACTCTTCAAGAGGTTGCTGTTTGGAAGAATGGAGTGCTGGGAAACATCCGCGTGTGCGCAATACGGGGTAAACGGAATGACTTACGGTCACCCGACAGAAACACCGGACCAACAAACGTGGCACTACCTGGGTAACAGAGATGATGTCTACGAACAGTGTTATTCGCAGCCGTCCGCCGGGTGGCAACACTGGTCACCGTCTATGCAGCAGACGACATTTAGCACACCTAGTCGGTGTGACGCCACGAGAGAAAGTGACTGTTGCTATCGGCCGAGGCAGAATGTTACATCGAAGCGAAACGAGCGGGAACGAAATCGAGTGCGACACATTAACTCGACGTTCGGCATACTCCAGCGCCACCTACCGGGCTCGACGGGCAAGACGAAGAAACTGAGCAAAGTGGACACGCTGCACGCCGCGGTCAAGTACATCAAATACCTGCAGGAGATTCTCAGCACTGATCATGTCGACTGGTCACCGCCTCGTAGTGGACCCACCTCGCCACCCACGTCGACCGCCAGCTCTTCCCGGTCGTCCTCCCGCGCCTCGTCTCCTCTCTCCCTCGCCTCGTCCTCTGTCTCCAGCTCGCTCTCCCCGGCATCATGCGATACGGGGCTCGACGACTCGAAGCCGCTTTACATCGACCTGCAGGACTCGATGAATGCACTGCTATGAGACAACGATACTGGTGAGCAACAGTTGTTTATTTTCATATTTAATATTATGATATGATACCTAAACATATTTATTAGAACAAAGTCATATAATGGTCAGTCTTGCATATTTGCTGACTCAAGCACTGATATACAAAATGAGCGATCGTCAATAAATAAAATTTATAAAATGTTCTTGCAGTTATTAAAATATTACTTGTAAATGACTATAGTGAATGGTGAGTGTATAGTGTATAATACAGTTAACGATGTTTTAGTTATCCAGTAATGAACGTATAGCAGTAAACCAACCAACCAGGCATTTTGTACACATGTGTCGGCCACCCGACACCTTTCCAAATTTGTCTAACCTCAGTCACGTTTACCGGCCGTATCTCTAGTAACTGCATATCCACAATGACGTGTGTATTATAGATGCTTGTGCATTTTCAACCGTATGTTTCCAACGCGAGTAAAGTCTTCGTCCTTTGTTGTTGCAGACCGACGCAGTCACGCCGAGATGCTTCCACGAAGACATTGCCGTGATCATGTCTCTCGCAGCTGGACGCTGACCGAGAGAAAGAAGACGCCAGAGTGGTCGGACGTTGATTAACCACCACAGTGAAACATTCTAGTGATCATCAGTCTGTGATCAAAGGACGTTATTGCATGTTTTCCGCCATACCGACATTACCTCATCGATTATCTTCGAGAGGACACCATACACTAACCGTGATACAACATGTACAGACACGCCATCCCGCTCTCTCGCGAGTGTACAGGCACAAAGTCATACTTGCTACACTTCACATCAAACATGACGTTGTGTGCGTATTATGTCGACCCGTTATTATTTATTGTTCTGTATATACGATTCCAGGATTGATCTTAGCATATACTGGGTCCAGAAATTATTGTACATATTGTATTATATAATTGACACAATAACGCAAACACGCAATCTCCTGCACACGCACACATTCCACGCGATTCGCTATTGTTGCAGCTGTAAATACTGTATTTTTATAATAAAATTTACCGCGGATCTACACGTGCATATATCAAAACACGGACGGCAGTTAGCGTTGTAAAACAAACTAGTACAGGTCTACGTCACGGACCTGCGTTCGTGTGGTACTTGCAATGCGTGGATCCGCGGGTGTGAACATATATACATCTATCAGAGTTACGTTATTGATGAATACAGCAGTTAAAGGTGCTAGCAAAAATGCCCGTAACCTGACGGGATGCCTTGGTAGATGACAATCGTGGTGGTAATATTTACCAAATGTTAGAAAAAACACAGCATCGCTTCATAAACACCATAACACACTCGCAGATACTCGTTGTTTGTTCAAAATGTCGAAGATCGGAGAGAACGTGAATGTCACGTCCCTCGACAGGCCCTAGTGGTGACAGTGTAGAATTGCCAAATGATATTAGTATTGTCATGCTGTTGGCGTGAGGGTAGACATAAGCATTATCTTATCTTATTATCTATATCAATTCGCCAAGTCTATGACGCAGGTACTGTTTTCTCGAAGCATTAGGATGACGTGCGCGTGCTGCCTGCGATTGTTAGGTTACGCTTTACGTATTACGTGCACACTACGTTTTACGTCCCAAACAACTGATTCACCCAAAAAAGGTTAGGATGTTGACATATATGTAGCAGCAGAAAGTGTAGCATAAAAAAATGACACCACAAACAATGACATGCATTCTCAAAATGTGATTCATTAACAAAATATCCAATTACCAAGCACTGTGTGGTCAACATATTTCATGGCAATAACATATTAAAAAGGTACCACCATGTGGATAATTCAATGCTCTTCAAAATAGCACTTACTTGCAATTATAGAAAAATAATATCACGAAAGATACGCCCATAAAACTAACATGCATCATATTTTTCGGAATCTAGGTCAACCTTCTGAGGAACCGGGTACGCTATCAAAATAACATGCTGAGTGCTAATGGGATATATATGGGGTATTTTGAGAAACAAAATTAGGTTTTGGGTCCTATTCTAAGGGTCGTAGATTAGCCCCTGAAAGTTTGGCGATCGATATTCAAGCAGTCTACGAGGAAAACGTTAACCTACCCGTATATGCAAACTCGATTATAAGTAGATGGCCCAAAAGAACGATTGTATAAATATCGTAACATTATGCTTTACAGTATAAAGTTAGGTACTCTGTATCTAGTCTAATTTATTTATCACCCAAAAGTGTTTAAATGAACTGAAATTTGTCCATAATTATAGTTTATCCATTGACTGTATAATTTTAATGTCTTTCAGATGTTAGGTTTACGTTGCATTTTGAACGGCGATATCGATATAGGGTCAGATAACGATAAAAGTATTGTTTAAAAGTATGGTTAATTAAAATACTACATAAAAAATTATGATATACAGTGCATACAATTTTTTTACTAAAAACAAACGATCATAGAACGGAGGGCCAACCTTTAATCTTCTTTTTAACGATGCACACGGTACATGTTCGAATAAACTTCCAAGACACATTTGTTATGTTCTTCGCATACCATGCAACACAATAGCGAAGGTAACATTTAACTGTATTTGAGTGACGTCACACACAAATTTAACAGGTATGTAAAATTATGAGTTACATTTGTTTTCTCAAAAAAATGGTTTCCCATATAATATCATAGTACAGGGTAGAAAGCGTAACAGGGCTTTCAAATCTTTCGTCGGACCCGCAACGTTTTTAAGTTACAGGCTCGGCCATGCGACACCGTTGCCGCCGATAACAGTACGAGCTGAGTAAGATCTTGCTACTCGGACATCGAGCATTGTTTGGGTAAGCACCTTAGTGTTTCAGACATTGTGTCAGTCGATGTCAGTGGGTTAGGTAGCTGAGCTCCAGCAAAAGCAATTTGTTTCGCGTCTCACGAGCAAGGTGACACAGGGGTGACTGGTTGGTTGTTGCGCCTGCACCGACACAATGGAACTCGCTCCCACATCTTTTAAACACCAACGACGGATGCCAGAGCGACGGATGCTGTTTTTAATAACCTCAACGGACACCTTCTTTAGAAGAGTCTGTACGGCTAGCAACGACTGTCGGAGTGGCGACTAAACTAGTTACGAGTTTATATGTTTTTATTGGACTGTTGTTCGGTTGGACATCGCCCTAACAAAATGTCATCGTGTTAAGTATTACTTAAACATACGTATGCAGCACCGTCACTGGGTGGACCTTTTAACCTGATTTTACAAATGCGAATGGTCTGTCACAAATTAAAATGATTTAATTTGTTAAGGTGTATGTTACTATTTTGGTCATTGGTCGTGAACTTGCAACATGGAATGGTCCTGGCACGACATTGCCAGGAAGTTGCGCACTGCGCAGCTGCGGATTTACGTAGACCGGCCTGGGAACAACAATTGGTGACGTCATTACGTTTTTACACCTGACAACCAGTTGTAGCCTAAGCAAGAGGTGTACGAAGTCGAAGTGAATCCTCGGCAGGACATGTTTCTTCATTTTCTTCGTCGTCTTCTTCTTATTAATTATTTATCATTATTATTACATCTCTTAATTGTTGCTGCAGTAAACGGCCACGACGACATAGAGATGTGGACTACAAGCTCTATAACGCGTGCGATACGGCAACAGAAACTTGAATTGAGGAAGGGTTGTTCGCAAACTTCTACCGAAAGGGACGAGAAGCCAGACCGTTCAAGTTGACGGAGCTGCGGTTTATCCTTAGGGACTGTAACACTATACATAGCTATCGGACGTTAAATATTAAGTGGTTAAGATGTTTGGATCTTTGTAATTTATTTTACGTATAACCATGATTCGGAGGAGAGTCAACTCCTTTTGCTGTTGAGAGCACCGTCTATGGAAAATCACACCTCCTCCTCCTCCACCTCCCCGGCAGGGGTTTGCGGTTGCTTGCAGCTTCCTTCCATGGCTTACCCGTCTTCAACTGTCAGTCATTTTAATCAGATATCATCATTATCTAAAGTAAATGTTTGGCTGATTGCTGACGGTGCCTGATATCGTCATTCGATGTACTATTTCGCAAAGTGATAAATGTAAAAGCCAAAGAAGTGTTTCATTGATTGTGTCACACCGTTGTGCAGTCGAAGCAGCGTTGGTGATTGAAACAAACGAAACTAGTCAAGTCGCTATACGGCAACATCATATTCATAGTTTACAATTCTCGAAATGCTCCGCGCCGAACAAGATATACATACAAATCTCCCAGTAATATTAAAAGAGTTGTGCTAACGTTCATTCCTTTGGGGTGTTTGGGCTCAGCGCAGTTTGATGGCCGTGGTTCCCCTGTGCATTCTGTATGCAAGTTGTTTCGAACACCATGACA
>CM034542.1:15561041-15995389 GCA_020002185.1 Paraescarpia echinospica
CTGTCGTTCGTGTAATGTTGGCAGGCTTCATTTGGTAATAGTCATATTTTCAATCAATATCGTTTTTTCGTCGTCAAACTAACTTTGTCATCACTGAAGAAATGTAACCCCCTGTGCTTCGCACGTAACATGTCAACTTTGAATATTGCTTCCGTTGAAACTGCCCACCTGCTTCCCGACATCACTAAATGTCGCTTCATTTGCTGTTCATTTAATTGACCAGAAAAAAAGCGTTCGTTGAGAATCTAATTCCCCTAAGGATACTCACCTGCCTGCGTCCGCGTGACCACGGGGTGTTGAGTCAACCCTCTCGATGGTCATTTGGTTAGTGGCCGTGTTGAAACAAGACAATGTGCCCGATAATGGACAGCGACAACAAAGGGTAGACCGACGTGGACATGGTCAGCGTTGAGGAGTTCTCTCTTGTGATCTTACCAGACTTGCTACGGGCAGCGGTGCTTGCCTAATTGTTGTTTTCATTTTCTGAAGGCAATTCCTCTAAATGGTGATAACATTACTGTTTCCTGTGTAATTTGACGCCCAGCGTGCAAATACAACACGCCTCTTGTCCACTTGCTACTTAATTGACGAACTCGATCGGAAGTGCCCAGACAGTTCACAATAATTTAAGGGCATTTTAGTTAAACATAGACACATGAGAATAAAATGTTAAATAATGCAGTTTTACTCCTTTTTGACGTAATGCAATATTAAATAGTAGTATAAACTGCATTTATTTTAATATTTTCGAAGCCCAATGGCATTTGAATGAACCCTACTTTGCCGTAATATTATAATTTGATTGTTATATGAGATATGAGAATACATATGTGGTTTGTAGTACATAACGTTAATTTACAATAACAACGACTAGTCTGAGTATCTTAAAACATGGACTGTTTATTGTACCATTGGCCGTATATATATTCGCTCATGGAAACGTAAACAATTTGGACGTTTGTAGTGGGACGTCACGTATGAAGCGGCCGAAATATTGAAGTAGCCAAAACCTATAAAGTTCCGTTTACAGCGAGCACCAACAACGAACTCATAAATATACAAAAATATTTATTTTTCAAACGTACACATAACATGTATTGTATCGATATCATATCAGTCCTCGGAACTCGGTGTCCACTCTTCAGGTTCTGTGAGACGTCACAGAAGGTTCCTGTCCAACTTGCTGTACATTAATTATATTGACGAGTACTTCAAATTGGACAAGGGCGACTTTTGTGGACGACCGCGGGTGACACTGCCAACAGGAACACGAACAGGAAATATTTATTTGTTCCAAATACATAATACAACAAAATAATCGTTATAAAACAAAAGACCACACAATATATTGCAATCGAGTCGACATGAGAACAAAATTAAAGTGGTAAGTATATAATGTATGATAGGAAAATAAAGGATTATGTCATATAAGGGACGGGAGACTCCTACTAAGACTAATTCTAGTTGCCGTCGTAGGAGCCACCCTGTGAAATAATTACATATGAAAATCCATCCCTAGTACAATTGGTGAATCATCACTACAAGATAAATGTATATATGCTTGTATATTACACACGTACTAAATATAAAAACAGTCGGTTTTTAAATTAATTCATTTATAACCAAGGAGGTAGAACTTAGAAAATGACATTTTACATGATTTTGGACGTTTGACAAATGTAACAATTTCGTAATGTACATACAGGTAAATAAATCTTCAAATAATGATGTTTGACGTACAATGCAAACTCGCGTATGCTGTGAATGTAGATTTTACTTGTTATTAAAACAGGTGCATTATTGATAGTATGCAGCAAGGTGTATCTGAGACTTTGTTTCGCAAATTCGTGTTGTACCCTGATTGTATGTATATTGTATTGTCCACGTGTGTTGAAATTGTGGATGCTGTTGTTCTGATGAAGCGGCACATTTTGAAGGTAAACAGGAAGTTTGTTATGTACGAATTTATAATACAATTTTAGTTCTTGCGATTTTGATGTGTTCTATTTTTAATAATTTAAGACTTTTAAACAGTGGTTCAGTGTGAGCATTATATTTGCTTACACTAATAACTCGGTGAAGTTTCTTTTGAAGTTTCACATTTGTAACCCCGAGCGGTAACGCCGTAGTTTAAGTGTGACAGTATTAGTGTGTTGTACAGTACGATCGTAATATTAAGTGGTAATAACCGTTTTAGTTTATTTAAGACATTTAGCGTCATTGAAAACCTATTTGAAAACTTGTTTAATGTGACTTTTCCAGTTACATTGTTCATTAAACGTTATTCAAAGAAAGTTAAATTATGTCACTCTATTAACAGTAGTGTTATCGGTGGCTAATGATGGGTAAGTCACACTTTTTAGCTGTTCTGAAAAGCATATACTTAGTTTTACTTGACAGGATGATATAATCGGCATACATTATGAAATTAAACTTTTGGCTGGCCATGGCAAAGTCATTAATGTATTAATAAACGATAGTGGGCCTAAAATCGATCGTTGAGGTACGCCTGTTGAAATATTATGCATTTCTGATTTGACATCCTCTATTTCAATATATTGTTTTCTGTTTGTTAGCTAATTTCTAATAAAATTTAACGCTACTCCTTTTACTCCATAATATTCTAATGTATCTAGTAATATCTTATGATCCAGGGTATCGAAAGCTTTGGAAAGGTCCAGATAAATATTTATAGGAATTTCATTTCTATCCATGTGTGTCATTGCCATATCAGTTAATTCAAGGGCAGCGAATTCAGTGCTATGTTCCGTTCTAAATCATATAAATCCATATTGGTTTTCGCTGAACAAGGACCTGAAACCACTAGCCGAGTTACATAGCCTTGGCCAGGGAAAAGGCAGTCACCTGTGCTAAAACTGTCTTGAAATGTGACCCTCCCGAGATAACCACCGCCAAGGATGAATTTCGAAAAAAATTACGGGCCCTTTAGATCACATACACAATTTCAGCACCATACATGCAAAACGACGGCGATAGATGCCATTTTAAAATGGTGACCAGCAAGATCCGCACCCCACATCTATGAACCACCGCGACGGGCTCGCTAGATCGCACGCAAAATGTCAGTCCCATCCAGACATACAAAACTAATGGTTATATATTGGTTCACAGACAAACAAACAGACATACAGAGAACAGTTTATTTTGTAATATAAACTTTGGATTGCAGATGCGAACTTTCGAGGACATCAAACGCTGCGCAGTCTCAACCGTGCCCCAAAAGTGCCTGAATGATATGCGGAAGATGACAGCCGTTCACTCTGGGAAGCAATAAATATAGTTTAATGCAACGAACTACAATACATTAGTAAAAATCATCCCAATGTGAACGTGGAATCGTCATACAACAATCGATGCAGCTTTAGGCAGGTGGAATCACTGGCCGTGACGTCACGCTGGGTTATGAGGAGCCTCTCGACGCAGGCTGCGTTGAAGAGACAAAGCGAAGTGATCAGGTCGCGCGTGTCCACAGATCGTTGTCGGGGGATACACACAATGATGTGTCGTCTCGTTATCGACCTGAGTCACTTTCCAGTACTTGAGCTGACCTTGAGTGCAATAGCTGAGATACACAACCAAACACAACCGATTAATGCTTCCTTTAATGAACTCATCATTGACGCCACGGCGTCGTTGATTGTCGTCGTTACTTTGTAGTATCTACCAACCAACATTGATCAACGTTATACATGTTGAAATAAAAACAATCGGTTTGTATATAGAACAATTACTAAATAAAAGTGGTTCAAGAAGTTTAGTATGTCGCTGAAAAAGAAATTTCGTTTTCCTCCTAGAGGCACACCTTTGGCCATTGCAGATCGATCAGAAAGACGAGAACGAGTGCATAAGAGTTTAACACTTGAAATGATGCGACGGAATGGAAATATTTGTTCGGTGCACTCAACTGTTCTTGTTATTAACTTTGTATCGCGGTATGACACGTTTCCCGCAGTTTATCTAAACGATCATTTACTGGTCAACTGACATCAAATTTATTCATGTATTGACAAGACTGGCAGTCGTTCGGTGGTCAATGTTCGTCCAAAGACCAGCGATGCCAACTTGACCACTTATACTGTCACGTGACAAGACTGGCGATCGTTCGGTGGTCAGCCTTCATCCAATGACAGCATATGCTGACTAACCATATATTGTTACGTGACAAGACTGACAGTCGTTCAGTGGTCAGTGTTCGCCCAATAACCGCAGGTGATGACTATCCGTGAACACGTGGAGGTATTGCGTATAGTTTCAGGTTAACTCAGTAACGTGTAAATTATGTTCACAACAAAATTATTTCTGTTCCAAATGAAAACCAATACATTTTAATATAAGTCTGAAGTAATTTTGTATACATCACTGGGGAAATTTCGTTCCATATACCATAATAAGCATGTTGGGTGATCGAAGTATGAATGAATGAATGAATGAATGAATGAATGAATGAATGAATGAATGAATGAATGAATGAATGAATGAATGAATGGATGGATGGATGGATGGATGGATGGATGGATGGATTGATGGATGGATGGATGGATGGATGGGTGGGTGGGTGGGTGAGTGAGTGAGTGAGTGAGTGAGTGAATGAATGAATGAATGAATGAATGAATGAATTAATTAATTAATGGGTGGATGAATGAATTATTTGAATTTATTAGACCAATAACTACAAGTACATATTATAATTGAATAAAAAAAATCAAACAAATCACTAGTATGGAATTATGATTAATGCCATGCAAAATAAATGTAAGTACTTCAAACACAGCCACGCACCACCAATAACCACTGACACAGATCGGGTATCCGGTCTAGCTAGATTGATAAATTGTCTTAAATTATTCACTGGGATAATACAAAGCTGTTGGTTTCGGCAAAATGCTTTGTTTGCATACACCGGAATGTCCACTTCACTGTCGTTCCACTCCACACGTGCCTAAACAATGTACTTAATACAATAGTGTATCAAGACAGGCCTCTATTTTGGATCATTTCCCGCGCAGCACGCGGCAACGCCACACGCAATCACGTTAATGGCAGAGAGACGAACGTGAGATGACAACGGCATAATTATTATTTTAATTAAATGTACCTAATTCACAAAACGAAGCGATTTCGCTATTTAGGACTGTTGAATGAATGTCCGACAAATGACACCTCTTCATTCAACCCAGACACACATCGTAAAACGATTTCACAACAATTACGGCGCCCGTTGATTTGGCTGGTATACAACTTGGTAAATGTTTACTCAGTCGCTCACTAAAGCCTAATTCGCGATACGCATTAACATGTATACATAAGTATCCATATATACGTCAATTTGTACAAGACTACATATAATCAGTTCTTGTATTATGTATGTATGTTGATACACTGAGTAAGTATTA
The DNA here is from genome assembly GCA_020002185.1 of Paraescarpia echinospica. Classification (NCBI taxonomy): domain Eukaryota; kingdom Metazoa; phylum Annelida; class Polychaeta; order Sabellida; family Siboglinidae; genus Paraescarpia; species Paraescarpia echinospica. The sequence continues at coordinate 15,566,456 of CM034542.1, forward strand.
ACTGTAAAACAAGGCATATGCTATTTTGATTTGTGATGTGTACATTTTTATAAAATATTTATGGGGTGGCTCCTGTGCTAGCGATATTATATATCTTAAAGGGAGTCTCCAGACCTTATCTATTACTTACGTTATGCATTGTATATGTATCGTATTTATAGGTCAAATAAATTGATTCTGAGTTCTGAGTTATAAGTTCTGAGAGGCAAATAGGTCTTACACACCGATAGCTGCCGATATCTGCAGTTTTTGTTTGCACGCAGACGATTTTTTTTGGGAATTTTGCCGAATGGAACATATATATATCCTACAGATTATAAAAAAACTTAAAATAAATAATATTAAATTTTACTAAGTGTGGTGTTCACATGTTCGATTGAGAATAGGTTGTATGTGTACTACAAAATATAGGATGATTAAATAACAAGAAATAACGGTTGCAACTATATTTGGCATTTTTACACTGTTACAAGGTCGTACACCACTGGAACAAACAGTAACGATCCATTTGATTGGTTAATCATACGTAGATTGTATTACTACGCCAAAATAACATATATATATATATATAATCTACATTTACCCGTTGAAATATTATGTTTATATGTTCATACAAAGTCTACTTACATATAGTTATAGGCCTTGTACAAATGGATAACGACAAAGGTATTATGATCAATTTAATTTGTTTGTTAATTATTAAGTTGGTTTACCCAGTTCTAAGTAATACTGCACCAATGAATATTGCATCCAACAATTAAAGGTGTATACCGTACATCAGTGGTGTGTACCGTACCATGTGATCGCCTCGCCTACTAATGGGATGAGGCACGGCTTTGGTAGGTTGCAAGGAATGCCTGTTGTGAAATATAGTCACCCGATCGATAAAAAAATGTGGGTCGTGCAACAATATTTGTGAGTCTATAGCGAAGCAAATATTGTAATATTTAAATTGTTCACGATACGCCCTGCACGCCAGACTGAGTTCGTGGCTGCCCTCCTACCCACCATGTTTTTTACATAACAGCAGATAGGCAAACATAAACAGGATTTGTCTGGCCAAAGAAGCAATATATGTACTATTTGAACACTACACTTTCGTTTCAGTCAACCTTGCGACTTGTTGATAGCTACCAACTTATGCAATCAGTGCAGACATCACCTGACCCGTGTCTCAATTGTATGCATCATAGATTAATATTATATGTGGAATAATATTTATTATAAGCCTACATTACTATCTTTGTGCTTATGTTCTATTAATGCACGAAGTCAATGTTACCCACGGCGCTATAGCCGGCGTCTGTACGTACAGACTGTACGTCTATAAAAAGCCCACTATGTTTTATTGTTGAAAACGAATGGGTGATTAAATGTGGCCCCGTTTGACTTCCTCGTTACTTGATCCCCTCTGCTAGAAGGCCTAGACGGATAAAAAACCGTATTTGGAGTTATTCCAATACGTTTTTTTATCTGTACAACAATTTTGACATGCATGTATTTGCTTGAACGCCACGAACACCGTGCGTGTGACCAAAATAAAGACCAGGAAGAAAGGTAGGCTTAGGCGGTTACTGAGTCACACAGTCGCGGTGTGTTATGAATGATACCACTACTAAACGGGGTCAGCACACTGTTAGTTTTCCCATTGGTTGCCATGTTAACGTTTTGTATGATTATAAGAAAACGAGACGTACACAAATTCTTAAACTTCATATCTGTTGTTATCGTTTTATCATTGATATATATACAATTTTACTGTCAACAGTTTCTACAATCAAACCTGGAAATCTGACTACTTAAATGCACTTATGTCAGAGCAAGTGAATTGTGTAAAAAATCATTTCTCAAAACGACACTGCACTTTTTTCGTAAGGAAAACAGGAAGACTAACTGGGGCATGACCCCATACACGCACTACGCCGTTGACAGATCCGAGCGAAGACCTTTTACAACTGAGCGGAGTGAGCATGCGCATTGACACAATTTCCAGGAAACCGCAGTACCTTCCGCAAGCGTACCTTCCAGTGAACGACACAGCAAACGTCGCCGTTGTTATTTACGAGCATTTATAACTGCTCGTAAGGTAACGTTGTTCATTGCAGCTTCATAAGGTAACGTTGTTCATTGCAGCTTATTATCTTATGACACTGTTCACCCACAATGTGTCATGCTAACGAGATGTAGTAGACGACACAATGCATAGACTAGACCGCATACACTGATAGAGAGGCAGAGCCATGCTTTCGGCCAATACAGTAGCCTGAGTAGGCCTCTACGTCAACCCAGTTCACGCACTTGTCAAAGGATAAAGGTACGTACTGTAAACATAATTATACGTGACACGCGATGCGGGACACGTAGCGAGTATTGACTCGCTTGGCAGTCTCCCTTACATAATAGTTCCACCGCGATGTGTAATGATAGTAGGCCTAATAAGTTAGTAAGGCTAACTCGACGTATGTAGTATGTACTCGTGGCGACAGAGTGAGGTTGCAGGCTGTTGAAAAGCGGACATTGTTTACCGAGCTGGCAGATTAGATTACCGCGACCACAGCGCGATGGTTCGGCAACACGATAGTCATTTTTTTATACGTGATGGCGGGAGGCAACAAACTTGTCGATTCGCGTTCGAAGCTGCTCGCGTTGCACCTAGCATGGGATAAGCACGCACGCACACACAAACGCACGCACACTCGCACGCATGCAGCATGAACGAACGCATACAAACCCCCCACAGACCTATCTCAAACAGCGGACGACAATACAGTACGTACACTCTTATGATACAATATAGTGACCTCTTTGCCCATATAATTAGGAATCTCCATATACTTACGAATGGTGATCTATTTAGGTATATCTGTGAAATAGTAGGCCTATATAATGTCACAACAGATTCGAGAATGGGGTCAGATCTAAAAATCATTTTCTGCGTATAGCCATCTGTATATTAATTTGTGGAGTTCCTACTTAAACCGAACACACACACTAATAAACATTCTAACCATTATCTACGTGCTGGCGTGCGCTGATGAAACGTGAACGTTCCGGGTAACTCTACCGCATAAAAAGTTGTTGAGACTCCCGCGACCCGCTGCTGCATGTAGGGCAATTAAATAGTTGGTGCACAATCAGCACGTACATCAAACAGGACACTCGGATCTCAGCAGGACTTGTTTGACCTAATAATATACACCCTGGTAGGAATCTGGTTCTTTTTATTCGATATAGTTATGAGTGACCGGAATAAAGCACCACTCTTTCAGCACTGATCAATACGATAAATAATCATTATTGACCTCCATTTTATTGCTGGTTTAGTATTCACTGGCGTGTTTATATTGACCTTAGTTGGGGAGCCTGGGGGTCGATATCATCGTCAGTGTCACATCCGTTCTATTGGATGCATGCATAGATAAGTCTCCAGAGCCATGGGTGCCGGTTCTTGAGCTGGCAAAGTTGTTGTGTCCAGACTACTGTAACGTTCAACCTTTTCTGCAAGACACTAGTACTCAAAGTGCTAGCAATTCGCCTCCAGTTGGACAGCAAATCATCAGCTGTCACATTCGGATGGATGATGGATGTCACACGTTTGAAGCCAATATCCATGACGTTGCCACTATTCCCAGAATTTACACAATCCTTACAATCTGCAGGTGTGTTGTAAGCACTTTCACTCGGAACTGTCCCCAGTTGCATACAAGTGCGAAGGGGAAATGTACATGATTAATACATTTGTGTTGTTTAATTAGAATTAATTTACAATTATGATGTATTGTACAATACCAAATGAATGTAGATTATTTTGATATATTAACCATGGATATTGCATATGCATGGAGGTAACTATGTTAGTGTTTATTTGTTTACATATTGTTCAATGTTTTGTTTCCGGCTTTCTAAAATATAAACATATCGATAATATATTTTATGTAATAATAATAATAATAATCTTTATTGATACATAATGTTAAGTATATCACAGATGTAGCAGTAACATGAAACATGTATACATTACGTATCAAATGGAACGAAGCAACACATTGCTTGTGTTCCTTATTCATGTCATATATGCAATGAAATCTATGATTCGTGTTAAAAAAAAAAAAAAAAAAAAAAAATCTTCATAATAAACTAACAATTTATTTAATAATGCATTATACGAGTACCGTAAGTCTGAACATCAGGTACATCTTAACATGACATCATTATGCGAGTACCGTAACACTGAACATCAGGTACATCTTAACATGACAACATTACACGAGTACCGTAACACTGAACACCAGGTACATCTTAACACGACAACATTATACGAGTACCTAACACTGAACACAGGGTACATCTTAACATGACAAAATTTCATTAAAGCAGCATTTAGCATATGTTTGCTAGAATTAGACGCTTGGTCCTTTGTTTGAACATATGAATAGATGTACAATATTGTAAATAGTTATTTGTAATAAATGTATTCCAGATTTTAGGACCAACATAAGCCAAAGACAGTTGTCTACAATTAGTCTTGCAGAATGGTATTTTATATGTTACTTCCTGTCTTGTATTATATTTATGTGTGGATATTTGCAGGACAAATACATCATGATATATATCTGGCAACATACCCCTATTATGCTTGTACATTAGAATACAGCATAAATATTTATTTACGTCATAAATATTCATTATTTGATAAGATGTAAATAAAGGCTGCGTATGTTCAATAAATCCTACATGACTTATTACACGCAAAACTCGTTTTTGGAGTAAATGAATTTTAGCAAGGTATATATTCGGGGCCCTTCCCCAGACGACATTACAATAAGTAATATATGGGTATATAAACATGTAATACAGGTTTAACAATGATTTGTTATCTAATTTGTTTGTCACCTTTTTTATAATACCAATATTCTTAGAAATTTTATTTGATATATATTTAATGTGTGTGCTCCAATTCAATGTATTATTTATAAGCAAACCCAAAAACTTTATCTCATGTACAGTGTTAATTTGTATGCCGTCTATGCAAATGTTATTACACCTCTCTCTTATACTGATCGTATTACTAAAGGTCACTGTGTGAGTTTTCTGTATATTCAAAGAAAGTTTATTAATGTTAAGCCATAAAGATAGTTTTTTTATTTCAGAGTTCAAAACATTTTCCATTTCATCTATATTGTTGCCTTGTATAAAGATGCTCGTGTCATCAGCAAACATAATGGTAAACGTTGAGTCAGATAAAGTAGATAAATCATTTATATAGATAAGAAAGAGTAAAGGTCCCAGAATTGAACCCTGCGGAACACCACATGTTATGTTTTTAAGGGAAGATTTTGTTCCATAGAATTTTACTCGTTGTTGTCTGTTACTTAAAAAGTTACGAATCCATTGGAGTATATTTCCTCTGATTCCATAATGTGTTAATTTTCTCAATAATATATTATGATTAACGGTATCAAAGGCTTTGGCTAAATCCAGAAATAACCCAATTACGTGCTCTTTGGTATCAATTGCCTTACTAATTTTGTCAATTAGCAGTGAAATAGCCATATCAGTAGAATATCCTTTCCTAAATCCAAATTGGGAATCAGACAAGATGTTATGTTTCATTATGTAATTCATTAATCCACTGTACACCAATCTTTCAAAAACCTTCGAAAACACAGGCAAGACAGAAACAGGCCTGTAACCATTAACCAATGACGCATCGCCATCCCTAAAAAATGTCGTTATTTGTACTCATTACTCCAGATATTTCGATACGGTGGTTAAGCAATGCAGTTCTATTTTAGCTATGCAAATTTATAAATACCAATTATGATAATGGGGCCTTTCCGAGACCCCATGGGCCCGGTAAGTAGTGTTGCCCAAACATGCATTCTCCGTCTTTAGTGCGGCGTCATGTGATGTTGGAGATTATGCAATGGCCTTTCATGCAATAGCAGTGTTTATATAGTGCACCCGACTCAGTATAAAAAATAATGTCTACACATACTACATTATGTAATTTAAATCAACGACTTGTTTAATAAAACATAATATTGCATTGTTTTATAAGAACCAGTGAAACGGTTGCACACACTGATATGTGCTACAATCGCTTTTCGTTTCTCAAGGAGTTCCTCAATTTACTATTCCAAAGTTGCAATCACACCTTCCTTGACGGAGTCGTTACAGACATGCCTGTGACGGTGTATCTGTTTCGGGAATATCGTCCGGTTTGTTTGCAAGATCTATCATAACGTCCTGAACTCGGGGAAGCTATGAGAACAAGACGCGCGAACATGTGTGCGTTATTTAGTTTGTAGCTGCGTCTTATGTTACAATTTAGTAGTTATGTAGTTAGGGATATTTTGCGAACTTAATGTTTGTTTTAATACTTCAGAGATCCGACGATGAGAAAGCACGTGCTGTTCTTGTTGGACGGATATGACGTCGTAAAGAGCGGAGTGTACGGCTTGCACCGTTACCTGATGCGGAAGCTTTCTCAGACGGGTGACACGAGGGTTTCGTGTCTCGTCGGCAAACCGCTCAACGACATCGCAGAAGACGTCGCTGACGCCAGACAGTATGGCATCACTTTGATACCACCAAACGACGACGGCTGTGACGAACCATTACGGTTACATTGCATCACGGAAAACTACATGCACTGCTACCAGGACCTTGAGGGGGACGCAAGAGACGTAACGCACCTAGTTGCGTATGCCCCGCAAACTGTGGCTGCGGCTGACGAGATCCGAAATTGGCTCAGAGTCGATGGTCAACGCGACATCAAACTGGTGCTTGTCATCTACAACCTCGTTGAGGCGGAAACAGGCGGTCTCGGTTCCCCCGACTGGCCCTTCGTTGGCATCGACTGCTCAGCCGACGACGTCGTCAGCTGTGCTAGGTTGGCTGACTTCGTCTTCAGTGTCGGCAAGAACGTCTTCAGTCACTGGGATCGCGAGCTATGCGTCAACAAAGTAACAGGCGTCGACCACCGCCGACTTGTGCCGGCCTGGGACGAGTTCAGCAATACCGATCTTCTGTCTCCGTCATTGGACCGCGATCCGCTCATCGTGACATACGGCCGTAGAGATGACAACACTGGATTCATGGAGGCGACGGCTGCTGCTGTGGGGATGGCGGCCAGTAAGAGGAACGTCGACATCACGTGGAAGGTGTACCTGCCGAGACTAGAGGAATCTCAGAAACGGGAACTTGCCTCAAGATGGCAGGGTCTCACGAAAACACCACTCGTGAGACTAGTCTTATCGGAGTACCATAGTCGTGCGGACATCGAGAAGTCACTGGCGATGGCAACCATGTGCGTGCAAGCGGGAGAGTTTCTGCGTTGTGGCTATTCGGGCATGGAGGCGATCATGGCTGGCGTACCGACCCTTGTACCCAAGACGTCAGCCGTCGGTCGCTTGATCGACAAGTTGGTTGGTCTTGACGCGGATCTGTTTCTTCTGAAACAAGCGAACGTTCAACGCAATGACGACGACGCCATCAACGAGTGGACGGAAAAAATACTGCAATTCACAGACAACTTGAACAGCGTGCAGAAAAAGGCACGTGAAATGAAACAGAAGATTCTAGAGAATGAGGAGATTCAAGAAAGGCTACGCAGTTTCATTGGTGTTTTCACAGGTAAGTGTTTATTTAATCGCGCACGTCATTGTGTAATGATCAAAATCATATTAATTATGTCTATCGATAAGATAATTGGGAATGGCCAAGTGTACACACAGATGGTGTAAAGAGGGTATACCGTGGAATCTCACTATTAAGATCACATTTTTATGACCTGAATAGCGAGGTGACCGTATTAGCGGGACTAATACCCTATACTTTACTGTATGTGGAAATAATTTCGAACGGTTCTAGGATGATCTTAATTGCGGGGTGGCCGTATTACCGAGTTGACCGTAAAGCGAGGTTCCGCTGTATTTCGTTGAGATCGCATATTAGGTGGGTGGGCGCTGAGTCATCCGGTGAACTTCGTTGACTGGTGGTGGTCACTGTCATAATCATTGACCCGATGTCCGCATGCTTTAGCATCGTCCGAGTTGCAGCCAACGCCAAATGTAGACCCAGAGGTCACCTGGTCGACGGACGATTTCTTGTTTGACCGAAGCCGTGAGAACGAAATCGGACATGGCTCGTTCGGAACGGTGTATCGAGGTCATTTCCGGGAGAAGGAGGCCGCCATCAAAGTGGTTGACATCGATGCGCGAATGTCGGAGAAATACCTATTCAAAGAAGTGACTGTCATAAAGTAAGTCGCAACTTAACTATACACTCTGTAGGTCGAGTAGGTTTCTATATGTCTATATAAATTATTAACAAGCATACACTTTGGGACGGTCTGGCAACATCTCCTGCCAGGTGTCAAGGTTCAGCCGCCTCTGTCTATGTTCATTCGGTTCATTCGACCATTGGCCCATACTATTCCAATTGGCGATGCATTAGAAACCGGTAAAAGTAGGCCCAGTTAGTTGGAGTTATTGACTTATTTCATGTCTGTTGTTGTTTTTGAGCCACCACGGAAGGCGCCTTTGTACATCTACATTCGCTTTACTAGGGCATATTTAGCATTCCGCCATTTGCGACTTCAGTGAAATATCAAACGGACAGCGGAAACGACTTCAAGATGAAACGTATACATGCAATGGAGACGACTGTCGTGACAAGTTTGTTGCTTCGTCAGTTGCTGTAAGCTAGTATTTCTGTAAAGACACGTAGCTACCAAGCAACCTCTCCACCCACTACACTCCGTAGCTGACATCATGGTTTACAGAAGACTGCTGTCGTGTGACGTGAACGTACAGAACATCATCAAGACGTACGGCTGGCTGCACACGGAGCATGCTCTCGTCGTAGCCATGGAGTTGGCGACAACGACAATGCAGCATCGAATCAATGACGCAAAAATGGTCAGTAATATTAAAGTGACATGTTCATCTATGTAATAATTGTTTCGGAATTTTATAAAATATACAAGTTTATTAGTATTATACACACGCACGCATGCACGCATACACAGGCAGGTGCGCCCAAGTGCTCACGTGCACACTCGCACATGCACACATACACACACCCACCACACGCACGAACGCACGCACGCACGCACATACGCATGCGCACACACACGCACATGTGTACATTCTAATATCTTGTAATGTCCTGTGAGACAGTCGTTTATTTACCAGTCGTTGCACATACCATTGGCTCACGTTGTACGTTACGTCTGTTGGGTTGTGTAGCGTAAAGTCAGCCTTGACTGTACGGAGCAGATCCGAGAGGCGATAGGGTGTTGGCGAGGTCTGAAATACCTGCATTCGGTTCACGTAATCCACCAAGATATCAAACCGTCCAACATTCTGGTAGGTGACACTGTTATGTTATGGCGACCAGTGTTCTTGTAGGACAATGTCACGTAAAACCGTCCAACATTCTAGTAGAAGGCAATGTGATGTCAAACCGTTCAAAGTTCTAGCAGATGACAGTGCGACCTCAAACCGTCCAGTATTCCCGTAGGCGTAACTGCCAATATGACATCATGTATACAATCCAACGTTCTGGTATAGATGACAGTGCGACCTCAAACCGTCCAGTATTCCCGTAGGCGTGACTGCCAATATGACATCATGTATACAATCCAACGTTCTGGTATAGATGACAGTGCGACCTCAAACCGTCCAGTATTCCCGTAGGCATGACTGCCAATATGACATCGTGTATACAATCCAACGTTCTGGTATAGATGACAGTGCGACCTCAAACCGTCCAGTATTCCCGTAGGCGTGACTGCCAATATGACATCGTGTATACAATCCAACGTTCTGGTATAGATGACAGTGCGACCTCAAACCGTCCAGTATTCCCGTAGGCGTGACTGCCAATATGACATCATGTATACAATCCAACGTTCTGGTATAGATGACAGTGCGACCTCAAATCGTCCAGTATTCCCGTAGGCATGACTGCCAATATGACATCATGTATACAATCCAACGTTCTGGTATAGATGACAGTGCGACCTCAAACCGTCCAGTATTCCCGTAGGCATGACTGCCAATATGACACCATGTATACAATCCAACGTTCTGGTATAGATGACAGTGCGACCTCAAACCGTCCAGTATTCCCGTAGGCGTGACTGCCAATATGACATCATGTATACCATCCAACGTTCTGGTATAGATGACAGTGTGACTGACATAAAACCGTCCACCATCCTGCTAGGCGACAATGTGATATCAAACCGTCCAACATTCAGGTACTATAGGTACGAGGTAGGTGGCAACATTCTGGTTGCGTTGCAATACACATCTCACTGCAGAACGTTCGGATGTAAGTGGATAAGTGATTCCAAGAGCTCTGTCAAATGAGCAGGTCGGTTGCAAATTACATAGTTAAATGTTCGATGTTTGGTTTTGCCAAAAGACCAGACACGTCTTCTGACACCAGTGGCATATTTTAGGAGGTATGCTTTGGGCCATGGCCTCCTTCGGCAGTTTGTTTTAATCGACCATGTATGTTCGTCATTTATGAATATGAATTACTACAATTATTAATGGTCTTATAAATTATTGTAAATATGTTGAAAGTATACGATCGCCAAATTGCATTTAATAAGCCCGCCACAAAGTTAGGAATTGTAATGTTGCGCCAACGAAATGATCAAATTGTATACAAAACATTCAAATGATAATCGTAACTTTAGCGGAGGTAGGAGAGCTAACTGCAAGTTCCTTGAATTACTCTTTGAAGATGGGGAATAAAGACGGCAAGTGTGACGAGTTACAACTGGCGAATGTCCTGCTTCTAATCCATCCCTAGGTTGAGACGATGATTCCCGGTAACAGAACAGATACGGTCTAAATTTGCCTATAATTATAACCTGTCGCGTCGCTACAGTTTAACAAGGCAACTTGTGTGTGACAAATTTTGCCACCTTCCCACTTTTCGAAATCGTAGATTCGCCACTGATTAATTGTCATAAAGATATACTTACGACTTGTTACTTCTGCCACTTTGCAGTTCACAGCTGACGGACAGGCGAAACTCGCCGATTTCGGTATGGCGAGGATTACGCGACCAATAGACTCCAGCACGCATATGACAAAAACCGAGATGGGCTCGAGCGGTGGCACGCTTTGGTACAGCGCTCCGGAAGTAATGGTCAGTGAACGACCCCAGCGGTGGTCAGACGTGTGGTCAATGTGTGCAACGCTGGTCGAGTGGTTCTCGCTGCGAGATCTGTGGCTGAAGACCCGCGGCGGACATGTCATGATGGCTCTCCTAGGCTATGTAAATAACAAGGAGACACCGCATGGACTGAAGCAGGTGGGAGATGAGCGCGTCAGAGGGATTCTCTCGCTCGGTTTGGTGTACAACAAGAGACAACGACAATCTGCGGAAGAGTTGGCTCGGCGCATGGAAGAGTTGCTCAACAAAGGTTGGTTGTAGATGGTGCATGCCAACAACATACAGCCTGTCGTTAAATCGACCTTGTCTGTTCCTTATGTTTTAATCTAATATGTGTAACTAGAATAAAATGTCGAAAGTATGCTGTCCGTCAAATAATAATAATACTAACTTTATACACGCACACGCACATACTACATTACACACCACACCTTACACCACACACCGTATACACACGCACGCGTGCACGCACACATACACGCACGCACACACACACACACACGTGCGCGCGCGCACACGCACACACATCGATTCCGATGAATCTGCGGAATTTAATTTCTTATAATTAGTTTCATAAAAATTATGACGGACGTAGATATAAAAATTTGATAATTCATTGATTAATTAATTTTGATATAGTAGTAGCGACAGTCGAATGTAAACGGTTATGTCTTGATTCGTTGAATAGTTAAAGTGCACTAATCAAAATAATTAAAGGAACAAATATTGGGGATGGCACACCTGGTGTACCATACAAGTTACACTCTGTGCATTCTGTATGTGATTAGGGGATTGTCTTAGCTACAAAACAGCTCATGTGTGAATGAACTCAAGCGTGGCAACAATGCCTCTAGGTGTGGCTGCGTGTCCACAGACTCCACGCCCCTATATAAGGAATGGATTTTGTGATACTTTCATTAGCTGTTTTTTCAGATTTGTTCACAAACTGACAAATATTGTCCACAAATGTTTTTTAATAACTTGTATGGTCCCTCTGGCGTTCACACACTCCTAGCAATGACATGGCATACTCCTGATGATCCATCTGATGTCATTTTGTGGTATGGCCTGCCATTCCTGAACTATGGCATTGGTCAGATTCTGTACATTCTCTGGAGGATATGGCTTTCGTGTAACAGGTCTTGAAAGCATGTCCTAAAGAAGTTCTGTTGGGTTTAGGTCAGGAGACCCAGCCGGCCAGTCCATCACAGTGATACCTTCGACCTCAAGGAAGGTCATGGACACCCAAGCTCTGTGGGGACGTGCATTACCTTGCACTAAGATGAAACCATCCCCAACTGCGCCTGCATGCAGTCTGACAATGGGCTTCGGGATGTTATTGCGATATACTACAGCAGTTATACCACCTCTGGCAAACACGTACTGGTCTGTACGACCACCGAAAGACATTCCGGCCCAAACCATGACTGAGCCACCACCGTACCGGTCAACGTCCACAATGTTACAGTCAGCATAATGCTCTCCCTGACGTCTCCACACCTTAACACGCCTATCGGTAGTTGATACAGAGAATTAGTTCACATTTATGAAGAGTACCGGCCTCCAGTGATGCAGCTGCCGGTTCTGGTGCACACTTGCAAAGTCCATTCGTGCACTGCGGTGTTGCGCAGTGAGGATAGGGCCTACGGCAGGTAGTCTGGCTCTCATACCATCCTCATGGAGTCAATTCCTAACAGTCTGGTTGGATAAGTGAACTGCAGTAGCATGGTGAAAGTCAGTTTCCACGGATCGAGCTGTACTCATGCGATTGCGACGAAACAAAATGACGAGATAACAGTTTTGTCTAGGGGATGTCATCCACGAACGACCTTGACCATGTCTCCTGGTGTACTGCCCAGTCTCCTGGTAACGTCTCCATAGTCAGCTGACTAATTTGGGGACACATAAAACCTCCCAGCTACCACCCGAACCCGTTCACCATATTCTAGCAGTTGCACAGCTCACGCAACCTCAGTGGGGTCCAAATACCGCCTGGCAGCACTAGCGACCATCAGAAAACATCCAGCAATCACAATCCACGCAGAAAACGCCCGAGGACTGGAAAAGTAACTAATACAAGTACTACACAATCCATTCCTTAAATGGGGTTGTCGACACGTAGCCACACCTAGAGGCATTGTCGTCACGCTTGAGTTCACCTAAACATGAGCTGTTTTATAATCCCCTAATCACACATAGAGGGCATAAAGTGTAACTTGCGAGGTAGACCAGGTGGGTCATCACCAATATTTGTTCCTTTGATTATTTTGAGTAGTGTACATTATCCATACAGTAAATTTTACGCAACGTCAGGAATTTACAATACGACTTGTGCATAATTGTGCTATTTTACTGTCTTGCAGAATCGCCAAACCACGAACGACTTAGTTCATCACGAGAGACGGAAACGTCGCTCAAGAAGCTGGTTGCTTCGTCATGTGACACGGAAACATCAACGAAAAAGTCGGCTGATTCGTCAGGTGACACGGAAACATCTCTGAAGAAGGTGGTTGAGACGGAAACAGCACGAAAGAAACATGCAGCTTCGTCACACGAGACGGACACATCACTGAAGAAGCTGGCTGCTTCATCGCGTGACACGGAAACATCAGTGAAGAAGCCGCTTGCTCTTTCACAAGACCCGAATAAGTACTCGGGTGGTCAGAAGAAGGACAAGGACATGCAGAGGGCAGATAAAAAGGCGATTACGCATGACCTTGGCGTTGATATGCGACTAAGCATTTCGTCGTCTGATGATGATGACGACGACGACGACGAAGATGACGAGGCGGACGAGGCCAATACTGACGAAGAGAGGGCACTTACGCAGTACGGGGCAGGAGCTTCCACGAGACAAAACGCCGGATCAGTTCCAAGACATTTAGGCCCCGCTGGCATGCGATTCCACGATAAACTGGCGATGTTACCTGACACGGCAAAGCTGCAACTAGATCAGGAGTTTGCTGGGAAGTTTCAGAATATGTGGAAAGGGAGCGAGAATCAGCGACAACACATCGCTTCCCGAATGGAACAGATGGATATGAATTCAATGAAGTTAGATGCCAAACAACAATATATAAACAATGGGAAGGTAGGATGTTGTTTTCGTGAGAGAGGGGTTGAGTGCATGCGTACGTGCATGCGTGCGAGCGTGCAGAGAAAATAACTATCATTGTGTACGCCTAAAGCTATACCATTTAATAACCTATCACCTTCTACGTTTTTGTTTATATAATATTGTAACGCATGTTTTGTTTGGTTTTAATATTGTCAATCCACAGCATCACTAAATATATAATCCCAGACAACTATTTTGTTGATCATTGTTTGAAAAACTGAATATTTGTTTCCGTTTTGTTGTCGCGAACAGAAGGAAGACCCACGGTCGGTGACAACCGGGCGACAGCAGTGATCCTGATCACTGGCCCTCTGTACACGTGCAAACCAGATTCGCGCTTTGTTGAACACATTGGTCCGTACAGAGCTAATGCCCACAATATAGCGGCACTATTCGCACTTCTGACATGAATATTATATACTCCTGCACCAGACGGCAGCTGTTGTTTTACATGTATTTTTCGTTTACATTTAGCTACTCTTCTTGTACGCAGCACAACAATCTAATCGTATTAATAGCTATATCATTCAAGATTTGTTATGGTCATGATGAGTCAATGGGCAACGTCAAACTGGGGCATTATTCTTGCACTGCGTAAATGTTCTAATTGCAATGTAGATAATATCGTTGCAGAAATCCAAATAGGCATGTGACTCTTTCCACGATATGTGGACAACCAAAACACATTCCCTGTTGTTTCCATACATGTTTTTCTTGTTATGTTATGTTTCTCACGCCTGATCGTCCGATATATGACATGTTATTCTTCACCGGCAAATAACTGACAAAATGGCGCGCCGTGGAAGAGTGACGCGAGAGCTTGGTGCTGAATGAAACTGACACGTTTGGTTCAAGAACATTTCTGGCAGTCTTGCAGAACTTCCTTTTTCCAAACGTGACTGAGCGTTGCTCTAACGTTACGTAATAGACAGCTGACGAACGTTAGGGTCAATGGTGCTTCGTCCACTCTCACTGACCGTGTCATTGTCCGGCCGCTTTATTAGATCAGATACCAGTGGCAGCTTAAGAAGGTTCGCGTTACGTCACGAGAGTGACGCGATGGGTCATGACGTGTCATCTTGACTCACGACGTTGTCTGTCACATTTATTTCTTCAGGTGGAGTCATTGGCGTTTCCAGATGGAGTTATTGATGATATTGTTGTTTTATATATATATACTTTCAGAATAGCATGTTTTCTTATTTATTTGCATTACTGAACCCTTCGGTTTTTTTATTCACTAAACACAACACAGTTCCATTTTCGCAGATATCCATCATATATATATATATATATATATATATATATATATATATATATATATATGTATATATATATATATGTATATATATATATATATGTATATATATATATATATACATATATATATATATATACACTTACGTAAAGTGTTTTTTGCAGAAGTTCAAAGTCAAATTACAAAGTAGGATCTTACTCAGTAAGGTGATTGTTCAGTAAATGTAAATTGTAAACAGTGTAGTCAGTGTGTCTAAGATTGTATATCAAAACTGTTATGTTTGTGATTCATTGTAACACGTTCGGTTTCCGTGATATAAGTTGTCCAAATATTAAAGCAATATTATCCGTCAACATATTTTAGATTGAATGGTTTCTTATGAAATATATATATGTATATATATATATATATATGTATATATATATGTATATATATATATATTAATATTATATATGTATGTATATATATATATATACAGGGCGTATATATGTATTATAGTGAGAGTCTCCCCACATAGACTAACTATTATAAAAATGCGTGTTGCATTGTGTGCTTTTGTACCAATTCCAAATATATGTATATATATGTGTGTGTGTATACATATATATATATATTCGCTTACGTCGTGTTGGGTTACACGAAACTGGAATCTTGTGTATTATTTTTACATTATGATTAGGGTAACCGTTCAAATAATTTGTATAACAGATATTAACAATACTAATAATAGTGATTTTATTTGAAAGCGTGTTTTGTTTGTTGTTTTAGAGTATGTGTCTGCGCGCGTGCGTTCGTACGTGCGTGTGTGCGTACGTGCGTTTCAAATTCATTTGCAGATGTTACAGTTATCACAATAATATCTAACCGCACTCACATATTTCGCTCTGTGTTCAGTGACTGACTGACTTCATGTTGACAAGCGATCGTGTCACTATAACAACTTTGAATGTTATAATTATACATAATGTAAACGACATAAACTATATTATTGAACATTTAAAGCGAAATGAACCTTTTGATTCCCAATCTGAATTAAATATAATTTTTAATATAATGTCCTGATATTCAACAAATGTTTAACTCCCTCCGTCACTCTTTTCAACGCCCCTTTTGGTCGCGCTTTTCTGTACATTTTCTGCACAGTTTGTTGCGACATCTAGCAGTCGTTGTGACGTCACCGCAGGTAGCACCGCTGGGATTTAGCATGGCGCGCATCTATGCGGGTTGGTTTTTCAGGCCGCACCTTAAATTGCAATCGCGGAATTTAATATTATTTTATATCACCGTATGTATAATAATCTGACCTACAAACGTGTCGCTGGATGCACACAGGAATTGTGTTAACATGTTGAGTTATCGTCATTTGATCATTGCGAATACTCAAACTTATAATGGGATTTAATGTTTTGATGCCACAGTAAACGTAATAATCTTATCTATAAGTTTATTGCTGGATGTACACAGGGTTTTTTTGTGGTTGTTTTTGAGTTATTGCCGTTTGAACATCGCGAATGCTTAATCCTACAATATTTATGTGGCCTTTGCCTCCGATGTTTGACGAGCTAAGTCATATTACTGACGTGCCTTCTTAATTCGTGTTGGCGAGAACGATTCAAGTCGAGCTGGCCCCGTGCTGCGGTCGTGCGCCTAGAGCGCCCGTGTTGTGAAGAGCTTGTCGACTCCCCTCATTTACCCAAACATCAAGGACTGAGCGAACTTGCCCAAACGAGGATCGTGGCGTACCCTTAACGAATACACGTTCTCAGCTGAGATAGTGTAAAATGCGCATCTACATAAAAACAACCTTTGTGAATATTGTCGAGTTCTAACCAAGTTCGCACTTAGTTCGGCGACACTTTAGCTACTTTCCACTTACAGACAGGGAATACGACATCGAACGCTGATAAAATAATCCAATTAGGCCTGTGACTTTCGTATGTACGTTCCTTTTAACCAATCTGGTTTTTGAAAACAATTCATGGTAACAGACATACTATCTGGGGTATGAGGCCCACCCACATGTCAAAACGTCATGACGTGGGGGTTTGAAGTATTATTATTTCTAAATTGTTTGTATTTTTCTTACATTTTGTACGCAACTGAGACACGTGTATGCCACTACAGCAATACATTTTCCATATTCAATGAACTTGTGTCAAGACGTTTCGTTCCAGAGGGTTTTTCACCCATCCTACGCTAGACGTTTATAAAATCTGTATTTTGACGTCTTTGAAAACTCTTAAGCATTGCGTCATTTGTGCTGTTTTAAGCCTCCTTGTGATGATGATGAAAATAACAATTATTATTCGCCCCGATTGCTAGACAATTAAGTTTCCTTGTGACAGCCACTGCTATTGGTAAATGACAGAACAGCTGTTTCTGTGGGTAGCTTCCTTCTGGCGTGGTAACTCTCTCGTTGGCATGACTTGCACTCGTTACGATCACGGGTGACGTTGTGCAATCCAAACACGACCAAATTGCACTTGAAATTGTCAGTAATTATCATCCACGCAAATCCAATTTTGCAAGAGGGCAAACAGAACCTATTATTTTAAGTAGAGCACCAAAGTACTGCACAATTCTTAAACGCGTACACTTAAACGGGAATTAAAATGAAGAGCAGCCGATGTGGATTTTGAAGCTCGCAGTCTACTCAGATCGCGTGCTGGCGGTGTAACGTTGTAAACAGACCTTCGTGGTAATGGACAGGGCCTCCATTTACCACATTGTAATATGGATCCCTGTGAAAAAAATGACATGTATGTATTGATGGGTTAGACATTTCAGAAATGGTTCATTGGTGTAAGTGATATAACGAAAGAAAAACTAAAAAAGTGTTAAAACCATACTGATATAAATCAACAAAGGACATTTAAATCAACAGTAAAGCTAATAACAGTGTTTATGACAATTTGGTTGGCACAGGTTTTCCTTTCAGAATAGCATGTTTTTTTTTAGTTATTTGCATTACTGAACCTTTCTGTGTTTTTTAATTCACTAAACACACAACACAGTTCCATTTTCGTAGATATCCATCATATATATATATATATAAGTTTTGATGTACAGTCTTAAACACACTGACTACATTGTTTACAATTTACATTTACTGAACAATCACCTCACGGAGCAAGATACTTTGTAATTTGACTTTTGAACTTCTGCTAAAACACTTTACTTACCTTGCTGTAGGTAAGTATATATATATACTTACCTTGCTACAGCAAGGTAAGTAAAGTGTTTTAGTTTAAATTACAAAGTATCTTGCTCCGTGAGGTGATTGTTCAGTAAATGTAAATTGTAAACAATGTAGTCAGTGTGTTTAAGACTGTACATAAAAACTGTTATGTTTGTGATTCATTGTAACACGTTCGGTTCCCGTGATATAAGTTGTCCAAATATTAAAGCCATGTTATCTGCCTGCCTGCCTGCCTGCCTGCCTGCCTGCCTGCCTGCCTGCCTGCCTGCCTGCCTGCCTGCCTGCCTGCCTGCCTGCCTGCCTGCCTGCCTCCCTCCCTCCCTCACTTATCTCCCTCGCTTCCGCCTCTCCCTCTCTCTATATCGTGCACACTTCACCTCACTACGACTGGCTTTAGCCGCATGTACTTATATACACCGCGTGCAGAACTGAACATCCTCTAGAATGTAGACTTCTACTGTAAACTAAGGTAAATTGACTTATAGACCTCCAAATAAGCTCACACTGACGGATTGCGCCGACATTCTGCGGTAGTTGTTGGACACTTCGCACCAAATTAGCAAGTGACAACAACTTGACGTATTCGCTGCCGGAATAGCGCTGCTGGGGCTGCGTGAGTTTTATTATGTTTTAAACACGCGACGATCGTCAAACGCTGCCCAAGGATACTAGACAACGGTGTCGACATTTCGAGCGGGACACACGCGTCGTTCCTCTCGCCCTAAATAGATCTGTCACCCGGCGCCTGTCAACAAAATGATTGCGACAAGTGTCTGGTCCTGTCTCGTTACCCAGCTGAGTTTGCCTGTTACGGTTGATATTATGTGTACGTATAGGGCCTAGTATTCGCGCAATAAGTACAGCGTGGCTGAATGCTTCCCAGAGAAGTCGAGATGGTGCTCGATTGAACAGGTCTGCCAACGATTAAAGTGTAAAGCATTGAGCAGTGCTAATGGCTGGATACTGCGCTATATAGGAACTTCCCTTTTACTTTACTTTGGGGGTTGCCTGTTCACAGAACACGCACGCACGCACGTACACACACACACACACACACTTGCATGTATGATGGTAACACCCATTGTTGACAAATCCAACAACATGTCGATGATGCCTAAATGAGTTATTATTTAAATAGCTCGTTAAAATAGACCTTACTTAATGTTGATTCTTCTCTGACTTTTCCCGTCATCTGGGATCGTCGGTATGGCTGGTAATTTTCTTTCTCCGTGTCGCCCTGTCCATCATCACATCTGCACTCAGACCCTCGATTTCCATATCTCCTCTGCATGTGTTTTTCCATCTGGTCTTCGGTCGGTCGTCCTCTCCTTCTTCTTCTTGGTATTTCTGCATTTAGCACTCTTCTCACTATGTGCTCCTCTTCCCTTCTCATCACATGCCCGTACCATTTCAGTCGTTGGATGCTCGTGTCAATCTCGTGGCTCCCCTAATATATTCGTTTCGGATCTTATCTTTCTTTGTTACTCCACACATCCACCTCAGCATCGTCATCTCTATCCTTGCTTCTTGTCCTTTCGTTGTGCCCAGGTCTCTGCCCCGTACAGCATTGCTGGCCTGACTACTGTTTTATAGATCTTCCCCTTCAAATGTACTGGCATCCTCCTGTCGCACAACACTCCACTGCATTTCTTCCAATTTCTCCAAGCTGCAGTCACTCTTTGTTTGATATCCGTTTCCATGTCTCCTGTCTCTTCCACGAATGACCCTAGATATTTGAAGTGTGTCCCTTTTTCCAGCTCGTCTCCCAGCATATTTACAGTTGGTCTGTCTATCTCCTCATTCCGTTCGAACCGGAAGTCCATGAATTGGGCTTACGGTCGACTAACCCTCATTCCTCTTTCTTCCAGTGCCTTCCTCCACGTCTCCAGGTTCTCTATAATGTCTACCTCCTTTCCTCCACACAGCACAATGTCATCTGCGAACATCATTGATTCTGGTGCATCTTTTCTCACCTTCTCCGTCAAGACGTCCATCAATATGAGGAACAGGTATGGATGGACCCAATGCAGATCCTTTGTGCAACCCAACCTCTACGCCAAAGTTGCTGCTTTCAACAGCCACACTGCGTACCTTTGTTTCACACCCCCGGTACATATCCTGTATCATGCATACCTTACTTAATGTTGATGACACCTTAATACATTATTACTAAGGTATGAAGAAATGGAAAGAATATGCAAGTTGGCCTACATGACTTTTTGACTCCATACATTTCTGCGTTTTCATTATAAAACTATCATATAAACACAATGCACACACACGTACGTATTAAGGCATCAATGGGCTCATAGTTGCAGCAGCAATTGTGTTATTATGACACCGGGTGAGTTTAATGAATGACTTCGAAATGCTCTGATTTGTAGTCATCAAAGTCATCCGGCGACTGGGTGTCGAGGCTTGGCACCTCAACGTGAAGACAGCGGGAGTTCGGTGACATATTCTCCCACCACCCGTATGTCGTACACAACAACCCGGCTTGAGGTCGTTAGCGATGTGGCACCTAGAACAAGATAATGACTGAGCGTCTGTCTCCAATCAGACGTCACAATACGTCACTTCCGACTTCGTCGTAATGGCGGCTGGTGACGCAGTAGGATTCAGTAGCGCACCCACCTAGTGGCCGCTGACTTGTGTCACCTGCTTCGTCAAGGGTGGCATGTTTCCGGGGTGGGTCCTGTCGTCACCTAGCGTTGTTCCTTGCATTGTCCCCGCACGCACAGGCTATGGAAACGCCCATCGAGAGAAGACCTCGACTCCGGAACAAAGCGCCATGTATAGGTCAAATAATTAGGAAGATTTGGGATGTAACATTCCTTATCACGTTGTCGAGAGCGAATACTAAAGTTTGTTCTCTTGACAAAATATATGGCATTCTATAGAAATCTATACAATTTATGTATCATTCTATAACAGTTCAAGTGGTAATAACATTTATAAGCGTAATTATACAGAAATTATTTCTATTTCTATAGTAGGACTACACAATGTTCTATAGAAAACCATCCGCAAAAATCCTACAGAATATTCTACATTTTTTAATAGTTCATGTTTACTTACAGTGGTAAATGCCACCGCAGGAACTATAACCGGGGAGGTATCTAATAAAATTAGGCCTTATTCGTGGGATAACATACTCTGCAGGATGATATCTGTACTATCCAGATGTCTATAGAGAGGATAGATGAAAATAAATAATTAAAGTCTAAAACATGTCGTTTTTTGTTGTATCATAGGCTTTGTATTACTGGACACTATATGCTATGGACAATGTTATATGAACATTTACATTCTAGAGTAACGTCGCCGGTTTATAACCGAAAGAACTTGTCGACGAGATCCAATTGGTTAGACGAGATAAGACCCGGCGATTGAACTGGGGAGCCAATCGAGGAAATGCTCGCAGCTATCGTCGGGACAATGCCACCAGCCGGTAAAGCACATCGATCCTTGCTGCAATAATTGTGCCGAACGACCCTCGTTTTGTACAATATGCTGATCGCAAACGGACAGGCCCGCCAGCGCAACGGCCGTCTTATCGCCAGACGGAAGCGTGACTGCCCCGCGCCCCGGGTGACGCTGCGCGTGTCAAAAGAATGTCTAACACCCCTTGATGTACGGCTGGCCTACTGATGGCCGTTAAAGGCCGGCGACGTGGACAAGACCTCGGAGCGCCGGATACAGGGCAGGACAAAGACCCGTCTACATCCCATCCAGCCCTCCTACACGACGTCTCGGATGTACATCTGACGGCCTTATTGCGCGCGTTATCATCCGTGCCTTACACTGTGTATTGTCACACAAACAGACCCCACAAAACACACCAGTTTTCCTTAGATATATCGTAAAAATACAACCTCCGAGAATGTTATTAATATGCTTATTCATTCATGCAATATATTATGAGACAAAGTGGAGTTTTAAATCGCACATAATTCCCCCTTAGTATCTTACAGCCTTTTAGTCGACAAAGGATAGAACCTTTTAAGGCAGGGTTCTGCAAACTGGTTTATGGTTAAATTATTGTCCAGTACTCTCTCTGCTGGTTAAAGCTTTTTATTAGGTAAGACAAAAAATGCATTTACTTTGGTGCTCGTGAAGAGTGTGTTTTGTGCTACTTTGACCAACATCTAAACAACAAATAAATCAACCTATTTTAAAAACGCCTTGTAAAACCAATGTCTAAACAAAATTGTGGCGCAGCAAATTATTCTAATAACCCTAACATACTAATCGTCAGACAATATCGAACATGTTCTTGGTGCGATTTGTTGGGAATTCTTATATCAAATGCTGCTGAAAAGTACCACCCCTTTATGCGCTGTTTCAAGCAATGCTGAAAATCGGCACTTTTATAGCCCGTGAAAGCACAAGGTTGTCTCTCAGGGTGAAACATTCTTCTTTCAAACCCTTATATTTTTGCAGTCTTGTGGATTTTCCTGCGAAGCAGCTTTGCCATCTCCAAATGAGTGCGACAACTTCGATAACGTCAGGCTGTTCGGTAAATGAACTTGCAAAGACGCAGCGAAATCGACAAATCGACCATTGAAGGGGTCTGTAGGCTCCCTACAATACGCGCATCGTCGTCGCCGCCGCAAAATGATCTGATGAACTTGACATGTAAAAGGTATCGGCATGAATTTTGAAAGGCGACAGTTTGATGTCGAAACTTCCACGTTGTTAATAAGATTTTCTCGCCCATGATATATTTATTATAAACTAGTGGTAAATAATTTATATTTTTGTAAATAATTAATATACAATATATATATGTATGTATATATATCTTAATTATTACGCTGTTTTGGAGCTTTCTATACTAATTAGCGATGTACTAAAAGAAAGTTAGTAATTTTTAGTTATTTACTTTTTTTTAGTGGACAAATGGCGTTGTCAGTCAATATTGGTCTGTCCTCCGCATGGTCTGTTTGTTATATATTGTTTTTTCAATTTTATTTTTCAATAAAAATAAATTATTTTGAGGTGTCAATTGTACACGAACATTTAGTTTTCTCTGTATATAAAAGTACAGCAGGCCTACACATATGATATAAATGTGCGTTAATTATTTTTTGGTGGACTAAATTTATGCAAATTAAGTAGTAGTACATGCCACAATCCTCCCACAATTCCAGTGAGAAATATAACAAAATATGATCTGGGGGTAACCATTTTGGATTTATGTCAAGATATGGTCATCAACTTTTCACTACTACAATCCAGGAGAATTTGTAAGAAACGTCCAACCTCCCCCAAAAAAAACCCTTACGCTCACCAGACTTCCAAGTTCCAACTGCACCTCCGAGGCTAACACAACGCCTCCGACTGCACCAACCCTTGAGGCACACCGGAAACCTCTTACTGCACCCCACATGAGACTGTAATCTCGGAGATGTTTTTCTTTTCTGGGAGGCTGGGAGTTACAGACACATCCAGAAAATTCCAGTTGGCATCAAACCAATTCAATCAGTTTTGATTTTTTTCAATTCACAACAATTTTTTTCAGTTCAGAATTGAATCCGACAAAGTGAGATGAATTGATGAAAACGAATGAAGTTAATTGTTTTGTTGTCTAAATCTACACACAAAATATGTTCAATTGTACAATTTTTGGACGTGACATTTTGGTAGCCATTTTCGGACGTGCTTTTTGGTCAAACACCAACACGCAACATCCAACAGTAGAACTCCCACAACAGGTCCAACGGATCTGTCATCTGACAACACATTCATTGATTCAACTTTTTTTATATCTGCTCTCTCAGTCTCTGTGTAGGCCTACACAAGTTTTATTATCAACCTAGACCTTGGTTGCCAATTACAAATGTCATTATAGTCTGTGGAGAGCCTGGACTGAAAGAACTAGTCAATATTGCAGCTGAATTTATGGATGTGCTAATTATGGTAAAATATCTGAATTGCAGATGATAAGGAGTCTGAAGTAACTGTTGTCCATAATTTGATAAACACAAGAAATATAATTGCCAATTTGTGAAATGAATTAAACAAACTTGATAAATTTGAATTGATCCTTGGTAAATATCTATGAACTGATAATTATGCATTGAACCCATGTCTCGACTTGGTAGTTACAAATATCATCAACCGTACCACTCTATCGAACGCCGCATTAGAACTACAAGAAACCACCAAGAAATGAAAATCAATACATTTTATGGAGATAACAAAACGATGGTGCCGCCTAGCGGACTAACCGACACTAAATGTACGTCGTGCAATACGCGGCAACTTTTTAGCCTTGATTATGATAATAAAGCGGGCAAATTGAAACAAAAGCACAGGCGTCGGAACGGGGTGGAGGAAATTTGTAGGCGGGCTGAGACCTACAATATTTTATAATTTTTTTTGGAGGGGCTGGGGATATGTTTAGCTCCCCAATGTTTTATACAGAGCAGTGCGGTTGAAGGTTTTTGGTGAACCTCAGGAGAAAAGTAGATGGGAGTTTTCGGCGAGCGTCCCTGGGTTTTAGTGCCTCGGCACCCCAATATTCACCACGTTCCAATGCCTATGACCAACATATTAAAAATAAACATCATCTACTAACTGAGTAGATATATTGATGTTTTGAGAATTGCTAATTTGTAATACAACTAAGGTAAAAATCTTGATTTAGTCATCGATTGTAAATAACATAAAATAGCACGTCAACTGTACAAGGAAATGTCTTTTCATAAAAACAGGCCAAGATAAAATAATCAGGTAATGTGAATGTACATGTGTCTTACCCAAGGGCAAGTACATTCATGGTAATGTCCCATGCAAACAGAATTGCATGAGGATCTCCGGAACAATACTCAAGTGTTCGCAAATCTTTTGTCTCTCATATAACAATGCAAACTGAGGCCTCAATTATGTGATTCGAACACGAAAGAATAACCTAACTTGTTGTGTTGCAAACATAATTATAAAACTACAATTTACAGTTTATTGCAACAAATTTCCCACTGACTTGCGATCAAACATAGATACAAACATTTCTTGCGTATTCTGCTTTGCCTCAATATAACACAAACTTGATTGTGTGGTGGTAAACTCTTGTCTCCTAAGTAAATGATGTCAGAATTACACGGAATATCACGTGCTGATCACAAGTGTCCAGTTCAACAGTTTTCAAACATAAGATTCAGCTAACGTCCTCCCCATCTTCATCATCTAAGCCAAGGTCATCGAGGTCTTGAAAGAGGGACTCGTCCACTTCCACAGTGTCACCGCCCTCTGGAACAAGTTCAATTGAACGTCATTACACCGAAGGGTAAGCAATATGATATTAGTAGTAGTAGGCCATCCGTAAAGTATGTCGCACTATTTTCGAACATTTTTCAGATCCTCCCACCCTCTTGTAACACTGTCACGTACATCCACCTAAAATTAAGTTCATTTTTGTTAAAGCACACATCGATAATAATTATATTCAATAACTGTATTGATTCGTTGTTTATATAAAAACTGCAAGTCTTTAAAAGTAGTAAAAAGCAAGTCTAGTCTACATTGTTACTTTGTTGTTGTACTGCTGTTTAAATCTACCCTAAGACAGTTAAACAAAACTAATATTTAAATTAAAAAATCCTAGCTACTTTCACTTTTAATTTATTGTAATTTAATTTACATGCTTAAATCTTTGTTAATGGCATGTGCCGGTCTGCTTACTGATCTTAGGGCCTTGCCTAGGTGGATCCAGAGGGGCTTGGGTGGCATGTGCCCCCTCTAGACCTCTGGAATTTGGCGTGGCCGTAAACCTTTTTGAATGGGTCCCCTAGATCTTTGGAAATGTGCCCCACTTTAAGGTTACAATGAGGTGCAGTTACGACTGCGCGGTGACGAAAAACTTCCAACTGCACCACACCATCTTCCAATGTCACAGCCAAGCCAGCAGAGAAGTTGAAGATACGGCCTCACAGCGACAACAATATTTAAACAGCATCCCCCTGTCTTCCGATGTCACCAGTCGCGCCGAGACAGTGCAGAAGCTGAAGTTACGACGGCGCAGCAGCGACAAATTTTCGACTCCATTTGGTTTGGCTGCCAGTGGTTGTTTTTGTGCCCCCCCATGACTACCCTCTCTGGATTCGCCCCTGCCTCGGCAGTGTTAGCAAGTGATAGAAAAGACAGCACACTGACCTGCTTCCAAGAACTTCACATCTGAGTCGTCCAATGTGTTGTCTGTCATAAATAGTTCCCTTCCTGTATTCAACACAAACAACACAACTATTGGTAAGAAGAAAAAAATTCATGTTTAACAAGATTTAACAAGATTGCCACCCAGAGAATCAACTCTAGGTGGCAGGTGGACAAGAGAGCCCTTTGGCTTATCGAGAGTCCGACCCTTTTATCTGTGTATCCCACCCTTCTGATGTGTGTCAATTTTATTTTTAAACATATTCACGCTACTAGCACCCACACAATCAGCAGATAATATGTTCCATTCATTTATAGTCCTTTGTGAGAATGAGAACTTTCTTATATTTAATCTACACTGCTCCGTTGCTAATGTAACTTCATGTCCTCTAGTCCTTCTATCTTTCTTAACTGAGAAACAAATATCTATATCAATATTTTCATAACCAATCATTATTTTAAACACTTTTATCTGATCTCCTCTCAATCTCCTGGTCTCTAGTGTTGTTAAGCCGCATTTTTAGGCGTATTTCGTAACTAAGATCCCTCAGTTTTGATATCATTTTAGTTGCTCTCCTCTGTACTCTTTCTAGCATATCTATGTCCTTCCTGCGATATGGCCTCAATGCTTGAATACAATATTCTAAAAGAGGCCTAATTATTGTTTTGTACAGCAGTATTATTAGCTCTTTTTCCTTAAACGTTATATTTCGCCTAATTAA
Organism: Paraescarpia echinospica; assembly: GCA_020002185.1. Classification (NCBI taxonomy): domain Eukaryota; kingdom Metazoa; phylum Annelida; class Polychaeta; order Sabellida; family Siboglinidae; genus Paraescarpia; species Paraescarpia echinospica. Next base: position 15,594,109 of record CM034542.1, read on the forward strand.
TCCAAGAATTTGATTTCCCTTTGAAGCTGCAATTCCACACTGCTCTGAGACCTTCATATCAGCACTAATGGGTAACCCTAAGTCCTTTTCTTTTACAGTAGTACTTAGTACAGTACCCCCCATTGTATATTCTACCTCTTCGTTCCCATGTCCTGCATGGAGGCATTTACATTTCCCAAAATTGAACAGCATTTGCCACTTTTCAGACCATTTGATCAACTTGTCAAGATCATCTTGTAAATGTTGTCTATCTCCATCACTTTTAATCCTTCTAAACACTTTTGTATCATCCGCAAATTTCAATACCTTGCTTGTTATTTCATCATCCAAATCGTTGATATTTAAGAATAATATAGGTCCTAGTACTGATCCCTGTGGTACCCCACTCAATACCGATTTCCAGTTTGAAGCCTCCCCATCAACTACTACACGTTGTCTTCTGTCAATCAGCCATTTTTCTATCCAGTTTATTATACCATTTCCTATGCCATGGGCCTTTAGTTTAAGCAGTAATCTTTGATGTGGTATTTTGTCAAAAGCTTTTTGAAAATCTAAGTAGACGATATCTACTGGTGATCCCTCATCTACCCACTTAGTGATGTCTTCCAAAAAACATAACATATTTGTTAAGCATGACCTCGCTTTAAAAACCCATGTTGAAATGGGTTGATCAAGTTATGTTTAACAAGAAAATCCACCATGTGATCTTTAATTAGTCTTTCTAATAATTTGCAAATCACTGATGTTAAACTCACTGGTGTATAGTTCTCCGACTTGTTTCTCGAACCTTTTTTAAATAACGGTATAATGTTTGCCTCTTTCCATTCTAAAGGAACAACTCCCTCTTCTAATGACTAATTGAAAACTGTTGCAAGTGGTACGATAATTTGTTCTACAATTTCCAATAGTAGTTTCGGCAGAATCCCATCCACTCCAGGTGATTTATTATCCTTCATAGCCCTTATTTTCTTAGCTACCATTTCTGGGGTTACAATTAATTGTCCTAGATAGTCTGAATCTGCCCCCTTGAACTTAGCCTCTGGTACTGGCAGTGAACTAATATCTTCTCTGGTAAACACTGAACTAAAGTACTCATTCAGGTCTTCTGCCATTAAGAATCTCTCTGATATTATATTTCCAGCACTACCTTCTAGAGGACCGACCTTATCTTGAACTTTCTGTTTGCTTCGAACATACGCATAAAAACTCTTGCTGTCATGTTTTATATTACTAGCTAATTGTTGTTCATAATTTCTCATTTCAGCTGTAGCTTGGTTAAGTGCTTCTCTATAACTGTTGTAGTCTTCATCATTTCCAGTACATCTATATGACTTCCACATCATTTGTTTATACTTAATTTTTGTAATGGCTTCTTTCAATAAGTGTTTCTTTTTGGACCGTTTCCCTTGTTTTTTGAAGGGTACAAATTTATTGACTATGCACTTAATTTCACTTTTTAAAATATTCCAGCATTCTGTTGCTGTCTTATTTTTCAGTGTGTTATTCCAGTCTATCTTTGCTAAATATTTCCTCATGTCCTTATACCTTCCTTTGTGGAAATTACTCCTATACTGCTTTTTACTATTCCTTTCTGATTTTACTTTGATGGTAAAATGTATCTGGTTGTGATCACTAGTCCCCAGTGGCTCACATATCTTGACATTGTCAACTAATTCATTCTGTGAGGACAAAACTATGTCTAACACATTCTCACCCCTGGTTGGTTTTAGCACATGTTGAGAAAGGAAAGTATCTTGAACTAAAACTAAAAACTTGTGGTCCTCACTCCCCATACTCTTTAGAGATTTCCATTGTATATGCCCATGGTTAAAATCCCCCATAATATTATAGTCCCGTTTGCTTACTTCCCTTATAGCGTTTTGTATTTTTTCATTCTCTTCTATGCTTATGTTTGGACTTCGATAAACTAACCCAACTGTTAACGTTGAGTTTCCTGTAACTATGTTACACCAAACAGCTTCTTCGCAATCTGCTTCTTTTTCTAATTTTATTTCATAAGCCTGGATAGATTCTTTAATATATAAAATAACTCCACCTCCCTTTCTTCCTATTCTATCTTTCCTAAACATTATATATCCTGTCAGTCCCAATTCGGCATCTGATATATCGATGGTGGTCCAGGATTCAGTTATACCTATTATGTGAGGGTCAATATCTTCTACCATAACGTTTAGTTCATTTCTTTTGTTTACTATACTCCTTGCATTTAAACAAATACATTTATATCCAGCTTCAGAATAGTTTTCCAGACTGTTCTTTGCTGATTTATTTGTGCTGTCTTTATCTATGCCTCCAGTTTCAGGCTTTTCTGTGAGTCCCGCCTGCGAATCTAGTTTAAATAGATGCAACCTGTCCCACTGTCAACAGATCGCAGCAGGTTCTCTGAGAAAACTGCTGCCCCCTTTCCACTAAGATGGAGGTCATCTCTCATGTACATATCTTCCCTCCCAACAAAGTATCCCCATAAATCTGTGAATCCCACCCACTCTTCTTCACACATCTGCTCAACTAGTGCATTGATCGCATCCTCTTGTAGTTTCTATACGTTGCCCCCCTTCCTCCCATTACTGGCAAAATTCCTGACAGAATTACCTGTTCAACTCTTGTCTTCTTTAGCTTCCTCACTAACTGTCTATACTTCTGTACTATCCCAGTTGTTCCCTCCCTGTCAGCATTATTTGTTCCTACATGTACCAGTATAGACCCTCCCTTGCCATGTCCCAATACCTTCTCTACCCTGTCAGTCACATGTTCAATCCTTGCCCTCGGTAGACAAACAACGACGTCCTTCCCCTCGCTCAGTGTCTTGTCCGTCTTTCTCATAATGGAGTCGCCCATAAACACCCTCTGTTTCCTCATTCACCCCTCAACCACTGCCTTAGAGTAGCTCCTTCTTCGGTTTGCATCTGTCTGGTTGTTGTCTTTTCCCCCTGTCATCTTCTCTCCTGTCACATTCTCTTCCGATCCATTCTTTCCTGTCGCTTTTTCTCTTGTCACCTTTCCTCCTGTCAGCGTCCCTTTTATCGACTTCTCTTCTATCACATTTGCTCTCATTTCCTTTTGTCCCTTCATCTTTCCTCCCATCTCATTTTCTTCTCTCCTCTCCCGTCCCATCTTCCCCCCCTCCTTCTCTACGGTCACTTTCTTCCCTGTCACCTTCACGCTTGTCTTGTTTTCTGTCGTCGATTTTCCAATTCCTTCCCCTCCAATCACCTTCTCTCCTCTCAATCTCCTTTCCTCAGTTTTCTTGCCACTGCTATTCTCCTTCAGTCTTGCAGTATTCTCACCTCTCTCCCTGTCGTCTCTCTCCATTCGACCTGTCTCCTTTCTAATTCCCATCTCCATTCCCTTCACAATATCTGTCAACCTAAATATCTCCTTCTGCAGACACTCCACCTTCCAACACCCAATGCACCGAAAGGTGAATCCTTCCTCTATGGTTTCTGCCCATGACTTCCCACAGCCGGACAATGCAAAATCTATCCAGCTGTGGGAGTGATCGCACACCATGTTTAAGTGTATTTGCAAGTAATATAATAAATAGACAACTGTAAAGACAGTTGCACGTCCAAATCAAATTCCTTTGTTATGCAGAAATTAATGAATTGTTCACACAAATTGTCTATTGTAGCAATTGTTTAGATAGAACAAAGCTTAGATTGGCTTAACCTAAATATTGAGCTGAGCCAACAACAAAAAGAGCAGAAACACTATGTGTAATAAATTGTTAGAGATGTAAAGAGAATCTAGCAGTATGTACCTGACAATCGGCTACAATCCTTCTTCTTTTCTCCTCTTTTCCTCTTCAATTCTTCCATCTCAGCAGTGAACTTTGTCTTCCATGCCAAGAATGTCTCGATCGTTACAACTGTGCCCTCAAACTTTTTCTACAAATGATAAAAAAAATGGAAATGAACAGTACTGTAATGAGAGTATATTATGCTACTATTATGTAATGAGAGTATATTATGCTACTATTCTGTAAAGAGAGTGTATTATGCTACTATTATGTAATGAGAGTGTATTATGCTACTATTATGTAATGAGAGTGTATTATGCTACTATTATGCAATGAGAGTCTATTATGCTACTATTATGTAATGAGTCTATTATACTACTATTATGTAATGAGAGTCTATTATGCTATTATGTTCTATACATAGGGTACAACGTGCATAAATCTGAAAAATATATCATGATAATTGCAGTCTGGTTTTAATTATTGCATAAATTGGAAATTGTTTACTACCAATTTCAATTAAGATGCACCAATGAAACAGCAAAACTACTAAGATGAAGGCATATTTCAGTGGAAATTAAAACAACATTTAAAAAATTGCACTGGCATAAAAACATGTTAGACAGTAAATTATAGTAATAAATTAATGTAAAATAGTACTGGATAGAATAATGATGTACATAACGTAAACGAGGACAGTGTGTTTGTGTGTGAGACAACAATGGCTTGCCTGTTCCTCGGCATGTTTCTCTTTCTCCTTGCGTTCTATTTCCTCCAATCGAGCGTTCTCTGCAGCCTCCACCATGTCTGTGAGACGCTCCTGCACCGCGGACACCAACGTGAACACCATCACCTCACCCAGGTTCTCTTCAGCCTGCAGCGAAGACATACAGAGTGAACACCATCACCTCACCCAGGTTCTCTTCAGCTTGCAGCGAAGACATACGAAGTGAACACCATCACCTTGCCCAGGTTCTCTTTAGCCTGCAGCCAAGAGATACAGAGTGAACACCATCACCTTGGCAAGTTTCTTTTTAGCCTGCAGCCAAGAGATACAGAGTGAATACCATCACCTCGCCCAGGTTCTCTTCAGCCTGCAGCCAAGAGATACAGAGTGAACACCATCACCTTTCCCACATTCTCTTCAGCCTGTAGTCAAGATAGATAGAGTGAACACCATCACCTCTCCTAGGTTCTCTTCAGCCTGGAGTCAAGATAGACAGAGTGAACACCATCACCTCTCCTAGATTCTCTTCAGCCTGTAGTCAAGATAGACAGAGTGAACACCATCACATCTCCCAGGTTCTCTTCAGCCTGGAGTCAAGAGAGATGGACTCTGTCAAACAATAACACCTACTTGTCTGTCACAAGTAATTATTCAACAGATCTATGTAACGTGTGTAACTACACTCAAAAGTATGTCCATACTAAAACCATGTGTCACTTTGACCAGTGGTTCCCCATCTTTGTTGATTGTTCTTGTTGAAACGAATCATACCTTGTCTCACACTCACCTGTTCTTTGATGAAGTCAGTCAGATCAGTGACATACGAGTCGTCTATGTTGTCATATTCATCCACCTCCGCCACTGGTGCCTCATCTGGGTACTTAGCAGGAAGACTGAACTGTAGTACGCAGCTTGCTGTAAAACACAGGACTGATATGAATGATGTTTGTCTCAGTGTAACGGTGACAATAGAAGCTACTTGTCATGTCACGCACTTTCAGCTTACAATTGATAGATGCCAAGGTGTCATTTTGTAAAGGTAAAGTAAGATAATGCAAAGACACTCACCGATTCTGTGTAAATCTCAAAACTGAGAGATCTTACTTACAAAATACACCCAAAAGAATGTGGTTTGACAGGGAGATTGAGAGGAGATCAGATAGAAGTTTTTAAAAATGTCGAATGGTTATGAAAATACTGATAGGAATATTTTTTCTCAGTTAAGAAAGATAGAAGGACTAGGGGACATGAAGTTACATTAGTATATAATTGATAAAAAGGGTTGGACTCTTGATAAGCCAAAAGGCTTCCTTGTCCACCTGCTATCTATAGTTAATTCTCTGGGTGGCAACCTTGTTAAAATAAACTTCATGATTCAGAATGTGAACGCATCAGCCAATCACCAGTCATTATGTGTTTTGAAAAGGTGGCTTTCCAATGGGGTGTAGGTTTTTTGTGATATGCAAATGACTAGAACAATCTGCAGCTGTGCGGTCGGTTATCTTGAGTATTAATGATCAAATTTTGGCTGTCTGTGCGTTATTTTAAAATAGCAATCCCGTGACTATATGAGGTTGTTGGTCGCATTTGGCAGTTGGTCGCCAAAGACTGATGGTCATTGACTAGGCGAGGTCCCCTAAGAGTAAGACAGGATCTTCTGTGTACAAAAGTACACTTTGAAGGTTTTCTCTTTAATTACAACATTCTATTGTTGTCCTGTTCAGATGTTAATGTTTGCAGTTACTTGTTAGTACTTGTATGGTGGCTCAATAGTTTGGCACTTGCCTCATAACACCCATCATTTCTGAGACACTCAAAGCCACAAGTCCTTTTGACCAGTGTTATCAAGGGAACTAAAGATCCCCAACAGGTAAATGCGTAATTATGTCATGAAATTGCAGAGCACTGATCTCTATCTTTGCCCCACATATGCTACGAATATACTGAAGTGTCTGAGCTTGACAATACTCCGGGCATTATATGTGCAAATATTACTGATAAATACAGAGGCATGACTGTAATAAATGGAAGAATATATTATATTTATTTCTCTAACTCGGAAACAATCATGGACAATTAAAAATCTTACCATTTTCTGTGTCATCGTCATCGCACTGTGAAGAGACTGAAATCTTGAAACAATATGGATTTCTTGACACAACTGAAAATAAAATTACAAAATTTTATGTTAATAATTAATAGAAATTATCTTCTGTATCTGCATATTTGTATATATATATATATACATGTAACTGCCAAAATGTCCTTAGCACTTCAAACTACCAGTGACAAAAAATAGAAAAGTACCTTTATGCTGAAAATACACACAAAATATTGGGCTTATAATTTATATATCTTAACGTCTCATTATCTGTGATTTTATGGACTAAGACTACCGGTAGTATTTATGTATCTGATCATCTATAATATGATCATGGCAAATGGGTAGAATTTCACGGAACTTTCAGTTTGTCTCAGCCACTTAGAAGCTGAATGTCAGTAAGTTAGTTGATTCTAGACGTACTTGTTTCCCGAGATTGGATAAATCACACCACTGGTACTGCCGCTCTGTCACCAAGTGGTCTACCCTAAGTGACATGTCACATGGACCATGGCAGTTTGCCTCATAGTCACAGTCAGACTCGAGGCAGCTTGTTTGTTTAGTTTTGCCAGGGCTCAGACTTTGAACTTGACTGTGCCTCATAGTCGACAGTTAAAGGCCATATCTTGTCCAAATGTTTTTTCCAGAGAACTATGTAAATATATTTGTACATGTGTGTTATTCAATGTTATCACAAATCCAAAGCCACATGTTTGCCAAAACATTGATAAAGTTAGTTTTAAACAGTGACCGGTCACAATGCTAACCTGGAAATGTCAGTTTTCAGTAAACGTTCGAAGGCGCAAATACGTGACGTCACTCGTGGAACCGGTTACACGGTCACAAGGTCTACGTGGCTAAATGTTATTTCATTATATATATTTCAGCTGTTTTTATCGTTAACATGAATAACTGATGAAGATATGTGTTGTGGGAAACAGTGGCAATTCAGGGTTTGACTAGAACTTCGGTGGACATCTTCACCAAAGACCCAATTTGTCTGCAAAAAATGGAACATTTTGTATGTAAAGGACGGGATCCATGCTACGCCTATGGCGAATAACATCACTTATGGTACAGATCTGCAGATGGATATATCTTGAGGTGGAAGATGGGTGTCAAAATACAGTTAGATGTCAATAAATCAACAGTCCTTAAAATGACTCAAAAGAAGCGTCAAGATGCGAACGAGTACCACAACAACACCACTGCACTGGCCATTTCACCACAACAAACTCAACAGCCAGCCATCAGTGAGTTGCCGGACTCTCGACAGGTTAATGCCTCGGCCTGTATACGTAGCGTACCGCACCAACACCAGACAATCTAACATCAGCAGAAATAACATTAATCTCTCAGATGTCATCATCACTGTCATGTAAAAATATATGAGATCATAACATGCACCAGTCTCGGTAACAGAAGAGACACTGCTCTCAACCCACCGGCCACCATTTTCTGAGTTGTTTACATGAGGCAGGTCAAGCATGGGGCGGCTGTCAAATCAGTTAGGGCGGTCCAGGCTGGCGGCTGTTTTCCCTAAGTGACGTCACATAATCTCACGCCGCTGTCACTCGGCAGTTTCCGTAAGTCGACAAATTTAGAGGTTCTTTTTATCTTGTACGCTCTTATGTTATGTGATTCATAAACATATTTTTAATAGCATCATCAGAATTTTAAACTTTAAAGTGCATACATAATTTGTTATTATGGAACACAGCACATTTTATCCCAGGATATGGCGTTTAATGAATACTAGCCGTGACAGTGTGTTTGTGTATGCGCGCGCGCGCGCGTGGTTGTGAGGAGAGGGGGAGGGTAGCATGTCTCGGTCAGATACATTCACTGGTATGATACACTCATACAGCCAGAATTTTGACTTTTTTAGAAAATGAGAAATTCAGATTTTTTTATTTTAATAACATACCAGTTAGCTCATCGGGATATATCGATTCCAGTGCTTCGATCTCATTGCACTGTTCTTCCTGGTAGTCTGTCATTTGTACGTATTGCAAGTTACCTACTAAAATAAATAAATAATTAATAAGAAACTACATGATAACTTGAAACTTCAATATCAGCATGCGTCGCACAAATATACCGGAAATAATGGAAAAAGGGAAAAGATATTATACTGTTAATAACAGCGTACCAGTTATAACGAAAAATACAACCGGTATCGTATAATTTAGCATTGAACCTACTGAAACGTCCGACTGTCGACTGTATTTTTGTCAGACTCACAGCGGAAACAAAGTCACAGAAAAAAGTCAATGAAAATGGGTGGGCGGGCGGTCAGACAGCAAGTATGCAGGCAGAATACAGACAGACCGGCGAACAAACCGACAGACAGGCAGACATGGAGAGAGGTACGGAGGGAGGGACAAACTGACACACATACACACGCACACGCACACGCACACGCACACGCACACGCACACCGATATACATTATGACTCATACCAACATATTAGGCGGTTGTTTATTCTTTTTGCTCATACACACACTGGCCGGTACACACAGGTACATGCCGGTACACACCAATATACACACTGATACTCACACCGATACACATAGACATAACACACACATGCACGCACGCACAGACACTAACACACACAAAAAGAGACGCACATATACACCATCACATACATCAACACACATCAAGACGGACGGACGGACGGACGGATAGACGGTCATGGTGGAATGGAGTGAAGGAGGGAGATACAAAGACACGTGCACAGACACGGGCGGGCGGGCGGGCCAGTACACGCACAAGTACATGCGCCAAGACACGCATATATAATATAATTGTGTAGAATCCGGACTCAAAATCGCTCTTGTAACTATACTGTTGGCTAAATTTAATATCTCAATGTATTTATTCAATAATTACACAATAATGTTATGAAAATGTTCCGTGTTAGCCTTGGCTTATAAGAACGCTGCTTAATTAGGCCTCAAAAGGCGCTTTACGAGCTTAGCTAAGGACTTCGCCCAATTAAGACTTATGCACTATTTTTAAAACGTAAATATTCCTGGAATTATGTGGAATGGTGAGATTCACATACTGAAGTATCACATTTAAGCACACAAATATGGCTATAACGACGAAATCGAGGTGGGCCCGAGAGCAGATTACGCGGGGGAGGGGGAACACGGGTTTCACTGATCTTTTGGGCGAAGTGAGCCCAAGTTTTATGCGACGCTGGCACATCTAATAGCCTTGGACACCAAGGTTTATTCACCGTAACTAAGGCTAACGAATAAGCGGAAATTGAACATACAAAATGGCAGCCGCCATGTAGCGGTGTGAGTGTGTAATAGTTCGAACTAAATATTGGCTGTGCTACACACTTTTATGCCCTACATTTATTTACGCTGTTAGCGTATGTGGTAAGGTTAATTTCAATAAATAATAATGTGCTGGTTGATCTGTTATTACTAATATTAGGTGCCGATTTAATGCAGTTGTTTTCTCTTTCGAAAGCCTTTAAGTTTCTGAGTTTCTCTTTCTATCCGAGACTCGAGCAATCCGTGCTGACTACACTGTCTACGACTACAGTACACTGTACAGTACTGTATATATGGAACATGATCCCAGCACAAATCACTGAAATAGAAAGCCCCATTGCTTTTTAAACAGCCATCATGAACTTTCCATTCAGCACATCCAACCTTAGGCTTAGCTGCTTTTCAATAATTTATTACATATTTAAAACCCGAAGATCCAGGCAAGTTATCACAAACTCCTGCGTTAGCCCAAGATTGGGCAAGTCCCTGTTTTGGTAAGTCCCTGTTTTGGTCTTTGGTAGGTACATTACATTATGCTAAGGGCAACACCATAAATTTGTACTTGCATTCTAGATCAGAAATCTGTGACGCTTTTGGACGCCATTGCTACGGCTCCCGCGGAGATTGGGGGATTCCCCAAGATTGCTTGGCAACATTATGCAAATGAATTTATGTTGTATTTTGATGATCACATGAACCAATGAAAGACTGACCTACATCATAGCCAGTTTTGCGGGTGTTTTCCGAGCACAATAAGCGAGGTAGGTGAATTTTAACTGTGATGTTGTGAACAATCTAATATAACTCCATCCCGTTAGTAGCCTACGTTAGCCATTTTTAAATACATATGCCTTCATATGATGTGCATTTTATGGTTGTGCATTTCCGTGGAAACGTGCAATTGCCTATGGAAAAGCAAGCCTGTCACACTGGCGTTGCATAATTATGATGGACTGGCATGCTCTATAGACATCATAACATATTTTTGCTATGCGCGTTAAAGAGTATGCGTTTCAGGCAAATGTGAAAATAAATCATAGTTTTAAATTGATTTACAAATGTAGCACTGCCATTGGGCCTGAGAATGTGAGCGTAGACTGCATCGATCCAATATTTGTATGTTCGATTTGTATGAGCTTCGAATGTGTTGGAATCACACCATTTCTTATGATACGAAATCCACGCAATCCGAACTGCACCTAAATCCTGATATATGTTCTTTGCAAAAAAGTAACTACAGATACGTAATTGTTGCGTGGTATTCATTGTTTTCAAGTAGCTGTAAGAATGTTAGTTTCCTAATGTAAGGCCAGGCACGGCAGACAAAAACATGTTTACTGTCATTTGTGGAATTGCATATATCTGTGGTATTTAAATGGCAACGTGTTCGTGATTGGGCTACTTGTGTCACATGGGCACTGACCTGCCACGTAATTGGCTGTTGTGAGGGATGGGCTAGGATCAATGGGTTTTACTCCATCTTGGAATCTTTGAATGAAAATTACTACTACCTACTGCAAGATTGAAACATTTAATAATAAATCCAGTGTCATCGGCACCTTTGTAATTATGTCCATTTAATATAGCATTTATTATTGTTTATAATAAAAAATAGTAATTAAAATGTTGCCGTGATATTTTAATTGTTGTACTACACCAGTAGTCAATGCCAGCTTTTTAATAGTTTTCTTAATAATCTGTAGTGTAAATTTACTTATACGAAAACAAAGTCCAGTGACACCAATGTAACTATTTTATTTTGGGAATACACTGTTATGTCAATTAACACTAGTGATACTGCATTAATTTGTATCACACACATACATTAATACAATTTTTCTCTATTTCATGTTGAAGGATTCTGCTGCAAATGTATGAAGAGTAACAGTACATTGAAGATAAGTTTTGTGAAAACTGGCACACATCACTTACATGGATATATTAAACACTGAACTGACAACATCTACACTGAACCTATGAACAGTGTCCTGTGAAACTGACACACTGCACTTGCATGGATATATGAAACAGTGAACGGATCATATCTACACCCAACCAACAGTGTCCTGGGAACATTGGCACACTGCACTTGCATGGATAATATGAAACAGTGAACGGATCATATCTACACCCAACCAACAGTGTCCTGGGAACATTGGCACACTGCACTTGCATGGATAATATGAAACATTGAACTGATTATATCTGTACTCGGCCAACAGTGTCCTGGGAACATTGGCACACTGCACTTTCATGGATAATATGAAACATTGAACTGATTATATCTGTACTCGGCCAACAGTGTCCTGGGAACATTGGCACACTGCACTTTCATGGATAATATGAAACATTGAACTGATTATATCTGTACTCGGCCAACAGTGTCCTGGGAACATTGGCACACTGCACTTTCATGGATAATATGAAACATTGAACTGATTATATCTGTACACGGCCAACAGTGTCCTGGGAACATTGGCACACTTCACTTGCGATATAATAGTGAACTGACTATATCTACACTGACATGCCAATGTACTCTGTTCCTCCTTCTATAGTTCCCTGTATGTGCAGTGAAGTTGACTAGTTCTTGTACTTCTGCTGTTTCAGTTGTCTTCCTTGTCTACTTGTCGGAAGCATGCTGTGAACAATATATTAACATTACTTCATGTTGAAGTGAGACAGTATTGATCAAAACAATTACATATAATTATTGTAATACAGATCTTTGCATTTGCTTTGTACTGTGAATATTTTATCACACAGTGAACTGTGCAGGAAATGGTAATGATCTTGGAATGTATAATAAATGGTGTTAAATCCAAGTGGTGTTTCTTCGCAACAATGATAAACACTGGATTTGTAGGGGACACTTCAGTGTTTACAAACGTGTGTAGGTCAAAGCCAATAAAGGTCAAACAATCAGGTCAAGGTAATGTCACAGTGGCCAACAGTTAGTTAATAGTTGAACTTTCATTTTGCTAGCGCAACATATCATAATTATTAAGTAAAATAAATCGGACATTAATATAGACTAGTCAAGTATTTTGATTAATATAGACTAGTCAAGTATTTTGTTTACAAATTAAGTCATTACTGGTTCACACTTTAATATGCCATTTTATGGTCAATGTGTACATATATGATCCATTACAACCATTTATAAAGTCACTAACTCGACGTGTTACCCAAAGTAATTTCATTAAGTCATTTGTTAACTCATTCAAAGTAAGTTATCTAGGTCGTGTCAAGGTCATGTGCTATTATGATCAAGGCTAAACATTTAGTTACCTTTAATTTGCTAGCACAACATACCATAATTAATAAATAAAAATAAATTGGATATTCAAACATACAATTAGGTCAAAGGTCGATTTTTAAAACAAATTAGGTCACTATTGGTTCTTGCTTTAATATGCTATTTTATTGTCAACGTGTACATAAATGTTCCATTCCAACAATTTATAAACTTACCAAGTCATGGTGTCAAACTTAGTATCTTAACTGGGTCATTTGTTATCATAAATAGGTCAACGGTCATTAAAGGTCAAATAACTAGGTGATGTCAAGGTCACATTGTACTAGGACAACGTTTTTTGGTCATAGCTTTTTATTTTACCTTAATATCTTCTTTAGAACAGATTATGTAATGTATGCCTATATTCAGTGCCACATGGTGGCAGCACAGTCAGCACAAGATCACAAGAAATGGGAATTAATCCTATAGACACAATGACCCTTTTTTCCAACATAAAAAAATGGATTTACTTTGGTAATAATAAAGATATTTAAAAAATGTTTGTAAACTACATAGCATACACTATCACACAGAAGTGTTTAAATAATTATATAACAATTTTGAATTTTTTGTAATGTACCTATCTTTGGGCAATTCCGCCGTTACATGTGTGACATTCATCAGACAACATTTTAAATCTTTAAACTTCTACAGATCTATGCTAATGTATTGCAAACTGTTTTAAATGCGATCATAGCATTGTTTAATAGCTAGTGGATGCAAAATTTTATTTACATCATTAATTAATTTTCAAAAATATGTTACATGTAGCGTTACGTTGCCAACAGTCTGTGAAGTTAATGAAGAATGTTACTACATTTCTTTATAATAATTAAGTACATATGTATTTAGGTATACAGTGTACCTGTATAACACTGATTGGTTAATATTTAAAAAATAAAAAATATAAATGTGGCATTACGTGTATGACTTGTTTTTGTTACGTGTGTGACGCTTGTGAATTTGACCTAGTAATTTGTTGAAATTTACCTAGTAAATTGACAGTTTACAAAACACTATGAGATGTCTGATGCATGCTATGATAACAACAGATAGTAAGGTTACTTGATTGTAATAAATTAATCAATTATGTGGGTGTTGTAAAATATGTCAAATCCAGCGTTACGTCCACGACGCTCAAAACTTCAGATGGGCACATCAGTTATTGTCCAAAATCTGTGATGTTTTAGAAATATGTTAATAAGTGGCATTATCCTAAACAGGCATACATGCATAGGAAAACTCTGTGTATGTATATAGGACTGTAATTTGAATACAAATATAAATGTGACATTACATGTGTAACATACTGTTGTTACGTGTATGATGCTTGTGGAAATAACTTAGTAATTTGCTGAAATTTACCTGGTGATGCATTATTTACTGAATTTATATAACAATATGACATGCTTAATGCATACTATAATACTGCGTAGGATAAAACAATAAATGATGTGACATTTTAGGATGAATCCAAGCAAATCAGACATTAAAAAGAGTGAATTGAGGGTATATTTCCCCATGGGTGTCAAGTACTGTCAACTATGATTGACTTTATGTGGTGTTGCCCCATTGTAACACATTAGCAATTCAATTATAGTTATTAAAAAGTTTCTTCTTTGGGAGGGAGGGAGGGGGAGGAGGGGGAGGGGAACAGGGAGGTGTAGGGGGATGGGGAGAGGGAGGGAGAGAGAGAGGGAAGGAGTGAGGGAGGGAGAGGGGTGACGGGAGGGGAACAGGGAGGGGGGTGGGGAGAGGGAGAGAGAGAGCGAGAGAGAGTTAACTCTATTTATGTAGAATAGTAATGTTTATTGTCAATAACTTGAAATGTAATCTTAGAAAAAAGATTATACAGAAGAAGTACCTTATTTATTTGTATTCATACATTCTCTTGTATTTGATACGTTGTGATAACATACATGCAGTTGTTAGTATTTATGACAGTCATTACATAAGTGATTTTTAACTACATTCCTAAATAATACAGTTTTAGTATGTACTACTAACAACAATAATAAAATGTTAGTAATACACGTTATACATTAATTGGATCAGTTTCATAAACTTATTAATTAAAAAAAATAACGGTGTGTTTGCAGACAAAGGTTTGATGGCTGTGAGATGGCCGAGCTGACAGACTTCGTACGGCGGGAACTGGATAAGGTGAAGACCAAATACAAGGAGATAGAAGGAGTCGAGCTCATCAGTTGTGTGCCTGCCTTGGTGCAGCTGAAGATTGTGTGAGTGCAGTCCTCCATATTCATTTTATAACTTGCACACATTTGATGGATGCCACTTCTTATAGATGCTTGTTGTTGATTTGTGGTGGAGTTACGGGTTTATGATTATAGTTGATGAAACCATATATTGCATCCTGTAATGTGGGAGTTGTGTGTCCAATTGTTTGGTCATTTAGACCTGTTCTTTGTGCTTTGTCATTCATTCCTGGTACAACAGGTTATTGTGTGTGACCACATCTTCCAAATGAGGTACTCACTCAAGCTACTGTGTATGCAAGACCACTTTTTTCTGATATTGGTCAATCATTAGAGTAATATCACTGTCTCTGCTGTCCACTCATATGTTTCACTGTGGACAAGTCCCTTCAAGCTGCTTCAAAATTGTACCCATGAGATGGGTAACCCATCTCATGCACTGTACACGGGAAATTGGTTATTGTTTTAAAATATATTAATTCTAATTGTGATGGTAAGATTTCATATCGTGCCATTTTATTTTAACCAAATTTCAGCATTGAATAACATTTTGCTGTGATTTTTTTGTATGTTATTATTTGTATACATTGTGATAAGAAATCATCAAATTCTTCCAGCTGTTGACACTTGTACATTCAATGAGTTATGCATTGTTTGTTATTACTTCTGACAGGCTTTTATAAGTATTCATCTTTATGTGTCAAATTCTTGATTATACTTACCAACAAATCACTGCTACCCTGTGTGTGCCCTTGCTGCTCTGCTTGCAGGCAGACGACAAGGAAGGAGATTGTGACCTGCTTCTTATTTCCCGAGGATTACCCACGCAACCCAGTCCTGATTGAGTTGAAGAGTAAGTCGCTGGCCTACAAACTCTTGGATGGTCTACGCAAAGTGTGCGAGGAAGAGACAAAGAAACTCATTGGTCAGCAACAGGTCAGTGTGTGATGTTACTGTCAGCAACAGGTCAGTGTGTAATGTTACTGTCAGCAACAGGTCAGTGTGTGATGGTACTGTCAGCAACAGGTCAGTGTGTAATGTTACTGTCAGCAACAGGTCAGTGTGTGATGTTACTGTCAGCAACAGGTCAGTGTGTGATGTTACTGTCGGCAACAGGTCAGTGTGTAATGTTACTGTCGGCAACAGGTCAGTGTGTGATGTTACTGTCAGCAACAGGTCAGTGTGTGATGTTACTGTCAGCAACAGGTCAGTGTGTAATGTTACTGTCAGCAACAGGTCAGTGTGTGATGGTACTGTCAGCAACAGGTCAATGTGTGATGTTACTGTCAGCAACAGGTCAGTGTGTAATGTTACTGTCAGCAACAGGTCAGTGTGTGATGTTACTGTCAGCAACAGGTCAGTGTGTAATGTTACTGTCAGCAACAGGTCAGTGTGTGATGGTACTGTCAGCAACAGGTCAGTGTGTGATGTTACTGTCAGCAACAGGTCAGTGTGTGATGTTACTGTCAGCAACAGGTCAGTGTGTAATGTTACTGTCAGCAACAGGTCAGTGTGTGATGGTACTGTCAGCAACAGGTCAGTGTGTGATGTTACTGTCAGCAACAGGTCAGTGTGTAATGTTACTGTCAGCAACAGGTCAGTGTGTGATGGTACTGTCAGTAACTACAGGGTTCACCCATGTCAGGGAAAGATTGGAGAAATATATTTTCTCAATTTCAGGAAAAGTCAGGGAATTTGAAGTAGATCAGTGGAAGACTGGATTTTTGCATTCCAGGAAAAGGTCAGGGTAGGGGGCAGCCATGAATTTTGATATTTTGTTAAATGTGAAGTGTGTTTTCATGGCAATGTTCCAGAAATTGTTTTGTGCCAACACTCCAAAGAACTTTTGCAAAACAACCAATTTATATTTTAAAACCTTAATTTGAATTTGATATTAAAAGGGGATGGATTGTATGGGTGTAGTTGAGATAGGCCATTAACAAAGAGACTTAATTGTCATTTGGTTCAGTAAAATTACTGTTTGGTCAGGGAAAGTTAGCAAATGTTAAAGTTAGTTCCCGTGTTAAGCACTGAATTCAACTCGGCCTTTGACAGAATAGAACCAACATTGACAACTTTTGTAACTTCATTAAATGTAATCACAACAACATTTTGCTATGGTGTGATGGTAACATAAAAAGATATGCTGCTACCCGTAAGATTTTGTCCAATTCCAAGGTGAATGTAAGTGTAGATTCAGTGGACTCACATGGAGGATAAATAGCAGAAAACTGTGTTCGTGCATGTGCTTGCAGACCTGCCTACCATTCCGGATTGTCCGGAATCATTCCGGAAACACACCTCAAATTACGGTATTACGGCGAGGGATGAAAATATTACGGATTCTTTCTTTATCACAATGATCGTCAATCACTTCCGTGCTCCTCAAATTTAGTTTCCACTATATTCAACAGGTGGCAGCATATATATGCAGCTTGTTGTGACATGGTTTTTCATTCGCTGCTTCTGGTCGTAATCTGACCAATAGGAAACAGCGTTACGATAAATTCACATTTTCGCGCTCAAACAAAAAGAAGTCACGCGGCACGAAATGATGGCGGAGATCGAGATGGCACAACACCACCAGCCAAGAAGAAATGTGTGCTGCAAAAGTTTATAACAGCATACTGATGGCATTCTAACCAGATATGTCTTGTGTGGACAGTGGACACAACTAATCGTGTCACTTGTGTAGAATCTGGACCCACCTCGATTTCGCCATTATTACTTGAGTTTTGTCTAACTTTGATACCTCAGACTTAGCCTTAGCCTTAGGCTTAATGCGTTAGTTCTGTTATTCAACATTATCCCAGGCATATTTACTTTTAAGAATATTGCGTCTTAGAGCAATTTTGAGATGTAAATAGCCCCCCAGGTTTGCACCAACATACGCCTCTATATCGCCCATTTTACGAGTGCGATGCGGTAATGCACGACCACAATGGTGCAGACTAGTGCAAACCGGGTTGCAACTTGGGCTTCAAAACTGCGCTAAGACACAATATTTTCGTAATATAAATATGCCTGGGATGATGTTGAATGAAAGAACTACACAAGTGCCCTAGTCGCAACAGTGTGCATTGCTAAGTTCGACATGCATTCAACTTGCACCTGTTGATTCTGAACTTAGAATTTGGAGACTCCCATGCATTGTGCACTCCGATGATCGTGTGTTTTTCTTTCTACTGTAGTAATGTTTACAATGTAAATCTCTGAGTGATATTTGTTATTTGCTGTCTCTTACATAATCAGGTGGACTTTTGCTTGAGTCAGCAGCTGTTTTTGAAAGATACATAAAATCAGAATTACAATGGTTAGTATTAAACAACACAAAATTATTGAGGTTCTTTCAGTTGCTTAAAATTTGACTTGAAAAGGCAGTAAAACAGTTCTAGTCATTGTAAATTAGCTGTGCCAATAGTGAGTAGACGCATTTACATTAGAGTTATGCTACTTCACGTTTGATTTCCACCAATGCTGGTTTTGAACATCTACCTTACCTTGTTAACTGGACGCTTCAAAACACCTCACAGTTTATTAGAGACAATTATGTTTTGGGTACAACTATCATTATAGTCACAGTATTAAAGTATTACTGACAGTGGTGTTCTTTTCATGACAATATCTGACACGGTTCTGAACTATTACTGACAGCAGGCCTATATTCCTGAAAATCAGTGTAAATGGGAAGACGTATTACTGACCGGAAGTTTTTTGGGTATCAGGTCTGTCCTTGTTTGTTGTGTGGGTGTAGATGGGTGGGCTTGATACTAATGTATCCCTATAAGATCTGTAAACTTGGCGTATGATGCTAACTGATGAACCACTGTTTCCTACAGATCCTTCCCGTTGTGCAGTTTGTGAAGAACTTCATAGTTGACAACCCGCTATGCGTATGCAGTGAGGAGATCAGCAACATCAAGAAACGAGTGCTTCAAGAGAATGATGAGATTCGTCTCAAACAGAAGACGTCGCAGGTTGTGATAAAGTTGAAGCAGGATGGGTACCACCTGAATGCCCGACTGACCGTGCCTAATGACTACCCCCTGGAGAGAACAGGGTCAGTGCAACTAGACTACTGTTGCCTTGTTGGTACTCATACATGTGAACCGATTTGGTTTTGGCACTTCCTCCTTGTTCCCTGTTGAAGTGAGTTGAAGGTCAGGTACAATATTGTTGAAAAACTTGTTCTGTTCTTTCTCTCCAATGTTTTCTATCAGCAACCCCCTCTGTTGATCTTTCATCTTCCCCCGATCTTCTCATATCCCTCCTCATGCAGTACTTCCACCTCAGCTGTGGTCTTCCACCTTTCCTGCTTTGTTGTTTTTCTGTCTCAGATCGCGACACTAGTTTGCCTGCATACTTCCAAGTGGCCTGCCAATCTCATCCGGCTTTTCATCAAACAAAATCTTTCTGTTAGGTTGCATTACTCCCCAGCCTCATTCTACATTACATTGATAACAATATTTTTTATTGATTTTATGATGTATAATTAATGATACTCATTTTATATTTTCTAGAACATTGCTCTTATTATATTTTAGAATAGTGCTTTTACAATTCTTAAAATTACTACTTTAAAGTCATCAATGGTGAAATACTGTGCAAGTGCCATGAGTGCCTCTACGGCGGATACCGGCTCTATATAAGTCTTCATTATTATTATTATTATTTATTATTATTCCCAAGGTCATTCATCCTTCTTCTTTGGGTCAACATGAACTAAGTTAATTGATAGTATAATGATTTAAGACTACATAAAAAAGTTGTACAAAGAAGCTGACTTGTCATTGTGGATACTTGCAGGTTTGTTTTTTACCAAAAAATTGAATTAATACACCTGAATTGATTAGGCACCTCTAAAGTGTGATCACTAGCAGTTTGACTTCAAGCATTATTTAACTATCAATGCATTTCCTGGAGCTGATTAAGTGATCAGAATTATTTTGTAGGTGGCATGGATTTATATCAACACAAGCAGGTCTGTTGTAATAACCCGAGTCACTGAGTGTATGTGGGAATAAAAGTGGATAAGATATAAATCTATTTTGTGTGTATGTTCATGGTTGATGGTTTCAGGGTGGAGATTATGGACCACAGCTTTCCGGAGTCACTGAAACGTCACTTTCTCTCACAGGCAGAGGAAATAGCACGGAAGTGTGTGCAGCCACCTCTCAAGAAGAAACCAAAGTAGGTTGAGAAAAATACTAGAAACACCATTTTATGATGGTTCACATTAGTTATTCTAAAATATATTCAGGGAACACCAGGGGAGCGAACTGTTGATAATGTTTATAGCCGTGGCGTCATTCCCATAAATAAACTAAACGTCTATACCACATCCTCTGCCCTCCTCACATTCAAGAAATCTGAACCATTTCAGTACGACAGGCCGTTTTTCCGGCCGCACTGTCTGTGACGCTTCAGTACGACAGGCCGGTTTTCCGGCATTGACGATGTCTGCTATTCAAATTGGTTTTATTCATAATAATCCACTACGTGGAGCCACTTGTTGTGTATGGTTGTCAAGGCGAATAAATGAGCTATTCAGCAGTGGTCATTGTTTATTATCGCTCAATAATAGTTTACGGTGATTTTCACGGTTTTTAATGATGGATTATCAAAATCTGCGGCGGCCACAATGGCGGACCGCATTATTTCAACTAGCGATTTACCACCGTATGTTTTGGACAAATTATTTGATAGTTTTATCGAAGAATCTTTGTCGGATGTTGACGATCAACATAAAAACGATGTTGGTGAACTTAGTATACAACTGAGTTCAGCAACTGCAAAAACGTTGAAATCTTTGCGGCCATCTTGGATTGTTGGTTACCATGACGACGGAATGTAAAATGATATGGCTCATTTTATTTGCTGATTATCATACTTTCCGAAAATATATAACATTCCTATTCATAAAATGCATTTTTGTTGGTCAAATCTTGACTTGAAGTGAGATAGTCCATTATGTTGCATATTCACTGGGAATGCAGTATTCAGTGGTCACAGCTGATCAGGGCTGTAGTACTGAAATGGTTAAGTGCTGGCCATCTTTGCAACCTCCATATGACATAATCATCAGTATATTGATGTTGGCCATAAAAAGGAAGAAGAAGAAATGTACTTTTTACACCTGTCAGAGGGACCTTCCAATTATTTTATTATTATTATTATTATTATTACTAGCATTTCTATAGCGCCATATCTCCGGGACCAGCCCGTTCATAGGCGCGTACACACATTGTAAGACGTACATGGAAACAAATGTAAAAATATATATGCATAAAGATGCCGGTAAATGTAATAATTATTAAGATTTACAAGATTGTATATATATAATGTGACTAAAATACATGACATATTTGCACAAATATTAGGATAATTAATTAAAAGAATATATATTATGATATATAAAATTATATTAAAAGATAAATAATGATAAATTAATTAAAATACATTATATAATATAAATAAATTAAATGATTAAATACATGTTCATAAAAAGTGTCCTACAGCACAGTTCCTCAGTCGATGTACGCCTGCTTAAATAGATACGTTTTAAGGCAAGTTTTGAATTTATCCAAAGTCTCTATTTGACGAACGTTTATTGGTAGAGCGTTCCATAGCGTAGGTCCAGACACGGAGAAAGCTCGTCTGCCGTAGCCCTCTAAGTTGTAGCGCGGGACTACAAGCAGATGTAGATCAGCAGATCGGAGGTTGCGGGTGGGCGTATACGGTATTATGAGATCTTGGATATACGCTGGAGCAAGACCATGTAAAGCCGTGAAAACAAGGACCAACAGTTTGTACTGGATACGCCAGCGAACTGGAAGCCAATGCAGTTCGACCAGCACAGGTGTTATGTGCTGGTGCTTTTGGTGTCTTGAAATTAGTCTTGCCGCCGAGTTCTGTACCATCTGCAATTTGTTCATTAGTGTCTCGGTGATGCCGTACAGGACCGCGTTACTGTAGTCCAGGCGCGATGTCACCAGGGCGTGGACTAGTGTCTTACATGCATCGGTAGTAAGACAATGTCTTATTTTTGAAATTGCGTAGAGATGGTAGTACGCTGATTTGGACATCTGTGACACGTGTGACGACATTGTTAGTCCAGAGTCGATTGTAATCCCGATGTTGCGGATGGTCGGTGACGGAACAATGTTACATCCGCATACACTAACACACGAAACGTCATGCAGGTGTTTACGATTTGGTGCAATTATAATTGCATTCATTGGTTATTCTGTTCTCGGGGTACACAAAGGAAACTCTTGAAACTGTTTTTTAGCTTTGGAATTGCTCCCATAAATAAATGTATTTTTTATCCACTTCAAGGGGTGATTTCAGGGCCAATCCACCATCCCAGATTTGGCAGTACCGCAACTTTGTAATGTCAGGGGCTGGTCCATTAAATCCATTTTCATGTCGTTTGCATAAATACAACCTCATGGTTCCTGCTCTTTATGTATTTTATACACATATACACATATTTACATCATTTATGTGTTCACTTTGCAGGGATCCTCCGTTTGAGCCAAAGCCTGCACTGCAGCCAATAGTGGAGTATTTAGTGAAGGAAATTGTTAGAAAATACCCAGCAGAGATATGTCCCGTGTGCAACAAGCGTGCCCTGCCATCTGAACCAAAGGTTGGTACACCAGATGTGTTTAGTAGAGACAACATCCTAGCTGATTATCTCTAATTAGTGAGTTTCCAGGGCAGTTTGTTATTCAGTTATTCAGCTTTATAAGTAAACAAACCTGGCTTTTGAGGAGATCCAAATACATTAAGATTCCAACCAGCATGAACAAGTTTGAAAGTATGTCTCTGACATTTACTGTAGCCCACAACAATTCGCTGAAAATGCTTTTAGTAATTCCGAAGTATTCTAGTGCGAGCAAAATATTTGCTTATACTAAGGTACCAAGTTGCCAATGTGTTTTCTGAAGAAATATATAAATTTATGAAATGTATGGGGAATATGAGCATTTGTATTGTACCGGAGTTGTAACAGTGAAATGATGTGTTTGTCTTTGCTTAGGAAAAAATGGATACATCTATGATATTGTTAGCACTAATATTCATTATGAGACTACTACCGGTAATTCCTCTTGATATGGCTGCTATGACATGCATATATTTGTATTGAGTTGTAAAGCCATATGCGGACTGTAAATCTGAGCCCGCACCCGCCACGCAACTATGGCATTTGACCCGCAGCCCGCCCCGCATATTACAACTCAGCCTGCAGCCCGCCCCGCTTATTTTGCCACATCCTGGCCCGCAGCCCACCCCATTCCGCAGTAATTAGTCAAAAGTCAGCCCACAACAGATGACATGGAATCATTTAAAATATATCATCTTTATTAATCATTGTTGTTTACAATATTAACATCCTGAATTATACAAAATATGGCTATTTGATAGTCTTTAACCATGTCGTTCACTTAAGGCTGCTGTTGACAAGCAAAATGAGTTACAAAAGTCAGCCCGTAGTAGCCCGCATGTTGAAATAACTAGCCCGCAGACCGCCCCCCAGAAACCTAGCCCACAGCCCGCCCCACACAAATTGAAACTTAACCTGCACCGCAACAAATAAAAAAATCAGTCCGGGCCAAAACCCACATATATGAAATGGAATATGAAAATAATAATTTCTTTCCAGATCTTATTAGCACCATCATCATCATCATCATCATCATCATCACTAGATATGACCTGTTTTTACCAAGTAATAAATATAATGAATTTGCAGTAAAATATACAAGATTTCATGCGTCTGAAGGTATTATCAAGGCATTGTTTATTTTGCAGGATATTGTAAAAGACCCATGCAGTGACAAGTTTGTAGACAGACTCTATTGTTGCCACCTGTTTCATCGAGGCTGTCTGGATGCATATATGAAGAAACCACCATTTACAGGTGAGCATATGCACACACATTAATGTAAATATTAATGTGTATAAATTGTTATCATACGGCTATAAATATTTATATACAAAGTTCTTGGTAATTCCATCAATACAGGCCCAATATAATTTGGTTATTAAGGCTCATACAATAATTTTTTTATTTTAGTGTGCTTTAATATGATGATTAATATGATGATTAATATGATGATTAATATGATGATTAATATGATGATTAATATGATGATTAATATGATGATTAATGTGATGATTAATGTGATGATTAATATGATGATTAATATGATGATTAATATGATGATTAATATGATGATTAATGTAATGATTAATGTGATGATTAATGTGATGATTAATATGATGATTAATATGATGATTAATATGATGATTAATATGATGATTAATATGATGATTAATGTGATGATTAATGTGATGATTAATATGATGATTAATATGATGATTAATGTGATGATTAATGTGATGATTAATATGATGATTAATATGATGATTAATATGATGATTAATGTGATGATTAATGTGATGATTAATGTGATGATTAATATGATGCCACAAATAAAACCACAAGTAAAATTACATTAAATACATAAAATCTGAAGAGTAAACAGGTATTTAAATCAAACAAAATATTACACTAATTTATTTTTAAATATCTTAATAATTAATAATGCCATGACAAAATAGATAAGCAATGTGGTCAGTGAAAGGTGTATATGTATATATATATATTGACACATATATATATATATATATATATAATGTATATGGTCGATTCCCACAAAATGTTGACAAACAGGTTCCAGGGCTATAACTCATTTAATATACTAGTTGGAAGGCTGGAATGATGCTGTACGCATGTGTCTTTGTTGGGGCTTTCTGGGGAACCCTACTTTTGTATATGTACCATGGAATCTCTGAGTATTGTCCCCAATAAATGGGTAATTTCTGCTCTATTTTTGTGAAATATATGCCATCAGTACTTTAAAACGCATTGTATTTTTTAAACAAAATATGCAAGGTGTACAGTTAATGTTTGGTTATGAAGGTCGATGTCTCAGGCATTATTGATCAACAAATTTAAACTTCAGGTCAAAACCCTGATTTCTCCTGATTATTTTCATGTTGGGGAAATTTTCTGAAACCGTCCGTCTGCAGTCATTCATATAGGAAAATGCAGTACAACAGTTCATTAAATAACACATATTTCACACTCAACTTAATGCTGCAGCTGGATACGTAGGTCCTGTGCTGTTTTAAACCAAAAGTGTTGGCTAATAAATAGTGTTGAGCGACGAAACTGATTTGGGGAAGTTTTTCATGAAGCTGTACGTCACAAGTTTAAATACGCATTGTAAGCAGAGATTTGTAGAATAGTAAGAAATATTAATTGGTCTTAAATAACATAACAACGTAACTATAATTTTTATGACAAAATTGTAATTTGTAGATACATTTACTCGATTTATTTTGTTTTTATGGGTCTTTGTAACCGTACGTCTCCCGAAACCATACGTCGGCTCTAACTGCCAGTTGGTTCATCGACCCAGTCACCCCATCTATTGTTATTTTCGGGAACCAGATGACGCCAAGCAAAAACAGAAGTTCGGTATCGAACATGGCAAGCCCAAAATGTTGAACACAAGGGCAGAGTCTTCAAGAAGGTGAAACTGACCCATGTTGTACAAAGTACAAGAGACTTCACAGACCAATTCATATATGCCATGACCGAGTTCCGTGAGCACTGTCACCAGGTGACCATCCAATATCACCAGATCTGTATCTTGAAGCAGTCCATGGCGGAAAAAGATGGAGGCAACAGTCCAGATGGACTATGCTGAAAATTGGGTGTGCAGATACCAGGATGAAATAACGTCCCAGGTGACCATAAGCCCAATGGTGGTACACTTCAAGCAGGAGGTAACCCCCGAAGTCATCCAGGACTGCAAGGATGAGATCGAAACATGGAATGTTCCAGAAGTCTGTGGCATAATGTCTGCCCATGCTGATGTGGTCCCAGGCCCAGTCGTGAAGATCTGCAGTACTTCCTGCTTCAAGGATTGCTTCTACACGAAGGGGCGGAGTGTTCCATCCAACATGTTCTGGTTGGGAGAGCATGCGACTGGCACTGGAGAGGGGGAGGAGGAGATTGATAACATATAGGTGGTGGTGGTGGAAAGGGTAGAGAGGCAGGTAGTGGAGGAGAGGGGAGACACAAGTGGTGGTGGAAAGGGTTGAGAGACAGGTGGTGAGGGAGAGGGGAGACACAAGTGGTGGTGGAAAGGGTCAAGAGACAGGTGGTGGAGGAGAGGGGAGACACAAGTGGTGGTGGAAAGGGTTGAGAGACATGTGGTAGAGGAGAGGGGAGACACAAGTGGTGGTGGAAAGGGTTGAGAGACAGGTGGTGAGGGAGAGGGGAGACAGAGAGGTGGTTCAAGAGAAGGATGAGAAAGCGATGGTGCTTTTGGAACATTCAGTTCAAATTTAATTAATTGTTCTTAAAATTACCTTTCGACAAATTACAAAAGTGGTCGGTTAGACTTTAAATAAATAATGTTATGAAAACATTGTATTCATATTTCTATTGTTCAGTATATTAATAAAAATGATAAGAATGATTGAGAAACATATATGGAACACTCACAGGAATAGTTTTATACTTGAGTATGTACGTAAACAAAGTTTAAGTAACAAGTGGTCAAATAAAAACCGTACGTCTAGGACAGTTTCGTAGCCCACACCTCAATATTTGTGAAAAGGATAAAATATTATGAAGTAACATCAGTGCTTGGTATCTGTAACCATTGTATAACCAATTTAAATACATACATTATGACCTTTTGACAGTTAATACACAATACATATTAACTACAAATGGTGTTTTACATACATTAAAAATGAAATTTCACAGGTAAATGTGAGATGAAATAATTGTGGCAGTTTCCAAGTAGAGGGACTTGTGTGCAGACGTATGGTTTCAGAACTTAAACACTTGCAACTTCTATTAGCTGTCAAATGCTCAATTTGAGGATTTAACTTGCCCAGTGTTATTCTCCGATTACCTCAATATGTTCTTTTCGTACAACAGAAAACGACTTTATACGCATATGTTTATTTTTACCCCTCTAGGAACACCATTTGTCAATGTTTCGTGGGAATCGACCATATATATATATATATATATATATATATGTATAGTTGCTAATTGAGCTTGTGATACATAAGTTCAGCTAGCTATCTGACTGGCTACCTAAGTGCCAACTGGTTGTGTAAACTACGTGGAAAGAAATGCTTGAAGCCGACATTCTTATTGGTGTTAAATTACTACTAATATCATGTAAAAGTTGTGATTATTAATTTTTTGCAATGAGCAGACGCCAGATTATGTTTATGACAACCACATTTGCCTGTTTGTCATTCTGTGGCAACCCGTGGATGGAATAGCATTTCTGATTAGTTTGATTACGTTCCTAGATGGCAGCACTAAAATGCTTGACAAAGTCTAATCCCCAGACTTACCTTGTGTATGAACCATAATTGAGAAGCCAGGTTATCATGGGAACGTAAAATTACAAATTTACAATGCGTCTTCAGAAATGCTATTTAGAGTAAAACTGTAATTTGTGCAGGTGGAAGAGTGTAACATTGTAGTCTGCAGTCCATAGAGAATATGTTGAGTTGGCAGACGACAGTTGTATGCACTAATGGGATCAATATTGTACTAAGAGCAAATGGACTTTTTGTGTATCTGTACGCATGTGTCACTGATTGTCTGGGTAGTAAAAGTGCCCATCTTCCTGATGGCGCTAAATAGGCCAACATACAGACACGGGGGACATTTCCTCAAGTATTAATATGGCATGTTTGTCAAAGGTTATGTAATCTGAACAGTTGTTCACAAGGCATGTTTTTTGCAATTTATTCAAGCTGTATAAACTGTCCTCTGATCAGTTAGTGTAAGTTTGAACAATTATAGAAAACGCAAGGCATTGTGATAAATCTGCAAATGTCCCATACAGACCCATAACTCATAGGAACCTGTAAGTCAGGGTGAATTAAAAAAACTATGAGTGTTACATTTCCTTCATGGCATTGTAAAAGAACCACTGGAAGTCTGGCATCCGAGAAGCAAGCTATACAGGAGAAAAAGCTTAACATACATACATACACACATACCTACATACCTACACACATACATACATACACACATACACACATACATACCTACATACATATATACATAGATACATACATACATACATACACACATAGCTACATACCTACACACATACATACATACGCACATACATACATACACACATACATACATACATACCTACATACACACATATATGGTCGATTTCCACAAAACGTTGACAAATGTTGTTCCTAGGGGGGCAAAAATCAACATATGCATATCAAGTTGTGTTTTCTGTAGTACGAAAAGAACATATTGAGGTAATCGGAGAATAAGATTGGGCAAGTTAAATCCTCAAATTGAGCATTTGACAGCTAATAGAAATAGCAAGTGTTTAAGTTCTGAAACCATACGTCTGCACACAAGTCCCTCTACTTGGAAACTGCTGCAACTATTTCATCTCACATTTACCTATGAAATTTCATTTTTAATGTATGTAAAACATTAAATTCAGTAAGAAATATGTTTCGGACTTCTTTTTTCATTTTAAGGGGGAACTTTGAAATATTTTGCGCTCTCTCAGACTTGATGTTTTATAAGGTGACTTTCTGTTACATATTACCACTACAAGGGGAATGCATGTTTTATCTTTAAAATACATTCATGGCAAGGTATACACATTGAGCTTTTCAATAGGGTATACCTTATTGACACTGATTTATAACTATCAATTTGTAGACAGTTTATTTGCAGGTGTACGGTTTTATATACACCTGTAATATACTTTTCAGTACAATGGAGTAAATTACTGGCGAGACCATTGGACAACTCTAACTTATTTAAGAATGTTTTGGTATATATCCGACAGTCTGAATTGATTGTGTTAGTGATATATAGGTGATTCTGTCCTATTCTTATTATTCTAATTAAGAAAACGCCGGAGATGTACGGTTTCATGTACCTCCTCTTATAATGTGTATTGTGTATTAACTGTCAAAAGGTCGTGATGTAAGTATTTAAATTGGTTGTACAAAAGTTACAGATACCAAGCGCTGATGTTACTTCATAGACTTTGCAAAAATATTGAGGTGTGGGCTAAGAAACTGTCGGAGACGTACTGTTTCATGCCTATGTACAGTTTCAGTAGAATAGAGTATTTCTATTATTTGACCACTTTTTACTTAAACTTTGTCTACGTACATACCCAAGAGTAAATGTAAAACCATTCCTGTGAGTGTTCCATATTTGTGTTTCTCAATCATTCTTATCATTTTATTAATATACTGAACAACAGAACATGAATACAATGTTTTCATAACGTTATTTATTTAAAGTCTAACCGACCACTTTTGTAATTTGTCGAAAGTTAATTTTAAGAACAATTAATGAAACTTGAACTGAATGTTCCAAAAGCACCACCGCTCTCTCTCATCCTTCTCTTGAACCACCTCTCTGTCGTCCCTCTCCTCTACCACCTGTATCTCAACCCTTTCCACCACCACTTGTGTCTCCCCTCTCCTCCACCACCTGCCTCTGTACCCTTTCCACCACCACCTATATGTCATCCATCTCCTCCTCCCCCTCTCCAGCGCCAATTGCCTGCTCTCCCAACCAGAACATGTTGGATGGAACGTGTAGAAGCAATCCTTGAAGCAGGAAGTACTGCAGATGTTCACGACTGGGCCTGGGACCACAACAGCACGGGAATACATTATGCTACGGACTTTTGGAACATTCCATGTTTCGATCTCATCCTTGCAGTCCTGGATGACTTCGAGGGTTATCTCCAGGAGGGTCATGATCGTGTCACTAGCACGAATTTACATGGCAGAAATCTTGGCTCGTGGTGATTACTCTTCCAGTCTTCACCAGGTTGTCAGCCTTCCTTTTCATGCCACCACCAACTCCGTCACAGGGGCCTTTCCTGTGGCCAGCCTCCAGCCAGGTGCACGAAGCTCTAAGACCGAACAGTGATAGAAATTTTGCTACTAGGGCACATATTGTGCGGTTCCAGTACGGCGAAGTTGGTGAGTCTGTGGTGAAGTGCAGAATCGACAGTACTGGAAGGATTTCAATGACTTCCTTCAACAGTGTGAGCAGTGACACTTGTAATCTACACGTAGCTCTTGGTACAAAGCTTGTTGTCCTGCTTGAAGTGTACCACCATTGGGTGAATGGCCACCTGGGACTTGACATAGTACACTGCCGTTATTTCGTCCTGGTATCTGCACATCCAGTTTTCAGCACAGTCTATCTGGACCGTTGCCTCCGTCTTTTCCGCCATTGACTGCTTCAAGATGCGGATCTGGTGATATTGGATGGTCACCCGGTAACAGAGCTCACGGAACTTGGCCATGCCGGATATGAGTTGGTCTGTGAAGTCTCTTGTACTTTATACAACTTGGGTCAGTTTCACCTTCTTGAAGACTCTGCCCTTGTGTTCAACATATTGGGCTTGCCATGTTCGGTACCGAACTTCTGTTTTCGCTTGGCATCATCTGATTCCCGAAAATAACGATAAATGGGGTGACTGGGCCGA
Organism: Paraescarpia echinospica; assembly: GCA_020002185.1. Classification (NCBI taxonomy): domain Eukaryota; kingdom Metazoa; phylum Annelida; class Polychaeta; order Sabellida; family Siboglinidae; genus Paraescarpia; species Paraescarpia echinospica. Next base: position 15,625,125 of record CM034542.1, read on the forward strand.
TGAACCAACTGGCAGTTAGAGCCGACGTACGGTTTCGGGAGACATACGGTTGCAAAGACCCGTAAAAGCCAAATAAATCGATGATTGATTCATGAAAAACTTCCCCAAATCGATTTCGTCACTCACCACAATTTATTAGCCAACACTTTTGGTTTAAAACAGCACAGGACCTATGTATCCAGCTGCAGCATCAAGTTGAGTGAGAAATCTGTGTTATTTAATGAACTGTTGTACTGCATTTTCCTATATGAATGACTGCAGACGGACGGTTTCGAAAAAGTTCCCCAACATGAAAATAATCAGGAGAAATCAAGGTTTTGACCTGAAGTTTTAATTTTTTGATCAATGATGCCTGAGACATCGACCTTCATAGCCAAACATTAACTGAATACCTTGCATATGTTGTTTGAATAATACAATGTGTTTTAAAGTACTGATGGCGTATATTTAACAAAAATTACCCATTTTGGGGGGACAGCACTCAGAGATTCCATGGTACATATACAAAAGTAGGGTTCCCCAGAAAGCCCCAATGAAGATGCATGCGTACAGCATCATTCCAGCCTTCCAACTAGTATATTAAATTAGTTATAGCCCTGGAACCTGTTTGTCAACGTTTCGTGGGAATCACACACACACACACACACACACACACACACACACACACACATAGCTACATACACACATACATAGATACATACATACATATACACACACATACCTACATACACACATATATAGATACACACATACATAGATACATACACACATGTACACATACATACCAACATACACACATACATATATACATACACACATACATACATACACACATACCTACATACCCACACACATACCTACATACCTACATACACACATACGTACACTCATACATACCTACATACACACACACATACATACATACACACATACATACATACATACATACACACATACATACCTACATACACACATACATATATACATACATACACACATACATACCTATATACACACATACATACCCACATACAGATATACATACACACAGACATACCTACATACATATCTACACACACATACACATACATACCTACAAACACACATACATATATACATACATACATGCACACATACCTACATACATACACACATACATATACATACCTACATACACACACGCATACATATATATACATACCTATATACACACATACATACACACATACAGACATACATACACACATACATACCTACATACATATCTACACACACACACACACACACACACACACACACACACACACACACATACACGTGCGTTTTTCAGAATTGTCAATTCAACTACATCTGTTTGTTTCGCAGGCGGTAAGAAATGTCCAAAGTGTGGCTGTCTGGTGTTTCACGAAAACTGGAAATTGACACCGGAGTTGTCTGAGGCTCGCTGGGCCCACCAGGAGGCGCGCCGGAGAGAACTCGCCGAAGTTGTCGACTTCCTCCAGTGATGTCACAAGTGTGTACTCGTTGGATCACCATGATGACAACAGTGATTGTCACTTGTGAATTGCTCAAGCAGCGGTTGCAGGAGACTTCAAGTGACCTGGTCTATAGGTCAGGTGACTTACCAATATTGTCGACTGTGCTTGTAGAATGCGACAGGTTACAGCTGCATGGTGATGTATTATACCACAGGTGTGACCTGTGAATTTTCGTGACAGTCACTTCACCAAACAAGGCAAATTGTCAATTCCAGTTGATGTGTCGCAGAGGTGACGTGTGGCTAGTCGGTCTCTGGGTAATGGTGCTTAATTTCCTGCAAGACGCTGATTAATGCCACGCCATGGGATACCTGCAGAGTTCTGTGCAGTTGACTGGGCCTGGGGCTGTAAGAGATTGCTTGCATGATTGCCTATGTTGCTGATTCATGTCGTGGTGGGAATGTGTGTGTGTGTGCAGAGTTGGGTGTATGTGTGTCAGCTTATTTGCGATTTGTTCTGGCATCTTAGGTATGATAATTGTTAGGCTTGTATTTCCAGGCACCTGTAGCATGTTGGGTAATGTTTGGGTTCGCGTGACAGTAAAAGCCTGCATGTTTTCAATCCATACCAATTTAGCCTGTTGAGCACTGATGTTACAACTCTCAATCATGTGCACGTTGATGGCATATCCCTCGAGGTCTGATTTGTTCAGAATGATCAGTTCATCTCATCTAGCACTGCAGTCTTTATCTTCACAATTCCCCGTTGGAGATTGTGGAGAGAGCTCACATCATTTCGGTTAACATCATCTTATGTGAATGCTATCCTCTTCCCTTGTTTCCAATTCTCTCCCATCTACAAGTGTTTTTCCCAAGTCTCCCCACCTCATCTTGATCTTCCTCTCCAACCAACCAACAATGTCTCCACGCCCAATGCTGTGTTCATCCCACCACAACTTGCTCTGTATCATCCTTCTCAAATCTACATTTGTCGTAACCTTCTCCTTATATCCCGCTAATCCCTCTAACCCAGTCTTGCCCCGCTCTTTACCAAAATCATGCATGCTGGAACTGTTTAATAAAACACATTTTGTCTGTTTTAAGAATACACCTGAAGAGATGTTGTTTATGATGCGAGTTGTTACGGGGAGTGTTTAATCAGTTGCACAGTAATCCTGTCTGTTGTTAAGAACTGGTTTATATGGTCTGATGCAACATTTTACTTGCACGCCTGTCTTATGTATATTCTGCTATCACTTTAGCATCAGGTCTGTAGTTGGATGTCTGAATATCGATTTGGTTCATTTTTCGTTTTTATTTTGTTAAGAATAAAACGGTTGAGGTACACACAATGCATTTTACTTTTAGTGATGTAGCAGAAGACGGTTCAACTGAAATAGTTTCCCCTTTATATAGTCTACTGGTTCGACATCGTAATAAAATAATCGTTACAATTATAATTTTGTTGTGCTTGCTGTATATTTCTTCATTCATTTAGTATGCATAATGCCATGTATGCTTTTTAGACAAGATATACAAACTTACATAATTTTTTGTATTACATAACGGATCTTGTGTAAAATAAATACATATTATTTATGAATGTGTTTAAATTGAAAATAGCTTATTTAATACAAATTATTTCTCAGAGTGGAGTTATATAAATGGAAAGTAATGTTGGCAGTTTGATTCTACTAACACAATATATAAAAGGTAAGTTCTTATATAGCGCAGTATCCAGTCCTCAGGACTGCTCAAACCGCTTTACATTTTACTCCCTGGCAGACCTGTTCAATCGAACACCATCTCGACTTCTCTGGGAAGCATTCAGCCATGCTGCAATTAATGCGCAAAGATTATTCATACACAAATAACCACCACTATCTATAGCCAGGTACTCATTCACAGTGAGTGAACTGAAGCAATGTAGAGTAAATGAACTTGCCCAAGGTTCGACACCGCCACACAGGATTCGAATCCACGTTCTCTCAGTTGAGAGTCCGGAGCTCTTATCGCTGTGCTACTGCGCTCCACCAGTATATAGGAGTTAGTTTTTAGTAACTGTCTTGTGCTTGAGCTTATGCAACCTGTTGAATCAAAACCATATAGCTTTGTCTTAAACAAGACTTAGCACCACCCCGCAAATGTGTTTTACACTCGAATTCATGACTCGATCATACAAACAGGAACTTTCTATTCATAGCCAAGCCACTATGCCTCTTTCCATGCCACTTCTGCTGAATGCAGGATGCAGGCTTGATCCACACCGGTAGCTGGATTATAGAGATGTATGCTTCTACTAATTACAGCCCGTGGCAATGGGCCCATGTAAACATGCAGCTCCAGGCGATGTAATCAGACTCCAAGTTGCTGGTGCCACAGGCAAAACTGATGCAGGTGTGGCTGGCACCTGCATTAATAACTCACTCAGGCCAATACTATTATTACCACCTGCCATCAACTACTGTATACTGGTGACAGTCAGTTCTGCTGAAGTGAGATTTTAACATAATATAAATATGATCAAGCTCTTGCGTGTGCCAAGATTCTGTTAGTGTCTGCAGCAACTGCTTGGAAGCTGACGAATAGTCCACGACTCGCACACCAACTCTGGTCATTGGCACCTTCATGGTGGACGAATGCCTCCAACTCATGTATTTGCCAGCTGACGAGCTATTGGCGACTACAAATCAGTACATGTATGCCAGGCTCAAGACATCCATATCAAAAATATCTCGCACAAGTTTTATATATAATTTTGTGTAAGCTTATTGTTAGTAAAAATTTTCTGAGTGAAGTATAAAAGTTACGATTATAGAACGATGAAAATGTGATTCATGAAATGAGCACAATAAACTGCATTATGTATGCCGAGATATTGAAAACAATATCTGATATGTATGCAAAGTTGTGTATCTTAATCATAGAAGTGTTCCAAGTTCATCACATATGTTTTTAGCAACCTGCTACCTGACTGAATTAATTGAACAAAATTTGCATAGAAACTGCTGTTTCCACATGTTTTCATGCACAGGTAAACAAGGCGAGTGACATCTCTAGTGCAAAGATCAAGTGAGATAAATTATGTAGTTTTTGTCATGCAGCAGAATTGTAATAGATTTATAATCAAACAAACAAACAAGGACATGCTTAATGTGATAACATCTTTATTTTATTAACATCAATAAAACAATACCCTATGTCACTAGATAACCATACGTAGTATAGTTTTATCTTGACTAAACAATGAATAGTAATACCATAAATAAATTGATGATAACCATCTGACACATCATGTATAATACATCTGTATATTTATGTATATAATTAATTACACGTATATTTACTGCTACGTAAACTAATAATGTAAAATGCTGTCTAAATAATATTGCACCAGTTTATATATACAAGAACACAGTGGATGCCACAGTAAGGATAAACATTGTTTGCACATTTCAAATAAATACACCACAAACTACCTCAACAATTATAATACTGATTTTCAAGCACTGAACTTGATCTCGCATATTAATACCACTTGATTTCATATATTATGACCACAGATTTATAGCTAATAATGTGTACGTTTGTGACAGCAAAACCAAGGGTGTGCAAATATTCATATTTTGTGAAAGAATGTGAATTTGTACATCAATAATGTGATCAATCTTTCAAAATGTTTTATGCAAATGTGCTGGCTTTATTTTGCTAATGGATATTCAGATTTTTTTATGTGTGTTCAGTTGTACACCCCCTTGCTAAATGCAGATCTTTTACAAGTTACCTCTTTCCAGTTTTGGTCAGCTTCTGGGAATAAACACAGATACGTGCATTATTTAGACACAAAGTCTTCATGACTAGAGTGAAAACTAAAAAAAATATTGCAATGTAACTGTGTTCTCTAGAAGCTATGATGACAGTACTGGTTTCTTAGACACTCCAGAAACATTGGCTGAGAGAAACCAGTTGATGTTATAAAACCACTGTTTAAATGTTCTTTTTAACACAATAACTAAAGGTGGGGTCACCATGGGGTGCAGTGGCCAAGTATTTAGAGAGCCGGACTGTTGACCAGAGTTCGAATCCAGATGCCGGCCTGGCGGTGATCCATTACTGATTTGGCCGCCGTGTCGAAACTTGGGCAATTTCGTTCACCCTACGTCGCCCCCTTCCAATCCGCACCGGCCAGCACGGAAGGGTAGGCCAACAACACCAGCATGCAAAGTACAATGAAGCCAAGGCCCCCAGTCCCCAGAAAGAGTCTATGACCAAGGAAGATAGCAACATATAACATAAGAACACTACTAAAAGATGAACAGAAACAAGAGCTGGAGGAAGAACTTTGAGAAACCAGGTTGGTATGAGATGTGATCGCGATCGGAGAAGTCAGAAGAAGAGAGGAATGCTTCACTACCTTACAAAGCGGCCACCTACTATACCATTCCACAGCGAACAACGGCCAAGCAGAAGTAGGCTTTCTCATAAACAAGAAATGGAAAGTTAATAAACAAGAGACCACTAAGTGTTGATACTACACAAATACGAACAAAAAAGATTTAATTCCAACTCGAACTGCGAAATCGATTCGAGACTCTACAAGAACTAGACGACATTGACATCATGAGTGAAAACATCATTGAGATGATCCAACTAAGTGCAACAAGTGTAGCCAAAGCAATCAACAGGCATGTAGTGACGAGAATATCATCACCGACATGAACACTGATGAAGAAACAACGAGAAATGGTGGATAACGGCAACCGTAGAAAACAAACAGAGTACGCAGAAATATGCAAGACCATCAAAAAGAAAGCGAAGGAGGACATCAGGAAGTACAAACAAGAGAGCATACGAGAAACGATTATGGCATCAAAGAACCTGAAGAAAGCAAGAAGATCACAGGCATTAGGCTGAGACAGACTGATTACACTTCTAGACAAGCAGGGTAGAGAAATACAAGACCAAGATATGATCATGGAACGAATAGAGGAATCCTACACCGAGCTATATGACAGTGAACAGAGTACCATAATTCATACTGACCTGAAAGAAGTACCAGAGATAACACCATGGGAGATTTAACAAGATTTACACCCAGAGAATTAACTCTAGGTGGCAGGTGGACAAGGAAGCCCCTTGGCTTATCGAGAGTCCGACCCTTTTATCTATGTGTATCCCGCCCGTCTGAGGTATGTGTCGATTTTATTTTTAAACATATTCACGCTACTAGCACCCACGCAATCAGCAGGTAATCTGTTCCATTCATTTACAGTTCTTTGTGAAAATGAAAACTTTCTTATATCCAATCTACTCTGCCCTTTGCCAATGTAAGTTCATGTCCTCTAGTCCTTCTATCTTTCTTAACTGAGAAAAAATATTTCTATCAATATTTTCATAACCCTTCAATATTTTAAACACTTCTATCTGATCTCCTCTCAATCTCCTGGTCTCTAGTGTTGTTAAACCGCATTTTTTAGGCGTATTTCGTAACTAAGATCCCTCAGTTTTGGTATCATTTTAGTTGCTCTCCTCTGCACTCTTTCTAGCATATCTATGTCCTTCCTGCGATATGGCCTCCACGCTTGAATACAATATTCTAAATGAGGCCTAACTATTGTTTTGTACAGCGGTATTATTAGCTCTTTTTCCTTATACGTTATGTTTCGCCTAATTAATCCAAGGATTTGATTTCCCTTTGAAGCTGCAATTCCGCACTGCTCTGAAACCTTCATATCAGCACTAATGGTTAACCCTAAGTCCTTTTCTTTTACAGTAGTACTTAGTACAGTACCCCCCATTGTATATTCTACTTCTTCGTTCCCATGTCCTGTGTGGAGGCATTTACATTTCCCAAAATTGAACAGCATTTGCCACTTTTCAGACCATTTGATCAACCTGTCAAGATCATCTTGTAAATGCTGTCTATCTCCATCACTTTTAATCCTTCTAAACACTTTTGTATCATCCGCAAATTTCAACACCTTGCTTGTTATTTCATCATCCAAATCGTTGATATATATTAAGAATAATATAGGTCCTAATACTGATCCCTGTGGTACCCCACTCAATACCGATTTCCAGTTTGAAGCCTCCCCATCAACTACTACACGTTGTCTTCTGTCAATCAGCCATTGTTCTATCCAGTTTATTATACCATTTCCTATGCCATGGGCCTTTAGTTTAAGCAGTAATCTTTGATGTGGTACTTTGTCGAAAGCTTTTTGAAAATCTAAGTAGACGATATCTACTGGTGATCCCTCATCTACCCACTTAGTGATGTCTTCCAAAAAACATAACATATTTGTTAAGCATGACCTCTCTTTAAAAAAACCATGTTGAGATGGGCTTATCAAGTTTTGTTTAACAAGAAAATCCACCATGTGATCTTTAATTAGTCTTTCTAACAATTTACAAATCACTGATGTTAAACTCACTGGTCTATAGTTCTCTGACTTGTTTCTCGAACCTTTTTTGAATAACGGTATAATGTTTGCTTCTTTCCATTCTAAAGGAACCACTCCCTCTTCTAATGACAAATTGAAAACTGTTGCAAGCGGTATGCTAATTTGTTCTACAATTTCCAATAGTAGTTTGGGTGGAATACCATCCACTCCAGGTGATTTATTATCCTTCATAGCCCTTATTTTCTTAGCTACCATTTCCGGGGTTACAATTAATTGTCCTAAATAGTCTGAATCTGCCCCCTTGAACTTAGCCTCTGGTACTGGCAGTGAACTAATATCTTCCCTGGTAAACACTGAACTAAAGTACTCATTCAGGTCTTCTGCCATTAAGAATCCCTCTGATATTATATTTCCAGCACTATCTTCTAGAGGACCGACTTTATCTTGAACTTTCTGTTTGCTTCGAACATACGCATAAAAATTCTTGCTGTCATGTTTTATATTACTAGCTAATTGTTGTTCATAGCTTCTCTTTGAATTTCTAATTTCAGCTGTAGCTTGGTTAAGTGCTTCTTTATAACTGTTGTAGTCTTCATCATTTCCAGTACATCTATATGATTTCCACATCATTTGTTTGTACTTAATTTTTCTAATGGCTTCTTTCGATAAGTGTTTCTTTTTGGACCGTTTTCCTTGTTTTTTTAAGGGTACAAATTTATCGACTGTGCACTTAATTTCACTCTTTAATATATTCCAGCATTCTGTTGCCGTCTTATTTTTCAGTGTGTTATTCCAGTCTATCTTTGCTAAATATTTCCTCATGTCCTTATACCTTCGTTTGTGGAAATTTCTCCTATACTGCTTTTTACTATTCCTTTCTGATTTTACTTTGATGGTAAAATGTATCTGGTTGTGATCGCTACTCCCCAGTGGCTCACATATCTTGATGGAAGCAGCGCTAAGAGATATGAAGAATGGGAAGACATCAGGCAATGACCATGGAAACATTGAAACATTAAAAGCAGGAGAAGATACCATCTCGAAGACACTGGCTAAGCTGTATACTAAATGCTTATCAGAAAGACGAATACCCACTGCATGGAAGAACGCAAAGATGGTGATAATCTTCAAGAAGGGAAATAAGAATGACTTAAAGAATTACAGACCGATATGTCTGTTAACAAACATCTACAAATTAATAACATACTAACGAATAGGCTAGAGAAGACACTTGACGAAAAAAACAACCACGAGAGCAAGCAATATTCAAAAGCAGGTACTAAACGACAGACCACATACACGTCGTAAACCAACTGAAAGAGAAGTGCCGAGAATATAATATCCTGCTCTGCATAGCTTTCGTCGACTACGAGAATGCTTTTGACTCGGTGGAAACTCAAGCAATACTGACCTCGCTTCAAGAACAGGGGATAGAAGAAGTATACAACAAACTCCTGAAAGACATCTACACCAACAGCTCGGTGACAGTCCACCTACACAAAAAGAGCAACAAGATCAACAACAAGAAAGGAGTACGACAGGTGACACCATATCGCCCAAGCTGTTTACGGCAACACTCGAAAGCATATTCCGAAGACTGACCTGGGAAACCAGAGGCTTGAGGATAAACGGAGATGTTTTCTTCCCAAACCTTACACCCCAAAATCTGGGCCTTTATTCAGAGTAAATGAGAAAAACACTTGCTATGAAAGGTAAAGGCAAGTTCTTATATAATGTTCTATATTTAGTCATTGGGATCACTCAACATGACTTTCACTTCATTCACTGGCAGAGTTGACTTCTCTGGGAAGCATTCAGCCACACAGCAATTACTGTGCAAAATTATTTGTTCACATTTACCCGCCACTGTTTTAAATGGCCAGAGAGGCTTCATTGCGTCGACACATCGAGACATACATAAACAGCAGTGTAAGTGATAATTTAAATATCATCCGATTGTCTTATCTGTATTGCAGACATCTTGATAAAGAGCACAACCCCTGCAATATGAAACCAGTAAGGCTAGTTTAAACTGAATATGTCAGACTTTCAGGTTATCAGACAATGACAAAACAGTGATTTTCAACTTTCTGACGATGAGACGGCAGACTGCACTTGCATCTTATGGTGTCGTCATATCATGGTGTGTCTGTTTGTTGACACTTGGGATTTCACCAGTCTGTTGCTGCGAGAGAGAGAGAGAGAGAGAGAGAACATTCACCATCAAAATTATAATTCAAGAAATTGTCAGTCTCCAGTTGTTTAGCAAAACTGTTGAGATGTACACAATTTTACAGACTTACTAGAAACATCTCCATATAATTGTAATATTGAAAATAATAAATGAATGTTTAAATGATGGAGGTGACAGATCAGTATTTTAGTTTCTAGTTGATTAATTTTTATACTACTCATTTTCATTTTCCTAAGCAGTTGGCGTGCATCCTGTGCATTTTTTACTACTAAAACATTACTGAACAGATTCCCAGACTGCCAACAAGTGTTTTGTTAATATTTGGGGTCCTCTTTAGTCAGCTACACTGATGGTTTACTTTTACATTGTATTTAGTTACCTGCTGAGATTGGAGGATTCATTGAAGAAAGAGACATTTGGCAGATTAGGAGTGGAGAAAGAGAGCGAGACATGAGAGGGAGTGGAGAAAGACAGCGAGACATGAGAGGGAGTGGCAAAAGAGAGTGAGACATGAGAGGGAGTGGAGAAAGAGAGTGAGACACGAGAGGGAGTGGAGAAAGAGAGCGAGACATGAGAGGGAGTGGAGAAAGAGAGCGAGACAAGAGAGGGAGTGGAGACAGAGAGCGAGCCACGAGAGAGAGAGTGGAGAAAGAGAGGGAGTGGAGAAAGTGAGCGAGACATGAGAGGGAGTGGAGAAAGAGAGCGAGACACGAGAGGGAGTGGAGAAAGAGAGTGAGAAACGAGAGGGAGTGGAGAAAGAGAGTGAGACAAGAGGGAGTGGAGAAAGCGAGCGAGATGCGAGAGGAAATGGAGAAAGAGAGCGAGACACGAGAGGGAGTGGAGAAAGAGAACGAGAGGTAGTGGAGACGGGTGGTGGAGGCAGCAGTGATGGGAATGGGAAACAAAAAATGAGGACCAGTATTGAGGCCAGTCTCATACGTAGAAAGAGGAGGGCAACAACTACACACCTGCAACATCCACACACCTGCAACTTCTACACACGTGCAACAATCCCACATCTACAAAAACTACATACCTGATACTTCCAATAACTACAATCTGTGACAACTACACACTTGCAACGACTACACACCTGCAATGACCACATACCTGCAATGACTACACACCTTCAACAACTACATACTTGCAATAACTACATACTTGCAACAACTACACACCTACAACTGCACACCTGCAACAAGTACACATCTGCAACAACTACACACCTGCAACAACTATACACATGCCAGTGCAACAACTACACACCTACAATGACTACACACCTACAACTACACACCTGCAACATCTACACACATACAACTACACATATGCAACAACTACACACCTACAACTACACATCTGCAACATCTACACAACTGCAACATCTACACACCTGCACTGTCGTCATATCCTTTATCGGTGTGTCTTCACTCGTCTGTTCTGCCTGACTCGGTCTGTCTATTGTGTCTGCAGAGCTGGCTGAGGCCGTGGGTAGACAGGCGGGGGTGGGGATGTGACCCTGGAAGGGCATGGGGGATGGAGTGGGGGCAGGTATGTGCCCTCGGGGGGTGTTCGTACTGTGGAAGGTGTGGTATTTCTTCCATTTTCCGGACGTCACGGTCTTGTGCGAATGACTGACGAGAAAGGAAGGCGAGGACAGTGCATTCTGGGAATGGCGACGCAGATGGGAAGGAGAGGTGTGGGGTGGCACCGCTGGTAGGGTGGCATGGCCGAGAGAGACGGTCGACATGACTGTCTGGTGTGATGGTGTCGAGAAGGTACGGTGGCGGTACGACAGCCGCAACTCGTCATCTTGCACCTGGAGGAGAGAGAAACATTCTTACATCTTTGAATGGATTGATCATCCGGTTTCTCGGTTAATATTATACATAACCTCTCTTTATGGTCACCTCGATAATACAGTCACCTCATAATTAAGGTCACCTTGGGATAGTCCCAAATCTGTTCCATATACAGTACAGGAAATTAGTCACACCAATATGGTCACCTCGCTATTCAGGTCACTTTTGTCCAGTCGCAAGGATGTACTTAACCCTCTCGTGGTCAGAACGCCTGAATCAACCCGACTCCCACTCATGGCCAGAACGCCTGAATACACCTGAATACAGGGGCACATTTAAACTGCTACCGCGAAACCGTGTCATCCTATAACGGCAATTTATTTTGGCAGTTAGCAGATAATAATATTGAAGTTTCACTGGTAAACGTCAAAAGTTGGAAATGTTGGCGATTTCCGTGGCTAAATAGCGCCAACCTCCACGCGGTTTTGTAGTCGAACTCAGCATCCCTCTTTTACGCCATGCAGTGAATATTTTAATGGTGATTTTCAGCCAATGAGATTAAAGTTTAACATTTGCTGCAGGCATAAACATGGAAGCACCCGGGAATTATTCCAAAACACGTGTCCGCAGGCGATTTCTACGATTAAATGCTAACTTTTGAGCGGTCTATTTGTTGTAAAGAAGTATTAATGCGCCGCGCGACAAAGCAGGTGGCGTTTTTTAGCTTTGATGTAATTCTTGACATTGTCATTATGTAAAACTCCAGTGATTCGGACTTTGATGTGATTTTCGAATTGAGTTTATAACGAACGCTGCCATCGAAGGGGAATGTTTTGCACTATGGTTACGCATTTTAAATATAACACCGACTTAATAGTTCAGACGGGATGACGGTTATGATCACAAAGAATGCCATTTTGTATAAAATCTTGAAAATACATTCATTCAGAAAAACTTAAATTATTTCAGTTTTATTTACCATAGACACATTTAATTAGTTTTCCATTCTGTAGCATAGTAATTTATGAACATTTAATATGCAGCATGTAACCGCTAATTAGTAATGAAAAATATTTAAACAAATGAATTGTTGAGAATTATTTAAGTATTTAATTTTTTTCAAACTTTATCAATTCATATTTAGGTAATAAATTAACGTATATGTCACATAATTGGCTACTTACACTAGGAATTATTTCTTCAGATGTAGTGAAAATTTTATTTGAATTGGGTCAAAAATTATTTATTTATTTGCATTCATGTAAACCGAGTATATCACATGATTCACTCACAGCACATTCTCTTGATTTAATAGATTCAATAACAGGCACACATTTGCATTAATCTGGCCTTGAGAGGGTTAATAGTGAATTTCCACTGTAAATACCTCTCAGGACACTTAACTGGTATGTGATCTGAATATTCTGACTGCATTTTGCGGTCTTCTTCAGCAGACTGAAGTTATGGGTGTCTCACATAACTAACTACACTGAACGCGATATCAGCCAGGAGCTCCCATGAGTCCTCCAGCTTGTGTCACATGATGCGGGTCATGTGACACACCTGTAACTTGAGTGTGCTGAAGAAGACCGCGGATGTGGTCAAAATATTCAGATCACATACCAAGTGTCTTGAAAGGTAATTATGTACACATTGATACCTTCAATATTAGTGGAACACATCTACCTCTCATGTACATTGACACTATCAGCATCAGGTTCTAACTCATGATTGAAATTCATACTACAACGGTATTGCAAAATATAATGTACAGATATCCTGGGGCTTCTTTCGGAATTAATCATGTGATCTGTTGGGTGTAAAGTGTTCAAGGCAAGGCAAGGCAAAGCCTTTTACAGTAGAATACCTATTTGATGCAATGAAATTACAAAATTAGTCACCAAAATTAATATGACATATTGAGAGTTTAGCAGCTTTGGTGTGCTAGGACTATACATAGTGATAGCCACCAAAGTAGAGAGTGCGCTAAGAGTGCTAACAACATGCTGCATCATTAGAGGATGCATTGTTAGTACAGGTGTGAGAGACATGGCCTGAGTGGATCCCTTCACCAACAAGGCTGTGATGATCTTTTGTGTGCACTTATTATGTAGACTCAAGGAGCCAGTGGCCAACACAAATGAGGGGTTTTGATGAGCACTTTGTTCACACATGCACACCTGGTGCTGGGAGTGTGTCGTGGTGTGTGGACGTGGTTGTGGTCTCTGTGGCCTGATGCATGCAGGGATCATGAAACGAATCCACAACATCATGAGTATACAGCACCATAAATTCAGGACACCACAAGTCCATGACGATTCAGTCAACTTCCAGACTTCTGCTAGAGTTCCATCCAGTCCAGCAGTTTTTCCACATTTGCGTTTCTTGAGAATTACGTCCAGTTCCTGTACCATGGCCATGGAGGTTCCCAAAGTTATTTTTTCAATCATTTTTTCTTTTTTCTACAGATTTCCAATTTAATTTACTGTTAGTTAATCCTGCCAGTTAAAAATAAAAAGGTAACTTTTTATATAGTGCAGTATCAAGTCCTTTGGACTGCTCAAAATGCTTTATACTTTACTCAATTGATCTCTGGTAGATCTGTTCAAACGAACACCATCTCAACTTCTCTGGCAAGCATTCATGATTTATTACTTTCCATGCACGTAGACTGTCACCTTGACTAATGCCCCCAACAGAAAATTCATATGTGTAGAACAGTATTTCTTTTTTGTTTGCTTGTAAGTCTTAGTAAGAGTTTCCTTTGAGTCTGTGTTTTCACTATGCATGTGTATTTCTAGTGCAGGTTGTTCTCTCTATCTTCACAAAAATATACTATAATTTGGCTTAAAAATGACCCAAAACAAGAAAACGTAACTCACATTAACTAAGTAAGGAATACATTAACTAGGCTGATTTTTGTAAACACTATAATAACATTACACTCAAGATTGAAAATTGGTTCTCACAGTTAACATATATGCACCCAGCAGCTGTTCATGCGGAATGGAGCAAATGAGGCTTGTTAAGTAATCATTTTCGTCATAGTTAATTAAGTTTGGTGCAGAATTACCAGCAGCATCATTAGCCCTATTAAGATATCATAGCAGGGAAATCGGAACAATTAGGCTGTCCACTCGCCTTGTGGCTAAATATTGATTATGGTGTTGCTTTCAGTAGCGACACGTTTCGCTCACAATGTCTTTAAGTACTTTGTCATCTTGGAGGTGGCATTTGTGAGCCACTGGACAATTGATAGCAGGGAAGGCAGAACAATTAGGCTGTCCACTCGCCTTGTGTCTAAATATTGATTATGGTGTTGCTTTCAGTAGCGACACGTTTCTCTCACAATGTCTTTAAGTACTTTCTCATCTTGGAGGTGGCGTTGTGAGCCACTGGACAACTGACAGATTCACTAGATTGCGGTTTGCCTATGTGACACTTAAAATTATGCAGGTGACCTCCATCAAGCTTTGTTCTGCAACCAAAGTTGATGATGGTTATACGTGTGAATTACATTACTACTGCAGCACGACGTCTCATGAATCAAACATCCAAACATAGTTTCAGCAAATGAACTTTTTATCATGTTTCTTGTATTTTATTCAATCTCATGACTGCAAAGACCACTGCATGGGCCTGTTGGAATCTGAATAAATACAATACAATAAAAACAAAACAAAAATTATTATTACTATTATCTCCACATACAGATGTCAGTTAAAAAACTTTGTCTTATGTTTTTGTCATAGAGACAATCTTTGGAGGCCAGAATTTCAACAAAATATACGACAGAATGCACAAATGTACCATGTGTTTGGCATCCATTTTTATGGCTTTGTGAAGCTTTTGCTAGGCATAGGTCAATTACCTCGTCCGAGACAACGTTTTGGCCCTCAGCGATCTTTCTCTTGTGCAGTGTTGAGATGAGTTCCGTGAACTCTTCCTTCAGTTGATCAATCTCCTCTTCTAGGGCCAGGTTGTGGGCAGGTTCGTCTCCCTCCCCCACCCCATTCCCCTCTCCCTCCTCATCGAGTTTCTTGTTGAGGTCCTGAAGCTCCTGTTGCACTTTGGTAAGGCGAGTCTGAATCTACAAATGGGTGAGAAAGTAGGTTATATAGATATATAGATAGATATACGTATATATTTCCCAATATTGTATAATACAAAGTAGTTATACAAATAAAACATACATATAAACCTATAATGTAACTATGTAACACAATAGTTATTTAGATTAAGTTTGTACAATATTTGGTGTAGGAGACACCTATTTGATCCTATTTAGATGCGTGTATATTCATGTGTTTTTATTAATGTTTGCTTCTTCACACGTTTAGTGCGAGTGAATGTGTGGGTACATTGTAATATTACTACTATATTTATGGCTGAACGTGTTACTGGAAAGGGTATTTATTCATGATTGTGTGTGCATGTGTAGCAATTAACGACTGTACACGTGTGTTTGTATGATATTATGTTTTACATAATGTATAAATCCTTGTTGGCTGTGTGTGGTTATCTTTTGTTTAATGATATCAGAGGTATTGTTTGTTGTGTGTGGTAAACTATATCTAAGGCTTCTTTTTGCAAATTCATGTTGTGTCTTGAACGTATATATTCTGTCATGTTTTCGTGTGAAATGGCTACTTGGCTACTGACAGCCGGCTTGCCTCGCCATCCGGTGAAGAGAAGAACTGAAATCCCACAGTACAGTTTCTGAAGAAGGCTGCTGATGGTATTTAAATTGTTGAAGTCAGGCTTTATAGTTGTTTATAGATTTAATAGGTTATGGGAGTTTCATCAACTATGACACTTAGGGTAATTTTTTCTGAACATCAGATAAACAGGAGAACATAGCAACTAATACACACATACAAATATGCACACATGCATGCATAAACACGAGTACACAAATGCACCAACACACACGCATGCACGCACGCACGCAAACACGCACGCACGCACGCACGCACACACACAAACACACACAAGCACGCACGCACGCACACAAACACACGCTTGCACACACACATAGATTCACGCACACACAATCAGTATATAAGAGATAAACTATACTTTTTGGAATAGTGTCTACTTAGCTCCATGAGGCCTGAGCCTGTGAAGTTATGTACCTGTTTGATAGTCGGCTCCTTGTGAGAGAGCGGCCTGGAATTGTGTAGGTTGTCGAAGAAGACGTCCGTGCGTCGCCCCGTCCTGTGCTGCCCGGGCACTCGTCTGTGAGCCAACAACTCAGACAAGTTCTCCATCTGGCAAGCCACAACCTTATTTTGTTATAACCTGTTAGTACCTGTGCAATGGTTTTGTCTATGTCAGGCAGGCCTTATACATTTAATTCAGGCACGGATCCAGAGGGCACTTACTTGTTCGGAGATTGGTTGATTTCGGCTAAATACAAATTATCCGGGATAAAAATGTGTTCAATTGCATAGTATGAAATTCAATTTAATCAAACGGTGACAAGAACAACTGTGATGTCTGTGGTCAAAGTGAGTTTGATATAGCACAGGCAACACACAATTATTTTTAATAAATCGGCAGTCTAATCATAATGCAAAGAACACAAATTTGCTGTACATTCCCCTGTTTACATTCTGAATGAAATTTTTCCCACAATTCCATGTTCGCACATATACAGTCGAAAAAACTGGTGATCTCTGAACAGGCCAATGGGGGGTCCCATTTTTTTTACAAACAAGTCTTAATGGAAGGTTAAGTGAAATTGAGAAACATCCTAATCATGTACATGATCTTCAAACTTTTTTGACATTATAACAGGTAAATAAACACAAAAAACATTGTTACACTAAACCATAAACAAACAAAATGTTTAGCGAAATTATATTGAAATTATACTTATCTTTTCTATTTTCATTTGTTTATAAAAAGTACAGGTATACAAACAATACTAAAGTTCCAGTGTCACAGTCTAACAACAGGTACTCTGTCTCACCAATTACACTGCAGGCTACCGGAGAGGAGGTAACCCACCTGGACAATGAAGTTGTCAGTGAGAATATGTGGCTGTGGCATCACAACCTTGTCGGCAATCACGGCCATCTGCACCTGTCCGGCGTACGTGAAGAACGAGATGGATACGGCGACCTTGGTGGACGAGGGCATCCAATACACAATGTCCTTGACCTGTTTTGACGTGATGTGCATCACCTTGTCTGGGCCAGGCAGGTTGGACACAAGACAGGAAGCCTTGTTGAGCAAACACGCCCAGATGTTGGCAAAAAGGCACTTTGGCAGCATGTACGACAGAATCCACTGGTTGATGTATAAAAGGACGGTGTCTGGCGACGATTTAAGTTTATCCATGCATAGGCGGATGTCCCACAGTCGAGGAATCGCTCCCTCTGTGTTTGTCGGCAGTAGCACGTTAACAAGGGAGTATTTGTTGCCCATGGTGACAGAGGCGTGGTCTGAACGGAGGTCTATTGGTACGGTAGCAAGCATGTTGTACGGGTTGCCAATGCCTGATGTCTGGAGATAAGTGCGCATTGAACCTGCGGTCACACTGAGTAGGACATCATTTAGCTTACATCTGGTCACCTGCTTGATCTGCATGGCACGATCCAAACTGAATGGCTGCGACCAGGCGACCACCTTCTCCCCACATAGTGTTGGACCATGCAACAGGCTGTAGTCCGCTTTCGTGAATATCCATTTGTTGAGGAACAGGCACGGACCGACGAGGAAGGAACGTATGAAGTTAAATGCGAAAGAAACGTGCCCAAAACGAGGCTTCAGTTGGTACACTGACGGATTGTCGGTGATGGATTGAATGAGCACTTTCAGCACTGATATTCCATCGGACAGACACGGATGCATCCGGAACAGGATCAACATATCCTTGTGTTCCCCAAAGTCTGTCAACACGTGCATCTCCCATAGTGGTTTCCCGTGGGACAATTCCTGCACGGCCATGCTGGCGACATAGTTGCGGACATCCGACTGTGCACACACGGTCTTGGGCATGTGTAGCACATGGTTGATGATACAGAACTCTGCATGGTCGACCCACGCATAGCCTGAGTTGAGCTTGATGAGTTTCTGTGTGAACCGTGGGTAGAGTCTCTTCCCAGACTTACTCTCGGCACAGATGAGTCTTGTATAGACGAGGTCACAGATGTGGCTGAAGTCGAGGCCTTGTTCTATAGTAATCAAACTCTGCACTAACATCTGGTTGAAGCTGGAGTCATGGAGCCAGACAGCCTCTGCTGGCTCCAGGAGTGTAGTATGACGCAGACATTTTGATTTGCCAGCGCTACAGCAGGCAGACCAACGCTTGCCAATGAAACCAATCGGAAGAAGCACCACAATAAAAACAATGGCAGGAACAAACAACACTAGTGCTGCCACCCTGTGGAATAAACTAGCAAAAAATGCGAAGAGCAGGCTTTTATCGGCTGGATGCAAAAGTCGCCTGTAGGGGGCACTATTGGTGTCGAAGACATGATCGTCGCTGTCACATGGTGGCGCCACCTCATCGGGGATCCTCTCAGTGAAGTTCAATGTTATGTCATCCCCTTTTGGTTCTGGCGACTGCTCATCCATAGCAGGTGAACCAACACGGTCTGAGGTCAATGGGTCACTGAGCATGTTCAGAGGCAGCTCTGGAGTTGCAATTACTTCATGTCTGTAGTCGTCTGTTGTAACTGCGCCATTGTGAATGGACGAACTACCAACCATGGGGCCGACTTTCCATACAGGCTACAACAGAAGTAAACATGACATTAGACCTTCCATACAAGATACAACACAAAACTCGAAGGAATAACAACAGCCTAGGTTATGCTGGCTCAAAGCAATAAATATAGTCTGGGTTTTGTAGTTCTAACAAATTCCATTGGGTGGCGTCATATATGGCGCTAGCTAAATTGGTGAAACAAAAATAATAAATAAAATAAAATATTACAATAGGTCTGCCTACCCTATTTTTTTACAATAAAATTTTTAAAAAATAAAATGTTTTTCCTACCTACTATTTAAAAAATCAATGTTACCGGAAACACAACTATATTTTATTGTGGCCTTACTGAGAGGTGGGGGCAGAAAACCATATGTCTGCCCTCCAACTGGACACACCTTTCACAGTAAACATGGCATCAGATTTTCCATACAAGACACAACAGAGGTAAACATGGCATCAGACCTTCCATACAAGACAAAATAGAGGTAAACGTAGCATCAGACCTTCCATACAAGATACAACAGAGGTAAACATGGCATCTGACCTTCCATACAAGATACAACAGAGGTAAACATGGCATCAGACCTTCCATACAAGATACAACATAGGTAAACATGGCAACAGAGGTAAACATGGCATCAGACCTTCCATACAAGATACAACAGAGGTAAACATGGCATCAGAACTTCCGTACAAGGTACAACAGAGGTAAACATAGCATCTGACCTTACGTACAAGATACAACAGAGGTAAACATGGCATCAGACCTTCCGTACAAGGTACAACAGAGGTAAACATAGCATCTGACCTTCCATACAAGATACAACAGAGGTAAACATGGCATCAGACCTTCCGTACAAGATACAACAGAGGTAAACATGACATCAGACCTTTTGTACTAGATACAACAGAGGTAAACATGGCATCAGACGTTCTGTACAAGATGCAACAGAGGTAACCATAGCATCAGACCTTCCATACAAGGTACAACAGAGGTAAACATGGCATCAGACCTTCCATACAAGGTACAACAGAGGTAACCATAGCATCAGACCTTCCATACAAGACACAACAGAGGTAATCATGGCATCAGACCTTCCATACAAGACACAACAAAGGTAAACATGGCATCAGACCTTCCATACAAGATGCAACAGAGGTAAACATGGCATCAGACCTTCCATACAAGACACAACAGAGGAAAACATGGCATCAGACCTTCTATACAAGACACAACAGAGGTAAACATGGCATCAGACCTTCCATACAAGATACAATAGAGGTAAACATGGCATCAGACCTTCCATACAAGATACAACAGAGGTAAACATGGCATCAGACCTTCCATACAAGATACAACAGAGGTAAACATGGCATCAGACCTTCCATACAAGATGCAACAGAGGTAAACATGGCATCAGACCTTCCATACAAGATGCAACAGAGGTAAACATGGCATCAGACCTTCCATACAAGATACAACGCAGGTAAACATGGCATTAGACCTTCCGTACAAGATGCAACAGAGGTAAACATGGTATCAGACCTTCTGTACAAGATGCAACAGAGGTAAACATGGCATCAGACCTTCCATACAAGATACAACAGAGGTAAACATGGCATCAGTCCTTCCATACAAGGTACAACAGAGGTAAACATGGCATCAGACCTTCGATACAAGGTACAACAGAGGCAAACATGGCATCAAACCGTCCATACAAGGTACAACAGAGGTAAACATGGCATCAAACCGTCCATACAAGGTACAACAGAGGTAAACATGGCATCAGACCTTCCATACAAGGTGCAACAGAGGTAAACATGGCATCAAACCTTCCATACAAGGTACAACAGAGGTAAACATGGCATCAGACCTTCCATACAAGATACAACAGAGGTAAACATGGCATCAGACCTTCCATACAAGATATAACAGAGGTGAACATGGCATCAGACCTTCCATACAAGACACAACAGAGGTAAACATGGCATCAGACCTTCCATACAAGATACAACAGGGGTAAACATGGCATCAGACCTTCCATACAAGATACAACAGAGGTAAACATGGCATCAGACCTTCCATACAAGATTCAACATAGGTAAACATGGCATCAGACCTTCCATACAAGGTACGACAGAGATAAACATGGCATCAGATCTTCCATACAAGATACAACAGAGGTAAACATGGCATCATACCTTCCATACAAGATACAACAGTGGTAAACTTAGCATCAAACCTTCCATACAAGATACAACATAGGTAAACATAGCAACAGAGGTAAACATGGCATCAGACGTTCTGTACAAGCTGCAACAAAGGTAAACATGGCATCAGACCTTCCGTACAAGATACAACAGAGGTAAACATGGCATCAGACCTTCCATATATGATACAACAGAGGTAAACATGGCATCAGACCTTCCATACAAGGTACAACAGAGGTAAACATGGCATCAGACCTTCCATACAAGGTACAACAGAGGTAAACATGGCATCAGACCTTCCATACAAGGTGCAACAGAGGTAAACATAGCATCAAACCTTCCATACAAGATACAACATAGGTAAACATGGCAACATGGCATCAGACCTTCCATACAATGTACAACACAACTAAACATGGCATCAGACCTTCCATACAAGGTGCAACAGAGGTAAACATGGCATCAGACCTTCCATACAAGATGCAACACAGGTAGATATGGCATCAGACCTTCCATACAAGATACAACAGAGGTAAACATGGCATCAGACCTTCCATACAAGATACAACAGAAGTAAACATGGCATCAGACCTTCCATACAAGATACAACAGAGGTAAACATGGCATCAGACCTTCCATACAAGATACAACAGAGGTAAACATGGCATCAGACCTTCCATACAAGGTACAACAGAGGTAAACATGGCATCAGACCTTCCATACAAGATACAACAGAGGTAAACATGGCATCAGACCTTCCATACAAGATACAACCGAGGTAAACATGGCATCAGACCTTCCATACAAGGTGCAACAGAGGTAAACATGGCATCAAACCTTCCGTACAAGATACAACAGAGGTAAACATGTCATCACACCTTCCATACAAGATACAACAGAGGTAAACATGGCATCAAACCTTCCATACAAGGTACAACAGAGGTAAACATGGCATCAAACCTTCCATACAATGTACAACACAGCTAAACATGGCATCAGACCTTCCATACAATGTACAACACAGCTAAACATGGCATCAGACCTTCCATACAAGGTGCAACAGAGGTAAACATAGCATCAAACCTTCAATACAAGATACAACATAGGTAAACATGGCAACATGGCATCAGACCTTCCATACAATGTACAACACAGCTAAACATGGCATCAGACCTTCCATACAAGGTGCAACAGAGGTAAACATGGCATCAGACCTTCCATACAAGATGCAACAGAGGTAGATATGGCATCAGACCTTCCATACAAGATACAACAGAGGTAAACATGGCATCAGACCTTCCATACAAGATACAACAGAAGTAAACATGGCATCAGACCTTCCATACAAGATACAACAGAGGTAAACATGGCATCAGACCTTCCATACAAGATACAACACAGGTAAACATGGCATCAGACCTTCCATACAAGGTACAACAGAGGTAAACATGGCATCAGACCTTCCATACAAGATACAACAGAGGTAAACATGGCATCAGACCTTCCATACAAGATACAACAGAGGTAAACATGGCATCAGACCTTCCATACAAGATACAACTGAGGTAAACATGGCATCAGACCTTCCATACAAGACACAACAGAGATAAACAAAGCATCATACCTTCCATACAATATACAACATAGGTAAACATGGCAACCGAGGTAAACATGGCATCAGACCTTCCATACATGATACAACAGAGGTAAACATGGCATCAGACCTTCCATACATGATACAACAGAGGTAAACATGGCATCAGACCTTCCATACAAGATACAACAGAGGTAAACATGGCATCAGACCTTCCATTCAAGACACAACAGAGGTAAACATGGCATCAGACCTTCCATACAATGTACAACACAGCTAAACATGGTATCAGACCTTCCATACAAGGTGCAACAGAGGTAAACATGGCATCAGACCTTCCATACAAGATGCAACAGAGGTAAAAATAGCATCAGACCTTCCATACAAGATACAACAGAGGTAAACATGGCATCAGACCTTCCATACAAGACAAAACAGAGGTAAACATGGCATCAGACCTTCCATACAATGTACAACACAGCTAAACATGGCATCAGACCTTCCATTCAAGGTGCAACAGAGGTAAACATGGCATCAGACCTTCCATACAAGATGCAACAGAGGTAAACATAGCATGAGACCTTCCATACAAGATACAACAGAGGTAAACATGGCATCAGACCTTCCATACATGATACAACAGAGGTAAACTTGGCATCAGACCTTCCATACAAGACACAACAGAGTGATGGCTCTCACGTCATTTGTTTGTACTTAATTTTTATAATGGCTTCTTTCGATAAGTGTTTCTTTCTGGACCATATCCGTTGTTTTTTCAAGGGAAAAAATTTATTGACAATGCACTCAATGTCATTCTTTATGATATTCCAGCATTCTGTTGCTGTCTTATTCATCAGTGTATTATTCCAGTCTATCTTTACTAAATATTTCCTCAAGTCCCTATATCTTTCTTTGTGGAAATTTCTCCTATACTGCTTTTCACTATTTTACTTTGATGACTTTTTTTGACTAATTGGTGATGTTTAAAAAACACAAAGGTACTTATTTGGAGTTACTGATGTTTCGCGCTGCTGGTGAGCCACTCATCAGAGGGTGCCACTATGTTCACCTTTCCTGGATATATTTCGCCTGCTGTACATTGTATAATTATAGAGAATTATTAAGAAATAAAATGGCCAGCACAAACAAGTGTATGTTTGTATGAAGAAAAGTATGTGAAGGTACTAATTGTTAAGTGTAAGCTACCAGTATTACATATTCTGGTAACAAACAGAAATATTTCTGGACAACGTTTTAACATACAAAATAAACGATCAAATAAATTCAGTATAAAACTACCGTTTTGTAAGACATTTATCATTTTACAGCGGTGTGCATGTCTGGACGTATGCACACTGTCTTTAGATAATGATTAACTGAACAGGTCTGCCAGGGAGCAAATTGTAAAGCGTTTTGAGCAGCCGGGAGGACTGGATACTGCGCTATATAAGAACTTACCTTTACTTTACTTTAATCAGTGCAGACTGGTAATTACGCACTACAGCCAGTGTCTGTGGATCA
This sequence comes from Paraescarpia echinospica, assembly GCA_020002185.1. Taxonomy (NCBI): domain Eukaryota; kingdom Metazoa; phylum Annelida; class Polychaeta; order Sabellida; family Siboglinidae; genus Paraescarpia; species Paraescarpia echinospica. The sequence goes on from CM034542.1 coordinate 15,650,048, forward strand.
TGTCACTACACTGAAGTGAGATCATCTTATCTTCATCTTTGTGTATTGCCTTTATCAATACGCGAGGACGAAGATAATGATAAACTATTGAGTCATCTCACTGCACTAAACAATTTGTTGAACGTCTCTTAATAAGACATGACATAATTAGCCTTCAGCAGTCACGATTGACAATTCTTCTAAAGAGCGCGTTCCACAATATACAACCTAAGAAGGGACTGTCAATCTTCAAACACAACCTAATTCCCTTTCCATGTGCACATTGCTCATAGGAAAGTCCAGACGTATTATAAAATACAATATCTTGCAGATCCAAGAGTTTATTATTTATGTTTACATAAAATGAAAAGGACTTTTAAAATGGGCCAAGAGGCTCTGATGTCCTTTGGACTATACTGTGAATTTGTAATTATTAATGAAATGTTTTTTGGTGAATCATAGTTACAGATCATTAAGGGTTATGATGGAAGTAAAATGCTGACATGTTCAGTGGAGACTATATGCATGCCAGGTAAGATACACCTGGAAATAGAATATTCGAGTAGACCATTTTGTGAAGATTGTATATATTAGTTAATGTGTTATTAAAAATACTGTCGAATTTGATACTTATACTCTGCTATTTAGGCCGATTCCCAGTGGTTGTAAAAACCTTGCTGGAGAGTTGGTGAGCTGCAATCTCGCATGCAGCACAGTTAAAGGTTGTTTAAGAAAATTTGCACACATTTTCTGTTCTCATTTTGCCCCTACTACCCTCCCCCAGAATGGAAAGAAAGAGATGAACTATGATAAAACTTAATTTTTTCACAAAGTACATATACATAGCAGGCATTTTGACTTAAAAACAGTAGCAATTAATGCCATAATAGTGATTGAATTGGAATGAAGTAATAGCTGCAACATGTATAGTAAAACATCTGAATAATAATCCTTACAATTTTGGCTATGAATATGCTTTAACTTTTTCGAGCTTACAGCATAATCTGTGGCACCAGGCCACTCCACTCAGCCACCCCAGTGATCAGAGATAGGGCAATGTCCACTACCTAGTTATAAGATCAGTGGCCCTGGCTACAGCAGGAGGTTTACAGCAGTAGGGAAATAATAGGAAAATTTAGCATTTTGAGGCCTTGAGATGCCTTTAGAATTATGAAATCAAATACACATTTCTTGAGTATAGTGGCATTACCACATGAAATGTCTATGCAAAATCAGAGAAAACATTACTTAAGAGTTTTTGAAAAAATAGGCAAAATATGAACATTTATCAGTTTCAGGGGCCCAGGGGAGCCCTTAGAATGATTCAATGAAATACAGATTTCTCATGCATAGTGGCAGTACCCTAAGATACGTCTATGCAAAATTAGAAAAAAAGTTGCTGAACAGTTTCTGAGATACCGGTATATGACAGCTAACAGTGGACGTCACATGGCGGACTCAGGGTGATGGCATAAGTCTGTTGGACCTTCTGCCCAAAGGACTAAAAAACATTAGCTGCAGAGGGTTATTTGTCCGAGAAATTACCTTGAGAAAGTTTCTTGTTATGACATACAGGTGTTAAAATGTAGTGCAAAATGTAAGATCCATTTCCAAGATGTGCAACTAAAGGTTATGCAGACAACACAATCTGCAGCCTTTTGATCCACGCGCATTGACCATAGCTTGGCCAATCTGCAACCACTTCAGTGACTGCCGATTGATTTTACAATGCACCCCAGTGCTCCTCCATCGGCCTTCCACTACACAGTATAAAAGACTGGTAATACTGTTAAACCATGGATGGATTCGAACCACACAACCAAACTTGTAAGTGAATTCTCAATGGCAATTTCTGAGATGCACGAAAGAACATTGCTGAAAATTCATAAAGGCAGCACCATTGTCTCAATAGAAGATTGAATCTGACCTGCGTAAGAGATATATATGTCTGGTGTTGAAATCCATATTTTATATTTAATTTTGTTGGTTAACCTGCCTATGTAGCATTCCTTTTCTGATCTAGCATCGCCATCTATCAGGTTAAAGACTGGTTAGTTTAAGGGTCATAACGTTCAGTATAGGTCATAATATTATAGTGCTGGACATGGAATGGTGAACCATGATTTGGCAAAGGTGGCAAACATTTTGTTGTTCTGACATGGAGGATAACTACATGGGACATGAATCTAGCCACTGCACCACTGGCAGTTGTTCAGTGGCTAGAGCATCAGACTCTCAATCGACAGAACCTGGGTTTGAATCATGTGCTGCGATGTCGAACCTTGGACAAGTTTGTTCACTTCACATTGCTTCAGTTTACTCAGCTGTATAAGAATGAGTACCTGGCTATAAACAGTGGTAGATATTTGTGTACGAATAGACTTCACACATTAATTGCATCATGCTGGACATGTTTTGCCGTTGCGCCAATGTAACTTCAGCTTCTCTGCTGTCTCGGCTGTGGACTCATGACATCCAAACACGGGGGGACAGTGCTGGTGAAAATTATATTTTTTACATCATGCCACCAATTTACCTTCTCCAGCTTCTCTCCGCTGTCTCGGCTGAAATGATGACATCCGGAGACAGGGGGAGGTGGGGGGTGCTTTGGAAAAATGTTTCACTGCCACGCTGCCTACTACTGGAAGGGGGGGGGCAGAAAACCATGTCTGCCCTCCAATTGCACACACCTTTCACAGTAGACAAAAATACACATTAATCGTCTCATAAAATTTAGATTTCCACAAGCCATTGACGCTTACCACAAAAACAAACATTCCCGCTCACATTTATTAGGGGACAGAACCATATGTCTGCCCTCGGAGAAATTCCAAGGGGGAAGCTGCCCCCCTGTTTCCGAGCCTATGCTTTGAGCAGTCCTAAGGACTAGTTACTACACTATATAAGAATTTACCTTTATTTTATTTTTTACTACATCAAGTAAAATATGTTAACTTTTGTGGGAAATCTGTGAAATTCCAAAATGTATTGCTGTTCTCCTACCCAGCATTACCAAGTTACCATAAAATGTTGTAAGGAAAAGACAAGAAAATATGTCTATGTCACAAGAAATCTATAAACATTTGGACAGCCAGAAAATGGTGACATTCTACACAAGGACACATGTTGACAAGATATTTCTTACCAGGTGTTTCTTTTCAAGACATCTGTTGACAACATACTTCCGACTAGCTACCAAGCATTTTTAAAAACCTTGGAAACCAAGCTCAGAGGTGCATCAAAACAAAAAGATTGGTCAATCTCAAAATCCATAAGCAGTATTCCAGCTGGGTCAAGGCGCTAGGGAGGTGGATAAGCAAGGTTGTAAAGATAAGTTTTTAAATAATGACAGAATTTTGTAATATTTTCAACTGATCTAACACTAAGAGGGAGCATATTCCAAAAAGTTGGTGGAGCAACAGAAAAAGCCCTAGTTCCAATGTTAGTGTTGACTCTACTTAATCAATGAATAAATACATCTGGATTCCAAGTCAAGTTTAAAACGTATTTTCTTTTAAGGTCCAATGACAAGAAAATGTCTCACCAAACTGTTAGTTAAGCTAACATCCTATGGCATAGGGTATGATATAATCAGGTGTATAGAAAATGGCTGATTGACAGAGGACAAAAGGCAATAGTAGATGTGATTATAAGGTTTTTAGTGGCACCACAAGGATCAATATTAGGAATGCTTATACAAATGTTGTTAGAAATATTGTTTTTACATTTAAGGAAAGCAAAGCAAAAAACCAGGCAACCATGAAGTACCATTAAAAAAGGAAAAGTGAAGCTGGCTAGGATATCAGAAAGATTCATGCTCACAAAGAGCAATGAATGAATGGAACACATGATCTACTGATTGTGTAAATGCTAACAGTATGAATAGACAAGGCCGCCACTTTCAACCACATAGGTGGGACATCGGGAACCCAATCATATTGCAGGTGGGGAACCTATAATAGGTGGGGAGCCCCACCATATAGGTAGGGAGCCCCACTACACAGGGAGAACCTCGCTTGGCTCCATTGACTCACATTCAATTCATACCACATCACGTCCATGCCTACCAGACATCCTTTTTCATATTAAAATTATTTGCTTTTACCCAAAAAACAAAGAATTAGTTCGAATCTGTTATTCTGCTCTTGGAGAATTTGTTCTAGCATGACATCCATACAAGGATTACTTACTGTCATCTGATTCTTCTGTCTTCAGAGCAGTACATAATAATGTCTGGGAGAATGTGTTCTAGCATCAAATCAATACGAGGGTTACTGTCATCTGATTCCTCAGTCTCCGCAGCAGTGTATAATGCCAATTAACAATAAATACAAAGAGTGGCTCTTTACAAATCAAATGTTTTGTTTACATTTCAAACATTTCTTGGGTGTAAATTTCAAATCACGAATACTGTTTCTGGCTGATTAAACGCAATTTGACAAGCAGCATACCTTCAACATTACATTTAGGTATTAAAAGCAAGATAAAAATTAACAAACCTTTAAACGTGAATGTTTTCATAACTGTAACAAATATAGTTTTCTCTTAATTTCTGGCATCTTGTGTTGTCAAACTTGATTTGTTTTGGCATTTCATTTGATCATATCTATAAACCAGGCATCCATCTGATAAATCTTTGCATCCATTCATGCTGATCTCTATCCTTCTTCTAACCTTACCCTTGTGCTTCATGTCAACATCGTAAAACATCTACCTAGGTCAATTAATTTGTTGATGTCATAGTCTAGTCAAGTGGTAAATATAATTAAACCTGTTGCCCTGTCCTGAAGTGTGTAATCGTCCTGTCCGTGCCACAGAACTGTCCAACTCAATCATCAAATATCAGATGCAGCTGCCAGTGGTATTCATCACTATAACAATACGTACGCGAGCAATTTGTTAATGAACCGAACATAAATGTCCACCAGGTGAGAGTGGTGAGATGTCCCGCCTCATCCTCTTAGCAGATGGTCAAACCCTGGAGAGATGACCGAGACTTAGAGATGACAAAAACACCTACCATTTTCATCACCTTACTGAACGGTCAGAATATGTTCACTTTCCCTGATTGGCATGTCACTGTGGTCACTACCTGTCCACCAGTCCACTCTGTGATCAGGATGTCCAGCCATAAACTGGATCATCAACAGCGACTGACCACCAACGCTCAACGAAATAAATCACATGTGACCAACGCTCAATGAAATAAACCACATGTGACTGTCAGCTGGTCTGGCTATAATGACCATCCAATTGTGGTCAGAAATGACGTGACACTTCAGCCAGTGGTCAGCTTCAGAGTGGACATGTTGGATTACTTACAACTGATTGATATCTCATTAGTATTAATCTTACTTATTGGCTGATCAATGCCCACTTCTCGTATGATCAGAAATATTAATATCAGATCATTCATCGTAAGCTGGCCCCCCCTACATATTATATTAATGCATGTTTAATAATTAAATGCCCGCCTGTCGTACTCTCCCTGGCATCTCTTTCCACCCAACAAACGTTAGAGATTTACAGTATGTTATTATTAGATAACATAATTAACATTAACAAAGATACGTATGACATAACATATTTTACTAATTTTAATATAATTTACCTGCAATAACTATTTATTTAATTATCTTAATATTTTAGAAAATATCATGTATTTTAGTTACCAGAATGTACGTATTTTTTTAAACATTTCTCATGATTTCTATGTAGGTTTTGTAATGTGTGTATATTTAACAAGACAAGATATACACACATTACAAAACCTACATAGAAATCATGAGAAACGTTTTTGTATATGTGCCTATGAACGGGCTGGTCCAAGATATGTGCCATTATAGAAATGCTATTTATAATAATAATAAGTAATTTTTATGCAGTTTTAGTAATTTATTCAATAAACACTCTTTATCTAGAATTGGGTTCTTTATTTTTATTATTTTATTTCAAAAATATTATTTTTTACTTGTCTAATTGGAGTTGATTACTGGATGAATAAAATAACTTTCTCAAGGTATTTGAAGCTGTAATTAAATGATAATTATGTTTTTCGGGGGAATGCTGACAGTACAGAGAGTACTGGGCAAACATATTCAGATCATGTTAGGACTGGTAAAATAGCACCCTCTGACATTTAAAATTATCCAAACATGAAAGTAGCTCAATGCAAACATTTCACATGCAGTGCAAATGATTATATATAAACATATATTTAATGCCTTTTAAAATGTTATTTTGTATATAACGCACTGTAGTCTGTGTTAGGTAAGTAAATTTATTTGGGACAACACTAAAGGCCCGTTTACACGAACAACTAGTTGTCGGATTAGTTGGCCAACTCAGTGTTGCCCAACTAATCCGACAACTAGTTGTTCGTGTGAACAGCGGCTTAGGCATGAGTTGTCTAGTTGTTGGTGGAGTCGTGCGGAGTCGTTCAGGTTGGAACATGCGCTATCCCACCGACTAATCATTCGGAATTGTTCGACATCATCACCGTCTGACCCAATCAGCGCGTCAGATGGGGAAGACGTCGACAGGTCATCTGTGAGTTCATATACTGGTAAACATTTTGTCAGCCATTTTTTCCCACTTCAATTTAGAATTCAGCTGATCGAAATAACGAACCAGACGAGAGTATGTGAAACATTCACTGGGGTAAGACCACATTTAAATTTTACATAGGCGGCCATTATAACGTTTCCTTAATTTCCTACAATTTAGAATTAAGTTGATCGAAATACTGAACAAAATGAGTGTACGTGAAACATGCACTCTATGATCTACAATGGCACAACCCAAACAGCTACGAGTAGCAGAAGACAACGGTGTCTTTAGTTCAACAACGTAACAGGTATTTTGCATAAATTTGTTTTGATATAAAGATATTATTCCTGCCTCCAACTGACTGGTGAGGTGACAATTTTAGCGGGACTAATTTCCCACAATCATCTGTTACGAAAACAATATTTCACTGTTCACACATGACAAGCCTGCATGGGGTCAGGCCAGTCCATGCAGGGGTTGCTCCCACTTCGGCCGTAAAGCAATCTAAATGTACGCTTTAGCATATCCCCAATAAAAAAGTATGCTAATTAACTTCATGAAAGATTAAAACTAATATTTAAAATGTGATATTTTTAATGTGAAAGCCTAGTCTAGAATACATCGGTAAAATAAAAATAAATAAAATAAAATAACCAGAATATCAATAACATAACAGTGACATTTTGGTACTTCATGTTGGAAGTTGGGTGGATGTTTTTTAAAACCATCACTGACTCGTTGCACTAAACCATTATCAGAAATATTTTTTTGTATCCAAGCATAACTGTCAACTTAACTTAATAAAATGTTGCTTGTCTGAATATATATATGTTATGTTTATCTGTTTTTATGTATCTTTGTATGCCAACAATAGTGCACAGTCCAAAACTACACCAATATTACAGCACAGCCTCCACTCTTTATATTTTCTTCTGCTGATATGGAAAAATGTTTCTGATGTGAAATTATACAATTAATTAAATTAATCGTATAGACCAAGTGATAATATACAGGGCTGGTTACAGTTAGAAATGTCAATTATCCTGGTATACAGCATCAGAATATATAAAAACTCAATACAACTGTCCAAACAAAATATGTGACCTGCCACAGCGAACCAGGTATTCAATTGCAACGGCGTATTCTGCGCACCAGCCGAAATAGCCCTCTTTCTATGTCCAGATTACTTTCCTCTACAAATAATCCAAACTAATAACATAAACAATTTACGAACCCATAGATTAAAAAACAATACACAATGTGAGTCCAAATTACCTAATTTATCTACCTAAATTATAGCTTTTTAAAAAATTACTGCTACACAATGAGTGATTTCCAGTTGTTTGTGTATAGGACTGATTGAAAAAAAACATTATTATCTTATAAAGAAATATTTTGTTAGCTTTGTACAATTACATTAAAAATTAGTAATATTAGGTTTCCATAAATTGCTTGCATAGTACTTTAATGTAATACATTTGATTTCAGGTCAAACAACCTGGATCAATCTACCGGAGAGTGGAGACAGACACGTGCACATATGTATGACACTGAAGCTACATTATTCTGTGATGATCGACACACTTCACCTGCATGGATATAATATTATACACAGGGACAGCAAACTGTGGACACTGTAAACAGAAGGATTTACAGTGTCCTGTGACCAATTTGTATATGATTTCATGCTGATGAAACATTAAAACGTTGTTGTCCTGAGCCTGTAGGATTATGCGAACATTGACGCGTTACATTGGCATGGGTTGTGAGGCAGTGAACTGTGAATATTACTTAGCTGACTGACTTTGCGGGTCTATGCCTGAAATGTAGTGTGAATAATCATCATATGCTTTGCACACAGAGGGAGTAATGTAGAAACTATCGGCAGTCCTGCATTTGACACAAGAGATGTCGGGTTCATCTACAAAATACTGTGAACATTCTATAAAGATTACCTGGTACTTCATGTTGAAGTGCTGGATAATATTTAATGAAGCAATGTCAATTCAATCTTGCAGTTCTGTACCTGCAGTGTGCTGTTAACCAGTTATGACACAGTAAACTATATTTAAATTCTGTTTTATTGTCCATGCATGAAATTACAAGTATCTCAGAATGTATAATAAATTGTGTTATTGTTGTGCACTGTCCCCAGTGACATTGTTTGTTCTTCATAAAAACGTTTAGCACTCAAGGGACACCAACTTACATAAATAACAGACTTATCCAATAATTCTTTCACCATCCATAGTTACTATGGAAGATTATTTTTATATCATATATATATATTATTATTTGGTAGGGATTTAAACATTTTAAATACGCATGTTTGTATTGTGTCTAAAGCTCAGGCTCTTCAGAAATATACAAATATATTTTTAATCATGGAAGTTAAAGTATGAGTATGTTGAGTTTGCTTGCTAATTAGTTAACATTGACTAATTAATTGAGTTATTTTAATGAGAAATGACAGGATGATGCATAGTCATAACACACACACAAACACATACATACACACACACACACAAATATTGTATGTTTTATGTATAATATTTACATAAAATTGTAATAATACCATTAGAGTCATATATATAATATATGATATAAATAGATCTTAGACATTAGTTAATTTAGCTGTCATCTTAATTTAAGTCAGTTGTAACTGTTCTATCATGACATTTTTATTGAAGTGCCTAGAATACCAGTTGCAAGAAAATGCAGCACTGTTGGGCGACAGAAATCACCCAAAGCTTTCACATAAAAAAAAATGCATCGTTATCGGTAAATTGGCTTGGCACAAATAATGTTTTGTAAACAACAAAGCCATGTAATTCATTGACACAGAACTCTCCTGTCGATTTATTTTCTGTTTCTTTTACATGAGAGCTCAAAATTGTAAGTAGTCGCAGTTGAGGTCAAGGTCGTTGTTGTTCGCCGTGTCGAGACATGTTACATGTGTAAACACCCACATAAAAGTTGTCGGATTAGTTGGGTAACACCGAGTTGGCCAACTAATCCGACAACTAGTTGTTCATGTAAATGGGCCTTAACTGATAGAGAGTCACTGACTCAGATTTATTGTGACTAGCTTGCTGAAGACAAAAGTCAAACGTATGTATATTGAGCTTGAGAGTAAGCCAACTGTTTATAAATACAATAATGTATAGTGTTATCACCTAGTCTTGGTAAAAGAAAAAATAGTTAACAACATTGGTAATAGTATAGTTATATTAATGTATTTACAAAACATGAAGAGGATAATTTCATGTGATTAACTGGGAAAATAACTTTCAGTTCAGTGCTCAAAGTAACTTGTATGGTAATGATGTTGATGTAGCACAATTAGTTGACATAAACAAGAATGAGTTCGTCCTAGGTACTCAAATAGGTCTCCCTTTGATACTGCAATGATTTCCAATGACTGCCACCCACAGAGATCCACTAATCAAAGAGATGATGTCTTATTATTTTTTGACAGCAGGTTGGCCAACTCAGTGTTGCCTAACTAATCGGACAACTAGTTGTTCGTGTGAACAGCGGCTTAGACATGAGCTGTCTAGTTGTTGGTGGAGTCGTGCGGAGTCGTTCAGGTTGGAACATGCGCTATCCCACCGACTAGTCATTCAGAATTGTTGGACATCATCACCGTCTGACCCAATCAGCGCATCAAATGGGGAAGATGTCGATAGGACATCTGTGAGTTCATAAACTGGTAAATATTTTGTCCGCCATTTTTGTTCCACTTCAATTTAGAATTCAGTTGATCTAAATAACGAACAAAACGAGAGTATGTGAAACATGCACTGGGGTAAGACCACATTTAAATTTTACATAGGCGGCCATTATAACATTTCCTACAAAATTTGTCTTACGATTTTCTTGGAAATTTCACAGCATATTTAACCTCCATTGACACAAGTACTGTGGAAAACTCGTATTCTCATACCTAATTTTTCTGAAAAATCCACCCAAACCTGACACCCCTCAATTTTGCCCCAATCTGGTGACGGATTTTGAAATATTGGTGCGTGCTGCAAAATAGCCACTGTGCGAATACGCGAGCGACTAGCGTATATTTATTGCTACCTCGTGAAAGATCTAATGCAGTAGTACATTCAGTATTCACTGGACTAACATGTTCCATGTCAAAGTGCATGAAAAAATTCACATATCACACCAAAACGGTATTTTTAAGGGTACTCTTTCGGTGGGTAATGGCGGACGAATCCTTAATGTGGTCTTACCCCACTGTATGATCTACAATGGCATAACCTTCACAGAAGCACATCCAGTGCCTCCATCTGGTGATCACTGGGGAACTACAGACCACATTCCTGCCAGTGTAAATTTCATCCCCACAGTTTCAGGGGTCAGCACACTGTTGGACTTCCTGCTTGATTACAGACGAAAAAAAGTGCATTATATTTTTGAGAAATGATTTTTGACAATGTTCACTTGCTCTGACATAAGTGCATTTGAGTAGTCAGATTTCTAGATGTGATTGTAGCAGCTGTTGACAGTAAAATGGTGTCTTTTTAGCTGATTTTACTAAGCGGAAGGGTATCTGGCAGCAATTTGGCTAGTTGACACTTTAGCCGGATTACTGCCTGCATGCATTTGTAAATATTGACGGGTGTCATACATACAGGCATTTTGCAAGAGCTAGAGATATTAGATTTGGACTAAAATCGACCAGCATGTCAATGAGATGATAATAACAGCAGGTGGGAAGTTTAAGAAACTTTATAGGTCACGTTTTCTTATAATCACACAAAACATTAACATGATCGCCAATGGGAAAACTGACAGTGTGCTGAGCCCAAGTAGAGAGCCTGGCAACGAAAGCACGCTATAGTCATTGCACAATGTCGGAGGATGCGTTTTACTTCAAATATCTTGAAACAATTACTGAAAATACGTGTATGGCAAAACTACAGTTGAATGGGACAAACCGTTTTTGGATATTACAGACTTCTCATCAGTCTGCAAGTCAAAATCACAGTGACGGAACACATGTCTTATAAGGGGGGTGGGGTGCGTATGCCAGTAGTTAAGCCTCAATTTGAAAATCTGAATGAAAATGAACCAATAACATTGCAGCAGGGTGATTCATCAATCGTTTTTTGTTTACTTCAGCTAATTAAACACAAGTGAATATGTTGTCATTGACCCTAATGAAGTCTGAGGACAGTGATTAGCTGGAGTAGGCCATAGCCTGAGCCTGTTATCAGATCTGTCTACTGACTGGACCTTTTGGCCAATTAAGCAAGTGGCATTGTTTTCTGAATGTCTGCTAATTAAGCTGTGTAATATTATGTAATTGAACTGCTTGAGACATCTGGCCTTTGAGGATTTCACACCCTAAGGTGACTTTTTATTGATGTTTACCTTTGTAAATAGGGCACAAGGTAAAAAAATCAATATACATTTGAATGTAACGTAACAACTGCCTGTATTGAATTTTCTTATAAAACACTTATTGGACTTTCTGGAAAACTGTATCAGGAGTTCATAGTGCCACCTGAGAATGTTGTGCTGGATTACAAATTGTCCAACAGCAAAGTGCTGATTTTTCTGGTGCCTTGCCAAGTTTGGTGGCATCTTTGAAATGTACATAAAACACAAACACCTGGAGGGATTACAAAAATAAAAATTGCAGAGTGCTTGTAACATTGGTGCCTATAAAGTGTGTTGTTTTCAACATTTTTCTCCAAAATCACCATGCCTATTTGGGGTCAGCACACTGTTGGACTTCCTGCTTGATTACAGACGGAAAAAAGTGCATTATATTTTTGAGAAATGATTTTTGACAATGTTCACTTGCTCTGACATAAGTGCATTTGAGTAGTCAGATTTCTAGATGTGATTGTAGCAGCTGTTGACAGTAAAATGGTGTCTTTTTAGCTGATTTTACTAAGCGGAAGGGTATCTGGCAGCAATTTGGCTAGTTGACACTTTAGCCGGATTACTGCCTGCATGCATTTGTAAATATTGACGGGTGTCATACATACAGGCATTTTGCAAGAGCTAGAGATATTAGATTTGGACTAAAATCGACCAGCATGTCAATGAGATGATAATAACAGCTGGTGGGAAGTTTAAGAAACTTTATAGGTCACGTTTTCTTATAATCACACAAAACATTAACATGATCGCCAATGGGAAAACTGACAGTGTGCTGAGCCCTTCAACTCTAAGCTATATATTAAAATCTGTTATACCAATATCTATTACTAATTTAACAGAACTGTTAACTATTTCGCTATTGGGACAGAACAATTTGTAGACATATCAAGCAAACAACGAAACACAAACTGAATGCTCAGTCATTGAATTCCAGGCCAATTTCTACATGTTCTAAACATCAAAGATCTACTAAAACCAGAACTTTCAAGATATGTTTGAAGTCTACCTATTTGCATACGACACTAACATATATAGTCAATAGCCTAAAAACATATATGCCAGATACTAGGGTTGACCCATCACTCTGAACATTGTCATGTAACACCTAGGATCGCATATAACATTTGAAATATTGGGATGAGAATTAGGAAATAATACGAGATCCTCAAGAATTGATTCCTTCTCCGACTCTGCTAAGAGACATATGGCTGGCAACAGCAGATGCCAGTACCTGACTTGATAGGTCATTCGTGAACAAACATAGGGAGGGAGGGAGGAAAGGAGGGAGGGAGGGAGGAAAGGAGGGAGAAAAGGAAGAAGGGAGGGAGGAAAGGGGGAAGGGAGGGAGGAAAGGAGGGAGAAAAGGAAGGAGGAAAGGAGGGAGGGGGGCAGAGAGGAAAAGTGGGAGGAAGGTAGCTAGCTAGAAAATGAGTGAGGGAGGAAGGGAGGTATGGAGGGATGGAGCGGGGGAAGGAGACAGGCAAGCAGAGAGGGAGGGAGGGAGGGAGTGACTGAGGGAGATGGAGAAAGATTGTACACTGCAAAATGGCAGCATTGTGTCATAACTGAACTTCAGCCCATCATAAACACCCACTTCGTGCAAATTCATGATCTAGAAATGAATGAATGAATGTCCCATTGACTTGTTCCATGCAAGAAGACATACAGGCCTGTATTCTGGTTCAAATGGTCATGCAAACATGCACACATTTATACTGGTATACAGAACCAGAGCTCTATCTGTTACGGAAGCCTGATTTTTTTACTACAGCTAACAAAATAATCGGCAGACACATTTCTTGGAACAGCCGTGGCCAAAACATGCTTTGCTCGATAAACACACCTGATTATGTCTCCTCTTACACATAAACACTTTTTGTTGAATATTAAGCAATAGGGATAACATTTCATTGTGACAGTTACATACTGTTTCCGAGTAGACAGTCGTTAAACTCGTCGATGTGACACTTGCAATGGACGGATGCCTCTACATGTCATCAATGTTTAACAACTCTGCTGATGGCTTCAAAGACTTCTCGGTAATCGGTGTTGATATTTATTGATATCTTTATTGATATCTAACTGGTTCACCACTAACCAAGGTCAAAGCAAGATGTCACCAGCAAAATGGGTGTACACATGTTCTAGCTGTTTCAGAGTTTCAATGCTGTATCTCCTGCCTTGCAAACAGATGGGACAAATGTTGAATATAAAAAGATTATTTTACTTTTGTAGGTACAACAGGAAATAAACATTTAAAAATTAGTATAACCTTACAAGCAAAATGACAAATAAAATTAGTAAAACAAATAGTATTTAAAATAAACTTCACAACTTTTTACCCACTAAATATATCAGATATAAAATAAAATTATTTATTTCTTTTATATACAAGCTATAATATAAGCAGCATCAAGCACGATGGATTTTTAAGCTGAAAAACTAAAAACTGCAAAAACATTTACTGTTGCTGCTCTACACTCTGTATCAACTCAGCCTGTCCCACAATTCCCTGTGCGCACATGAGCAGTGGTATCAACAGCATGACCCCAGACAGACGATAGTGACAGCCTGTATCAGAAGGTGCGTTCATTTAGTTTACCTGTTTTGATAAACAACATTACATAAATCAGCCCCATTCCAAGTTTGGCAGAGGTGTTACGTCCGTATCAAATTACCCAGACATGATTACGTCAGCTTCATAATGCAATATATCAATTTTTATTTCATGTTTGTCCCATGTTTGTGTGAGCAGTACACAATGGATGAAATCTGAGGACAGGCTGGAACCAAAACAATTATTTCCCACAACTCTTTTTCCTCAGGATACTAATTGAACAGAAATACAGTGATCTATTGTATTCCACATTATAAGCCAAGATGAATCGATTAACTCTTGCTATTGTGGAGTGGCTCCCACACTACCGACATATTATGTCTTAATTGAAGTCTCCCTCATCTTAATTATTATTTAAATTGTTTGACATATTGTATGTCTAAGCAGGTCAAATAAATTGATTGAAAACAAACATAATTACTACTGCCATTAATGTGGACATTTGTGAGAAATAATTTTTTGTAATCCACTGATTAACCACCATAACCTGGAGGGTAATGCTTATAACCGAAAACCAGTTTACAAACATTCATGTACTTTTGCATTTGAACTAATTTTTTTACTTTAAACCACAATTCAGAAGAAAATAACATCTGTGATAAAAAACAATCTAACACAATTCTAGTATTGCATTTGAACCCAACCCAATTTACTACTCATTCCACAACAGATTTCAATCAACAAAAAGACTACAAATAAAATGTTGTAGGCCCAGAAAATGTTAAGACTTTGAGTGAGATTTGAGGGACGTGGCATGAACTGAAATGTGGTACATGTGTTGCAGGACCCATGTGATGCATTTCAAAGAAAGCAAATGTCTGGAACAGGCTGGCTGTAGAGTACCATGGAACGTCATTATTGACCGTGTAGTCAGTCTATTCGTCCAGTCACTGTAGCTATCTAGTAACACACATGCAGGGGTTGGCAAACACGTCTACACACACTGACAGTCTTATGGGAGGAATGAACACAGCAATTAAACATGACGCTATGGCCATGAACCATACATAGTGAGCCTTTGTAATGTTGACAGAGTTTGTGACATTAGCGCAAGTCAAATATCACGTAGTCAATGGGGTGGTCGATTCAGTTTTAGCTCGCTGTTCCAGCCATGTTTAGGAGGTTTGATGTAAGACTTTAAAGAGAGGTCGTTCGTTCCATTACCTGGAATCAGCCTGGGATAGTAATTATTAGCAGGAAGTATGCTGAATGTGCTATTTTGAATATGGGATCTAAAAAATTGCGCTAAATGGCTGAAAGCGAAGAGACGAAGGGTCACTATCATGACATGTGGGTATGCAGGCGAAACAACGGTCGCTTCATCATGGCCAAGTGCGACAGTGCAAAATACTGCTCCGATGGGCATGACAGAAACATGGCTGTTTCACCGCCTGAAGACATCGATGAAGCAAATGCTGGAAAGATGTAAACGGCAGGAAAAGTTTAGCACTGCAGATGAACTATTCCAACATTACGCGTTTTAGCTTGATATTCTACAGCTCCCTTTTAACTTGATATACTAGAGCTCCCTTTCAGCTTGATATACTAGAGCTCCCTTTTAGCTTGTTATACTAGAGCTCCCTTTTAGCTTGATATTATAGAGCTCCCTTTTAGCTTGATATACTAGAGCTCCCTTTTAGCTTGATATTCTAGAGCTCCCTTTTAGCTTGATATACTAGAGCTCCCTTTTAGCTTGATATTCTAGAGCTCCCTTTTAGCTTGATATTCTAGAGCTCCCTTTTAGCTTGATATTCTAGAGCTCCCTTTTAGCTTGATATTCTAGAGCTCCCTTTTAGCTTGATATACTAGAGCTCCCTTTTAGCTTGATATTCTAGAGCTCCCTTTTAGCTTGATATTCTAGAGCTCCCTTTTAGCTTGATATACTAGAGCTCCCTTTTAGCTTGATATTCTAGAGCTCCCTTTTAGCTTGATATTCTAGAGCTCCCTTTTAGCTTGATATTCTAGAGCTCCCTTTTAGCTTGATATTCTAGAGCTCCCTTTTAGCTTGATATACTAGAGCTCCCTTTTAGCTTGATATTCTAGAGCTCCCTTTTAGCTTGATATACTAGAACTCCCTTTTAGCTAGATATTCTAGAGCTCCCTTTTAGCTTGATATACTAGAGCTCCCTTTTAGCTTGATATTCTAGAGCTCCCTTTTAGCTTGATATTATAGAGCTCCCTTTTAGCTTGATATACTACAGCTCCCTTTTAGCTTGATATACTAGAGCTCCCTTTTAGCTTGATTTTCTAGAGCTCCTTTTTTAGCTTGATATACTAGAGCTCCCTTTTAGCTTGTTATACTAGAGCTCCCTTTTAGCTTGATATTCTAGAGCTCCCTTTTAGCTTGATATTTTAGAGCTCCCTTTTAGCTTGATATACTAGAGCTCCCTTTTAGCTTGATATTCTAGAGCTCCCTTTTAGCTTGATATACTAGAACTCCCTTTTAGCTTGATATTCTAGAGCTCCCTTTTAGCTTGATATACTAGAACTCCCTTTTAGCTTGATATTCTAGAGCTCCCTTTTAGCTTGATATACTAGAGCTCCCTTTTAGCATGATATTCTAGAGCTCCCTTTTAGCTTGATATTCTAGAGCTCCCTTTTAGCTTGATATACTAGAGCTCCCTTTTAGCTTGATATACTAGAGCTCCGTTTTAGCTTGATTTTCTAGAGCTCCTTTTTAGCTTGATATACTAGAGCTCCCTTTTAGCTTGTTATACTAGAGCTCCCTTTTAGCTTGATATTCTAGAGCTCCCTTTTAGCTTGATATTTTAGAGCTCACTTTTAGCTTGATATATTGGAGCTCCCTTTTAGCTTGATATATTAGAGCTCCCTTTTAGCTTGATATACTAGAGCTCCCTTTTAGCTTGATATACTAGAGCTCCCTTTTAGCTTGATTTTCTAGAGCTCCTTTTTAGCTTGATGTACTAGAGCTCCTTTTTAGCTTGTTATACTAGAGCTCCCTTTTAGCTTGATATTCTAGAGCTCCCTTTTAACTTGATATTTTAGAGCTCACTTTTAGCTTGATATACTAGAGCTCCCTTTTAGCTTGATATTTTAGAGCTCACTTTTAGCTTGATATATTGGAGCTCCCTTTTAGCTTGATATATTAGAGCTCCCTTTTAGCTTGATATACTAGAGCTCCCTTTTAGCTTGATATACTAGAGCTCCCTTTTAGCTTGATTTTCTAGAGCTCCTTTTTAGCTTGATGTACTAGAGCTCCTTTTTAGCTTGTTATACTAGTGCTCCCTTTTAGCTTGATATTCTAGAGCTCCCTTTTAGCTTGATATACTAGAGCTCCCTTTTAGCTTGATATACTAGAGCTCCCTTTTAGCTTGATATTCTAGAGCTCCCTTTTAGCTTGATATTCTAGAGCTCCCTTTTAGCTTGATATACTAGAGCTCCCTTTTAGCTTGATATACTAGAGCTCCCTTTTAGCTTGATATACTAGAGCTCCCTTTTAGCTTGATATACTAGAGCTCCCTTTTAGCTTGATATTCTAGAGCTCCCTTTTAGCTTGATATACTAGAGCTCCCTTTTAGCTTGATATTCTAGAGCTAGAGCTCCCTTTTAGCTTGATATTCTAGAGCTCCCTTTTAGCTTGATATTTTAGAGCTCACTTTTAGCTTGATATTTTAGAGCTCCCTTTTAGCTTGATATTTTAGAGCTCCTTTTAGCTTGATATTTTAGAGCTCCCATTTAGCTTGATATTCTAGAGCTCCCTTTTAGCTTGATATTTTAGAGCTCACTTTTAGCTTGATATACTACAGCTCCCTTTTAGCTTGATATACTAGAGCTCCCTTTTAGCTTGATTTTCTAGAGCTCCTTTTTTAGCTTGATATACTAGAGCTCCCTTTTAGCTTGTTATACTAGAGCTCCCTTTTAGCTTGATATTCTAGAGCTCCCTTTTAGCTTGATATTTTAGAGCTCCCTTTTAGCTTGATATACTAGAGCTCCCTTTTAGCTTGATATTCTAGAGCTCCCTTTTAGCTTGATATACTAGAACTCCCTTTTAGCTTGATATTCTAGAGCTCCCTTTTAGCTTGATATACTAGAACTCCCTTTTAGCTTGATATTCTAGAGCTCCCTTTTAGCTTGATATACTAGAGCTCCCTTTTAGCATGATATTCTAGAGCTCCCTTTTAGCTTGATATTCTAGAGCTCCCTTTTAGCTTGATATACTAGAGCTCCCTTTTAGCTTGATATACTAGAGCTCCGTTTTAGCTTGATTTTCTAGAGCTCCTTTTTAGCTTGATATACTAGAGCTCCCTTTTAGCTTGTTATACTAGAGCTCCCTTTTAGCTTGATATTCTAGAGCTCCCTTTTAGCTTGATATTTTAGAGCTCACTTTTAGCTTGATATATTGGAGCTCCCTTTTAGCTTGATATATTAGAGCTCCCTTTTAGCTTGATATACTAGAGCTCCCTTTTAGCTTGATATACTAGAGCTCCCTTTTAGCTTGATTTTCTAGAGCTCCTTTTTAGCTTGATGTACTAGAGCTCCTTTTTAGCTTGTTATACTAGAGCTCCCTTTTAGCTTGATATTCTAGAGCTCCCTTTTAACTTGATATTTTAGAGCTCACTTTTAGCTTGATATACTAGAGCTCCCTTTTAGCTTGATATTTTAGAGCTCACTTTTAGCTTGATATATTGGAGCTCCCTTTTAGCTTGATATATTAGAGCTCCCTTTTAGCTTGATATACTAGAGCTCCCTTTTAGCTTGATATACTAGAGCTCCCTTTTAGCTTGATTTTCTAGAGCTCCTTTTTAGCTTGATGTACTAGAGCTCCTTTTTAGCTTGTTATACTAGTGCTCCCTTTTAGCTTGATATTCTAGAGCTCCCTTTTAACTTGATATTTTAGAGCTCACTTTTAGCTTGATATACTAGAGCTCCCTTTTAGCTTGATATATTAGAGCTCCCTTTTAGCTTGATATACTAGAGCTCCCTTTTAGCTTGATATTCTAGAGCTCCCTTTTAGCTTGATATACTAGAGCTCCCTTTTAGCTTGATATACTAGAGCTCCCTTTTAGCTTGATATTCTAGAGCTCCCTTTTAGCTTGAAATTCTAGAGCTTCCTTTTAGCTTGATATACTAGAGCTCCCTTTTAGCTTGATATACTAGAGCTCCCTTTTAGCTTGATATACTAGAGCTCCCTTTTAGCTTGATATACTAGAGCTCCCTTTTAGCTTGATATTCTAGAGCTCCCTTTTAGCTCGATATACTAGAGCTCCCTTTTAGCTTGATATTCTAGAGCTCCCTTTTAGCTTGATATTTTAGAGCTCACTTTTAGCTTGATATTTTAGAGCTCCCTTTTAGCTTGATATTTTAGAGCTCCTTTTAGCTTGATATTTTAGAGCTCCCATTTAGCTTGATATTCTAGAGCTCCCTTTTAGCTTGATATTTTAGAGCTCACTTTTAGCTTGATATACTAGAGCTCCCTTTTAGCTTGATATATTAGAGCTCCCTTTTAGCTTGATATTCTAGAGCTCCCTTTTAGCTTGATATTCTAGAGCTCCCTTTTAGCTTGATATACTAGAGCTCCCTTTTAGCTTGATATACTAGAGCTCCCTTTTAGCTTGATATTCTAGAGCTCCCTTTTAGCTTGATATTCTAGAGCTCCCTTTTAGCTTGATATTCTAGAGCTCCCTTTTAGCTTGATATTCTAGAGCTCCCTTTTAGCTTGATATACTAGAGCTCCCTTTTAGCTTGATATACTAGAGCTCCCTTTTAGCTTGATATTCTAGAGCTCCCTTTTAGCTTGATATACTAGAACTCCCTTTTAGCATGATATTCTAGAGCTCCCTTTTAACTTGATATTCTAGAGCTCCGTTTTAGCTCGATATACTAGAGCTCCCTTTTAGCTCGATATACTAGAGCTCCCTTTTAGCTTGATATTCTAGAGCTCCCTTTTAGCTTGATATACTAGAGCTCCCTTTTTGCTTGATATACTAGAGCTCCCTTTTAGCTTGATATACTAGAGCTTCCTTTTAGCTTGATATTCTACAGCTCCCTTTTAGCTTGATATTCTTGAGCTCCCTTTTAGCTTGATATACTAGAGCTCCCTTTTAGCTTGATATACTAGAGCTCCCTTTTTGCTTGATATACTAGAGCTCCCTTTTAGCTTGATATTATAGAGCTCCCTTTTAGCTTGATATTCTAGAGCTCCCCTTTAGCTTGATATTCTAGAGCTCCCTTTTAGCTTGATATACTAGAGCTCCCTTTTAGTTTGATATTCTAGAGCTCCCTTTTAGCTTGATATACTAGAGCTCCCTTTTAGCTTGATATACTAGAGCTCCCTTTTAGCTTGATATACTAGATCTCCCTTTTTGCTTGATATACTAGAGCTCCCTTTTAGCTTGATATACTAGAGCTCCCTTTTAGCTTGATATACTAGAGCTCCCTTTTAGCTTGATATTCTAGAGCTCCCTTTTAGCTTGATATACTAGAGCTCCCTTTTAGTTTGATATTCTAGAGCTCCCTTTTAGCTTGATATTCTAGAGCTCCCTTTTAGCTTGATATTCTAGAGCTCCCTTTTAGCTTGATATACTAGAGCTTCCTTTTAGCTTGATATACTAGAGCTCCCTTTTAGCTTGATATTCTAGAGCTCCTTTTTAGCTTGATATACTAGATCTCCCTTTTAGCTTGTTATACTAGAGCTCCCTTTTAGCTTGATATACTAGAGCTCCCTTTTAGCTTGATATTCTAGAGCTCCCTTTTAGCTTGATATACTAGAGCTCCCTTTTAGCTTGTTATACTAGAGCTCCCTTTTAGCTTGATATACTAGAGCTCCCTTTTAGCTTGATATACTAGAGCTCCCCTTTAGCTTGATATTCTAGAGCTCCCTTTTAGCTTGATATACTAGAGCTCCCTTTTAGCTTGATATACTAGAGCTCCCTTTTTGCTTGATATACTAGAGCTCCCTTTTAGCTTGATATACTAGAGCTCCCTTTTAGCTTTATATACTAGAGCTCCCTTTTAGCTTTATATTCTAGAGCTCCCTTTTAGCTTGATATTCTAGAGATCCCTTTTAGCTTGATATACTAGAGCTCCCTTTTAGCTTGATATACTAGAGCTCCCTTTTAGCTTGATATAATAGAGCTCCCTTTTAGCTTGATATACTAGAGCTCCCTTTTAGCTTGATATACTAGAGCTCCGTTTTGGTAGTTTCTGTACTTCACATGATAGACCACTCTGGAGTTAAAAGATGATGCCATGTTGCAAAATGGCCGCTTACTGATCGAGATCGCAACTGCTGGCAGCAACCTAGACACTGCAAAGCATATACCCAAATGGTTCGTTTACATATTGCACAAGTTGTTCTTCTAACACAATGTAGCATTCTTTCTCAACACGCGTTTTAAGTGTTTATACATATACTGAGTCTGAGGTTGAGGCTCGATCAGTCCAGTCCTTTGATGGAAAATTAGACATATTGTGGAAAAACCACCCAATTAAGCTCGACTACACAGCCCCATTGTAAACGAAGTCACATGGACATCAAAATATTCATCAAATGCCAATATAAGTTTGATCTAATTCATATATGTTTGATAAGTGTCAACATCAGAACACATTACAAATAGATATTTAAGACGAGGTAAAATATATTTTACAATTTAGAGCCTGTATCACCCAAGCCAAGTATACATTTTAAACACCGCAGGACAACAAGAGTAGGTGACAACACGTTGAGGCCTAGATTGTAGGGCAAGTTTTTATAAGTGTTACATTTCTTCTTGGCATTTTTCGACAATTGTACATATATCTATTTAATTAGCTGCTTTATTATGTCTATGTCTGTTGTTGTTGAAATAAAGTTTCATTAATTAAAAAAAAATTATTTGGCCTTGTTATTTTCTCTATATTTCAAGTATTATTATTAATTTTATTGTAGCCCACTCGTCATGTTAGTGCTACAGTCAGTGTTTGGCTTATAATAATTGAAAGATGCCCCTTAATTTATTTTGGGTGTTTGCTAAATTAACGGTGGGTGTTCGACTTTCTTTTCTATAAATAAACAATGTTGAAATTAAAAAAAGGTACGTTCTTATATGGCACAGTATCCAGTCCTCAGGACTGCTCAAAGCGCTTTACACTTTACTCCCTGGCAGACCTGTTTAATCGAACACCATGTCGACTTCTATGGGAAACGTTCAGCCATGCTGTAATTAATGCACAAAGACTATTCGTACACAAATATCCACCACTGTCTATAGCCAGGTACTCATTCATTACTGCCGAGATACTGCGCTCCACACAAATTATAGTAGTTTTATATGGTTTTCTTTTATATATTAATAATATTATAAACTTTAATTTAAATTGGGTGCTTCATTTTTTTTAGCATACAAGCTCCTACCTGTCGAGTTTTGTGTGTCTGCTAAAAATTGGTTTAAGAAAATGTCATTTGGCTAAAGAAAATTCTTACCTTTAGCCAAATTGGCTAAACAAACTCAGCACTAGCCTAGCTGGTATTAAAAACAGTATATAAATATATAAGTATATATACATATATATAAATAATGTAAAATAATTAGGAACATAGATCCTCAGTTTAAATTAGAAGACAAATTGTTTCAATCTAAAGTGAATATTCTGGAAGGTTTAATGTGATGCACAATGTGTTACAAATTCAAACCTATCCGGGTGCGTACAAGTGCACACACATAGATATCGCACATGCAGAAAGGTAATTTTAGTACTGTCTCTTGTCTCAGTACTAGATTATACCCGGGGCCTACTAGTAGCCGCTAAGTGGATTGGACAAGATGCTGCTCAAAGTATCATGTTATTTATGCATCTCGTCTGTCCTCAGCACAACATGCGTTCACCTGTGATGAAACATTACACAGACGATGCAATTCACGTTTCTTTAAATAGTAATATAATAATTACTATTATTATTCATACCTCAGGTATTTAATAGATCATAGTTGTATGGAAAATGAGTGTCATTTGCATTAGCTACAGTTTCACTTTTTCAAGTTCGACTGAAACTACACACGTATTACCATTGCAACATGTCTCTGTAGCTGGGTGTCAATTGTTTTTAACTTCTCAGCCAGAACACCGGCACAAGGACATAGTGATTAAAAATAAAGGCGTTAAGGTAAGTTCTTACATAGTGCAGTATCCAGTCCTTAGAACTGTTCAAGGCGTATTACACTTTACTCCCTGGCAGACCTGTTCTTACATAGCGCAGTATCCAGTCCTTAGAACTGATCAAGGCGTATTACACTTTACTCCCTGGCAGACCTGTTCTTACATAGCGCAGTATCCAGTCCTTAGAACTGATCAAGGCGTATTACACTTTACTCCCTGGCAGACTTGTTCTTACATATCGCAGTATCCAGTCCTTAGAACTGTTCAAGGCGTATTACACTTTACTCCCTGGCAGACCTGTTCAATCAAACACCATCTCAGCGTCTCTGAGAAGCATGCAGACATTAATGTGCAAAGGCTATTTGTACACAACTATCTACCACCATCTATAGCCGGGTACTCATTCATACAGCTGAACGAACTAGAGAAACACAGAGTGAACAAACTTCAATGTCCTAAGCTATGTATGAAACACAGAGGCTAAAACCCATATTAAAACTGTCTACCCTGGTAGGTAAATAGAGCTTGTCATTTATAGAGAAAAGTAGCATTTCAGATATGCAAGTTGTAGCTCAACATGTCATGTATGTATTAATCGAGCCTCAATACCAATCATAGAACCACATAACTGTGATGGATATAACAACCTGAATTTACCAATTAATTCCAATGGGCACCCAAGTTATATAGGCTCTCCAGGGTCATTGCAATGACATCTTGCAGAAGCACGTGTTCTCTGTGTTAAGTATTGTCCAATGAGGCTGACATCACGGCTAAGCTACAATGGAAGATGACAGTGACCAGTATGGACAGCAGATTGATGAAAGACATCAACTACAGCTGACCATCCGTGCATACAGAAGTTCCTTTCAGATGTCTCTAATTAATGTCACTGTGTCCAATTTGTCACAAATAGTGTAACATGTAATTCATAATTATCAAGTGACACTATTAACTATCCAGAAGGTGATAAAGGTTCAACGAAGCATAACAGTTGCTAACAAAACATTGATCCATTTAAACAATCATGTAACCTGTTTAGCTTTTGTATTGGCATTGAATCTCTTAAATTAAATGACAGGATTATATTTCTCTTCGCAAACAATTCTATAGAATATAGAATAAATGCTAGAATAGAATATAATAAAATTGATATATGGTATGTAATATATTCTATAGGATTTTTACAGAAAAATTCTATATATATGTTCTGCTATATAATTTATGCTATAGAATTTCTGTAGATTTCTAAGAAACATTTACATGGTTATAACAATTCTATATAAATTATATAGAACCTGAAGTTACCATAACAATTATATAGATCTTCTATACCATTCTACAGAAAACCTACAGAATTGGTATGGCCACATTAATTTTCATAGAATGCTACATTTTCCATAGAATTCAATAAAGAATCTAAAGAATGTGTTCAATGTTCAATGATTGGCAGGATGAGAGCAACACAACACTTTTGGAGTAACAAGAACTGTAAAGAGAGATTTAGACAGGTATGACAGAGGCAATAGAAGTGAGAAGGTGTCAGAAGAGAGAGACGGGAGAAGACAAGAGGTGATGGACAAGGCAGCACAAAGACACAGAATGCTGAAGATCTACGATGTCCAATAAAAAGAAAATAACAGCAGAAGAATTTGTCATCATAAAGATTTCGACTACCGGAAATTTGTCCACTTGCAATTTGTAGGATGTATTTTTTATTAGGCTCTCTTGAACTTCCTGCAGCTCGAATTTATCATGTAGCAATATTGGAAAATGTCCTGCATTAGGGGCCAGATGTACTAATAAGACGTTGCACTCTCAAAAGTGCCGACATTGCCATTATCAATTAAGTGAATCTGCCTACACCCGAATGTTTTATTCAGAGCACACCTCACAGAATCACTGCACTGAGATCTTCACACACACGATGTCACACCGAAATAACAAGTCCATTAGATGATTCTATTCATCTGGAATGTCACGTGAATAAATAATTTATAGGGAATTGTGGTTTGTCTGAAATTGTTCAACAGATGAGGATTAGGAGTTCCTTCCATTTCTGGAGGAGACATAAGAAACACCAGCAGCAGCAGCAGTCGTCTCTATAGTGACCAGGTGCAAAAAGGCTACGTGCATGTGGGAAAAGGTTACACCTGCTGTCTGTACTTGTGTCTACAATTTTTTTATTATTTCCAAACTGGACATTCAATATATTTATTCATGATGCATTTTATTTTTAATTAACTTACTCTAGCTACTTAATTTAGCATATTATTTATTTTATATATTCAACCATTTAATTCATTTAACCTATTCTATTTACTACACTGAGATTTTATAATTAAATTTACTAAGGTTTATCTAACTTACATTTTATATAACTTTTTATGTGTTATTCTTAAATCATATCATTTTCTTTTATCTTTCCATTTAATATGTTTTCGTTAATATAATATATTTCACTTACAGTATATTGTACTATTTTCAGCGATTTTTATCCAGATACACAGTGCTCTATAAATGCTTATTATTGTTATTTATCCCAAAAATGCTCTCTATGTTAAAGAGTGCAACATATATTAAAGGTATCATGTCCGTTCCTCGTGTATTAACATTAAGTTATTTATATTGTTCTTATACTGAAATAAATTATGTTGGTTGAAGGTATCAAACGTTCACAATTTTAAAGCTGCATTTGCAAAATGTTCAAACTGTAAACACATTAAAATACTAAACAGCCACTATTGCCTGTAACTGACACTTATTGCAGAGGCACGCCTCCCTACCCACAAATAATTTTGGAGTTCCTAGCTCCCACACACCGAACCATAAGTGGGACAAAGTATAACTGATTCAACAAACTTTCTGCTAATGATTACTGTCCCATCCACACACAATTTATTACATCTTAAAACTAACATCCATGCACATCATATCACCTTTTTAAAGGGAGGTTCTTTGTTCATTTGTATTGTAAAATCATGCTATATACTTTATTTATTATTATTACTAGCATTTCTATAGCGCCATATCTCTGTGACCAGCCCGTTCATAGGCACGTACACATATTATAAAAGGTACATGGAGTCAGATGTAAAATATATATATGTATAATGATGCCGGTAAATATAATATTAAAATTGTATATGTATATATATATATAATGTAACTAAAATACATCACATATTTGCACAAATATTAAGATAATTAAGTAAAAGAATATATATTATAATATTTAAAATTGTATTAAAAGATAAATAATAATTAATTAATTAAAATATATTATATAATAAAAAATAAATGAATTACATTATAAATTATATATATTAAGACATTCTGACTGCCCAACTGTGTTTTAATGAACCATTCGGAGGAATTAATAGTACCCCGGGAGGTAACAGATGGTTTATATAACAGCATGCCACATTCAAAGGTGTGGCCGCAGGTTCAATTACTAATTGGACGGAGATGTGCACCATGTAATACGTCATCATGTCCTAGAATTATCTGAGCTCGTTATTCGGGGATTTGAGTGACAGCTTGGTGATGTTTTTGTAAACACTGAATTATTGAATATAATAAAGCTATTTCTGCTTAGTTAATTAAAACACATTTGGATAGTAAGTCCTTTAGAATACATATAGTATATATTGTATAACACAATTTTACAATAAAACTGAACAGACAACGTTATATATTAAAAAATATATATGATTTGGCTATGAATATGCTAGTTTTATGATATGTATGACACCATTTTACAGCATTAAATCTAAGCTACTGAATAGTGAGTCTCATAAACTTGTGTCTGAGGAGAATTCTACAGATTTAGATTACACGACCAATTAGTAATGAACAGTTGTGGGAAACTGATAAATCAAGAAACAACTGAGCATGAGATTCACAAGCAGAAAGATGCAAGCAGGCAAACGGGAAGGCTGAAATCAACCTGAAGCAGTGAAGTGGGAGCACAAATGAGAAAGCAGCAAGTTGGTGGCGGCAAGGGGAAAGACTTGAGCTTGCATTTCCACTTGCTTCATTCACTTCCTGCCTTCTCGTCTCTGTATTATGTGTTTCAGATTATACAAGGGCTGTTAATGGACTGCTCCACCAAGGGGTGTAAAAGCATTAAAGTCCCTCCTCGATTAGATTTATTCACTAGTTTAATTTCACATTTTCTTAGTGAACACATGAACCCACCTAGTATTCAAGTGCTATGACACAGTAGCCTGTTTGTTCATATCTGTGACATACCCAGGTGGCTTTCGTGAAACCACTGGACAAATTATTTAATTATTTTTTCATTACATCTGGTTAAAATTCAAATAAAACATCAATGTAATATTACGGTAACTCTGGGAGTATTGTAAATGCATCTCCTCTAAGGTGCCAAGATTCACATGTTTATTTGTTTAACTGCTAGACTATGATTTACAAATTGGTGATGTGTTTTCAAAAGTTGGAGTTATTTACTTACACGTTTGCAATATGCTTTTATACCTGTCAGAGCAATTTGGAAACCGTGAAAGGTGACACTCCCCAGAGGGTGCCATTGTCATGCTACGTAACATCAGCTATGACAGTAAATTATTTGAAGTATGCGATAGAAAACGTGCATCTGCTATGCAATAAGCAGTTGACATTGCCGCCAGGTGGACAGAACAGAATGACATGAAAATTAATTCAGGAAAACCAAAAGAGATGATCATTTTTTGAAATATCATACCAAAAATAAAGATCAGTGGAACGGATGTAGATCAAGTAGACCATGCCAAACTTCTAGGTGTTACAATTTCATATAATCTTACATGGAATAAACATGTGGAGAATATTGTGAAAAAGGCTGGGAAATGATTATACATGTTGTATCAATTAAAACGAACTAGAATTAGCCGGAATGACCTGGTGACTGTATATTGTCAGACAATATTGAAATGATACAGAAAAGTGCACTAAAATGCATTTTCTCTGGTACAAGTTATGCTGAGATACTTAGTTATGTTGGCCTACAGACTTTTAAAGAAAGACATGACTGTCTGTGTGTAAAATATTTCAACAAGATGAAAATCAGCACACACAAATTAAATCATCTGTTACTTGAAAAAAGACACACCAATTGTGATATAAGAGGAAGTAATATGTCCCCATTGCCAAGAACCCTCAGACATCGTAACTCTTTAATACCACGGGGCTTATACAACAATAAACATTAAATGGCAAAAAAGAAGATTGTATCACTAATGTGTAATGTTTCACAGTATCGATTGTATTCTTTTATCGACTGTATAATGTGAATCCAACTCCGCCGAGTTGCTAATAAAACATGTTTTATTCATCTATTATCTATCTACATTCTTTCTAATGTTGCTGTCATTGGGAACAGCACAAATGGTCTGTGGTATTGCATTTGAGGTCAAAGGTACTGTAACAGCGATCAGTGCTTCTCTTGGTGCATTCCTCTATGGGTAGACAAGTACTATAATATAATGCTATTCACAGGTTCACAAGTTACTCAATCTCATACGACCAAAGTCAATTTTTTCAATGATTTAAAAAAAATTACATATTCTTTTGAATGAATGACTTCATTGTCTTGATGATAATAAGCATAATACACACACAGCTTCATATATCGTCAATGACAATGGAGATAAGCAACCTTGCTTGTAATCTCTTAGGCCAAATAAAATAATACCTGTGTTTGTGTTAACATAAACCGTTTCGTGATCGTTGTCTGGTTGTCCGCTAAGCGCATTGAAGACATGTTGTTAATTAAATATACTTGTTACATTGTTAGAACACGCATAAGTGTACAGATTCTGGTTTTGAACACAAAACTCGAAGGAATAACATCAGCCTAGGTTACGCTGGCTCAAAATGATACAGTATGGGTTTCGTAGTTCTAACAAATTCCGTTGGATGGCGTCATATATGACGCTAGCTAAAATGGTTTAACAAAAATACTAAATAAAAATAAATATTACAATAGGTCTGCCTACCGTATTTTTTTCCGCAATAAACTGTTTTTAAAAAATAAAATGTTTTTCCTACCTACCTACCCTATTTTAAAAATTAATGTTACCAGAAACACAACTATATTTTATTGTGGCCTTATTAAAAAAATATATTAATATCTAATGCAACGTGCAGTAATGCAGAGAAAAAATAACAAATGTTACATAATGACAACTAAATATATAGTATTGTATATGAACAGGAACAAAACTATTATGAGTATGTATATTAGTATATTAAAAATAACTTACAATTTAATTAGTGTTTAACAATCAAGAATAAGTGCTTTGAGCCTTCTTTTAAGTACATGTAGCTTACAGCTTTTCACACAAAAAATCTGATTTGCGTTGAGAGCCTGATGGAGGGAATTTTACATCAGGTCAACCACAAGAACCTAATTAAGGCAGTTGATGTGCTAAATACATGAAATTAACAATAAACAAAGATCAAGACAAACACAGACAGATGAAGGTTAGCATTGACAATGATGCCTATGCAGCCAAGTATGGCAATGAAGCTTGGGTAAAGCTGGATGCATGTAAAACATAAACGAATGAAGTGGGCCACCATCATTAGCAATCAATAAAATGTATTTGCATCTATTATTGGTATCAGACATGATTGATTTGCAGTTTTCCGCCACCATGTCTACAGCGCAAAGGTTACGAGGTAATCCGCACAACTGCTTTTGTTCAAATAAAATAAATATTGTAGTGTCCTCTTTGGAGAATGCTTAACACATGAAACGATGGGTAGAATTATAAAATCATGCACAAGAGTATAACCAAATTACATTTGAACACGTGGGTGTAATATAATGTTTCATAAAATGTCTCAACAAACCAAGGTATAATTGGCAGGATAGTGAAAGAGCAATGGCTAGAGTAAAGAAAGGTCAATTCACAAAGAGTTTGCTGCTGGTGGATAAACCTGAGTAACGAGTACTAAAGTCAAGTTCTTATATAGCACAGTATCCAATCCTCAACACTGCTCAAAGCATGTTACTCCCTGGCAGATCAATCGAACACCATCTTGACTTCTCTGAGAAGCATCCAGCCACTCTGTAATTACTGTATGAGCACTATTCATACATAAATATCCACCACTGTCTATATTCAGGTACTCATTCATACAGGTGAGTGAACTGGACTTACATGTTGAATGAACACATTTGCCCAAGGTTCGACATGGCAGTACAGGATTCGAACCAGGGTTCTCTCAATTGAGAGTCTGAAGCATTAGCCACAGTGATATTGCACTAATAGCCACTAATAGCTATAGTTAGCATGAAAACCATGCAAAGTCTAACACATGTTCACATACAGTTTGCTGCTTGCAATGTTGATTTACTAGCAGCTAGGAGTAGGTAAATGCTAGGTGCATTTCAATAATGTCATGTTTAGCAAAAAACACTCCTAGCCACTAGTAAATTCTTGGTACAAAATAGGTTTCTCATAATGTCAAGTTATACTTCTCACTATATTTCCTTTTACAAATTTATAGATTCAAACAGAAACTGCCTCCAGAATCTGGCATCCAACATATTTTATTGTAATTCCGAGAAGTTTCCAGCCTACACTATTATTCCGTCCTGTACTAGTTTACAAATTTCCAGCCTACACTATTATTCCATCATGTACTAGTTTACAAGTTTCCAGCCTACACTATTATTCCGTCCTGTACTAGTTTACAAGTTTCCAGCCTACACTATTATTCCGTCCTGTACTAGTTTACAAGTTTCCAGCCTACACAATTATTCCGTCCTGTACTAGTTTACAATTTTCCAGCCTACACTATTATTCCGTCCTGTACACTTATTTGGAATGCAATAGTAGTTACTTGGCATGTGTTTTGTTAAATCTGTGATTTTGTTATGGAAAGAAATACAACCATCTACTGGTTTATTTGTGAATCTTCCACAATTCATTTATAATGCTTGCCCCATGTCCGTAACCTTAACACTTGGTTTTGGGGAAAGAAATGTTTAACTTTACTGCATTTTAACATATTGAATCTATACAACGCCTGACTGTATCTATATTATATGCTATACAACTCACGTTGCACATGTATAAATCTCACAGATACAGCAACGGATCCAACATACATCTCGCAATACCAACAGACAGTCATTAATCAACAGTCAATATTCAATATGACAGACTACAAAGAATATTGAAAGATCAACTGTCTGACTCCAGGTGGATTGATTGATTGATGAGAAAACAAGAATCGTCACAAATGAAATGCTAAACACTCATGGGAAATTGTACATTGGTAAAGTGCACAGACCACACATGCATCAGCTATGTTAGATGGAGCACACCGGAGCTTCAGCTAATAATTGGCAATATTTTGCTGCTAGGCCAAGTGCTCCAGGAATAGTTTGACATGGGATTTTGATAATTTAGATATCATTTTAAAATAGTTGTTATCTGACAGCATGGTTATTGTATGATTTAGACTTGACCAGCAGTTACGTGTCTTTATACACACCGATTTAATTAATTCAAGTAGCTCTGTCTAGACCTAGCACAGGGGTGTTTTGTGTCAGTTTACAAATAGAAACCACAAACTGTGCGAGTTTAGGACAGGTGATTACATTTACCCCCTATGTTGAGTATTTAGTTTCTTATGGTATAGACACTAGTTCCCTGCGCAGGCCTAGAATTTTAGCCCAAGCCTGGCCCGCACTTAGCAGTTAGAGTTCAGGCCTGGCACGGAAACTTGTCTCAAGTCAGGGTCGACCCAGGCCCACAAACTAACCTATAGACCCAGCAAGGAAATGGTTGTCCCGGGTCCGGCCCACAGGTTTCTGGCCCAGGCCCGGCGAGAGAAGGTGGTTACATGTTCGGGTGACCTTGTGGCGGAATGGCCCCACCTCTCTCTAGGATGTGGTAATAGTTAGTAGTCTTAATCGTCTAAATGTCTGGGAGGCATCTTTTTAATAGTTCTGGTGTATTACCATAATTTAAATATGGTATTCTATAATGTGGGCCTTGTTTTTAGAATGTATAGGTAAAATAAATGAGGCAATGTTTAAGACCTCAAATGGCTCACATTTGATTGTATTGTGTTTTTAGTTAATAACTCATCCAATTATCTGGTGAGTAATAAATAAATGTCAGAAGGTTATTCTGGCCACATTTCTCCCATATCTGGTGTTGTCTTGTCGCATTGCGTAAAACAGTATTTTTTTCGTTTACCATTAATACCTGAAATTAAGATATGACATTCAGGCTTTACAATATTTGCATATCACAAATTACTACTAGTCCTGCATTGCTAGTGGTGAAGGAATGAACGAGGGTCACTATGTTTCAGATTATAATATTATAGGAAGAAGGAAATGGGAGACTCTGGGAGGGCAGTGGCTTATTTGTTTATGTCAGACAATAGTACTAGCCTGCTGGTGCCCTCATTGTCATGCACTGGGCTAGACATTTTGCTCAACAACATTGGTTAAGGGGTCATGTTCTAGTTAGAGTTCCTGTCCATTGTACACGAAGAAAAATGCAGTGTATTTTTGAGAAATGATTTCTTACAAAATTCACATGCTGTGACATAAGTGCATTTGAGTAGGGAGATTTTCATGTGTGATTGTAGAAGGTGTTCTGTAAAATGGTGGATTTCTAGATGATTTGAATAATCGGAAGGATATTTGGCAGCAATTTGCCTGTGTGACTTGTTTGTGGAGTAATTCTTGCCGGCATTTGTAAATATTGATGGGTGTCACACATACAGGCATTTTACGAGAGCTAGAAGTAAGCAATTTTTGTTAAAATCTATCAGCATGTCAATGAGATGATGATAATAGCAGGTGTTAAGTTTAAGACATTTTGCAGGTCACGTTTACTTATAATCAGACAAAACATTAACATGGTCGCCTATGGGAAAACCAACAGTGTGCTGACCCCTTAAGCCAGTTGTCACCCTTTCTTCCAGTCATGTGACTACTCCAGGGACCCAACCCAGCCAAGGCTAGTGTCAGTGGATTAGCAGTGTCAGTAAGTCAGTAGACAGGTTACAGTCTAGATACTAGACTGACAGGACTGACAGGAAACATGCATTAGCTGTGCTAAATATTCCAGTCACAATGTTTTGGAAATACCAGCAGATGATTCAAGGATTTCATTACAAAGACATGGTTATGAAACTATGAGTATATTTCATGGGTCATAGTTTACATAAAATGTATAATTACCTCTATTAAAAGAATTCACCCAATTAAAATGATACCTTGGCTTTGGAATTCCCATTGTTTAAAACTTGCAGAGCACAAATAAAGCACTCGTGTCATTTATAATTCCATGCAAAGTGTCAATTTGCAAAGACTATTGTATGCAATATTAAATAACCAGAATATTAATTAACCTGGAAAAAAAATCAATCCGTGTTTGACTATTACATATAATATTTTTATTACACCCACAACATGTCCCAGGCCTGCAGATATTTGTCCCAGGTCTGGCCCGTGGCTCACTGAGTATTTTTAGCCCAGGCGCCCCCAAAAAAGCATACCCGCAAAATTTAGACAAGGCCCGGTCTGGCCCAACCCGCCGACTGGGCCGGCCATAGACACCATGTAGACTTGACTTGTATAGCGTTTAGTATCTCATCCAAAATAAACATATTTCCAACTTCCTACATCTGGTGCTACAGAGGTGCCAAGTAATATTGCACAAAAAGCAGTTGATCTACCATGTTTCATATTGTGATGTCGGTAGATGAGGATCTGGCAAAACGAGCCTCGCGCTGCAGTCGCGATGGGGCTTGTATGAGTACCCCAGCTGGATAATTGTTCAATTATAGGGTTTATTAATTATACTTATTTTGGTGCATTTTCTCTATGCATAGTTGGCTTACAAATGAGTAGTTATTTTAACCTGTGAAAAACTGGTCTGACAGTGCTTGGTCTTTTTCTTCTTCTTTCAGATAACGTGGTAGTCCCGACTTTCAGGTAATGTCCCACGGGTCTGTTTGTTCTTTTGGTCTGGCAGTATTGAGACTATCCCAAAAATGAAGAAGAGGCATTAGGTCTACCACCAAAGCAGTAGAATTGGCATCTCTGTGTGCTAGCCTAGTTGGAAAGTTGAATCTAATACGTTGAAATGACAATTATTAAGTTGGGCTTCTGGATGGGTGTGTAAACTCAGTACGTCCTGGTTATGAGACAAACACCTAACATAGCGGCATCTGTATAAGACACAACTCCCAACACATCTCTTGTTCTTTGTGTCATGTCGTATTTCTTATTTTTCATGTCGTGTCATATTTATTCTTTTTCACATAATACCCATCAAGTAATGAGACATTGAGGTACTCACAGCTAAAAAAACACAACAAGGGAATTTATATCACAAACTTGGATTACTACAAGTCTTCAACTCGGTCTCACACACACTAAATAAATTAAATGCTTACATGATAATGGGTAATACCCTAAGGCGAACCGACCATTTCCTGACATCAGACGATATAAAGTAATGACTGAGGGGAAGTGTCGTTATGGCAAACGTCCCAGGGGTACGCCTTTGGTCCGGTACAATGTGTAGTTTTTATCAATGACATGCCTGGTGACATAAAAAGGCGAACCATGCTCTCTGCGGATGCTGCTAAATTATTTGGTGATGCTAGCAAGAATGACCTCCAGAAAGACATCAACCAGACACGGGTATTGGCTGAATGATGAGACTTAGCATTTAGGGATGTGCTAAGATATGCATGCAGAGGTGCTATGTTTACCACTTTGGTGGTAGAACTCGGGCATTTTTCATTTTCAGGATAATCTCGCGGTCTACTGCTTACATTAACTCCTTTTGTGCTGAATATCTATCACCAGACTGATATTTCATAACAGGTTTTAAATCTTCATGAACTGGATAAATTTCAGAGTTGAAAAATGACTTGTATTAAATCTAACTACACTGGCTAACTAATGAAAAAATACATTTCAATAAGTAAATATAACCTAAAATTGAAAATTTATCTGGTTCCCTTTTCTGCATGCATTCCCAATCACGACTACAGCATGAGGTTTGTGGCACCAGATCCTCATTTATCTCGAAAAGCAGAAGTTTTACTGCTTTTTATGCACTATTATTTGGCAACTGTGTGCATGTATGGAGGAACAGAGACACGGACAGGATGAGAGGCAGAATACTGGAGAAAGCACACGTTTTAGGAGAAAGTTATGGGAGGAATTGATGAGGAATTAAAATTCACCATCAAATATCATATGTTGGGGCAACATCTTTCAATATGGTAGGACTTATAAACCGAGCTTTGAATAGTTAAATAAACTGACAATATCGTTCTTGTACATGACACTTATTCGGCCTATCTTTGAGTACAGAAATGTGACCATGATCCCTATTACATATAGGTAGAAATAGCAACTCGAGGTAGACCTGTTACAGTACAGAGCCACATAATGGACACATGAACTGAGAGACTGCCTGAATGCAGCAGAGATTATATAATCCTGTGAACTGTTTCACTATTAAAGATAACAGGCTCGTAAAAAATCCATCATTAAACGGAATCCATTAAAATTAAGCTTTTTCAAAATGCAAAAACTACCATATCAGGGGACATTATTTCAATCAAATTCCATGACACATTGGTGAAAGTGTCGTGATTGCGTGTCCTTATATTGACAGTTTTCATTGTCAAAGAGGACAATTGATTTTTAAGAGGAAAATTGGGCTTATGAGCTCATATGAATGTTAGAGAAATGGTACCCAGGTCTAGATCATACACTGATGTGAGAGAATAAACGTATAATTTTTTAAGCAGTAACAACACAGTGATGAGGGCAGGTCTGGAGAGACTGTACACATGACATCGTCAAGTATAGGCGAAGGAGACTGGCTGGGCATGTACTACGTCTACCGAGGGAGAGACTTGCACATGTAGCGATGGAGTGGGTACCGGAAGGTGGTAACAGGAATACAGGAAGGCCGATTAAGACTTGGCGCAAGACATTTATGGAAGACTTGGAAGAAATGAGAATCACCTGGAATGAGACCAAAGAAGTCGCAAATGACCATACCTGATGGAGGAACCTTGTCGCCTGTCCTCCATCGAGTACGGTCATTTGCGACTTCTTTGGGACACCCGATGTCTCGAAAGGAACAGGAGGAACTAAGTTTTAGTCTAAGTAATAACACAGACACGTGCTCACATAAAATTGACAGCAAGCTAAGAAACATGTCATGAAGTGACCTAATTTTAATGCCTTCAGAGGTATGATGGCATGACTAGAAATGTTTCCAGGAAACCAGACATGAATTGCAGCGATGCTACACCATTTAAAGACACTGATCAATAAAGCCTGGAACTCAAAAAATACGAATACATTTATCTTAGGTAGAACTCATGAATTCCTACATATAAATAGGCATAATTATATATTTAAAAAAGTTACATGAACAATTTCAATGGATGAATTCCGACAGATTTCCTGCAGAACACAAATGGCATTCTAACACATGCATTTCTTCATAGCTTAGCTTACCAATTTAACATACCGAAAGGATTCTTGGCTAGAGAAGGCATCCCTCCACCATATACTGTACAACTGAAAGGCAAATGTCAGAGTTCAGCCTGCCTCTATCTGCAGCTAATACTAATTGGGTGAATGTTGCGGGCTCGAGTGAAAGACACACTATCTTGGAAGCACCCTGCCAACAGGCATTGGTGGTAAATGCATCAAGTTAATGTCATCTACACACCATGTCTCACCACAAGGACACAATGTATGTGCTTGTTAGCGACGACCTGTACCTGACGTGACCCCTATTGTGTGTCATTGACGTCCCGTGTCGCTGACACCGACGTCGACATCAGACACATATTTTGTAGAAGTCTGGTTGAGCATCAGCCGCTTAATGGTCACAGGAACAACTGTCACCTTCCACAGCAAAGTGGGTGTTAAGTCAGAAAATTGTAAGATGGAGTTTAGTAACGTTTTCGATTCCGCAGAAGATGAGCTTTAAATTGATACCTCACTCGTCGAAATATCTTCAGTAGTTTTTTATTTATTGCTAAATTGAAGCAACATTTTAAAAAGTGACGTTTTGAAAAACGAGGTCATTTTGAATCATATTGACTACAGTTTATTAATATGTAGGCATGTTAATATGAAATGTTTGCATTTTCATAGCGTGGAATTATTTGTCAAGAAAATAAAGTGGACATTGAAGGTGAGATTATTAAGATGCATTTCTGCTAAAAACGCAAAATTGGTGGGACATGACCTAGACAGCTATTTTTGGCTCGTGTGCAGAATAAGCCTAAATGATTTAATACCTGGTTCACTGTGGTGGGTCACATCTGTGCTATGAATTGAAGTGGACAGCAAATCTGTGCACTTGATCCATGCGACATGAGACCATTGTGACAGTGGACAATGACACAGACAAGGATGCGGGATGTTGGCAATGACAAGTTACAGACAAAGACCCAGCACATCTGGCAATCACAAGTTATTGGAAACATTAAGCTAATCTGAATGACCTGTAGGTTTACTACAGCTGTGCTTAATTACCTACTGGACTCCAACCACTGGTCTGCCATCAAGCCTGATCGCCAATGTATGAGATGAGATAGACCTCTAATCATTGGTGACACTACAGCCATCAGGCCGTTGGTTACTACAGGAGATAGACCTCTATTGATTGGTGACACTACAGCCATCAGGCCGTTGGTTACTACAGGAGATAGACCTCTAATCATTGGTGACACTACAGCCATCAGGCCATTGGTTACTACAGGAGATAGACCTCTATTGATTGGTGACACTACAGCCATCAGGCCGTTGGTTACTACAGGAGATAGACCTCTATTGACTGGTGACACTACAGCCATCAGACCGATAGTTACTACAGGAGATAGACCTCTATTCAATGGTGACACTTCAACCATCAGGCCTGATTGTCACTGCACATAGGAGATATACCTCCATTCAATGGTGACACAACAGTCATCAGGCCTGATGATCACTACAGGGGATAGACCTCAATTCACCGATGATACTATGACTATCAGGCCTGATGGTTACTGTACGAAGTAGGTCTCCATTCACTGGTGACACTACAGCCATCAGGCCAGATGGTCAATGTAGGAGACAGGTCTCAATTCACTCATTACGCAACAGCTATCAGGTCTGATTGTCACTGCATGAGTAGCTCAGTTCAGTTGGTTGGTGCTGTGGCACAGGTTTTAGTGACGCATCAAGTGTGGTAGCGGGTAGTCATGCTTGTCACCTCTTGCTTTCAGCTTCCACCGCTGGCAAGCTTCGGCAAAACGACAAGCCGAGTGTGTAAGTCTTGTCTGCCAGTACAGTAGCCTCTGTCTTAAAACAACACTCCCATTGTAACCACCTAGAGGTAACCGGCGGATACTGGTCACCATGAGGCACCAGGCTAATTAGATGGGGGATCTCGGAGCAGCATGGGGCCCCAGAGGTGTCATGTGCACGACCCACCAACACTGGGTATGCTCCACCAGTGTCACCAACCCATGTATGAGGCTAAGGGAGTAAACCCTGACAAAAAATCAAGTCCTTGAACAGTGGATCAGGTGGAAGAAAAGGACCCTTTCTCTCAACGGCTGTGAAAGCGGATGTAGGGCTGCAGCACAATGTTGCCTACAATCATACAGGTTCACCTTGCCCTTGTACCCAGGTAAGGCTGTTGTCTAGACAGTGTGGAGTCTACTGTGCCGTAGACTTCCCACTCAAAAAGAAATCACGCACGGGCCCTTCCATGGAATTGGTCACCTCAACGCAAGTCCTTTGGCGACCAAGTAGTGGCAACAGGAGCAGGATTGTGGATCTGGGAGCTTCTAGTCATGAAGTGGCACAAAGGCGGCAGTTACCGATAGTTGTTCTATACCTGACTGAGGCAGAAGTGTACCTCGGTGTTCATAGCTGTGTCTTAGCAGCCCTCTTCAGGATCGCTCTGCTCATCCCTAGTCTGGGGAAGGGGGTAGAAAATATGTCCCCAAAATAGCCTGCCTCACCTTAACCTGGCTGAAAAACCGCATCCAGTGGGATCACCAACTCTGCAGTCGAAAGACAACTAAGCAAACAATGAAACTCGGAACCTGGAACATTAGAATCCTTACAGACAACCCTAGCAATGTAAGACCACATCATCGCTCATGAGCTCCGACGATTAGACATAGATATAACAGCCCTTAGTGAGATGCGTATTGCAGAAGAATGTCAACTTAAAGAACATGGAGGTGGCTACACCTTCTTTTGGAAAGGTAAACCACAGGACAATCGCAGGATTCATGGAGTTGGCTTTGCCATCAAAGATGAGCTTTTGAACAGTCTCCATGAACCTCCTGTCGGAAAAAGTGAACGACTCATAACACTCAACATGAAGCTAAAAGGAAATCAGTCAGTCACTGTCATTAGAGCATATGCACCAACTCTAGACTCTGTTGATGAGGATAAAGAAAACTTTTATTCTAGCCTAGATAGAGTTCTGTCTCCTGTACTTGTTTGCTCCAAGATAATCCTGCCAGGAGATTTTAATACCCGAGTCGGAAATAATCACGACCTGTAGCCTGACACTATTGGCAAGCAAAGGTTTGGCAAAGCAAACTCCAATGGCACCCTACTTCTATCCAAATGTGCGGAACATAGTCTTGTCATTACAAACACTCTCTTTCGTCAAAAGAACTGCTACGACACATCATGGCAACATCCAAAATCTAAACAGTGGCATTTGATTGATTATGTAATATTCGTACACATCACTCGAGCTACGACTAGTGCAGATGAATGTTCGACAGATCACCGACTCATCTACAAAAAAATTGTGATCAAGATCGCTCCCAAACAATGACTCCAACACTGACAGATAGATGTTTCTGGACTAACAAACAATGACAAACAAGTTCTCTTCCATCAATGCATCAACCAAAAACTCCAGGACAAACTGGTAAATCCTACCTCTTGCAACATCTACGATGACTGGAACTCACTGAAATCC
The DNA here is from genome assembly GCA_020002185.1 of Paraescarpia echinospica. NCBI lineage: Eukaryota > Metazoa > Annelida > Polychaeta > Sabellida > Siboglinidae > Paraescarpia > Paraescarpia echinospica. The sequence goes on from CM034542.1 coordinate 15,690,722, forward strand.
ATTGTAACAAGCGCCTGTGAAGAAGTTCTTAGACATACAACCAAGAAACACCAAGACTGGTTTAATGAAAATGATGCTGAAATACAGCAACTGATTGATCACAAACGAAAAGCATTTCATACATGGCAACAAACCCAAACTCCACATGTAAGAAAAATGCACACCGTGCAGCCAAAGCGGACGTCCAAAGAAGGACCTGTGACCTAAAGAACCAATGGTGGACCAAGAAGGCTGAAGAAATACAACTCCTTGCTGATACCAACAACACTCAAGCCTTCTTCAAAGCAATAAAGACAATTTATGGTCCCTCAACTAATGGGTCAACACCACTTAGATCCAAGGACGGAAGCACTCTCCATAAGGACCAAGACAGCATTAACACTGCCTGGAAAGAACACTTTGAGGATCTTCTTAACCAAAACTCTACAGTTGACCCGTGTTTTTTTAACAATATTCCACAGCACAAGATCAGAACTGAACTCGATGAACTATGAAGAGACGATAAATGCTATTAAACAAATGAAAAACAAGAAAGCCACTGGGTCTGATGACATCCCTGCTGAAGTTTATAAATATGGAGAAGACAAACTAACATCGTGAATACATACTCTGTTTGTGAAGATCTGGCAGCAAAAACAACTCCCAAGTGACTTTCGAGATGCATCAATTATTACCATCTTCAAGGTATTGCCCTGCTCTCAATAGCGGGCAAGGTCCTAGCGAGGATCCTCCTCAACCGCCTACTACCTCTGGCCGAGGAAGTCATCCCAGAATCACAGTGTGGATTCAGCAACTCCAGGAGAACCACAGACATGATCTTCACTGTGTGTCAACTGCAGGATAAGTGTAGAGAACAGAATATTCCTCTATACATGGCATTCTTTGATAAGTAAAGCTTTTGATTCTATAAACCGAGATGCTCTCTGGAAGATTCTTCAACAGTATGGCTGCCTGGCAAAGTTTACCAACATAATTCGACTCCTACACGATGACATGCAGATAAGAATACTAAGCAATGGGTCTACCACGGATCCTTTCACAGTCCAAACTGGTGTTAATTTGTTAAACAGGGATGCGTCATAGCACCAACACTCTTCTCCATCTTTCTTGCTGCAATGTTGCAATTTACGACTGGAAAACTCCCTGCTGGTGTGCAAATAGTTTATCACACTGATGGCAAGCTATTTAACATCAGCAGACTGAAGGCTAAAACCAAAACTACATCTACCAGTGTGATTGAGCTCCAGTTTGCAGATGATGCCCAAGTCTGTGCTCACTCAGAAGAAGACCTACAGAAGATAGTAGACACCTTCACAGACGCATATGAGAGAATGGGGCTAACGTTGAACACCATAAAAACGAAAATACTCTTCCAACCAGCGATAAAACAAACAAGACTGATGCCCACGATAAAAATTCATGGTGCAGTTCTGGAAAATGTATCTCATTTCTCATATCTGGGAAGTCACCTCTCTCAGATTGCTGATATTGAATGATGAAATATAACACCGACTACAATGTATGAGGCTGTGAGCTCAGCTTATGAATCCGTGTCTGTGATAATCGAGACATTAGACCAGACACAAAACTAAAGGTCTACAGAGCTGTTGTACTTCTCGCACTCCTTCATGGAACTGAAACACGGACACCTTACAGACGACATATAAAGACCTTAGAGCAATATCATCAACGCTGCTTACGGAAGATACTGCATATCATTTGGCAGGACAGAAGAACAAACAGCAGTGTCCTAGATGAGGCTCATATGATAATGACAAGCATTGAATCCATCATCGTGCAACAACAGCTGAGATGGACCAGCCATGTATTGTGCATGTCTGACACGAGACTACCCAAGCAAGTTTTCTATTAAGAGTTGAGTCAAGGGAAGAGATCTGTAGAAGGACAGCGTGAACGATATAAAGACGTACTCAAATCCACCTTGAAAAGTGTGACATAGACCTGAACACTTGGGAATCTGAGGCTCTGTCACACACTAAATGGTGGTCTAGTATCCAAGATGGTACACAATCATTCAAAACCAACAGGTGAAGAAACATAGCCAAAAAGCGTGAGGCTATGAAAACTAGAACCATCTAAAATTTTCAAAAAACACTCTCACCACATTCTGGATTGTTGTGCTCTCAATGTGGGAAGCTGTGCCGTGCTGAGATTGGCCTGATAAGCCACCTACAAACACACATCAAATTATGACAATCCATGGAAAGATCATCTTCGCTACGAGGGATCGCTGAAGAAGAAGAAGTATTGACCATGACATCTGAACTTGATGCAGTATTTGCTCTAGTAATTGCCAATTATGCTTGAAGTATGATGCACACTGCTGTCCTCAAAGGTTGTTTTTCACAAATGTTGCTTTATAGAAGGGCTACTGTTCACAAATGGTGCTGTTAACAAGGATTGCTGTTCAGAAGGCAAGTGTTCACAAGGGAGGTTGTTAGTAAGAGCAGATGTTCACAATGGTTGCTGCTAAAACATTCAGCTCGTTTCAGGGATGGCTCTTTGCATCTCCTGTTGCATGTTCACAATGTTGCTATCAGTGGCGCGGGAACGAAGTTCATTATGGGGGGCTACTGAAGCTTCAGCACCACTGAAACATTTTCGCCACCGCCGCATACCTTCACATCTTCCTTCACGTCGTGGCTGTCTCAGTAGGTTCGACTGTGACATCGGAAGATGGCGGAAGGAGTGCTGTTGGACATTTTTTGCCACTGCACTTCTGTCATTTCAGCTTTCAGCAATGCTGTTAAAATTTTTATTTTTTATGTCACGCGACTGTTGTCAATTTACCTTCTCCGTCTTCTCTCTGCTGTCTCGGCTAAAATTATTACATCCGAAGATGGGGGAAGGGGTGCTTTGGAAAACTTTTTCACCCCCGCACTGCCTATTACTGGGACTGCCGGGGGGGGGCAAAAAGCCATGTCTGCCCTCCAACTGCACACACCTTTCAGTAAAAAAAGACACATTAATCATCTTATAAAATTTACATTTCCACCCGCCATTGACGCTCGCCACAAAAACAAACATTCACGCTCACATTTAATGGGGGGGACAGAACCATATGTCTACCCCCCCGAGAAATTCCAGGGGGGCAGCAGCTGCCCCCCCGCCACCCCTGCACATGTTCCCATGCCTATGGTTGCTATTCACAAGGGTTGCTGTTCAGAAAATTCACAACGATGGTTGTTCATAAAGGCAATTGTTCATATCAGCTTCCATTCACAATACTAGGTATTGTTGATACCTCATTTGTTGAAATATCTACATGTTGTCTGACAATATTTGCTATTAACAAGGATTACTGTTAGAAGAAGAAGAAGAATTTGTTTTATTTGACCCAGACATTTCAAATAATTCATACAATACATCCATGTCAAAAAAATTAAATAATACAAATATATAACCTTATAGTAAACATTGCATAATGTATGATAAATAACAAAAAGTAGGGTCAGGAGACTCCTCTAAGACTATGGTAGTCGCTATCGAGGAGCCACCTTTTGTGATAAAACTTTAACTGAATCAATACATCACCTAATCAAATTCCAGAATAAGAAAAAAAAACCAATAATATGTTGCATGTGTGTAGTGTGAGCAATCTTACATGCTTATTGAGTTTGTCGTTTAGGCACTGTTTTGTACTGTATCAAGTTGACAGGTGGTTGTCGGTTCTTAATTTTGCATACACATATAGCAATTTTGTCTGGTGCATGTTACTTGATAGTTTTGTAAAAAATAAAGTTTAACATACTTGGCAAATCCTTGTGAACTGTGTGTACTAAGCTTTTCTTTGACAATATCAGGAATGTTATTTAGTAAAAGTGGTAAATTATGCCTAAGGCATTTCTTAGCAAATGTTTAATTTTATAAATGTATATTTTAGTTTTGACTCTTGTATCGTGATTATGTACCTCATAGTTAAACATTATCCTCCAGTTTTGTAAATAAACTGGTAAGTCATTGTGTAAATATTTATAGTAAAATTTTAATTGTTGTAATTTAAGAATGTCATCTACTTTTAACAAGTTGAGTTTTTTGTGAAGTGGTTCTGTGTGGGAATTATAATTACTTAAGGTAATAATTCTCAGGGCTTTTTTTTAAGTTTTATTATTCTATTTGATTGAAAGCCCCACACCATGATGCAATAATTAAATACAAAAGCAAGGTACCCTTTAACTAACTTTTTTTACATACATATTGTTCCTATAGCTGACATTGCAAATGCAATCTAATGCATTTTACCCAACGCATTTCCAATATATATAAATGCATAGGTTATTATATTATAACAAATAAAAAGTTGTGTGGAAAATAAAGAAGCATTAAACAGAAAACGGATCACAAGTCTTGACACAAGTGAGTAACAAACTGCACTAAGATATATTTAAAAAAAGTTGATATAGGGAACACTGCAAATAGCAAAACAAGATATTAACTAAATATATTAACTAAATTTCGTGTCAGTCAGAAATGTCACGTGAGCAACAACTAATTGTTCACATCATTATCACCGACATTTGGTGCTATGCCTTGCTTGTCATTGGTACTTGTCCAGCTCATTCGAGGTGTATATCCTGTGAATCACGTTGTTGACATCCTTGATTATAATGTTCCCATTGTAAGTCCAGCAGTCTCTGATTTTGTTTGCCTTTTTCAACACTCTTGTTGCGTAAGCCAACTTTGAGCGCATTATTGTTAAATCTTCAGTTATGAAGATCTTCAAACTTCGCTCGGCTACTCTTTTGTTTAAGTGAAGCTCTTGACTGAAACACTCTGTCGCGTGTCTTCTCCGATTTGAAGCGGACGATTACGGGTCGCGACCTGGTGGAGGTGTCCGTTTTGCGACCAATTCTGTGTACGCGTTCAAAGTCGCTGGGCAATACAGCAGGACTGATTTTCATGTGCTCGTTGCAAATTTCGATGAGCTTTGACTCAAGGTCCTCCCCATGACCTGTCTCCTCAATGCCACTGAAACGTAGGTTTGTCCTACGGCCATATTGTTCATTGTCATCAATTTGGTTCTGGAGATGAGTAACCTTATATTCAAGCAGTGTAATTTTATTGTTTTTTCATCCAGTTGCTGTTGAAAGTTTTTGAACGTTTGTCTCAATTCACGAATCTCTTTGGCGAGTTCATCCGGAAAGAGAACCTGTTTCATTTTGTTCAGCACTGCTGAATCGTTGAGGGCTGCAATTAGTCTTAGAACTAACTGATCTTCTTGGTTGTCCTCGACATTGCTTGATCTACGCGACTTTGGCATATTGTAAGCCGACTTGCAAACGCAGTCATGCGGAACACAATAACAAGTGGGTGTCTACAGTTCCACTGTCCGGCATTGTTTGCCAGTGCCAGACGTTGTTACGTAATGCACCCTGCTACACAGGCAGGCACTGACACTGAGGCGTAATGTGCGTCGATTTCAGGCTTAAGTTATGGAACTAATAGCAGCTAAGCAACCTCTATCTAGCACTTTCACAAAGACTGAAAAGTTTAGCGTGCTCTATCTCCTTCGGTCAGTCACTCCACCACAAAAACTATGCAAAGCTCGGGACACACCAGAATACACATCTATCCCTGGGCAGCCATCTTGTCAATCTGTTAAGAAAAAAGGGCCCATTAAAGGATGCCATTCAAATAACTACTTTTGATGTGGGTTGTTACTTCTAATGGGCTGCATAGAGATATCACAGATGCGACAGGAATTTTAGTTAATGAAAATATCCTTCAGCATGTTCCAGTAATGGATATGGGAGGTATGGCACGCATTTGTCACACCCATATATAATTAATTGGCTGCGGTGTCCAGCTGGTGTACACCAATTAACATAATAGGAGATTAATCAATGCATGGGATATCTATTAATGACTTCAGGGAATAAGAAATAAGTTTTCAGTCTACATTCTGACTACACACCAGCCGGAGATTTGAAGAAATTCACAACTGTATCATATCAGACACTGTCATAGGCTGCCAGAAATAGTGTAGGGTGACATAGGCTGTCTCAAATGTTGTAATATACCGGTAACACAGGCTGCCTCAAATGTTGTAAGGTGACACCGGCTGCCTCAAATGCTCTTTGGAATATGAAGAAAACAATCTGTCGATAAGACAAGTGACATTGCTCCACCATGAAATTGACCATTTAAATAGAACAGTAATGTATATCTTGGATTAATATTTAGTGTTGCCTCTCTCAAAATATTTCAGTGCAAAGCTTTCAGATTAAGGGTCAACATTTAAAGTTCTCTCAAGAGTTGCAAAAACCTCAGTTGCACTGGCGAGACTTACCATTACATAGGAGCAGAAATGTCAACCATGATCGGCCGGCCGGCTGACCATTGTGTGGTTATATCGATCTTTCTTTATTTATAAGAAATGAACACTAACCTAGCACTTAAAAGAAGAATTCAATCGACTGCGATGCTACTGTAACATCTTGCGCATTCCCAACATGGACCATGACATCGACATAGGCAATACAATCAGTCAAAACATTAGGCAATATGGAGATCTCCTGTCTACTGTAATACAACACAAGCTGAGATGGCCACGTCACAAGATCTACCGCCGATATACCATCCTTCACACAGTAAGGGGTAGGAATGAGAGGGGGGGAGGGAGGAAGGGAGGCATGGAGGGATTGACAGACGGAGCAAGAGGATGGGAGGGAGGGAGGGAGGGAGGGAGGGAGGGTGAGGGAGGGAGAGAGGGAGGGAGAGAGGGAGGGAGACAGGGAGGGATAGGCAAGGAGAGAGGGGTGGATGGGGGAAGGGACAGACAGATGGAGCGAGAGAGGCAGGGAGGGAGAGTGAGAGAGAGGGAGGGTGAGAGAGGGAGAGAGGGAGAGAGAGAGAGGGAGAGAGAGGGAGAGAAAGGGAGAGAGAGGGAGAAAGTGGGAGGGAGAGTGAGAGTAAGAGGATAGTTTGAGGAGAGGGGGAGAGGGAGGGGAAGAGGGTGATACGGGGAGAGGGAGATGGTGTAAGGGATAGAGGGGGAGAAAAAGAGTGGGAGATAAGTGGGAAGAGGAGAGGAAAGAGAGGGGAGGAGAGATGGAGAGAGAGATAGTGGGAGTGAAAGTGAGTCAGAGTGAGAGAGAGAGAGAGAGAGAGAGAGGGGAGAGGACAGAGGAGAGAGGAGAAGAGAGTGGAGAGGAGAGAATTAAGAGAAGGGAGAGAGGAGAGGGAGAGATGAGAAAGGAGAGTGGAGAGAGGAAAGAGGAGAGAGTGGCAGGAAGAATTGGACACAATATAAAGGAATGGACAGACTGGACATTAATGAGACTCAAGTGGCAGAAAGGGAAAGTCAAATGTTTGTCCAGAGATCATCAGAGAGCGTGTCCTGTTGACCACCCAAGGTCATAAGATAAGTGAAGAACGATAATTACATTACCTGTTAAATGCCATGCAAATTGCACTGTCTACTGTCTAAACACACATGTTGATGCAAACTGAAAACGTTATGTCAATGTGACATATGCTGACCATTGACATTTGCTGAATGTCTTAATAGACCAACAAAAGTGGCAATTTAGGTTGCAGCATCTTTTATTTATTACTCAATTTATGGCTGCAGCAATTCTGCCTGCAGCCAAACAGAAGCACATAGAGTGTGGCTGCCTTGGTCTAAAACAAACCAGTTAATCATCAATGAACAAACACAAATATACAGTGGAAATACGCAATAGAACAACAATTTTTTTTAAATCACTGACTATAGAAAACATTATGTAAAGCTATACAACTTCTGTTGAGATTTATGAGTCTTCTACAATGCAATCTTCATATTTAATGCCTGTTCCACACAAAACATCATGTCATGCTGGTTCTTGGAAAATACCTGTTTTATTTACCATGTTTTGGCACGCTAAATCTATTTAAATTAACAAACAATTTGGTTAATTATGTCAGCTCCATACAGAGCGCACACAGACCAACTCTTCAAGAAGCTTTTTACCAATAAGAAAAATATACGAATACATGAATGTGCTGTTTATGTACAGAATCGTTAAGAATACGTTTCCGCTGGTTATGACAAGGATGTTCATTAAAAATAACGAATTACATGAACATAGGACACGCAATGCAGAATTACTACATGTACCAATTTCAAAAAGTAAAACCATTAGATATCGAGATGTTAAATTATGGAACTATATGGCGACAACAGTGGACTGTAATTGTAGTTATGCATTAGCAATGTTTAAACATCATCTCAAGAAATTTTTGCTAGTAAATAATATTAATGACTTATATAAATAGCATTCTTTGTTGCAATTTTAAATGAAGTATTCTTGAAAATAGTATTGCTGTGATTTATGTTGCTGTTTTTCTTCTTTCTTCAATCACTCAAATTGTTATCTTACACCATGAAATTTACCTATGTATCACACGTATTGTGAGGGCTAATCAGCCACTCGTGGCTTTATACCCTCATTACAGAAACCATGGCAATCTATGTATGTAATTGATTGGAATGTATCACAGTTTATGTAATAAACTATTATTATTATTAAAGCATAACTGAAATCATAATATTAGATAAGAATGTCCCCCATGTAAAAAAACTCACAACAGAAATAGCCATAGATTCAATAACAACTGTCTGCTGTGACGGTAAATATTCAAGATCGGTACTAAACATAGAATACTGAAAGATCAACTGTCAGATTGCTGACTGATTGATGAGCAAACAAGAACGGTCACATTTAAACATTAAACACGCCTGGGAATTTGTACATGGGAAAATGTAAGCTAACATAAGATAAATGCCGGGCCCAGCTGCTTGAAAGCATCGAGGCATATCAGATGGACAACAGTAGACCTTCAGTTGGTGGTTTGTTATTTATTCGACTGCATGGCAGGAAAATGTTTTTTAGAAATATATCAAACTGCGGCTTTCTGTTCCTCATTTGTTTCCATAATGTTCTTAATGTTAGAATAAATGCATTGAAGGTAAACTCTCAAACAAATTGCATGTAATAACCCTGAATCATTGTTCACTGTTTAAATGTTATGTCTGCGAAATGTTCAAATTGCAAACAAAACATTCAGTAACACAGTTAGAAAACAGCCACAAGTGACACTTTTTGTGAAGGCAGGCAACTGTATCTATATAAGAAGTTAGATAGCCACTGACCACTCCTGACCGCAAATTGGGACAAAATATAACCGATTCAGTGGAATTCCTGCTAATAATTACCACACCTGGCTGATTACAGGTAATAACAAACAACTTCACTTTAGTAACAGAAATCAGGCTGGTTAAATGTATTTTAATAATAATAAATCATCTTTTATATAGCGCCCCATCCAAATAATTGTTCTGGGGTGCTGTGCAATGGTTATTACAAATAACTTAATAACATATAAAACCATAAATGTTTAAAATACCAATGTGCTAAAATCATAAGGTAAGGATGCAAAGTGACCTGCATAACTGGATAATCATCCATACTATGTGTTCAAGAGCAGGTTTATTTGTCTTGCCTGATCATATTTTCTTGTGCACTCACATTCTTCAGATAGACCGTGTAGCTGGAAGCAATGTACAGCTGTATATGCTCGTAAACTATGCAGAACTGTAATATTATAATGAACATAATCTTGGGTGACATAATTATGTCATGGAAACAGGAGCTGGGATATATGTGAAAAAAAGAAATACTAAGTAGAGTGCTAAGAAGGCACCATGACCTAGCTGTACATTATACATGATGAAAGGTGATAAAAAGATCTGTAAATCTAATGACTCCAGCCTCATCATAACTGTGAGCACACTTGTTCATAGTAAAGCTTACCAAGAGTCTTGACGGAATCTTGGAAAGAGAAGATGTCTTGCCACCATACACCGTACACCATACACGCACATACAATTACACAACTGAAAGGCAAATGCCAGAGTTCAGCCAGCCTGTATCTGCAGCTAATACTAACTGGGTGAGTTGCAGGCTCGAGTGAAAGACACGCTATCTTGGAAGCACTCTGACAACGGGCAATTGATGGTAAATGCATCAAGCTAATGTCATCTGCACACCATGTCTCACCACAAGGACACTGTATGCACACGTACATGGGCATGCATGTGAGCGTGCATTCATGTGTCTGTGTGTTTCATGCATGATCACACACATTATGATGCATGCCTGCGTTGGTATTGCATTGAAATAATGCCATGCAATATAAATTTATGTGATTATAATACGTCATTAAATTTAAACATATGAACACATTTTAAATATAATAGTTCTCAGATATCTGGCATAGAATGGAGCTAAATGCCTTGATGCAGGAAGCTGCTCAAGTAGAGATGGTCACACGGTGTAATTAACAATGACATACCATGGTGTGGAAGACTGGATATATGCTATTGTAAAGCATGTGTTCAATTATTCTTTGTTTAGTTTTATATTACATCGACACAGCATTTATTGTTATAACTGGCAAAAATGCACATCATTTGGACAACACAGCCAACATATACTGGCCAAACCAGTTTCTGCAAAGCGTAAATCGAATATGTTGCACACACTTGTTGGTTTTTGCGAATTATGTTCTGTGTTGCGAACAATTATGTACCCTGAAACCACTAAGAATCCTTGACATCCAGGGAATTAAAAAAGGGGTTATGTTTCATTCGAGGGGGTCATAGATTAATTGTTGAAAGTTTGGTGGCTGAGGTGCAAACTGTCCAGGAGGAAAATGTTAACATATTAGTAACAATATCAATACAAGCTAGCTCCATTATAGTGAGATAATATCAAATAGGTTATGATCCACCCACGGAGCAACAAATCAAGGGTATCAGTTATCAACACTATGGTGGTGACATCTGGAGATGTGATCGCCACTCAATTATCTCAGGTAGGAGAATCGCCCTTGAGAAAAGCATAGCATACTGCAAACATGTAAGTAAATAACGTAATAAAATATCGTTCTCTTTATAAAATTACGTCGCCAATGGATCAAGAAAGTGAACAAATGCAGAAACGGGCAAGTGGAAGAAGTACTAATAGAATGCTCCAATGTTAGCCTAAAACCTGTTTTGATATGGCAGACAATGGGACTGCAGACAATTCTGTACTAACAACTGATCATACACTATAGCAATTCTGTACTGACAGTAGCAATTGCTCAGATACTATAAATAAGGAAAATTAAGAAGATAAAAGAAAACAAATCACCTGGAGTTGACTGGATATCACCGAAACTGCTTAGGGAAATTCTAGAGCAAATCAGTACACCACTTGCTCTATTCTTTAACTTGTCACTTAAAGAGGGAATCATTCCATTAGAATGGAACAAAGCAAACATTACGCCATTATTTAAAAAGGGATCAAGGTGCAAGACAGAGAATTACAGACCAGTTTGTTTAACATCAGTGTAACGCAAGTGGGCCACAGGGATCAATGTTGGGACCTACCCGGTATATTATTCTTGATATATATATAATATATATATACATATATATATATATATATAAATATATATACATATATATATATATATAAATATGAATTGGATGATGATATATTTCAAGCGAAGTGCTGAAATTTGCAGACGATACAAAAGTGTTCAGAAAAGTTAAAACAGATGCAGGTAAACACACTTTACAAGATGATCTAGCCAAATTAGTCAAAACATCTGAAAAATGGCAACTGTTATTCAATTTTGGGAAATGTAAATGCATTCACATAGGACATGGTCATGTGGACAAAGAATACATAATATTAGGTAAAACAGTAAAGGAAAGGATTTAGAAGTGACAGTTTGTGCTGACATGAAAGTGTCTGAGCAATGTGGAATTACTGCTTCAAGGGTAACCAAATACTAGGGCTAATTAAAAGAAATATCACATATAAGGACACACAGCTGATTGTACCACTGTACAAAGCAATAGTTATACATCATTTGGAATATTGTATACAAGCATGGAGGCCATATCATAATGACATAGATAAGCTAGAAAGAATACAGTGAAGAGCAACTAGCTAATTCCTGAACTGAAAGATCTTAGTTATGAAAGACGTCTATTAGAATGTGGGTTGACAACACTAGAGACTAGGAGACTAAGAGGAGACCAAATATAAGTTTTTAAAATATTGAATGGTTATGAAGATACTGATGGAACTATTTTCTTCAAACTTAAAGAAGGCAGTAGAACCAGAGGACCCACTGCGGCATTAGTCAAAGAACACTGTAGATTAGATGTGAGAAAATACTCATTCTCTCAGAGGACAATAAATGACTGGAACAAATTATTTGATGATTGTGTTTATGCTAGCAGTGTGAATATATTCAAAAATAAAATTGACAGCTATCTGGGGAGGGCTGGCTATATGTAGTTTGAAAATTGTTGGATTCTCGATAAGCAAAAGGCGTCCTTGTCCGCATGCTGCCTGGGGCTTGTAGCTCTGGACGGCAATCTTATTAGATCTTGTTAAAAATAGCAATTTTGTACTAACAACTGATCTGATAGCGTAGCAATTCTGTATCAGTAACAACTGACAGGTACTGTAGCAAGTCTGTATTAATATACTACTATAAAATTATGATAAACCATAATAAGTTTGTCCTAACAATTAGCTGATTGGATATTATAACAAATCTCTACTACCAAGTGACGTGACATGTCAGGTCTGTAGTAGTAATTAAAGTGATGAGTTACTATACTCTATTAATTAGTAATGAAATGCTGTATCAAATTTGCACCTAGAAAATCATGTTAATATTGCATTACAGTATTAACAACAAAGATGATGTACTGTACCAATACTGTTCAGCAATTGCACAGTAGTAAGTCAGGAGATACTACTGTCATTCTAAACAAGCAAGTGTTGAAATACAATAGCAGATTGGCATTACGACATAAAAAAATGATTATGTTCTTCATACGTGTAACAAGATGCTACAGTAATCATGTTTTACAGACATGGAATGAAATACAGGCTATACCACTATAGCAATCATGTTCAACAGAGCCCAGACAAGTAATGAGATACTATTGTAATTATGTTCTGTTGCAATTCTGGACAAGTAAATTACAAGAGGCGTCAGGCCGGATTCTGCACTACAAAGCCAGGATAAGAAATCGACCTACCTTGGCACAAGTTGATGTGTCCACCGGCTGGAATCACCGAATTCCGATCCAAAAGGTCAGCCAGTCCAGCCACAGCAACTGGACACTGTCTTCTGCAGTAGAGGGGATCTTGCTTACAGCGCAAGCTGTGACCACATGCCACGCTGATTGTCAGTCGACTCATGAAACAGTCTGACCGATGCGCCACAGTCAACGTTCAGACATCAGCCTGTGTTTGCGTGTGGGGGGGGAGGGGGTGTTGCAAAGTGCTAATTATAATAATTACTCCCAATATATTCCCAGCATGTTTCCTGTTGGATAAACTACGTAACAACGCGAGCGGACACACATAGACGTTGTGTGATGTGTCTTGTGTGTGTGAGTGTTATGGCAGAGGCAGGTTCCTAGATCTAATAAGTCCCTCGCCGTCCTTGCACCGATGTTGCACTAATTGCGTCCAGGGCACTCTCCCTGAACGAGCGTGTCTCCATGAGTGGTCTCTCCGTGGTATCACCCTCACTCAACTGTCCGTGACAGAAAACACTGGACAATCTTGCCGGCCAACACCATCCACTACTCGAGCCTCCATCGTCCAAGAACCAATCAACTCAAGGGGGATAAAAATCAATTTTTGGGAAACGCCTGCCTGGCCTATACCTTGCCACTCACTGAGTCTAGCTTTTGGCAAAATCAGAGGACCCTGCTTTTCTGAATAATGTATGTAACTTGTCATTTACAGGGAAGACACGTACATAATATTATATGTCCCCACTATCACGAGAACTCACAGTCTATAACCATCACCTCATGCACATCTCTATCATTAGACACAAACTGGCCAATCTAACTGACCTGCAGCTGTCATAGGTCAAATGGGTATCTGGCATAATTGGGTATAATTACACAGTGTGAAGCATAACAAGTCAATCACCAGTCTGTTTATCATGCACTCTCAACATGGCAACAATACTGAGTACTAGGAGTAAATGTTTAGAAGTACAGTAGATGCAAGGGAATGTGTTACTGCAGCTGTGTCTTGTGAGGCCTGCTGCATAAGACATGCTTTAACTGCCTGCACTCTGTCCACACTGTCTGAGTGCCATGTCATGGGTCATGCCATGTTAAATATTCATGAATACGTGAGAGGTGTTTGGCAATGTTGTCAAATAGACTAATCAGGCATGCACAATTACAGTCCATGGCCCCTGCAATTATGGCAGGCTGCACATGCACCTGTTGTGTGAACGTGCACATATATGGATGCTACGTCTAATTTGTTTGAGATGAGCAATTAAGAAAACCGTACAGAGTGGGTTTCATAGATAACAAAATTGTGACCCGACAAACCAGATATTTTAAATTGCTGGACTTAACAAAAGAAACATTTATTGTAATGTTATAGTGAAAGTTAAGCAAAAATGTTTTATTCAATAAGTACTATAATGCTGAATATCATTAAAAAAGGTATAGAGCATTCAAACTTGATATCTGTAGCACATGCTCTAAATAAAATAGATAACACTACAAGTGCATTAACCAGCTTGTATACACTCTGTAAACTAGGCCGAGTGAAACCAACCTTTATGAAAATTAACCCACAATAATGTGTTTCATATGTACACGTAAGTTGCATGATAAACTAAACTAATATATAATTTTGTACTAATCTCAAATATAGCATACATTTTAGGTTATTTATTTGTTGATCTGACTATATGACACAGCCACAAAGATGGAACCTAATGTGTGTGTGTTTGCATGCATGCATGTATGCATGCGTGTGCATGCATGTGTGCATGTGTGTGGTTGTGTGAAAGCAATCTTAAGAACTGTGATTTTACCCACACATGTTCATAAATATTAATATTGATATACACAGTATAGGTCATGCAATGGACATTCATGTACAATTGCATGCATAAGACATGTGCATGCGTGCACATACACCATAAAGAACACGCACTCACGTAGATGTCTTCAGACATGCCCACACACACACACACACTCACTGACATGTTTTTTGTGTGCGAGTATTAAATGTATTAATGTACTAAAAATAGTTTACTGACTCACGAGTCTTGAGAGAATTACGATTACTCTTGTGAGACATCTTATCTGTTGGATGCATTCCCTGCCCTGGTCATGTTTCTGGGCTGTTACCCAGGACTTCTGTCGCCTCTTCTAATGTTCCTACAATCAACAAAATCAAGAGTGCAGTTGCCAAACAATAAAATTACAAAACTGTTTTGTTTTAATTTGTTTCAAGTTAGACCCTGTGTCTTTTGTATGTTGTAATGTACAAGTATACTCGATTTAATTCGTCTTTCTAGGTGGTGTTTCTGCAATTGAGAACTTCGTCTTACATTATGTATATTGCTCATATTGCCAGGGACACACATAAACCACTGTCACACACACATATGTGCACATGCATGCACTCCCCGAGTAAAAAACAAGTGCAGACACAAACACTTACAGGCCCAACCTACCATCATCTCCCAGTAGGCCAACAAACTACTTTCTATGCATTAGACTTGTATAAAAAAGCAGAATACAGACAAGTTTAAATGACTGTACAATTGTACTGCTACTGTTAATAATACGTAGATGTATCCAGATAAGAGGTCAACAACAAAGTCTAAACATCATGTCTGTCCAATATTATTATAGTAATTCACCTTGTGAGGAATTAATGTTATTTAACAAATGTACATGAGAGTGTGTAACTCATCAAAGCAGCCATGCGGAGAATACGTTTCTGGCACATTTCACAGAATGTATACCTTTATAGTTACACCCTATGGAATTTGCTGCAGCCGAGATATGTTGGTTTATTGGTGTGAATCCAATCATCCCCATGATTGCCAGTCTCCACTGACGCACTGAGGCATCGCTGGAACACACTGATGCAAAGAGAACACTTTACACATCCAATATCTGATGCACACATTACTGTTGCTTTCTCAAATACAATATCATTGATTATCAGTCTGATTACAACACTGAACAGAATTAGCTTCCAGTCCATTAATGTCTTGTAAGCCAAGCCGAGGAGAGCCGTGTTCCATCAATAACTAAATAGATGTAATTTGAAGGACCGCCCTGGCACGTGCACAGAATCATTTCATCTTTTGAGGTTGTGACAACAAAACAAAATGTTGCAACATCAATAATGTGTGCGTGTCTTGTAAACATTTGTTATTATGTTATATATAATGCGGTGTTCAAAGAAGTTTAAATTACAGATATTTGTTTGTTACAATAAAGTATACATTAATTACAGTTATTTCTTACGATGAGGTATATCATTACTGACAATTGTTGTGACCAGGTGCATCATAACAGAGATCGGTTTGATGCAACCAGGTGATCACTACATGCAAACAGATGTTTACTCTGCCGAGATAGTTATTATAGACAGTTGTTTGCAATGAACAGGTGGTCATTATAGGCAGAATTTTATTTATAATGAAAAGGTAGTCATTATTGACAGTTATTTGTAATGAACAGATGGCCATTATACAGTTTGTATTGAACAGGTGGTCATTATAGACAGTTTTTGTGTGATGAACAGGTGGTCATTATCTAGACAGTTGTTTGCAATGATCAGGCAGTCATTACTGTAGTTGTTTGTAATGAACAGGTTGTCATTAGACAGTTGGTTGTAACGAATAGGTGGCGATTATAGACAGTTGTTTGTAATGAACAGGTGGTCATATGGACAGTTGTTTGTATTGAACAGTTGGCTATTATAGGCAGTGGTTTGCAATGAACAGGTCAGTGCCGGTGGTTATTACCAGTTGATGAGTTATTTGCTATGATCAGAGTAATCCCCTGTATGGCCATTATACATTCAAAGTTTAATCAAGAGTTTAGTCAACTGGTTGTACTGATACATTCTCTTAGAGCTTTCCGAGATATTATAATAATAAAAAGGGACCACTCGCAACGTGTCGTTACTTGTCATGCACGAGATTTGGGTGGTTATCTACCCACTGTGTGGCGCCACTGTTATATAACCAATGGGCCAACTGTAGTTTCGCTTAACCGACTCTCGCTTGGCTGCGTGACTTTGCCGGGAAGATAGTCTGGTTCAGAATCGCGTTTTGATTGCTCACCGCCAGTTAGCACATCTATCCCCCAGAATCTTTATATAACGAAATGAAATTACGATATATAGTGCCCAAAATACTATTATATAAAATAAAATGAATCTTAAACTAAATGAACATAAACAACAGTTTCGAGTACTCTACGGGATTCGAACCGAGGACCCTGAAAATAGTTGCTTGACATGCTACCGACTTAGCCACCAAGATCAGCATGCTTTGGTTGTACTTTGACGACTAAATATATTAGTTAGCAGTCTGACCATTGCATGCGACATCGATTGCACTTTGTTTAGTTAAATTTGTCTTTGTTTGGTATTGATTATATCATGCTTATTCACACTTAGTCTTTTGTTTCTGCTCGAACATAAGCAAAGAATGTCAATACGAAATTTTTGACAGCCACGAGAGCTGCCACCTAGTGAATATGCATATGATTAAAAGGCACTAAACTACAAAAAAAGTTTAATGTCGGTTTATTTTGTGTGTGACATGTTTCAATATATAAGTTTAATGTTGAATAGTTGTTATAGTATAGTATTATCTGATAAAAGCATATCTTTATTTAATTTGTTACTTCATAGTTGGCCTGAGAGCCAATCATCGTCTCTACCCGAATCTGGGTAAAGCCCCCTACTGGTAACAATGGCAGAGCCTTAATGTTCCTGGCAGTAGTGAGTGGCGAAAAGGTGCTGCCACCTCACGGCGCCTGGGTAATCGAGGTTAGGCCAACTCATGTCATGGGCCAAGTGAGACCAATATTGCAGTAGATTATTGCTAATAAAGACATGCAGCAGTACGCCGTGTATCCCAATAGAAATTCGTCCAATATTGGTGACTGTCCCATAGTGGATTCATACACAGCGATTCAGCAAACTTCTGAACAGACGGTGACTGAGTGAGAGTGAGACTGTCCGACTCTGTCAGGCCCAGGGTCTGTGACAGTGTGTGAATGTGACTGTGAGACACGACGCGTTTGACGGTTTGTTGCGTCTTTCATTCTTTGTTTGTCACTTTGAGTCTGACTTTGACCTGTTTACTTTATTTATAAATTAAGTTTTGACAGAAAATGACAGTTGTTAATAATAAAATAATAACTTATGTTCATAATGTGAAATAAATTTGCTATATTTCCACCGGTTACTCCTGAAACGTATTACGAATGTCTGCGAAGTTACCAAGTCCACCACCTAGTGGCTAGTAGTGAGAATGCCAAGAGTAGGCAATGGTGGCGCCATCGCACGGCTCTTGGCCATGGTAATTTAATAATAAAAATCCCAAGGGCCAGGTTATCACCAACACGACAGTGAACACAATATTGAAATAAAGCAGTATTTATGCATCGTTAGGTTTCTCAACTATGAATCTGGCTTAATATGTAGTTACATTTTGAGGAAATATAGAACCTGTTATAATTTGGTTAAGTAAACTCCATGGTTTCGCGTCGATCTAGATTGTTTCCCGCACCAGCAAAATTTTCGTAAACAAATATCACGACGACACGTGCTCATAAACGTGTAACGATCGATCTCATTCAGTTATCGCTATGATAAGACCCAATCAACATAACTGTTACAAATTACATTGGCTACAGCGTTTCTTCAGTCGGGTTTGTTTGAGGAATTGAGCTGAGTGATTTTGATCGTTTACAAGTGAAACGTAATTCAAACTAATTTTGCGTGCACTGAGTAAGTTACTAGTAATAGGTAGCACGTATAATATTGCATTATTGCTATTCAAAACAATTCCGTTGGCCGTGGCGTATGTGTAGCACTGTAACAGTGTATGTTACACTGAGTGTAAGTCTGTAGGCTGCACTGCCGTGTAGCCGTAGCCGTAGCCGTAGCGCAGGTTGTGCCTGTAGCCTGTAGGCGTAGCTCTAGCGTGGTTGGTTTTATTTTGATTTGCTGGGAGCCCGGGAGGGGATGAGAATGGCCCTGCCTGAGGCTGAGGCTATGTGCTTTTAGACAGTGGAACTGTATGATTGATAGGTTCTCCGTCATGACATAAGCATGATAAGGATTTATAAAAGGGCGGCTCAGTGTTTTACGAAAAGCGGCAATTTCTATATTTTCCCACTTTTTGCTAAATATCCAACTGCATACAACACACCCCCATCCCCATGCCGCCGGCCTTGGGCCATGGCTGCTGGCATTGCCATTGATCATAGGCGGATCCAGGTGGGCCTGGGTGTTCTCTTGGGGTGCACACACACCATTTAAGTGCCCCCCAGACCTTAGTAATTTGACATGCCCGTAGACCTTTTTAGATGGGCCCAAATGAGCATGCCCCCCTAGACCCTTTGAAACATGCCTCCGTTCACCCATTCAGGTTACAATATGAGCTGAAGTTATGCCGACATTTTCAACAGCACCCCCCCAATCTTCCAATGTGACTTGAGCCAGCGAGCCAGCAGAGAAGCTGAAGAAGAGCTGAAGGTACGACCGTGCAGCAACGACGGCAGTGCAGCAGCAACAAATGTTCTACACCATTTGGTTCAGCTGCTATTGGAGGTTTTTGTGCCCCCCTAAACTACCTTCTCTTGGTCAGCCCCTGTTAACTGAGATGCACCAAAAAAAAACACCTGCATGTACTCCCCTGGCCCTGGGCTAGATCTAGCCCTGGCCTAAGACCTAGTATAGCCTAGGAGCTTGCTCAAGCCAGTCGACCAAGGCTAACCAAAATATAGAGCTACGTACACTCCCATTGATACTTAAAACTGCACCACAAACCCCTTAGTTATGCAGGGTCAGGTCAGCCGGAATTCACTTTGCATCAAACCCCCAGCCTAGGGCGGACTACACAATGAAGACTGTATGATTGAGGGAGAAGCCTATAAACTTGAATCATCATGAACTTCACTCTAAAGGCATAACTCTTAGGTTAGTAAAAAACGTCAGATATCCATAGATTTGTTTAAAGAATATAGTAATTTAGAGCTTAGTAAATCTGCAATTATAGAAGACTAGTTAATAGAATATCAGTCACAGATTCCATATAGAATTCAATAAAATTTTCCATAGAACAATATCTGCAATAATCTTATACGATAATCTATGTGATAGAAAACTATAGAAATTAGTATATTATGTACATATTTTGTAGAATTCTATATAGTTACCGAGTATAAAGATTATAGAAAGCCATCCATAAAATCCTATGTAGAATAATCTATAGATTGGTAGGGATAGTATGTCTATATGAATGCTTTTTATGTAAAATCTCCCCCTGACCCAGGCACAACTTCTAGCATAAACATGTCTGATATATATATATATACTCTGATATGATAAGAGTTTAAAAAATAATGTCACATACTTCAGGAGGTTGTCAGGGAGGCAGGGGAGATGGATCATGGTATCAGCCTTCATCCCGATTCATGCAGTCTTTTCCGGTATGCCCATGCCATGCCCATGGGCATGGGTCAAGACTCAAGAAGGCTTCTTTTATACTACATGTTCACCAGCCGTACCCCTGCAGCTACAAACGTGGTCGTCTCCAAGTCTACCATATGGTTCTTTTGGGTAAATGTGCAGCTAGGAGATTGGACTGGTTAACTCAAAGAATGCATCTGGATCCATAGGATGAAAGAAAACATGAACTGGGATGAAACCTTTGAAGGCCAGTACTTATCGTTTCCCCCACATTTGGGACAACCTACTGCAGAGGGGTCACCCAGAAAATAGCCATCCAAACCACAGCCATGGCCTGGGGGAGACACTCCTGACACTGCTTCACTGCTGCTACCAATCTTACGAAGCTCTTCGAAAGTATTCTTTAATAATTTATTAGTGTCTGTTAGACACAATATCCATCTGCATAGACATGCATATATGCACTGATGCATGCATCAATACATGCACGCACACACGCACGCACGCACGCACGCACACACGCACGCACACACTAACAAATGCTTCACCATCAGAACAAATATACAGAATAGTATTCCTAATGGCAGCAGTAATAGTGGCAGTAGTTGGGTGAACCTTTAACCTTGTCCATACAATGTGGTGGTCAGCTTTCAATCAGTGTCTGTCCATTAGTCTTGTGATTCAATTCCTGGTCCACTTCAGCCCCTACATTATTCCCTATTTTGATGTGTCAGAGCTAGGAACCTGATGCATCGCTGAGTTGGTTAGGCAAGAAAACCAGCAAACGTGACGTAATGCATACAGCCAGTCAGACATACAGTGGAACCTTGCTTTAGGGTCACCTCGGTAATACAGCCACCTCTCAAGTAAGGTCACCCTTGGATGGTCCCAGATTATATATGTAGCAGAAAAAGAATAGGAAATATAATCCAGCCAATACGGTCACCTTTTGTTCGCACTTCAATGTTGTCATTACTTGTACAACAAAACAAACACATATTTAAGGGGACGATGTGTTTTATCCATTGGTATTTATCTTATGGACGTAACCTACAAATTTGTAGCACAAGACTCTCAGACAAAATGGTACTCGGAAGATAACACAATTTTAAAAATCAGTATAGAATCTGTAATATTAATGATTAGCAGTAAATTATGAAAGTGCCTTAGTACATGTTGTTTATGTTGCAATATTAGCCACACCTGTATCTCTTACGTATGTATACCTTGTTCTCTGCTGTCCGCTTCTTTGTATTCCGAGTGCTAAAGTTGTTGAATAATCGTATATTTTCTACTTCTGCATTGTTGTCATTGCTTGTACAACAAGACAAACACGTAGTAGATATGGGCACACTGTTCATGTTTATGAGGAGAATGTATGTTATCCATTGGTATTTATGTTATGATCATAACCTGCACGTTTTTAGCACAGGACACGCAGAAAAAATGGTACTCGGACGATAACACAATTGTGAAAATCATGATTAACAGTAAATTGAGAAAATGCCTTAGTACATGTTGTTTACATTGCACTGTTAGCCATATGTTTATACATGTATACCTTGTTCTCTTCTGTCCTCTTTGTTGTATTCCGAGTGCTAGAGTTGTGGAATAATCTTTTTTTTCACATTTTCTTCACTGTAGTCGCCATATTTAATTACTGTGATATGTTAGTGCATTTTAAACTGTCTCTACACTATTTGCTACACTGGACAATGTCTGCAAATAAATAATTTCATTGTTTGGGCTATAACTCGGCATTACTCGAACATTAAACCAATTTTATTTAAAAAGTTTAACAAATATAATAGATGTACTTATATATAAACAAAACATTATAAATCGGCAACACTTTGGTATGATAACGTTTTTAACTGTCCATCATATTGTCTACTCAGTGTCTATCACGTTGTCTACTCAGTGTCTACCACATTGTCTACTCAGTGTCCATCATATTGTCTACTCAGTGTCCATCATATTGTCTACTCAGTGTCCATCACAATGTCTACTCAGTATCCATCACATTGTCTACTCAGTGTCCAATGTCCACCACTTCGTCTACTCATCATCATCATCCTTTTCCTCCATAGCATGACATTTCTTTATAACTTCTATTTCACGAGGCTTGAAGGTGAACCTTGCCTATCGCCGTAGGAGGTGATACCACCTTGATGATGTCTGAGGCTTCCACAATCCCAACCTCAAGCCTCCCACATTTCCAGTTTCCTTGAGTGAGGGCCATGTATGTTACTTCAAACATGCGATCGGTTGTGGTACGCAGCACCTGGGCCATGTACCATTTCTTGTTAAATTGAACGGCCAACCAACTGTCTACCACCACTTTTTGTACTCCCATTTCCGACTCCCTTTCTTTAACTGCACCGTGATTCTCTTCATTTTCATTCACTTCTATCCCCTTCACATCAACCTCTTTCTCCTGCACCTCCTTTTCCTTTGCTGCATTCTCCGTGACTTCTGTCTCCTGCACCTCAATCCTCTTCACATTCACCTCTTTCTCATGCACCTCTGTTTCCTTGTCTGCCACTGATGTCTCTCGAATAATCATGCATGGACCCACTGGCATGATCGTATGTGAATGTATGATGCCCGGCACTACCATCACCTTCCATGACTCTAGCCTACCTTTTGAATGTTGTACCTCATTGCGGTCTTCACTTCTCTGAGCCTGTTGCAGAATTCACCGCTGTTGGTGATGATCTTTCCACAGTTGATGAGATGACAGCCTTTTTCTTTATATGTTGGCCTGTTAAAAAGACAAGACAAAGCAAGTCAGCACAATGCAGTATTACTATTACCAGCGTATTGTGTTATCGACCATGGATCACGGTTATCGACCGTGGCTCCCTCTAGAAAGCACTAAATTATAATTTGACCAAAATAACCTCTCCACAGTGTGTGTAACATACACAAGCTTGCGATAGAATGCTAAACTTTTACTATTTTGCAGACTATTTGGTATGACAGCTGTTTCCAAATCCTAATAAATCAGGAAATAATGTATAAATTCTACCGAAACCGATCTAATGCCAAGCATAATGGTAATTAATGCACTTAATGAGTCAAATTGGACAGGAACATATATTGGCTATCATATAACACACACACACAATGGCATATTAAGACTCTATTTCACACAATGCCTTTCTTAATGCAGTATTACTATTAACAACATACTGCGTTATGATCTGTGGATCGTTGTTATCGACCGTGGCCCCCTTTTAAAAAACACTCATGAAACATTGTATCCCGCAGTATTATAGCTCATGCGTTATGACGTGGTCATCATCAAGAGGCACATATAACATCAAATTCGAGCACTATCACGCATAAATAACGTGTATGACTGTTACAGTAGATCAGAATAGTCTAGCATGGTCTTTAGTAAGAATAAAAATCTCCTACTATTCTTCAAAAGTTTGTGTTAAAATGAAAGAAACAAGGGCCCAGGTGATAAAACTTCCCCAAACCTGAGTCGGCGGAGAAAAAAACAAAAGGTACATCTGAAAAATAGCAGTGCATTTTGGTACTACACATGTTAGTATATATGTACAACTAAATATGCATGTTATCGATTAATAATTTTACATGAATATGCCATTAGGAAAAATGGTCCTCGGACGATAACACCAATATTCCCCATGACCAATATATTGTGGAAAAATCAGGTTATTTGCAAATTGCATTAATCACAAGGCAGTAACAACATGACACATGTGGTGTTCTAATGAAGTAATAAACATGGTACATATTCATGGTTTACGATGATTACTAACTGATTTTTTTTTAATATAAAGGTCAGCATTTTAAAAAATGGCCAAAAACGACCATTTTTATCAGCTTTAGTTCCAAAGTTTTTCAAACTAGAAAAAACAAACTGTATATCCCTCGAAAGGTATCATCGAGCCGGATAAACACAGCATATTTCCACACTTTTAGTCACATAATTACATGTCTAAAGATGCCGTGTACCCCGTTCGTTGGATTTGACCATATATATATGTATTGTGTTTCTACTCAAAACATTAATTGCAGTAAATAGCATTATAAGAAAACAATGTCTTAACAAATAAGTTTATTTCAAACCATGTTCTCTTTCAAACAAATTATGATATGTATGGACAATAACTCTCTTTCAAAACTGTAATTGGTAGACCTTTCAGTTACAAGGCATAATTAATTAAGGTTTCCGACAGCATGTACAATATATAATGGGCTAGTTCAACTGAGATTGAGTTCAGCAGGTGGTAACAGTAAAATCTAAAAATAAAAACAGTACAACTTGTGACGTCATAGGGCAGGTGGTGGCAGACCGCTATAATACTAATGGTGGTTAACCACCATTACTATGACAGAATCCCCAATGAAATATAAATGGCGTTACGTGAGATTTCTTTGAGAGCACTTCTGTGTTAATGTTATTCTATATTATGCATTATTTATTGGTATGGCTTTCAAGTAATGGCAGTGTTCACCCTGTGACATCTCACTTATTAACTGTGGTTATTAGACGAAATGTAATCAACCTTTCAAAATCACCTGTCACCAGGTTTGCTCGAAATGGAGGCGTATCAAGTTTGGGAGTGTTTTTGTGACCAATTAGGTATCTCGGTTTCATGCATTTCACACAGGATGTGCATTAATGGGTGTTTAATGTGCTGTGCAGGGCAATTTTCCATTGAACCAAAAATTTGATAAGGGCCTCCAAGTTCAGTAGGGACCATATAAAAGTAATAATAATAATAATGTTTTATTTCAGACAAGCATTGTGTCCATATTGGAAAAAAGTACATTGATAAAAACATCCATATAAAATAGAAACATAAATAAATAAATTAAAAACAATATGTTAATAAAAACAGGATATTTAAAATGTATACAGAGCCTTGATCCACGGATGCCGCAACTGCGACGTACTGTTTATGTCGCTAGTAACAATACTCTGAATAATTGTATTAACAGACCTGTTAATCCTCATGATTAAGCAAAAAATAGCAGTTCTGATAACACATTTATATGATTTTATATTAGCTGTAGCAAACATGTGGCTAGCGCTACATCTCATCGGCAAATTGTTCAATATTCTGTATGAATTGTTATAGGCAACAATAAATTGCTGAAAATTAGCTAAGATAGATAAATGTTCCAGTCAGACACTGACTGGAACAATTATCAGTATGTTATCTATTGGCTAGGGTACTAGTGTAATGGTCATACTGCTCTTATTGTTTATATATTCAATCACTGTCATGGAATACTATAGACAAGTACCAAGGCACTTTGCATGCATACATGCATGGGTGCACACGAGTACACAGGTACTTGAATATTTATGCATGCATACATTGCTGACTGAGTGCCTGGATGCAGCATGAAGGCATAAGTCATTGGTATATACCAGATCAGAACACAAACATAATGAGCTTATCCTTCTGTATTGATCCAGTGTAGCAGTGGGCAGTGTTGTGACTGCCTGGTCCTGTTACAGCACACTGCCACAGCGTATTAGATGTGGAGTCTTGCAGGCGAGGTCACAAACAAGATGGGCGTCACGATGACCGTGAAGTCATACTCTCATCGCTATTCAGGAAATGCATGCTGGTGATGTGACGAATTGTGTAATTGTTTAACGGGATACACACAGAGTTCCTGATGAGAAATTCTCACACGAACAGAATGAGTAAGATCAGTTGTATCTGGTAGATCTGACAGGCAGTGTCAACGCCACTTAGGATGTCAGTCTGTGCAGATTGGGCATTGTAAATGATGAAGTGAAACAGCAGCTAGGCCTCCCACTCCTGCCTGTGTGGACTGTGTGTGTGGTATTGTAGCAGTAACCTTAGCTCCTAACTACTCTCTCCACACACCAAGACTGGCTGTGTTGAATGCTGTCTGTTAACCATTGTCAGTAGGTGAGTAATACGCATGACATTCTCAGTATATTCCCACGAGAATCTACACAGGTGATATGTTTCGTATTAATAATATGTTGACTTTGGACTATGCCTCGGTTGCAATTGGCTTGCAGTCAAGTTTCTGTTAAGAAAGGCCTATATTTTGCTCGTGTTGCATTATAGGTTTATGCAAATTTATATGTGTACATTTGTGTAGCTTTGTGTGTTGTATATGAACCAGAACTAGTTCCACATTGCTTAAGTAGGTGTAACAAATGACACATCTCAGTCAGCCGCTGGACAGTTTTTGAATGTCATGTTGCATACTTTTAGTGGCATATTGCGCCAGTTTAATTCATTTGTATAAGACTGTGGTAGAGAAATTAAAATAAAGTGTGCCAAACATGTTGACATATTTTGAAACCATGCATACTGTCCATGTGTTAATCATAATGAATGATAGCCAAAGTAAGTAATTGTTTTACATTACTCAATCCACCATTGCATGTATGGCCACATCTAGAGAATGCCCGTTCAGTGTGGGCCTGTGCTGCAGTAGACCACATGTCCAGTCCTGTTTATATACGACAATAAATATCGACAACATTGACAGAATAAATTATTACTAGGAGACCTCCACATCAGTGGGAATACCATGGTATCTGAACCCCGAAGGCAGGGTGTGTTTATACAGCACGATGTTTACTAATATTATTCCAGTGTAAAACCTTTGGCAGATAGCCCACGTTCATGTCATATTTAAAGCTGACATAGCGTCATTGATAGGGTCCCTGTGGAATTCGCAGAGTACTAGGCTATTGCACAACTACAAAGTGTGCTAATCACCTCATGTGCCTGAGGCTGAAGGTGTACACCTGGTCCACACTCAGGTGGTGTGGCCTCTAAGCTCTGTCACTGTGTGTAGCAACATGGACTTGCCTTACATTTCTCACCTATTGTGGCTCAAGGCTTGAGGTTTACTCACTGTAGTGGAGTGCATGGTCTACACAACCGTGTGTTGACAAACGTAAGGTATGTTGGTTTTATGTGTTCTTAAGGCACGTTTTGTCACCCTGGTTAGTGAATGAATTGTGGCTGTTACCTGGGCATTGTGATCATTATTCATATGTTGTGACAAAGAAACCACAAAATCTGGGCTAAATCTACCGGAAGGGCTGATCATTATTACGTGGTTTTAATACGGTATGTTTCTATTGTTTCTGGCACTGGTGTTCAGTAACACTAGGAATGGCCCAGCAGTTGATGGCTTGGTATGTTTAATATGTACTGCAATTAATCTGTGCATCGAGCAGAAGTAGACGTAATTAAGCATACTATAACACAGGCAGTGGCAGACATTGCTGCTGCAGTGTCATTTGACTCATGGTTGGTGTGACTCGCTGGATAGAGGCGTGGCGTCAGAGTGCCACTCAACAGATCAGTTCTTGTATTCTATTCACTGACGTACAAGTATGTATATACACGTATGTAAGTTTGCATGCATAGTGTGGTACACATAATTGAGTTTAAGTCTTCCTCGTGTCATCTTGAATATGCCAAATATAGTGTGGACAAGTTCTGACAGAGTGTGTATGTATGTGTGTGTATGCTTGTGTGTGTGTGGGTGTGTGTGTACTTGCATGTGTGAGTGTGTGTGCATGTGTGTCGTGTGTTGTGTTGTGTGTGTGTGGGTGTGTGTGTACTTGCATGTGTGAGTGCGTGTGCGTGTGTGTTGTGTTGTGTGTGTGTGGGTGTGTGTGTACTTGCATGTGTGAGTGTGTGTGCGTGTGTGTCGTGTGTTGTGTGTGTGTGTATCTGTGTGTGTTGTGTGTGTGTAGGTTTGTGGGTGTGCATGCATGCATGTGTGTATGTACGTATATATATATATGTATATATATATATATATAAATATGTATATATAAGTTGCTAACTGACCATGCGTGATATTCAGGTAGACAGTGCCGTGTAACAGGCCTCAGTATGACACCACGGTGACGCGTCATGGAGAGTGTCACCAGTGAGGCTGTGTCATCATGTCATAATGGCGGTGGTGACAGTCACGATGTGGGCAACTGTGGACCGCGTCCGTCGATACTGACTGGGGAGGACGGAGACTACGAGATACTAGCCAGATGGAGAGAGGAATCTCTGTTGCCCATCAAGGATGACCTCTCTGACTGGCTCGGCAAAACCCTCGGTGAGTCATCCAACTCAGAACGTCACAGTCGAATCTCGCTCTACTGTCACCTCAGTAATACAGCCACCTTGCAATTAAGGTCATCCAAAGATAGTCCCCAATTATTTCTGTAGCAGCAATTAAAGTGTAGGAAATTTGTTTCAGTAATATTTGAACTGCCACAGCAAATTGGGTATTAAATCGTATTAAATCGTGAAATGGATATTTGTGCTTTTTTGGATTACACAGACCATGAGCTTTAAAATGATATCTTATTTGTTGAAATATCTTCAGTAGTTTTTGATTTATTGCCAAAATTGGAGCAAACTTTAAAAAGCAACGTTTTGAGAAACGAGGTCATTTTGACTTATTATTGACTATTGTTGTTTTAATATGTGGGTTCATAAATGCATGTTTTTGATTAGCTTTGGATTGCTTGGGGAGGAAAATAAACTGGGCAGTGAAAGATGAGAATGCAAGGTATGCATTTTTGCCAGAATCACAAAATTTATGCAACATGACTGAGATAGTTATTTTTACCTCGTGTAGAATAGGTCAGTGCCACTTAATACCCGGGTCACTGTAGCGGGTCATATGGTCACCTTACTAGTCAGGTCACTTTTGTCCTGTCCTAACTGTGACCTTAATAATGAGGTTCCACTCTCCCCATATACTCGCCTTCTTTTTAATATAATGTTATTAACACTAGAATAAATATTTAAAAAATAAATTGCAATTAACAAGTCATAAATAGTGTTCACAAATTGATTTTTTGGCCGACGAAATGTTCGAATTATAAACAAAGTATTCAGATCTTGGACACACCCTGTTGGCAATATTGTGAGGTCAGCTGGGTTAACCACAAGGCCCTTGGTTGAACGGCGCATTTGTGTGGTTCCCACGTTCAAATAAGTGAACTTACTGCCAGCTGATTGTGAGGTAAACGGAACAGATAACCTCGCTTCAAAGGCGTGCCTCATTGAAATGAATAGTAACAAAGTAAAGACCTCAGCTCTTATATAGCGCAGTGTCCAGGACGTAGCCACGCTTCAAACTCCACCCCCTTGAAGACATGTTCATTCGACCACCATCTTGACTTCTCTGGAATTGCTGCAAGACGATTTCAATCACATAATATACGATATATTCATCACCGTCTGTAACTCATTGTGCAGCTGAGTGAACTGGAGCAATGTGGAGGGAACGAAATTGACCACGTTTTTAAATGGCAATAGGAGGATTTGAAACCGGGTTCTTGTGAGTGAGAGTTGAATGTTCTATACACTATGCCACCATGTTCCACAGTGGCGATGATAGTAGTTAGTCATTACTGGCAATGACTGCCTAAGTCAGCCATGGGTTCTCTTTACTGAGTGTTCATGTTTGTTTGAGCTACAAAAGACAAACTTGTCAGTTTGAGGCGAGACACATCAGGATACAAACTGACATGGTTCCTGGCATTGGATCTCTGGAATATATGAAGAATGACTATTAACTGCAAATATTTGCTTATGTTTGCACAGGTATACAGATGACAGCTGACACATTCTTGAGTGGGTTGGACAATGGTGTCTATCTGTGTCAGTTGGCTCAACTACTGCAGTCAAAGGCCGAACAAGCACAAAAGACACCTGATGTACCAACAGTAGGTCTCCGCTAGCAAGGAAATATGTGTAATGTCTTTGTGGAACTATGTCTAAGCTGGGGATAGTAGGCTGTAACTCATGCAGGCATCTTGCCTTGAAAGTGAAACCATCACCTGAGCCTTACCGCCTTAAAGGACTGTTCACACAGCGTTGGCTACTAGTGGGTAGTATTGAGTAGCGAATACTCACTACCAGTGGTTAGTAGCATATAGACAAAATCCCATGCAAAGTCCAATAAATGGGGAGGAATGGTCGACCTGTGTAGCCTGCAGTGGACTCACTAACTGTAGAAAAGGATACTCTGAAGTAAACCTTCATCGCAATATCCTAGCAGGACTTCGCTGAGTATTTATCCAGATCCAGAGTGAGTAGCAATGGCTTATGATTGCCAAATTATTGTCACTTACTTACTTAGTCCCTTAACCGACTTGGTCGTTGGGGGGACATAAGTGACGCTGTAGCTGAGATATTTTACCATTCTTATCTGTCAATAGCTATGGAGAGGAGCTCTGGCAAGGAGAGGCCGTCAACTCCTTGACATTTTCGAACCAACATTTTCTCTGCCGTCCGCAGTGGCATCTGCCCTCCACGATGCCTTGAAGAATCATTTTTGGGAGGCTGATGTGTCTTGGTACATGCCTGAGCCATGCCAGTTTTCTTCTCTGTGCTGCTGCCAGTAAAGGTTTAAGTGGGACCACCAGGGATTTGATCTTGCGCAGCACATATAGCCACTAGTAAACTGCTTGGTATAATGGATTTCTCACAATGTCAACAGTAACTTCTCACTATGGGAAATTTATGGATAACATCTCACATATTTATGACTGGGAATTTTAGCAGTTTTTTGTAAATCTATGAAATGCTTGAATCAAAGTTGCCTAATCTGAAAGGATGATAATTTAATAAGTAGCACAATCCACTGTACATAGCCATATGGCTCATTACACAAATACTACAAAAGTCATATTTCGAAAAATAGTATACTGATTTTGAAACTTTTTTTACAATTCATGTTCTCATGTCAATATCGAAATCTTAAAAGTCCAAAACAGCAGCTATCTGCAATTTGATATTTTAACTGTAGTATAATTTGACACCTGACTGTCACTGCTGTTGTGATGTTCATTTACTAGCCACTCTGAGTGAGTACTCATTACTAGAAACTAGTAGTGAACTCTTTCGAATGGAGTTTTAGACTGACAGTGTAGTATTAACTCGCAAGTTCTTACATAGTGCAGCTGACGACCCTACTGTAAAGAAATCTAGTGTATATTTAATAATTTGCATTGTATTTAGTTTGACTATCCTTATTTTTATTAGTAGTATCCAGCTATCCTTTGGACTGCTCAAAAAATCCCTGGCAGACCTCTTCAATTGAACACCATCTTGACTTCTCTGGGAAGCTTGCCGTAATTAATGTGCAAAGACTATTTGTACAAAAATATCCACTACTGTCTATAGCCAGGTACTCATTCGTATAGCTGAGTGAACTGGAGCAAGGTAGAGTGAACAAAGTTGCCCAAGGTTCAAAATGGCAGCACAGGATTCTAATGCGGGTTTTCTCGATTGAGATGCCAATGCACTAGCCACTGTGCCACTGCTACTTTGTTCCAACATTGACATTGTGTTTCTGTCACCAGGTGCCTGTGGCGTCCATCAAGTACCGGGTGCGGGCCAAATCAGGGACGTGGTTTGCACGAGACAACATCGCCAGCTTCCTGCACTGGTGTCAGGCTTGGGGAGTGAAGGCGGAGTGCATGTTTGAAACGGAGGGGCTGGGTGAGTGGACTGCACAGGGAGGAGAGTGCGGAGAGAAGGAAGGAAGGGATAGTGATAGGGAGAGAGGGAAGGGATGGTGATAGGGAGAGAGGGAAGGGGTGGTGATAGGGAGGGAGGGAAGGGATGGTGATAGGGAGAGAGGGAAGGGATGGTGAGAGAGAATTAATGGTGACAGGGAGAGAGAGAGGAAGGATGGTGATAGGGAGAGAGGGAAGGGATGGTGATAGGGAGAGAGGGAAGGGATGGTGATAGGGAGAGAGGGAAGGGATGGTGATAGGGAGAGAGGGAAGGGATGGTGATAGGGAGAGAGGGAAGGGGTGGTGATAGGGAGAGAGGGAAGGGGTGGTGACAGGGAGAGAGGGAAGGGGTGGTGATAGGGAGAGAGGGAAGGGGTGGTGATAGGGAGAGAGGGAAGGGGTGGTGATAGGGAGAGAGGGAAGGGATGGTGATAGGGAGAGAGGGAAGGGATGGTGATAGGGAGAGAGGGAAGGGATGGTGATAGGGAGAGAGGGAAGGGATGGTGATAAGGAGAGAGGGAAGGGATGGTGATAGGGAGAGGGAAGGGATGGTGATAGGGAGAGAGAGAGGATGGATGATGATAGGGAGAGAGGAAATGGATGGTGATAGGGAGAGAGGAAATGTATGGTGATAGGGAGATAGGGAATGGTTGGTGATAGGGAATGGGTGGTGATAGGAAGAGGGGGAATGGTTGGCGATATGGAGAGGGAAAGGATGGTGATGGAAGAGAGAGAATGG
This sequence comes from Paraescarpia echinospica, assembly GCA_020002185.1. Lineage (NCBI taxonomy): Eukaryota > Metazoa > Annelida > Polychaeta > Sabellida > Siboglinidae > Paraescarpia > Paraescarpia echinospica. Next base: position 15,723,570 of record CM034542.1, read on the forward strand.
ATGATGATAGGGAGAGAGCGAGGGGATAGGGAGAGAGGGGAGAAGTGGTGAAAGGGAATGGGTGTTGATAGGGAGAGAGGGAAGGGATGGTGATAGGGAGAGAGGGAATGGATAGTGATAGGGAGAGAGGGAAGGGATGGTGATAGGGAGAGAGGGAAGGGATGGTGATAGGGAGACATGGAAGGGATGGTGAGAGAGAATGAATGGTGATAGAGAGAGAGAGTGAATGAATGGTGATAGGGAGAGAGGGAATGGATGTTGATAGGGAGAGAGGGAAGGGATGGTGATAGGGAGAGAGGGAAGGGATGGTGATAGGGAGAGAGGGAATGGATGGTGGTAGGGAGAGAGGGAATGGATGGTGATAGGGAGAGAGGGAAGGGGTGGTGATAGGGAGAGAGGGAAGGGGTGGTGATAGGGAGAGAGGGAAGGGATGGTGAGAGAGAATGAATGGTGATAGAGAGAGAGAGTGAATGAATGGTGATAGGGAGAGAGGGAATGGATGTTGATAGGGAGAGAGGGAAGGGATGGTGATAGGGAGAGAGGGAAGGGATGGTGATAGGGAGAGAGGGAATGGATGGTGGTAGGGAGAGAGGGAAGGGATGGTGATAGGGAGAGAGGGAAGGGGTGGTGATAGGGAGAGAGGGAAGGGATGGTGATAGGGAGACATGGAAGGGATGGTGAGAGAGAATTAATGGTGACAGGGAGAGAGAGAGTGAATGGATGGTGATAGGGAGAGAGGGAATGGATGATGATAGGGAGAGAGGGAAGGGATGGTGATAGGGAGAGAGGGAAGGGATGGTGATAGTGAGACAGGGAAGGGATGGTGATAGGGAGAGAGGGAATGGATGGTGATAGGGAGACAGGGAATGGACGGTGATAGGGAGAGAGGGAATGGATGGTGATAGGGAGAAAGGGAATGGATGGTGATAGATATAGAGGGAAGGGATGGTGATAGGGAGAAAGGGAATGGATGGTGATAGAGATAGAGGGAAGGGGTGGTGATAGGAAGAGAGGGAATGGATGGTGATAGGGAGAGAAAGAATGGATGGTGATAGGGAGAGGATGCACAGTCTTCGCACATTAATTGCAGTGTGGCTGGATCCTTCCCAGAGAAGTCAAGATGGTGTTCAATTGAACAGGTCTGCCAGGGAGTAAAGAGTAAAATGCTTTGAGCAGTCCTAAGGAATGGATACTGCGCTATATAAGAACTTGCCCTTACTTTTTTACACAGTACAACACAAGGAGGAGAAGTCTGTGGCTCTGTGTCTGCTTCAACTGGCCCGTCTAGGAGCCAAGTTTGGTCTTGAGCCTCCAGGTCTTGTGAGACTGGAGAAAGAAATAGAGACGGAAGAGTGTCAGATGAACAATGTACCAGAGAAGATCCCGGTCAGTGTCCAGGACCAAGTGGTTAAAACCCCACGCAGGCGTCTCCATTCGGCCAAGTCAGACAATCTTGACATTGAGGTCGGTGTTTGTGGCAAGTGGTTGTCTAGTTGTAGTGTTTTTATACATCCATCCAGCACAGCGGTGCATGCAGTTATAATTTTGAAATAAAACATGTCCGATTGTGACTGAACTACCGTATTTGTTCTTTTTAGCGTACATACCCTAATTAGTGTACGCCCCCTTTTCCAGCAGGGTCTGATGTCGGTCTGTGTCACTGTGACTAAAACTGATCACTGGATCCATCATTTATTGTAATTCCCTCTCAACCATTAACAATGTGAGAAAGAAAGTTCCGCCTGCATCCATGGCTTTTGCAAAGTTCCTGTATCCTTTTGGCCACAAAATCACTGTCACGTGGATGTAAAAATCACTTCCAATTAGCTTCAGTTACGTTGACGTGTGTCATCCCGACAGAACTAAACTTGAATGTATGTAGGGGATGGCGTGGACCGCTCGGACTTTTATCCGTGTCTTGGCTCCACTGTCATGCAGATCGTTTGTCTACTGCTGTCCACAGCTAACTTATCTCTCCAATGAGAAGTAGTTTTAAATACTTGGTAACCATAAATAATTAACAAAAAATGTGTTTTCTAATTCAGACCGACATGTGTGTCAATGGCGCCATGCTTGTTTAAAAAAAAAATGGAAATGAACGATCTAGTGCCGCCACATAGCGGAGTAAAGTAAAAATACACATAATTTCCACCATGTGGCACCACAATTTTTTCATGGTCATACTAGTTTGAGAAACAAAATTTTATAAGCTTAAGAAGATTTATGAAGTGTACTGTACACTAAAAAGAATGAATACGATATATACAAAATGGTGTGTGGGAAGGCAAAGAACCTACTTTTTACATCATTGCTTACAAAACGGCGGATGAACATAAATTTACTTTAAAACTGAATGACAACCAATAGCAAAAAAAGAGAGTGTCTCTAACTTAGAATTTGCAAAAAATAATTTGTGATCTGCATCCTCCTCTTATTGATAGTTAGCAGAGTTGCACAAATAATTGTCCAGTTATTTATGCTACTCTACCATGAGTACAGTGGGGTGCATTTTGCAAATGTACCATCTGTTATAGATAGTCTGTTCAATAACTGTCTCATTTCTGTTAAGCAATCTTAAATACTGTTTATGACTTTACAGCATGTGTTGTTTATGCAGTTTGTATGATGTTATGGCAGGTTCAGCGGATGGGCTGTCAGTGTCAATGTCCAATGGCATACCAGATCTGTCGGATGTCTGAAGGCAAATACAACATCGGTGGCAAGATGATGTTCATCAGGGTGAGATATCCAGTGTTTTATCCACTATGATATCTTAATGGGACTCACAGACTTGTCTTGTTATAGGGTTGATTACTAAGGTAAATGTTAAACGTACATGGAAAATCGTTTCTTTAAGGATGACGATTGTGAACAAAATTTGACTCCTGATAAGCCAGAGTTGATTCTCTGAGTGTCAGTCTTGTTTCCTAAATCTTGCTAGTTTTAATAATTCTTTCTGAAAAAAATACAGAATCTAATAATTGTAATAACATGTTTTCTATTTTGTACTATGTGTTGGTTCCATTGCCTGAGATAGGATGTGTAAACTGAACACCAGCTAACTACCCAAGAATCTGTTGGAATGATGAAATCAGTAATGATCGTTTTGACATTTTCCTTTAGTATTATTTGAGCAGCTTGTGTGAACAACAATATCTCATTTGAAATGTATTACACAGCATGGATGTAGGTCGCTTGCCCAGTGGTCATTTGCCCAATGGTCATTTGCCTAACAGTCATTTGCCCAGCTCTGAAGTGTGAAAACGGTCATTTGCCCAGTTTAAAAAAAAAAAATGTCATGAAAGTTGCAAAACTATATATTGTTTATTTGGTAACCGGGTATTTACAAACAAACAATTCACAATTATTATATTGACATAATTTTCAGATAATTGTAAAGTAACAAGATTAACAATTAGCTAGAACTAGTTTTACACCCTTCAGCTATGTCTGTACATCTTTTGAGAAATCGCCTCTGGAATGCCTACATATATATATATATAAATATATATATGTAAGCATTCCAGGGGCGATTTCTCAAAGATGTACAGACATATATATATATATATTTACTACTTACTTCTCTTCATGCAAACTGGCACACAGGGCGGAAACAACCTCTTCCTGTCTGCAGCTATCTTTGCGGCTTGGCCCCAGCTTAGATGTAGTTCTTTGAGTTCCTTTTCTACAGTCTTCCTCCAGGTTTGTTTTGGTCATCCACGTTTTCTTTTTTCTTCAGGTGCATGTCCATGTAAGTGCTATTGTGGAGATGCCATCATCTTTCTTTCTCAGGATATGGCCGATCCATCTTCATCTTCTTGTGACGAGTATGTTTTGTCCCGTAGTTCTGAGCAGTTGCTTGTTGGAGATTTTTTGTGGCCAGAATATTCTCATTATATTTCGAAGGCATTTTGTGTGGAAGGTAGAACAATTTCAAAAGTGATAGAGAAAATAATATCTAGTCAACTAACAGCATACTTTAATGATTCTGATCTATTTGTTAAAAATCAATATGGTTTTAGAAAAAAACACTACCGAGTATGCATCACTTGAACTAATAGATAGAATAATTACACAAATTGAAAAAAATTATGTTCCTTTCAGTATTTTTCTTGACCTCTCTAAGGCCTTCGATACAATTGATCACTCGATACTATTAACTAAACTAAGATATTATGGATTACAGGGTCCTACCCTGAATCTGTTTAATAGCTAGCTACTTAAGCAATAGAAGACAATACACCGAATTTCAAAATGAAAGTTCTGATATCCTACCTATCACAATTGGTGTACCACAAGGATCTATTCTTGGTCCCCTATTATTCATAATATACATTAATGATTTTCCTAAAGCTAGCGAAATGTTTAACTTTATTATGTATGCTGACGATACCACCTTATTTAGCACCATCAATCATTTTCAAGGTAACTCCCCAAATAGAAATATAGAATCGGCAATAAATGATGAACTCCTTAAAATAATTGAATGGTTAAACATTAATAAATTATCATTAAACAGAAACAAATCCAAATATATGATTTTTCACATGCAAAATAAAGCTGTCGATAACTTTACGCTCAATATAAATGGTACAAACATTGAAAGAGTAGATGAAATTAATTTTTTAGGACTTACTTTAGATACAAATTTAAATTGGAATAAACATATTGAAAAAGTATCAAACAAGTGTTCCAAAACAGTCGGCATCTTAAACAGACTAAAATATGTCTTTCCCCTAGAAATTAAAATTATCTTATATAATACGTTATTTTTATCACAAATCAACTATTGTATTATGGTGTGGGGATACCAAGGTAGTCGAATGTTAAAAATACAAAAGAAAGCTATGAGAATTTTATCTATAAGTAAATATAATTCACACTCTGAGCCACTTTTCAAAAAATTGAATATCTTAAAAATTGATGACATGTTAAAATTACATGAACTTAAGTTTTATTATAAATACGTACATCATGACCTCCCTGCTTACCTATTAAATTGGATAATAATTACAAATGCTTACGTACACAATTACAACACAAGGAAAAAAACAAAATTACACCCTTTCAGAACAAAACATGAATTTGCCAAAAGATGTCTTAGATACAGTTTGCCACATGTCATAAACAATACCTCAAAGCTAGTCACAGAGAAGATTGGAACACATAGCTTCAGAAGTTTTGGTAATTATGCAAAAAACAATTTATTAGAAAAATACGTAGATACGTGTACAATATTAAACTGCTATACATGCTATCAAAGTCATTAAAACTGTATTAATGCACGTGATATGTATGGATATGTATTGTATATATATATATAAATCAGCATATGGATATTGTATTTGTGCATACACACATACATATCAAGTATATTGAAGTGTACTATTGACAACTAGTATTTGTTTATTTTACCATACCTTTTAATACTCCAATACATGCATGCATATATGCAATCTAGTAGCTCGGTTTCTTTTCTTTTCCTGCACTTTTACATTTACATTTGCACTTCCTTCGGTAAATTTGAGTTGAAACAAATTATTCTTGTGGCTCCTATGAGAGCAACTGTTATTGTCTTAATAGGAGTCACAGACCCCATCTAATTTGAAATTACACTGCATTTGTATATATATATGCCTGTTCATGTTACGTTAATTTGATATTATACACATATTGCAATTGGGTCTAAATAAAACTTTCTTGTTCTTGTTCTTGTTTGAGGTCAAGTTCTGTCATACGCCGGCATTTTGAGCCAAACAGAAGAGTGGAGAGGACACAGCTTGGTTCTTCTAGAATATATTGTTGATCTAAGCATTTCTGGCCTTATTCATGCAATTCTTCATGTCAACATTGGCCCCTCCATCTTTGCATACTGTGCTTCCCAGATAGGTGAAGGTGTCTGTGGTTTGCTGTTCATCATGATCGACATAGATCGATATCGGATTTCTCTGATTTATTCCCATCACCTTGGATTTCTTTTTGTTTATCTTTAGTCCTACGCCATCGAGAAATTAGAACATTGTCCATCGTATCCCTTTTGTTGGTCCTGTTGTTTTCTTCATAATCCAGTCTATGACCAGGTTGAATAGGACTGCTGATATCACATATTCACACATCCTTGCCTGACCCCTGACTTTACCTTCATTGCAATATCTGACTGTGTAGAGACTATAGAAATGAACAAACACTGTATGTTCATTTCTATAGTCTCTACATATATCCTATGGTGCATGTATAGTCCTCGTAGAAAAGTTTGTCCTCTGGTGCAGCAAAGAGGTTGCGCACCTGCAGGATAAACTGTTTCTTGACTTCAGTGTCTTTCAATCTTGAAACATCGAAGCGTTTCAACATCCTAATCACTGTTCCAGTTCTTTTGAGCTTCAGTTTGATGTGTTCCACAACAAGGTGGTGATCACTGCCAACATCTGCTTCTCTTCTGACACGTACATCTTGTAAAGATCGCCTCCATTTGCCACTTATGTGCAGGTGGTCTGTTTGGTTCTTGTCTCTTTGGTTAGGTGAAATTCAAGTCAGTTTGTGTATTTACTTGTTAGGAAATAAGGTGCCTCCTACAACAAAGTTGTTCAGGCCACAGAAATCAATCAGTCATTCGCCGTTTCATTTACACATCCACATCCATGACAACCCATGCTTCTTTCGTGTCTGACATTTTCTGATCCTAGTTTTGCATTCAATCCCTCATGATGACCTCATTCTCAACCTCTGCTTGTAGTCTTGAATAGAATTCTTCTTTTCCTCATCTTCTGCATTGTTCGTTGGAGCATACCAGTGGAAGATGCTCATGTTTACCTGCTTCCCTTTAAATCTAACATATAAGAGTCTTTCACTAACAGGTTTCCATTCAATAAGATAATTCCGTAGCCCTTTCTTCAGAATCAAGGCTACACTTCCACGGTGTTGGCCATCATTTATGCCAGAATATAGAATTGTCTCTCCTATCTGTGTTTTGTGGTCACCTGTGCCTGTCCATCTAAATTCACCGATTCCTAGGATGTCGATTCTATTTCCTCTCATTTCATTTGTGACTTGCACGGTCTTGCCTGTACTGTACATAGTCCTAACATTCCAGAATCCTATCTTTGTTTTGGTTTTGGCATCTACAGCTGATGGTCTCACGGTGACAGCTTCCCAAAGGCTTTCACTATCACTGGTCATACTTGCAGTCACCTGCTCCACCACCGCAGGACACCCAGAAGTAGTTTCTTGTTTCCATAACTTTGTTTTTTATGGGAAAAGGTTGTTGGCCTCATGCTCAACTCCCAAACCTGGAGGGATGGGAGACTCACATTTGTCTGGACTCTATCCTTCGACCTGTCCTGCATGGTTAGACCTGCCAGGAGCCGAGACTCCAGCCGGCAAAGCTCTCTGGGTCATTGAGACACACGAGCCACCCCACCACAGCAAGGCATCAGTCTCTATGGGGGTGGACATGTATATATATATATATATATAGCAAAACTGAACCACATTTCTCCAAGTGTCATATAAAATATCTTAGTTTGTTTTTATAATAAAGTTGAAATAAACAATACCTAGCTTGCAACTTTCAATTAATTTTTTTCTGTTTTTCACAACTGGGCATATGACCCTATTAACACTTGGCAGCTGGGCAAATAACCACTGAGAAAATGACTACTAGGCAAATGACCACTGGGCAAATAACTGCTGGGCAAATGACCATACTCCAGGAATAGCTCTGTTCTAAAGAGTTGTTTGGCATATGTGCAAAAGTGCCAATGAAGTCTGACGTGAACATGTGTGCTTCATGCAGTTGCTGAAGGGGAGACACGTGATGGTTCGAGTGGGGGGAGGCTGGGACACCCTCTCCCACTACCTCTCCACCCATGACCCCTGTCGCATCATCCGATTCCCAAAGACGGGCAGTGTGTCCAGCGTGTCCAGTGAGCCGGATGACTCCTTCCTTGTCATTCAAGCAAAGTACAAGTCGACTCCGAGGTCTTGACAGTCTGACCATGTCACTTGCAGTGTCAGTTGAATATTCCATCCATTGCAGGGCTCACTTCCATATCTTGCCAATTGAAGTTGTATCTATTGTAAAGGAACTTATTGTATGTATGCTGCATAATGATATTTAACAGTGTATTCTTAGTCAAAATGCATTGCATTTCTACTTTGTATTAAGGGGTTGTTTACAGTTGTCAACACTTACCTATTTGTACAGATTAAATCTCCTACTCCCCCTGAATTAGTACTTTAAAATGTTGATAATTTTCCATATTGAGAGTCATCTATAAGTATGTAGCAGTATTAGTGTTACTGTTGTGATGTGGTACATGTAAAGGACATAATAAAAACCATCATTATAATATTGGATATATTTACTTCTCAAGAAACTTTTATGTTTTTTCTTTGTGTAATTTCGACCGCATCTTGCGGCCTTCTTCAGCAGACTGAATTTATGGTCGTGTCACATGACGTGCGTCATGTGCACAATCTGGAGCATGACTGGCGGGAGCTCCTGCCGGACGTCTCTGTTCAGTGGAGGCTTCCCCCTGTTGATGTTAATCGCCTCCTGGTGGCCTGTGTTCAGCTTGTGTTCGCTTATCGGTGATAGGGGTTGGTGACACGATAGATGTTTTTAAAATCGTGTGCCCAGTGCCATCGCTGTTTCTCCTATGTAGTGTTGGTCTCATTCTGGGCAATGGATGTCATATACCACCCCACACTTTGCTGCCTTGTCTGTTTTGCCTTGTGGGTATACCAGCAGGGACCTCAGGGTGTAGATCAGTTTGTTGTACACTGATATGTTATAGGACTTGAAAACCCTTGCCAAATGATCAGACTGCTTACTGCTATAACGTAGACCTATGGCATGTTGTCTTCTTTTGGTTTCTTTGGTGTTGACATTCACCTTACATCTCCTTGGTTGTGTGGTGTTAAACATCCAAGGTTTGTAACCGTTCTTTTTTAGGACTTTCTTGATGTGCTCCACCTCTTTGGTCTTATCCTCCTCTTCAATGACCAAATTTCTGCCCTTTGGAAGAGTGTCCTCACCACTGATCGTTTGTGTTCTAATGGGTGGTTTGAATCCCAGTTCAAATACTGGTCTGTGTATGTTGCCTTCCGATACACCTTAACCTTGGTTGATAGATCGTCCTACATTCAAACATCATTATAATGTTTTAGTAAACTGTTATTTTCAGGTACTAATATTATGCAATTCATTTGCAACCAAATTTTTATAATTAGTATGTAGCCTTGTCCCCGTTCACTCGCTCCATACGAATAGGTAAATGTTGACATTGTGAACAGTCCGTAAACCCAACTGCTGTAATTATATTGCATGAAATGGCAAGTTCAGTGTCAGTTTGACACAGATATATGTTAAGGATGAACCATAAAGTCAACCCATCTGATGTTTGAATCAATCAAAGTTGCAGTTCAGACATTGTATGAGCATGGGGTCATACAGTGCAGTAACGTGTGTTTGTTGTTAACACGACTGTTTGAATGTGTGTAAATTGTTCAATGGCAGGGAATGCAGGCTATATTCAGGGATTACTGTTGATGATGAATGTCTGCATGTTTTGTTAAGTTGGTTAACATGCATGTTGGTACATATTTAAGGTTTTTACTTATTGATGTGGTTCTGTTGTTCAGTAGTTTGTTTGTGTTACAAGTGAGCAAAATGAGGGAGAAAACAGGGTAAAGAGAGGGAGAGAAATAGGAAGAAGGTGAGGGAGATAAACAGGGAGAAAGGACATATTGCATATGGGGGGAAGCAAACAGAATGGGAGAGGGCAGCAACAGAGTTTAGAATTATTGCTTGTGGTGTTAGATTGTCTAATAGATTGTGTGCAGCGACACATTGTTTAAGATATATATTATTTCATGTATTTGTTTGCTTTATTTTATAACACTCCATTGCTTGGCAGATCAAAGTGCTCACAATGAAATTGTTCATATATTCTGTAATTTAAATTTGTTTAATCCATCCTATTTCATTATACGTGTATGTAGGCTTGAATACATTTGTGTATTTATACATTCCTTCAGTATTTGGGAAGTTTGGTTTTGTCGTGTGTGGGTTATACAGGTTAAGTTTATTAGCATCTTCTCGGCCCGTGACTATACTTGAAATAAACGCAATTATTATTCGATCTGGTTTGACGCTCGTGAAATCGAAGAGTTGACTGACAAGTAGAGGCCATTATGATTATCATGAGATAGAAGATGACTGACATTTACAGTCAATACTAATTTCTACCTGGAGGTTAACTATAACCTTGAAGATGTATGTTGCATGGTCGTGCGCCTTTTAGTCTTCAAGCGTTATTCACAGTTGCCCAGCAGTTATTAAGGGCTTTTAGAGGGTTGCCTTTGGCGCTGCGTATGTCATCTTTGGCTAAGTCGGATGTTTGCGTAACTTGGATTAAATCACTCGGTCCGATTAAATCCGACTTAGGCGAGGTTTACTGTAATTTAAAAGTAGGTGAACAAATGAGTTTTCCACAGACCCCGTAAGATAGCAGCACTATATTATTCTCGGCCATAATGACATTTAGTCTGTTCTCGACCCACCGTCTGTCGCCACTATAGTAAATACAGCTGGTGTAGATTTCTGCTCGACAGTTGGAAAACTCCCTTTTCAGTCCGATAATTTCGCGATAAATGACGTGTCACGCTATTCACGCATAGGTCTGATCCCACTTTATGCTCTGCCTAAACCAAAGGAGCACGACCATGGCGCAGGGAACCAGCGAATGTTGCCACTTACTTTACACTGTGTCACGATACCGGGACAGCTGGGATTTAACTCTACGAAAAAAGGTATACTGAGTAGGACAAGCCAACTCGCGCGCGCCAGGGGCGCTGCTGATTAAACCAGTGTCAATACTATATATGCCCCCCGGCAGATCGCCTTGCGAAACGTTGACCGTAAGCTCTGCCAATTATACCGTTGCCTACCAAGATTCGGCTGTTGGCTTTGTCTTCGATACGTGGAGCGAGCGTCTGCACTATTTTCGCGGGTGGTGGGTACAGTCGTGACCGGCGGAGTCAATAACTAAGAAAAAGTACAACTTATTAATCTCACTTCCATAGATTGCGTAGGGTATCTGCCATTCAACTACCACACCTGACTTGCGAGAATGGGTCAAATAAAACTGATAATGTTTTGCCTAATATGGTGACCTAATTTGATTCATCCTTACACATTGATCAAGTAAAATGATGATATTGATTACTTTTATAATATACACATATATTATTCGCAACATACATGCAAAAACGGCTTTGTCTTGGCCATTTCAGAGGTAATGAAAGGACATCAAACGTGTGGGACATAGATTGTATACACATATATTATGACAATGACCCTAAAAGTAATTATTGATGTACGCAAAATATCAAATATTCTGCTTTGGGAACGATATCTCTTTTGTTATATCAGTCTTGCTTTTCATTCTTTTTCGAATAAGTTCTTTATAACATTTTGTTTAAACAAATAATCTCGTTCTTTATGTCTAAAGTCTGTGAACAAGACAAAGCAATGTACAACTATTGACGAGTGACGGTATCACTTTGCTATCTTCACGCTATAAGCTTCCAGAAAGTTCATTTGTTACCAAGGAAAACACAGTACAACGTTACATTTACATATGTAGTTTTTATCCTCCTATTTTCTTATCTGTAGCAAAAATCATCACTGGCATGGGCGATAATGCAGCGTAATACAGATAAGCGCATGTAGCCTGCGCGTGCTGCAGAACATAAGGATTTAATCCAGCATGGATTAAATACATTTTACACACAGCACCAGCCAGGATGTAAACATTGCCAGTCACAGCTGGACATTGTGAACTTAGATGAGGCCTCAGCTAAGCTGGATAGAGTTACCTCTAGGGAATGCGACAGATAAGCCCTACATCTCTATATGGTAGTGTCCAGGCTGCGACTAAGAGAGAGCCAATCACTGCCTGGCATATTATTTGGGTAGGTTTCAGTGAAATTCCTCTGTCGCCAGAGGAAGTTTGTTCTGCCAGCGCAGCCCGTTTTTTCCGTTTTACCCACCCTCCTCCCCAGGGGGTTGGAGTTATTTGGGTGGTTTCTGAGCCCCACATTTATTCTGCTTAGATAGTTAATCATTGGCAATCCCCATTGACAGACGTGTATGACTCCTCTACGCTTGTAAGGGGATTTGCCTTTTTTTTATCTAAGCCAATGGCAATGCCCATTGTCATGTCTATACATTACTTTACTAGATGCAATTAAAGGGCATTGCCATTATCCAACCACACCGTGTGTGTGTCTATCTCTCGCTACATAAACCAAGCAATGCACAGCAGACTCCAATACACGTCACATCCTACAACTACACTCAAGTTGAGGGTTGGGAGCGGTGAGTAAAATAAGGATTTAATCCAGCATACACTCAAGTTGAGGGTTGGGAGCGGTGAGTAAAATACGTTTTCGCATTAATATATCAAACAAACACCCACCAAATATGCTCACATAATTGATATAATGGGGTAAAACGCACATGGTATGTGCATTTTGTCCACCCCATGGGGAAAAAAGCCTATTTTGATTTTTCACAAACCTGGGTATATTTGTCGTTAAGCAATATTTATTGAAAATCCAACATAGCAGAATGATAGACAAGGGGAATAGCTATAAGAACATGTGCTTGTGTTCCGTTTGCTGTTTACCATTGCTATTCACGGACCAACTTGCCTTAAGGTGTGCGTTTTGACCCTAGTTACACTAAACGAACGATAAGTGTACAATATGCTGCAGACGTATCTGCAGAAATGATGTTGATATTTATTACCTGTAGTACTTTGAGTTTGAAACATTCTCATACTATGTAGATCAGTCAATAATTGTGATATTGACACATATATCAACTAGTTCAATAATATGATAGATAATGAGTGTCATTATTATATGGACGATGAACTTAGAGAAAACATTAGTGCCCGTCGGAAAGATTAGTCTATTATAGATTTTAACTCTACAGAATTAAGCAGAGACTAGTAATGATGAAGCCACATATTCTTTACTATTTCGGCACCACATGTTTCCAGAAGTATTTTTTAAAAGTCATTACTACTTAGTTTTGAAGCACGTCGTTCGGCTTTAAGGACTTCAACATGTTTTTCACAGAGTCATTTATTATGTTTAAACCGAGCACGTTTAATTTTCATTACTACATACAAAGGATCATGTCGGGGACTCCCAGCAAACTGCCATATGAGAAAAGACTCTCTAGCAGCCTGGTGGGAGTCTCTGACCATATCATTCCAACCAAGAACGGCGTACGTGCTTCGAAGACATGTTATGCGTCTTAGTAGGCATTACTTCATAGGCGTCCGTGAGTGGATTAACAATGTCTTCATTTGCATAGCAGTAATTGATGGGCTTCATCATTACAATTCGGGTCAGTACAGCATAAAACATCATGAAGTACATTAATGGCAGATAAAAGCACATTGGTTTGAGTGTAATAGTTGTGAAGGTCTTGGTAAGTGACACACAGGACAAGGCTGTCGAATTTGCTCCTGAGTGGATGCTTCAGAAGTAGGTAATAAGTTGACAGATATGGTAAAGCATAAAGGTAGGTGGTCCGAAGAGACACAATCGTAATTAACTACTATATCAGAGATTGATGTGTGGCTGGAGTAAGTTCTGAGCACATGGTCCAGCCAGCTCCTTGAGCCATGACCATCGCTGACATAAGTAAAAGCATCGGAAGGAAGACACGTAATGTCACTTGGAATAAGGTGACATTCATTAGTAAAAGATTTGAGAAGTGGCGAAAACAGACTTGGCATGTTAATATCCGCATTAAAATCCCCAACGATGAATATGTCGGCTTATTCAAATGAATCAGATTTAATATTGATCGAGTGCCTTGTATTAAGTTGTAATTATCAATGAAAATTTCACATGGAGGCAACATATTGAGAACATTGGCGTAAAGATGCCAAAGAGTATGTCAATACTAAATAAAGTCCGGTTAAATGTGGAAGTCATGTATAACTTGTATTGTACGTTAGAATTACCATATTATGATGTATGCCTGTGAGATATGGGGCACAACCTACAAAGTCCAGTATATATTAAATGTGGAAGTCATGTATAACTTGTATTGTACGTTAGAATTACCATATTATGATGTATGCCTGTGAGATATGGGGCACAACCTACAAAGTCCAGTATATATTAAATGTGGAAGTCATGTATAACTTGTATTGTACGTTAGAATTACCATATTATGATGTATGCCTGTGAGATATGGGGCACAACCTACAAAGTCCAGTATATATTAAATGTGGAAGTCATGTATAACTTGTATTGTACGTTAGAATTACCATATTATGATGTATGCCTGTGAGATATGGGGCACAACCTACAAAGTCCAGTATATATTAAATGTGGAAGTCATGTATAACTTGTATTGTACGTTAGAATTACCATATTATGATGTATGCCTGTGAGATATGGGGCACAACCTACAAAGTCCGGTATATATTAAATGTGCAAGTCATGTATAACTTGTATTGTACGTTAGAATTACCATATTATGATGTATGCCTGTGAGATATGGGGCACAACCTACAAAGTCCGGTATATATTAAATGTGCAAGTCATGTATAACTTGTATTGTACGTTAGAATTACCATATTATGATGTATGGCAACATACAGAAACTGTAAGAGGATGGCGATCAACGCACTAGTTGAGCAGATGTGTGAAGAAGAGGGCGTGGGATTCATAGATTTATGGGGGTACTTTGTTGGGAGAGAAGATATGTACATGAGAGATGGCCTCCATCTAAGTGGAAAGGGGGCAGCGGTATTCTCAGAGAATCTGCTGCGATCTGTTGACAGTGGGACAGGTTGCATCTATTTAAACTAGATTCGCAGGGGGGACTCGCAGAGAAGCCTGAAACTGGAGGCATAGATAAAGACAGCACAAATTATTCAGCAAAGAACAGTCTGGAAAACTGTTCTGGAGCTGGATATAAATGTGTTTGTTTAAATGCAAGGAGTATAGTAAACAAAAGAAATGAACTAAACATTATGGTAGAAGATATTGACCCTCACATAATAGGTATAACCGAATCATGGGCAACCACCGATATATCAGATGCTGAATTGGGTCTGACAGGATATGTAATGTTTAGGAAAGATAGAATAGGAAGAAGGGGAGGTGGAGTTATTTTATATATTAAAGAATCTATCCAGGCTTATGAAATAAAATTAGACAGAGAAGCAGATTGCGAAGAAGCTGTTTGGTGTAACATAGTTAGAGGAAACTCAACGTTAACGGTTGGATTAGTTTATCGAAGTCCAAACATAAGCATAGAAGAGAATGAAAAAATACAAAACGCTATAAGGGAAGTGAGCAAACGGGACTGTGTTATTATGGCGGATTTTAACCATGGGCATATAAAATGGAAATCTCTACAGAGTATGGGTAGAGAGGACCACAAGTTTTTAGTTTTAGTACAAGATAGTTTCCTTTCTTAACATGTGCTAGAACCAACCAGGGGAGTGAATGTGTTAGACATAGTTTTGTCCTCTCAGAATGAATTAGTTGACAATGTCAAGATATGTGAGCCACTTGGGAATAGTAATCACAACCAAATACATTTACCATCAAAGTAAAATCAGAAAGGAATAATAAAAAGCAGTACAGGAGAAATTTCCACAAAGGAAAATATAAGGACATAAGGAAATATTTAGCAAAGATAAACTGGAATAACACACTGAAGAATAAGACAGCAACAGAATGCTGGAATATCTTAAAGAGTGAAATTGAATGCATCATCGTCAAATTTGTTCCCTTAAAAAACAAGGGAAACAGTCCAAAAAGAAACACTTATCGAAAGAAGCCATTAGAAAAATTAAGTATAAACAAATGATGTGGAAGTCATATAGATGTACTGGAAATGACGAAGACTACAACATTTATAAAGAAGCACTAAACCAAGCTTCAGCCGAAATTAGAAATTCAAAGAGAAGCTATGAACATAAATTAGCTTGTAATATAAAACATGACAGCAAGAGTTTTTATGCGTATGTTCGAAGCAAACAGAAAGTTCAGGATAAGGTCGGTCCTCTAGAAGATAGTGCTGGAAATATAATATCAGAAGGATTCTTAATGGCTGAAGAGTATTTTAGTTCAGTGTTTACCAGAGAAGACACTAGTTCACTGCCAGTACCAGAGGCTAAGTTCAAGGGGGCAGAATCAGACTATTTAAGACAGTTAATTGTAACCCCAGAAATGGTAGCTAAGAAAATTAGGGCTATGAAGGATAATAAATCACCTGGAGTGGATGGTATTCCACCCAAACTACTATTGGAAATTGTAGAACAAATTTACATACCGCTTACAACAGTTTTCAACTTGTCATTAGAAGAGGGAGTGGTTCCTTTAGAATGGAAAGAAGCAAACGTTATACCGTTATTTAAAAAAGGTTCGAGAAACAAGTCAAATAATTATAGACCAGTGAGTTTAACATCGGTGATTTATAAATTATTAGAAAGACTGATTAAAGATCACATGGTGGATTTTCTTGCTAAACATAACTTGATAAACCCATCTCAACATGGGTTTCTAAAAGCGAGGTCATGCTTAACAAATATGTTATGTTTTTTGGAAGATATCAATAAGTGGGTAGACGAGGGATCAACAGTAGATATCATCTACTTAGATTTTCAAAAAGCTTTCGACAAAGTGCCACATCAAAGATTACTGCTTAAACTAAAGGCCCATGGCATAGGAAAATGGAAAAAAGTAACAATTGGATAGAAAATGGCTGACTATAGAATAATAAACGGGTAGTTGTTGATGGGGGAGGCTTCAAAACTGGAAATCAGTTTTGAGTGGGGTTCCACAGGGATTGGGGTACTGGGACCTATATTATCTTTTAACAGGTATGTGAAACGATTTACGACATAGCTAGCAAGGTAAGTTGACATTTTGCCGATGATACAAAAAGTGTTTAGAAGGATTAAAAGTGATGGAGATAGACAGCATTTACAAGATGATCTCGGCCAGGTTGATGAAATGGTCTGGAAAAGTGGCAAATGCTGTTCACCCCTTAAAATGCCTCTACACAGACATGGGAACGAATATGTAGAATATACAATGGGGAACTGTAAAATTTGGGTACTACTGTAAAGAAAAGACTTAGGGATGGTCACCGCGCCGACAAATGTTTCCAGAGCAAGGTGAACTGGTACTCCAAAAGCCGAAATCACATCCCTTGGTCTACTAGGGCGAAATATAGCATATATATTGAAGAAGAACTAATAATACCCAATTGTACAAAACAATAAGCTAGGGCCTCTAATGAATACGTATACAAGCGTGGAGGCCATACCGCAAGAAGGACATATAGGATATGCTAGAAAGAGTACAGAGGAGCGACTAAAATGATACCAAACTGAGGATCTTAGTTATGAAAAACGCCTAAAAGAATGTGGTTTAATCAACACCAGAGGCCATGGATTGAGAGGAGATCAGATAGAAGTGTTTAAAATATTGAATGGTTATGAAAATATTGATAGAAATATGTTTTTTTCAGTTAAGAAAGATAGAAAGACTAGAGGACATGAAGTTACATTAGTAAAGGAGCAGTGTAGATTAGACGTAAGAAAGTTCTCATTTTCACAAAGGACTGTGAATGAATGGAACAGATTATCTGATGATTGTGTGGTGCTAGTATTGTGAATATGTTTAAAAATAAAATCGACACATACCTCAGAAGGGCTGGATATATGTAGATAAAAGGGTTGGACTCTCGATAAGCCAAAGGGCTTCCTTGTCCACCTGCCATCTAGAGTTAATTCTCTGGATGGCAATCTTGTTAAATCTTGAAATATGGGGCACAACCTACCCGTCTAGATTGGGTTGTATCATTTCTTTGCAAAAGAAAGCAATTATAATCGTTAGCAATGCAATATATAGAGACAACACTAATGATTAATTTTATAATCTGAAGTGTCTTAAATTTCGAGATATAATTTAGTTTAAATGTTTATTACTTATGTACAAAGTTAAGCAAAACTGACCTCATCTGCAATTACAGTTGCATTTTAATGTTGTAGACGATATGCACGTGTACAATACCAGATCAAATTGTTAGGGACATTTCCACCAGAAATATTTGAATACCTATTACGTAAATAATGCTAACAATTGTATGTGTTTTCCTATTACGTATTGCTAACAATAGTACAGCGGCTAAGGGACATGATCGTGCACGTTTTGTCAAAAGCATGACAATTGGCACACGTGTAGATTATGATATATAGAATCATTTCAAGCTAGGTACCCATCGCTATCGACATGGTATCTAGCCGCCATCTTGGTTTTTAAAATGGCCGCCACGGAAATCCATTACCCAGTTATATCAGCTTTTAAGCAACATAGAATCATGTTCTTGGTGTCTAACCCAACATTTCCACGGTCAAGGAATCCATTTCTGTCATATTCAGTATCCAAGCATGACGACAATATTGAAATTCAAGAAGGCTGCCACCGAAATCCATAATCCAGATATATCGGCTTCTAAGCAACATACAAACATGTTATTTGTGTCTAAATCAACATTTTTCAGGGTCAATGCTATATCATCAGATGACGGCCATGTAGAAATTCAAGATGGCTGCCCTGCGTATGCGTTTTACGAACACAATTTTAGCGTCTCTTGAGGTTGAGGAATCCAAATGTGGTTCATATATGAATACGTATATATTCACAAGTATGTCCATTTTTGTTGACACTTGTTTCTGAACTATATTCTGAACAATAAGATAAAAATCAGTGCATTTACTGATATGTCATTGGTTAAGAATGGACAACACAAATGGTTACATTTCAAGTTCACGTCAGCGATATGGAAAACATACTCAACATCGTGTTAACACGTCTTGGGGTTAACTGGCAACGTACGAGTGGACTTTTTGTGTGCAGAAACCACAACATGTGTTCTCAGCAATAACAGTAGACCGATGTCAAGATCAAGTCAATCACCCACAAAAAGTGACGGTTGTGCTGTAAGTTTAATAGAAGTCCATAATCCTGGGAGAGGTGGATGGTAACAGGACCATATATATCACATGTGTCTAGACGGAGTTGGAAGGTAGTGTTTAAGCCGCCAATTAAAAACTCAACAAAGCATAAATGTACTACAGTCTGGCATACAAAACAACTTTGCTAAATATATATCATATTTAGTGTCAAAATTTAAACAGTTGTGTAATCCAACAATCGCTGAAATTCGCAAATATATGCAGACTCCGAATACAAACTTAGTCATGGACAAAACTATGTAATGCAAACGGAATACACTATTAAGGGCACATGGAAATATAGTACAGCAGATATGCGGACGAAACGACAGAAAAACGCCAATTATGACAAAGATCACAATGACTGGCGTACCAAACCTAGTACTTCTCATCATTGCAGATTGCTCCATACCTCGACACAAATGTGTGAGCAGTGCATGTAGTGCAATGTGGATGATGCCCAGCAATAATGTATCATATACATTACATCCCAGTTGGCAACTGTCCGAAGAGTATATATTATATGTAGTAGGTATTTTACTGACAACCTCAAGCAACCAAAAAGAGAACGCAGAATATATAGCCGAACCACTCAGGAGTTGTTTCATTATTGGCTACAATGTTCAAGGTCATTCGTGTTCTGTGGATAGGTAATCATCAGCACCGAAGATCAGATAGTTGTGACCACAGTCCGTAAAGCAACCAACGCCCTGCAGTACCTTCATCCATGAACACAAGAGGAGGCGTACATCGGCAGCATATTACTCTATGTAGCACAATGTGTTCACCAAGGATTTCCCAAAGTGGATATTCGGTAGTGTTTGCAGATGTGGTTATTGAACAGCATTCCTTGCTGTTGAAATAAATGAACATTTTGCGATTGAAACCCACTTTTGTCCCATTGCACCCATGCCATTGTCAACGACCTGTGATATCGGAATCATTAATGCTATGTTCTGAGTTGATGTGTGACATAGTCTCCAGTTTCCTTGATCGAAGGAAGAAGTTGGCATGGTTAGCATGAACTCCATTCCCCACTCGCTGTTACATATGTCTTTCTCGCCCTGTCATCACAATCATAAGAAGTCGACTCATTAAACTAAATGAGATACAGAGGTTAATCGCCGAATTTACATTAAGACTTGCATTTAGCAGGATGAAACAAGGGAACAGCTGTTTACCCAGGGATCTGATACGACGTGGAATACCCCACCAACAAACCATGCATTGCACCAACATGTGAGAAGGGCTGTTTGTCAAATTTGTTATGTCATGTCACAAGCTCTTGTGCCAAATCTCCATCTGCCTGTTCTTGGACACTAAGGCTGGAACCCTCAGTATGTAAACCATGCTGGACTTTAACTCCCAGAGGCACAAATGCAATGCCGTGACCTAGTGCACTGTGGTTGCAAATCTAAGTGTAGTCCAATTTATATATTATTTTTCATGTATATGTATGTTGTGAGGTATATTATGGTTGAGAATATAACTGAGTAAAATTTTGCAACAGCCTGAAAGGTTGTAATCGTGAAGACACGTACCATAAACCAGGTATGGATTCCTAAACCCAACACACGTTGAGATCATGTTCCTAAAACATATATATATATGCATGGCAGCCATCTTGATATTATGTGTGGCTATAATTTGATGGTTGTAGTATATTTATATTTATTTACACCTGTATTACCGGATTAAACACAGTGTCTGTCTGACTTAAATTAACATATATGATTATATGGATGTCGGCCATCTTGAATTTCAATATGTCTGTCATCTGGGGATACAACATGTGGAAGAAATGGATTACTTAACCCTGAATATGTTGGCATTGACATCGATATAATGTTTTTATTTTGTGTAGAAGCTGAGATATTCGGACAGATGATTTCTATGGCAGCCATTTTGTTTTCAATATGGCCATCGTATGAGAATAATGCACGACTCGATTCTTTGACCTTGAAACATATGAACCACCTATGGATTCGTCGTATGGAGTCTTCAATGTCAAGAGGCACTAAAATTATGCTCGTAAAACATCTATGCGTGGCAGCCATCTTGAATTTCAATATGGCCGTCATCTAAGGATATATGGTATAAATGGATTCTTTGACCCTGAATATGTTGGTTTAGACACAAAGAACATGTTTTTATGTTGCTAAGAAACCGAGATGTCTGGATAATAGATTTCACGGCTAGGTACCATGTCGATAGCGATGGGTACCTAGCTTTATATGATTCTACATATCATAATCTACATATGTGCCAATTTGCATGCTTTTGTCAAAAAGTGCATAATTCGTAAAATTTCTGGCTCTTAGCCGCTGTGCTACAAATGTATTGTGTCTTACTAAAATGGGTATGTTGTCTCATAAGCTAATTAGCTTCATGCATATCCATTTTAGCTTATACTTGAAATCGATTATTTAAGCATAGAAAATGTATGATGAAAGTTGAAATAATAGTAATAACATATGCATATTTATGTAGCGCCCTTTTCAGCCTAAACTGTTCATAGGCGCTTTACAAATTCATTGAAGCAATATACAAGTATATATTTAAAAACTAGTATATATCTATATAACAAACTATGAAAAATTAAAACTATGTCTAAGATATATAAATAAGTAAATTAATTATATATAAATAAAGTAACTCTAAAATAAACACATACACAGAGCTATCTGTGAACAATACAGGTGTTTTATAGAAAATGTCATAAATAATTAAAACTGTACTAAAAAGCTTTGCAAAACAAGTAAGTCTTTAACTATCTTTTGAATACACCCGCCGACGGAGCCTGGCGAATGGATAGGGGTTTGTTTTTCTGTAGTGGGTGCAGCCACAAGTAAACGCATTTGTATTTGTATAAACAAAATTGGCAACTATTTCAGAAGGGTTGGTTACTCATAGATTGACCCTTCAACAATGCTGAATAAGCAAAGGCTTCGTTGTTCACTCATTACCTGAAAAAAATGTGTTGTTTCTGAATGACAATTATGCTACCTATTGTTAAATGTTTTGAATCTATTCCAGATTGAGATTGTTTTGTAAAATGTGGTTTCAAAATGCATACAAAGGCACCGTTGAGACTGTATGCATACATTGTGAAAAAAGGCGATCTCCCCAAACTAGCTTTACACACTTACCTGGTGGAGCAATGCGCAGGTGGGAGACTGCAATTCGTATGGGGCGGGGCTGGGGCGAACGCACGGAGGAAAGTGGGAGCATTTATGTTAGAAATACGAATACGTTAATGGACAACAATCATGGAAATATCACAAGAAAAAGTCACATTGTTGAATATTAATTCAAAGCGAAATATAATATTAATATTGCAATGTAATGTGTTAAAAAACATACACTAATATAATTAATATAATATTGCGTGTGTGTGTGTGGTTATTCAAGCTGTATACACACGCACACACGCACGCACACACGCACGCACGCACGCACACACAACAAGTGTCTTTGAGTCGTATGATCCATATCTTTGAAAACGCCAACCTACAGTTTCGTCTTCGTCGTCCAAACTGAAAGCATACTGATTATGGACTTGTTACGGTGATATCATTAGACGTTAACAAGCACGATACTTACTTCGATGCACTAAGACGTTCACTGAGACTCTCAAAATAGCTCTATCAATCGATGCCACCGATGGAGCAAGAACACTTGGCCTTCGCATAAGGAACCAATGATTCACAACGGTATCACATGACCCAACATTCACGGGTCATCGCTCCTTCGTCCTGGGCCCAGCGTGCCGTTTGGTACTGGGGCATCATCGCTATTATTAATGTACTGAGAATTGTCGATAAACACGTATTAATGTTGCGGGCAGAGTCACTCATCCGCGTAATAGATTAGTGAACTGCACGTGCGGAATCCGCAGTACTCGGCTAATTCGTACAACAGTGGATCCCATGCACACCTCTCCTTGGACAATGTTTTCTTGGTGATTGCTCTAATCTGATAACCTCAGTGGGATTAATGCTCTAACATTAGTTGCTCTATAATTGGGTGTCCATATGTTTAATCGAATGTCCGCTTTGACGTTTGCAAGTTAAATTATACGGACTTGAATCTAAACCCACATTTTATTTATTTTTCTATGCATGATTGCTTATGTCTGAATCTGGTATGTGAGATTTGCAACATCCGGAGTTTAAGCATTCAGTCGTTAGATGTTTCAGACATTTGCTTTAATCACTACGTTTGTTTGAGGCGGTATAACGCGTTGTAATAACTTAGCACTACGCACATTTCCCGAAAAGCACTTTTAATGGTAAATAACATGCATACATTGGGAGCATACAATGCACGTTGGATCCATGGCCACCTTACGTCCAGAAGCTGAAAAATAACTACAAGTCTTTCGCCACAACGGCTACCCCATTAGGTGAAATATGATGGCTTGCCTACATCATACAAGGGTCGACAAGTCAGCCATACGCTAATTGAAGATGTTGTTAAGTCAACGTAGTAGTAGGTTTTGAACAAAATATGGCCATGATGCCTCGACCCAGGTTTGTCTTTCGTAGTGAAACATTCTTCTTTCAAATCCTTGTAATTTTGCAGTGTTAGAGATTCTCCTGCAAAGCAGCTTTGTCGTCACAAAATCATTGCAAAAACGTCGACAACGTCAGGCTGAGTGGTAAACGGACTTGCTAAGAAGCAGCTAAGTCGCCAAATCGATCACTGATGGCGGTCTGTATAGGCCTACTGTCCAGCACACTGCCAAACACCGGGTTTACATCTTCGATATGCGCATCGTTTTCGTCGCCAAACTATTTGGTGAAATTGAAATGCAGAATGTAGAAATTGCCGTTCTCGATATGATTTCGAAGGTCGGGAGCTTTATATCGAATTTGTTTCGTATACGTTGCGAATCCGTTTTATCGTTCCAGAAGCAGCACATTAAACGTGTTAAAATATCCGAAAATGAGTATCAGAACACAAAGCAGAACTCGAAATTTTGTATTTTCCATCTAAGCGAGCCAATTCTATGGAGAAAACTAACAAAGAAGTACCATACACCTCGCAGGAACCCCTCCAAGGCTCAGCCACATAATACTGTAGAATGAACGAACATGACAATTTCTTGTTGTTCTTGACAATTTGAGATTCTTAGTGTGGGACTCCCGGGCCAGCTAGAAACCGCCCGCGGGCCAGGGTTTGCGTAACGTTATTTTAGTATCTTCATCCCAATAGTTTGACTTTTAAACAATGTGCACTTCCTGGCAATGGAAAGTATCGTTTTTACGACATTAGTCTCAATTGTTTCTTTTTGTGAAAGTTCCTGACAATGGAAAGTATCGCCCACTTTTTCCATGTTAAGACTTTAATCTCAATATTACTGAGAAGACAAGTATGGTATTAAGCAGTCGTTTGCTGCATGTCATTCTTTATTACTAGAGCATCCTACGTATAACATACATTTGTACATAAATTAACCTTTTGATTCGGTGTTTGTGTGGCGATCAGCCTAGTAGAGGCTGATTCATTGTTAGGCAGACCGTGTGGGTCTGTGCAATAATTAGTAATATGGTTTTCCAACATCAGCCGTAAAAGGGATAAAATAGACTGAGTCCCCAAGCGGCTGTGTCCTGAGAAAGTGATCCAGTAGGCAGTAATGGAGTTGATATTACGTAAAACGTATATCCTATACACTTGGCAAGGGATATGTAAACCATGATTATCTAGACGTAGAGTTTGTTAGTTAAGTGAGTGGTATCTATAACAAAAGTAAATTTCATATTATGTGTTCATGTGAAGATATATATCTCAATGAATGATCGTCAGAGAAGAACACTTTACTCATTTACGAATAATGAACAAATGGATTTATGTAATGATGTTGATTGTTCTTTATATGTATATATATATATATATATGTATATATATATATATACATATATATATATATATATACATAATATATATATATATATACTGCGCATATTACTAAATAGTGGTTTTCATTCAATTATATACCATATTATGGTAACACAAAACTGGCATGCTTCAATCATCAAATAAGAACCAGTTTTTATGAACAATGACGTTTTTGATCATGTTATATTATGACTTGACATGCAAATCGATGTGTCACATCGAGAAACATTTGATCGTAAATGTAAAACGTATATAGCTTAGAATAAACGTACACGAGTCTTCACTAAAATTAAAACCCGAAACTAGTAATGTAATATTATGTGGACATTTTAATCATGATGCTATAAATAGTTGTAGATTATAATTGAAAACTGCATACAAGTTAAACGAAACATTATATAATGTAAATCAAAATTATGTTGTGCTTTGCTTAGTACCTGATATATGTAATGCATTTGATATCACAAGGAGGGTGTTGATCATCGTATCTACGGAGAGCAAACTTACCAAATATTATGAAATATGTTTGTGGCATTAAGGCATGAACTTTCAATTTTAATTTGTTGTTGTTCTTCTCTTGTTTCTCTGTCGTCAAAGGTGAGACAGGCCTCGATTCCGATCGTTGATTTCAGTTATCTTTTCTTCTTTTTCTTCGTCTTCTTTTTCCTGATTGAACTTGCAGTGTTCTCTCCACCAACTGTCTCCATTCCCCTCTATCTTGCACTGCTCTCTCCACCAACTGTCTCCATTCCCCTCTATCGTTCACTGCTCTCTCCACCAACTGTCTCCACTCCCCTCTATCTTTCACTGCTCTCTCCACCAACTGTCTCCATTCCCCTCTATCTTTCACTGCTCTCTCCACCAACTGTCTACATTCCCCTCTATCTTTCACTGCTCTCTCCACCAACTGTCTCCACTCCCCTCTATCTTTCACTGCTCTCTCCACCAACTGTCTCCACTCCCCACTATCTTTCACTGCTCTCTCCACCAACTGTCTCCATTCCCCTCTATCTTGCACTGCTCTCTCCACCAACTGTCTCAATTCCCCTCTATCTTTCACTAATCTCACCACCAACTGTCTCCACTCCCCTCTATCTTTCACTGCTCTCTCCTCCAACTGTCTCCACTCCCCTCTATCTTTCACTGCTCTCTCCTCCAACTGTCTCCATTCCCCTCTATCTTTCACTGCTCTCTCCACCAACTGTCTCCACTCCCTCTATCTTTCACTGCTCTCTCCACCAACTGTCTCCAATCCTCTCTATCTTTCACTGCTCTCTCTAACAACTGTCTCCATTCCCCTCTATCTTGCAGTGCTATCTCCACCAACTGTCTCCATTCCCCTCTATCTTGCACTGCACTCTCAACCAACTGTATCCATTCCCCTCTATCTTTCACTACTCTCTCCACCAACTGTCTCCATTCCCCTCTACCTTTCATGCTCTCCCCACCAACTGTCTCCATTCCCCTCTATCTTTCACTGCTCTCTCCACCAACTGTCTCCATGCCTCTCTATATTGCACTGCTCTCTCCACCAACTGTCTCCATTCCCCTCTATCTTTCACTGCTCTCTCCGCCAACTGTCTCCATTCCCCTCTATCTTTCACTGCTCTCTCCACCAACTGTCTCCATTCCCCTCTATATTTCATTGCTCTCTCCACCAACTGTCTCCATTCCCCTCTATCTTGCTCTGCTCTCTCCACCAACTGTCTTCATTTCCCTCTATCTTTTTCTCTGCTCTCACCACCAACTGTCTCCACTCCCCTCTATCTTGCTCTGCTCTCTCCACCAACTGTCTACATTTCCCTCTATCTTGCACTGCTCTCTCCACCAACTGTCTCCATTCCCCTCTATCTTTCACTGCTCTCTCCATTAACTGTCTCCATTCCCCTCTATCTTTCACTGCTCTCTCCACCAACTGTCTCCACTCCCCTCTATCTTTCACTGCTCTCTCCACCAACTGTCTCCATTCCCCTCTATCTTGCAGTGCTATCTCCACTAACTGTATCCAATCCCCTCTATCTTGCACTACTCTCTCCACCAACTGTCTCCATTCCCCTCTACCTTTCATGCTCTCCCCACCAACTATCTCCATTCCCCTCTGTCTTTCACTGCTCTCTCCACCAACTGTCTCCATGCCTCTCTATCTTGCACTGCTCTCTCCACCAACTGCTCTCTCATGTCTCCCCCCTCTATCTTTCACTGCTCTCTCCACCAACTGTCTCCACTCCCCTCTATCTTTCACTGCTCTCTCCACCAACTGTCTCCATTCCCCTCTATATTTCACTGCTCTCTCCACCAACTGTCTCCATTCCCCTCTATATTGCATTGCTCTCTCCACCAACTGTCTCCAGTCCCCTCTATCTTGCACTGCTCTCTCCACCAACTGTCTCCATTCCCCTCTATCTTGCACTGCTCTCTCCACCAACTGTCTCCATTCCCCCTATCTTTCACTGCTCTCTCCACCAACTGTCTCCACTCCCCTCTATCTTGCTCTGCTCTCTCCACCAACTGTCTCCATTTCCCTCTATCTTGCACTGCTCTCTCCACCAACTGTCTCCACTCCCCTCTATCTTGCTCTGCTCTCTCCACCAACTGTCTCCATTTCCCTCTATCTTGCTCTGCTCTCTCCACCAACTGTCTCCACTCCCCTCTATCTTGCTCTGCTCTCTCCACCAACTGTCTCCATTTCCCTCTATCTTGCTCTGCTCTCTCCACCAACTGTCTCCATTTCCCTCTATCTTGCACTGCTCTCTCCACCAACTGTCTCCATCCCCCTCTATCTTTCACTGCTCTCTCCATCAACTGTCTCCATTCCCCTCTATCTTTCACTGCTCTCTCCACCAACTGTCTCCATTCCCCCCTATCTTTCATTGCTCTCTCTCCACATACTGTCTCCATTCCCCTCTATCTTTCGCTCTCGTTCTTCACTCCTCTCCCAATCCTTCCAAGTCTCTCTTTTCACAGTCCTCACAACAAAGCAGTTTAGGTCTTCCTCGCCTCCTTTTCCTCTCCATTCTCCGGGCATCTGCTTTCTTTGCCAACCGTTCTACACCCATTTTCTCCACATGCCCAGACCACTTCAGTCGACTCCTCACCAGGTTATTCTTAAAGCTCTCGTTAGTTCGTCCATTCTTCGCTTATCACTACTTTTCATTCCCACAATTCTTCTGACCCAGTTATATTCGCAAAAAAAATGAATTTAACGGGTATTAATGTAACAGTTTGGATCAATCTTCAAATTGTTTTCATAAACAAATTGTTTTATCGGTATCGTTGT
Organism: Paraescarpia echinospica; assembly: GCA_020002185.1. NCBI lineage: Eukaryota > Metazoa > Annelida > Polychaeta > Sabellida > Siboglinidae > Paraescarpia > Paraescarpia echinospica. The sequence goes on from CM034542.1 coordinate 15,751,818, forward strand.
GCATTGTACGGTTGTCAGCCGACTTAAGAATGTTTGCAGTATGCGCGTAACGTAGCGTAGTGTTTTGCGTAGGGATACTAACACCGTACGGTTCGCATAGAAATTCAATACATTTAATGTTTAACTGCGCTTACGTCTAGACCTAGCTTTGGTCTGTAGTTCATTATACGGTTCACCCATTAGACACTGGCATTTTCTTAAAACATGGTAGTTAACTATATTGCTATTGTATTAATTATATAGCAAATACAAATTACATTTGCTTATAGGTTAACTGTGGGCTTGAATGTAACGCACATTACGTCCAAATACCGAGAACCAGTGTATATGCCTCTGACTGCTATTACGTATACATGTAAGAACAGTGTCACATCAATGTAGGTTCTAGATAGAGACCTGCTATGATTCTGCACATATGATCCGTGAACTACATAGGCGATATATATGCAGGCCACTACATATCTTGAAATGTGGAAGAAAGATGTTCGCGACATTCTGAATGGCGAGATACGCAAGGACAAGATGGCCGCCAGGACAAGATGGCCGCCATAGCTTAAGACGCGTCGTTACGGGAGAGGGTAATAGTCATTTGTGTGGATAGTAGGCTTTGTATTGAGACTAGCTGACGTGAAGAATGCCTCAACCAGAGGAAACATGAAAGACAGGTAGTACCTCTGACAATAATGAGGAGCAAGCAGACGTCATAGCACTGACATTTGTCAAATTGCTCACGGACGAGACAGTGATCAACAAGCTCAAGTCAGTGGTGTTTCCACAAGTATTGGCGGACAAGCTCGACACCCTGTCTGTCAAGATATCTCAGCTAAATGACCGGTTGAACAAAAAGGACGAGTATATTGAAATATTAGAGAAGATACTAGCGATGGTGCAGACAAACAACGATCGGTTGGAACAGTATTCAAGACGCTCTAACCTACGATTCCATGGAATCGAAGAAAACAGCAACGGAGATAACATTGCAACGGTGATGGCCATTGTCAGTGTGATACATTGGGTTTAATACTGCATTCCAATCACCTCGTGAAGTCGTAAATAGCATTCCAGACACCACACAAGTCGTATTCACAAGTCGTGACCTCGAAAGTAACGAAGGTGCCCGAGTTCACGAGTCGTAATTAGTAGGCGACCTTCACCTTGCTGAATGTCAAATCGATCATGGGTACAAATTATTTGTGATCTTACAAATTGATACGATAACCATAACAATAAAACAATGATCAAGCCAGAACAAGCAACACCGATGCCAAGAAGAATGCAGATCATGCTAAGTTATTGTGAGTCGCTGTATTTCTTGTGTGACAACTTATTTTGTTGTAATATCGCCCATGTCATTGCCACGTGCAACATGTAAACAGTATGGATACAAATTTCGTGTGGTATATCATAATGTTCTTCATATTTGACCTTAACGTCGCCTGATTTGCTGTATGGACATGAATGATTGCAAACCCTTCTGGAATATGTTTTGTTGCATTCCCAGCAGTCTGTTGAACGTTGCCTCATCTGTTGTTGTTGACGTCGTCACAGTTTCCTCCAAAAGTTCGGTCCCAGTGTTCGACTGCGACGCACTACTGGGCCTGGTCTTAGCGGAGGTCTTGCCCATTGTTGTAGCGTTAGTGATTTAACAACAAGATTTAACAAGATTGCCATCCAGAAAATTACTCTGGATGACAGGTGGACAAGGAAGCCTTTTGGCTTATCGAGAGTCCAATACTTTTTATCTACATGTATCCCGCCTTTTTTAGGTGTGTGTCGATTTTATTTTTAAACATATTCACGCTACTAGCACCAACACAATCAGGAGATAATCTGTTCCATTCATTTACAGTCCTTTTTGAGAATGAGAACTTTCTTATATCTAATCTACACTGCTCCTTTACTAATGTAGCTTCATGTCCTCTGGTCCTTCTATCTTTCTTAACTGAGAAAAAAATGTTTCTATCAATATTTTCATAACCATTCAATATTTTAAGCACTTCTATGTGATCTCCTCTCAATCTCCTGGTCTCTAGTGTTGTTAAACCACATTCTTTTAGGCGTATTTCGTAACTAAGATCCCTCAGATTTGGTATCATTTTAGTCGCTCTCCTCTGTACTCTTTCTAGCATATCTATGTCCTTCTTGCGATATGGTCTCCATGCTTGTATACAATATTCTAAATGAGGCCTCACTATTGTTTTGTACAGCGGTACTATTAATTCTTTTTTCTTATACGCTATATTTCGCCTAATTAATCCAAGGATTTGATTTCCCCTTGACGCTGCAATTCCGCACTGCTCTGAAACCTTCATATCAGCACTAATGGTTAACCCCAAGTCCTTTTCTTTTACAGTAGTACTTAGAACAGTACCCCCCATTTTATATTTACCTCTTCATTCCCATGACCTGTGTGGAGGCATTTACATTTCCCAAAATTGAACAGCATTTGCCACTTTTCAGACCATTTGATCAACCTATCAAGATCATCTTGTAAATGCTGTCTGTCTCCATCACTTTTAATCCTTCTAAACACTTTTGTATCATCCGCAAATTTTAACACCTTGCTTGTTATATCATCGTCCAAATCGTTGATATATATTAAGAATAATATAGGTCCTAGTACTGATCCCTGTGGTACCCCACTCAATACCGATTTCCAGTTTGAAGCCTCCCCATCAACTACTACACGTTGTCTTCTGTCATTCAGCCATTTTTCTATCCAGTTTATTATACCATTTCCTATGCCATGGGCCTTTAGCTTAAGGAGTAATCTTTGATGTGGTACTTTGTCGAAAGCTTTTTGAAAATCTAAATAGATGATATCTACTGGTGATCCCTCATCTACCCACCTAGTAATGTCTTCAAAAAAACATAACATTTGTTAAGCATGACCTCGCTTTTAAAAACCCATGTTGAGATGGGTTTATCAAGTTATGTTTAACAAGAAAATCCACCATGTGATCTTTAATTAGTCTTTCTAATAATTTGCAAATCACTGATGTTAAACTCACTGGTCTATAATTCTCCGACTTGTTTCTCGAACCTTTTTTAAATAACGGTATAATGTTTGCCTCTTTCCATTCTAAAGGAACCACTCCCTCTTCTAATGACAAATTGAAAACTGTTGCAAGCGGTACGCTAATTTGTTCTACAATTTCAAATAGTAGTTTGGGCGGAATCCCGTCCACTCCAGGTGATTTATTATCCTTCATAGCCCTTATTTTCTTAGCTACCATTTCCGAGGTTACAACTAACTGTCCTAAATAGTCTGAATCTGCCCCTTGAACTTAGCCTCTGGTACTGGCAGTGAACTAATATCTTCCCTGGTAAACACTGAACTAAAATACTCATTCAGGTCTTCTGCCATTAAGAATCCCTCTGATATTGTATTTCCAGCACTATCTTCTAGAGGACCGACCTTATCCTGAACTTTCTGTTTGCTTCGAATATACGCATAAAAACTCTTACTGTCATGTTTTATATTACTAGCTAATTTTTTTCATAGCTTCTCTTTGAATTTCTAATTTCAGCTGTAGCTTGATTAAGTGCTTCTTTATAAATGTTGTAGTCTTCATCATTTCCAGTACATCTATGACTTCCACATCATTTGTTTATACTTAATTTTTCTAATGGCTTCTTTCGATAAGTGTTTCTTTTTAGACCGTTTCCCTTGTTTTTTGAAAGGTACAAATTTATCGACTATGCACTTAATTTCACTATTTAAGATATTCCAGCATTCGGTTGCTGTCTTATTCTTCAGTGTGTTATTCCAGTCTATCTTTGCTAAATATTTCCTCATGTCCTTATACCTTCCTTTGTGGAAATTTCTCCTATACTGCTTTTACTATTCCTTTCTGATTTTACTTTGATGGTAAAATGTATCTGGTTGTGATCACTACTCCCCAGTGGCTCACATATCTTGACATTGTCAACTAATTCTTTCTGTGAGGACAAAACTAAGTCTAACGCATTCTCTCCCCTGGTTGGTTCTAGCACATGTTGAGAAAGGAAACTATCTTGTACTAAAACTAAAAACTTGTGGTCCTCACTCCCCATACTCTGTAGAGATTTCCATTGTATATGCCTATGGTTAAAGTCCCCCATAATAATACAGTTCCGTTTGCTTACTTCCTTTATAGCGTTTTGTATTTTTTCATTCTCTTCTATGCTTATGTTTGGACTTCGATAAACTAACCCAACTGTTAACGTTGAGTTTCCTGTAACTATGTTACACCAAACAGCTTCTTCGCAATCTGCTTCTCTTTCTAATTATATTTCATAAGCCTGGATAGATTCTTTAATATATAAAATAACTCCACCTCCCTTTCTTCCTATTCTATCTTTCCTAAACATTACATATCCTGTTAGTCCCAATTCGGCATCTGATATATCAGTGGTGGCCCACGATTCGGTTATACCTATTATGTGAGGGTCAATATCTTCTACCATAATGTTTAGTTCACTTCTTTTGTTTACTATGCTCCTTGCATTTAAACAAATGCATTTATATCCTGATTCAGAACAGTTTTCCAGGCTGTTCTTTGCCGATTTATTTCTGCTGTCTTTATCTATGCCTCCAGTTTCAGGCTTCTCTGTGAATCCCCCCTGCGAATCTAGTTTAAATAGATGCAGCCTGTCCCACTGTCAACAGATTGCAGCAAATTCTCTGAGAAAACTGCTGCCCCCTTTCCACTTAGATGTAGGCCATCTCTCATGTACATATCTTCCCTCCCAACAAAGTATCCCCATAAATCTACGAATCCCACCCCCTCTTCTTTACACATCTGCTCAACTAGTGCGTTGATCGCCATCCTCTTGCAGTTTCTATATGTCGGCCCCCTTCCTCCCATTACTGGCAAAATTCCTGAGAGGATAATCTGTTCTACTCTTGTCTTCTTTAACTTCTTCACTAACTGTCTGTACTTCTGAACTATCCCAGTTGTTCCCTCCCTCTCTGCGTTATTTGTCCCTACATGTACTAGTATAGACCCTCCCTTGCCATGCCCCAGTACCTTCTCTACCCTTTCAGTTACATGTTCTATCCTAGCCCCCGGTAGACAAACAACGACGTCCTCCCCCTCGCTTAGAGTCTTATCTGTCTTTCTCATAATCGAATCGCCCATAAACACCCTCTCTTTCCTCATTGCCCCCTCAATCACTGCCTCAGTGTAGCTCTTTCTACGGTTTGCATCTGTCTGGTTGTAATCTTGTTCCCCTGTCTTCTGCTCTCCCGTCACAATCTCGTCCGTTCCATTCTTTCCTGACGCTGTTTCTCTTGTCACCTTTCTTCCTGTCATCGTCCCTCCCGACTTCTCTTCTGTCACATGTACTCTCACTTCCTTTCTTCCCGTCATCTTTCCTCCCATTGCATTTCCTTCTCTCCTCTCCCGTCTCTTTTTCCCTCCTACCTCTTTCTCTACGGTCACTTTCTCTCCTGCCACCTTCACACCTGTCACATTTCCTGCCGTCGATCCTCCACTTTCTTCCCCTCCGATCACCTTCCCTCCTCTCAGTCTCCTTTCCTCGGTCTTGTTGCCACTACTCTGCTCCTTCAGTTTCACAGTATTCCCAACTTTATCCCTGTCGTCTCTCTCCATTCCATCTGTCTCCTTGCTGATTCTCATCTCCATCCCCTTCACAATATCTACCAACCTAGCTACCTCTTTCTCCAGACATTTCACCTTCCAACACCCCACGCACTGAAAGGTGAATCCCTCTTCCTTGGTTTCTGTCCATGACTTCGTACAGCCGGATAAGGCAAAATCTACCCAACTGTGGCAGTCGTCGCACACCAAGTGTCTCTTTGCCTTGACTTGCCGCTTGCAAGGCGCCATATCAGAATTTATTTAATAATAATAATCTAATTAGCTATTTAAAATAGTTTTGTCAACTGTGTTTACACTATTCACTGTCTATGTAGTCTTTAAGAAGACTGTTTTCTGTGCACAAATGTTACACTTTACGTAAGATTGCGTACGCTAGACTGCCTTATTTATTTAGGTTATACAGCGCCCTAGCGAATAAGAGAGACACTAGCTACATAAACTTAGTTCGCCCGATTATCGCAAATGCTTAATTTTAACAACAAAGCTACCTTATCAAAATGTCTAGCAGGTACTGACTTACACAGATATTATCTTATGTAGGTAGTTTATGGTTGTTACTTTATCACCTATATATTCTACCACATAACGAGGTTTGTTAAATCTTGTTTACAAACTTATCGTAGCCGTAAGCTAACGTACCCTATTATCACTCACTAGACTAAAGTGTCCTAAAATACTTTATCTAACTAACTTTAAGCACGACTGCTACTCAATATATGTTTACTGCTACTTTATGAATGATATTAAGGCAAGAATAATACTTATTAATCAGTAATTCCACTTGCTTATGAACTTTGATACACCACCAATTTCAACGATCTATCTCCGCCAAATATAGCCTCGAAAGTGAGGTCAGTTCAGGTGGTGCTTATATAGGGAAGTAACAATTTGTTGTTATATCTTGCTGTTAGTAAACGACTACTTTATTGTGAACTGTACTAGCGTACTAGTTTTCCCTAATCTGGGGATGGTGTAGATTCTTTCATGTTACCTACCTGAGTCCGAGCGGACCTGAACTTGTGATGGGTTCACACGTAAATTTCTCTAGAGTGTGGATAATACTTCGTTTCGATCGTTCTCTGACTTCCTCTTTAGTAATGAAGTCGTTCCATTTGATGCCCAAGATCTTCCTAATATATCTTGAGTCGAAGGCGTCAAGCTTCTTCTCCTGGCTTGGTTTTAGATGCCAAGTTTTGTAATCATAGAGTAAGGTGGACAAGAAGCGCATCTTGGTCTTGAGTGTGAACTTCTTGCTTGGCCAGATCTTTTTAGTTGGTTGAAGGCTGCGGAGGCTTTGCCTATTCTGCAGTTGATCTCATGGTCCATTGCACCCTTGTTATTGATGGAACTTCCCAGGTAGGTAAAGTCTTCAACAATTTCAACTTTTTTTCTGACCAATGAGGACGTCAGAAGGTGTCTGGTGGTCGCCCAACAGCATATTCTTGGTCTTCTTGCGGCTGATTGACAGACCTAGTCCTCCTGCGGCTTCAACAGTGGCATCCACTATATCATGGAGACCCTGGGTTCAGTCAGACAACGTTGCAATATCATCAGCGAAGTCAAGATCATATAGTTTGCTTCCTCCATACCAGTCGATGCCCTGGTCTTTCGTCGCTTTGTTCAGGACCCAGTCAACAGCCACAGCGAAGAGAATTGGAGAGAGAATGCAGCCTGGACGGACGTCGGTAAGCACCTGGAACCAGTCGCTGAAACCATCCTCTGTTCGTATACAGCAGCGGGAATTGACATAGATGTGCTTAATTGCCCTGACTATCATTTCCGGGATTCCGTATGAGATGAGTACTCTCCACAAGGAGGGTCTGTGGATGCTATCGAATGCCTTGCTGAAATCGATGAAACTAATTGCAAGGGGCACCTGGAACTCTTGGCACTTCTCAATGATGCGTCGGAGAGTGAAAATCTGGTCTGCGCATCAATTACATAGGGAAATCTTGATATCCTCTGACGAATCCTCGCTAGCATAATTACTCACATAAACACAGTAAGTATACATACATAGCAATAATCCTTTTATTTCTAAAAAAAAAACACTTTTACGGGCTTTGTCTACCTCTGCATAGGTACAAGTTTAGAGCAGAGCAACAAAATGCCAAAGGTGACTTTGCCAATGTTTCACTGATAACAGTTTTCAGTAGTTCTCAGCCATCCATGCATCCGTCATCTTCTCTGCGTCCATGCTGGTGAACTGCACAGAGGACGACTGGATCTGGGAATATGAAGGCACATGGGTTGTTGGTCTGTGGCCGAGGAGGTATGGAAGTCGGTGTCATCGGGTGAACAAAAAGCCGCATTTCCGTCGGTTTGGATATAGCTGAAAGGAGGTTTTGTTTCCAACATCATCCGCCCAAAGGCACCGTCCCTGGGTTGTGCATCGAATGCATGTGTCACGTGTGTAGGTGCACTCGCAGGCATTTGTGATTTGCCGTACTTTGCCTCGAAGACCAAGTTTTGAATATCATTTTTTTATTTTGCTTTCTCGCGTGGGTCTGTTATCTGTTCTAATTCTGTTGCCAGATAGTTGGCAAACATCTGATCTATCCGATGATGTGATGGAGTTTATAGTAAGGGATTTTCCATTGTTTGAACCATTTCATGTAACAACTCAAGTTGTTGCTATCGCGTCCTTTGAACGCTGTGCCAGTTGTCTTTTTGTTGATGGGGCCTCACGACTGCCCTGACTTGTCTCATCTTCGGATTCGGTCTCCTCTTCTGCAACTTCTGGAACGATGCTTTCCACTACTTCTTCCGCTTCGTTCACGGCCGACTCCTGTTGCGATTGAGATGACACGGGCGGCATGGACATCTGTCGAAAATAAAATAATTAAATTTAGCCAAAACTAAAAGTGATTTCTGTGAAGGGATTTAATCAAGAACATTTCCTAATAACACATCTGTAGAAAACAGTAATGGTATATACATTAATAAGAAAAGCATGACTTGTGTGGATACCTGACGTAAACGAAATTACTATTTTTCATTCCAGTGTCCTCGAACCCTGGAACAGTGGTTGGCTATAGCGGATGGATTCTACCAGAAATTGAATTTCCCCAACTGCCTGTGTGCAATCGATGGAAAACACATCACCATGCGCCCTCCCAAGTTTAGCGGTTCGCAGTTTTTCAACTATAAATTTCTTTAGTATATTTCTGATGGCTGTCGTTGACAGTGAATACAAATTTCTATACGCAGATGTAGAATCAAATCGCCGCGTCTCAGACAGGGGCGTCTTCGGACAGTGCTCCACGAAGGAGGCTCTGGAGGAGGGCAATTTTGATATTCCACCACCAGCTTGCTTCCCCGGCACCAACGAAAAGTGTCCTTTCATGTTTGTTGGCGACGAAGCTTTCCCTATTCGCGACAGAATCTTGCACATGAGCAAAAGGTGTTCAACTAAAGGTTATCCCGATCCAGGAGGATGGTTGAAAACGCACTTGGAATACTGGCCAACAGATTCCGTAGATCTTTTTATATCACAATTGCCTTGGAGCGAGAGAAGGTTGTCTGTATTGTACTGCACAACATGCTGGAATAGGAGCGAGGAGACAATGTCGAAAGACTGCATTGACGAGGAGCATCCCACAGAAGGCCGAGTGGTGCCTGGAGCGTGGCGAACAGAGGGAGGACTGTAATCCTGCATGTCTCGGTCAAGAAATGTTGCAGTAGCTGTGAAGAAACAGAGGGACATGCTCTGCCAGTACTTTAGCTCCGACGCTGGTTCCATGTCGTGGCAAGACAACATGATATCGTAGAAAGGTGGACACCAGTGAACCACGACATTTTGAAGTGCACATCTTGTATAATGTGCAGATATATTCTCACATAGTCATTGTACGCCGTCACGTCTGATTTGACACAGTGTATGAAATGTTTTAAAACACAATGATCACGATTATGCATTTTGTTATTTTCCAAGTTCACGGGTAGTATAGTGTTATTAAGTAATTTTAACACAATTGAAACAAACTTCAAATTGTCATATTCCCATAGACGGATTAATTTCTTTCAACTTTGGAGGATGTGTGTGTAATATGAACGTAACGTAACAATATTAAATAAATGGGAATTCTTAAAACATTCCTGGACTAGGCCGGGAAAAGGCTAGCACCTGACAGGCCATGTAATTTTATGATACAATATCATGTGACTACGTATTGCAGTCTTGCAAAGAAGAACAATTACCTCCAGGTTGCTTGTTGACGTTCGTTTTTTTATGTTTTCGGAGGAATTGCATATTCTTGATCAGCCACCGCTGCCTTTTTGTCTTGCTTTTTGCTCCGCTGCCGCTTTTTGGTAAGTGGAGAACCCTTGTTAACTGAGTGCGCAGAGAGTTGGCGTGCCGTATCACATCTAACACTGCAAGAGAAAATAAAACAAATGGCCGATCTCATATAAAAGGTGCACGTTTTATTGTATACCTTTGTGTAATACTCCTCATATGAACGAATAGCTCTGACACCACGAATTATGACTTCACGAATTATTAAAAAGATTGATCCTTGCCCCAAAAGTTGTTCGCATGCTGTAATATCCGTTAATTTCGCCGTACGCTAAAATTAGCCGCATTAACATCTCGTGCAAGCCGCCTATGAGGTTGGTAAATATAATATATAAAAATATATGTTATTAATAATACAACATGGAACATTTTCATGAAAAGAAATGCCAGTATATATATATATATACAATTATAAATATACAAACACATAACATATTATATGCTGCTCAAAATGTGGGCCACCGAGAGGTACAGCTAGAACCAGAGGCAGAGAGGTGATGTTCAAATTCATACAGAGCAATCGATACACGGACGCTAGCGAAGAACACCCAACACATCAAACGCAGACACTCGGTGACACAGAAACGCTAGGGCTAGGCGCCTATTTAACATTACAGTAAGAAGCGTGGACATTTGTTAAAACGTATCACTTACCAGAAATATCTAGCCCTGTCGCCACTTCCTTCCAGGCGCTGGCCTTCATATCTATATTACTGTATTCTTTGGCCGTTGCATCGAACAAACAAGTACTGTCCTGTCTATGGATGTTTCCTACAATTCTACATTGCAAACAATGTTTGCCGCCATTTTCTCTATTTCTGGAACAGTTCCGCGACTTCTAGGAAGCTCCTGATTGGCTAAGTGTCTCAAACTCTTTTGGAATGTAATAAATGCGTCGCAGACGCGGTTGTTCCGGCATACACATAACGACGCGACTCGCCGACGGCAGTTTGTCTGCGACTACGTGTTTTTAATATCAAACATGTTTAATATTCTACGCCGCGTTAAAAACTGGATAAAGACTATCTTCAAGACACGCGCGTCGCAAGGGGGGGGCATACACGTAACGACTCATCGTCGCAGACGCGTCTAATCTTCACTGACCAATATAGAATATGGAGTACCATATATCATAGCTTTTTCATTTATATTATCCACATAATAAATTCTACTTCTCTAAACTTGTTATTCTTTGCTGATGATACCACCGTTTACCAATCAGGTTCTGATATTGAAAATTTAACTATAAAAGTGAATAATGAATTAGAACAATTATACAACTGGTTGCGTGCTCACAAATTAGGTTTGAACATCAAAAAGACACATTGTTGTGTTTTTATTGCTCTAAATACAAACTACGTGGTAAACAATAGTATTAAAATAAATAATGAACTTATCAACCAGATTGGCAAGCACAAACTGATCAATCTGTCATATTCGTAGGACTGTTTGTAGATAAGCATCTAACGTAGAAAAAGACATAAATATAATCAGTTCAAAAACATCTAGAGCCATTTTTGCAATAAATAAAGTAAAATATTTCTTACAACATAAATAATTAAAATATTTATATTACACAGTCACATAACATATGGTATACAAGCATGGGGCAATGGAAACACAAAGAAGTTAGAACTCGTACTTACAAAAACGTGCTTTAAGAATAATTAATAAGAAAGGACGTAGGAGTCACACTGATCCTTTATTTAAGTCGGAAAAATACAAAAAAATCTCAGACGTCTATAAACTACAGGTTTCACTATTTATGTATGACTTTAAGCATGATTTAGTACCCAAATCTTTTATTATTTTGCGATGAAAAAGAATGTGGATAACAGTGTAAGAATAACCAGACAATGCAACCTTCTTGTTAAAGATATACATAGAACACATTTTTCGTTGTAGCTGCCTAAAGATAATTTTACAAGAATCTGGAACAATATAGACACAAAAAATTTAAAGTTAAAGTTCAAACACACGTTGTGTGTACTTAAATGCATATCTTCATCAAGTGAAATGTTTAAATCCTAGATGTTCAGAATGCAATTAAACTGTTGAAAAAGAAAAGCCACTCCCCGTTTATAAGTCTATTATCGTTTTTACTATGTTTTGTAAACCAAGTATAACATTTGTTTGGATCGCGTATCTATTTACTTACATATATTTTAATGGTTCAAACTTCTCAGTTCGTTGTCGAGCAATGGTGACATACTACATGTTTAAATAATATTTTGGTTAAATACTACAGAGGTGGGATGGTGATGACCTTTAGTAAAGTTTAATATGATTTTGGTGAATGTTGTTATTATGATTTAGTAATCACATAGAGTAATGATAATTTACTTTAACTGGTTTCACTGGAAGACGGCTTTTAGCCACGTGACATCCACATAACACACTGACAGTTCTAAAACATGTTGTATCTTAACTGAATGTACATGTTACGTTGTAAAATAAAGTTACTGTTATTATTACTATTGTGCATCTCTCTTGGTGGCTACGCCGACATTGACTTTCACTGCAGCTCAGACAACATTATTATAGTAATCCACGAATTTTAGGGTCAAACCTAAAAGTCGATAATAATACGCAGATTGTTGCAATACAAATACCTGGATGTGTCTAAAGTAACATACTAAAAGTCCCCAGGAATCCTCCTTTAGCTAACCGCAGAATGCAAGATGGCGTCCGAAATGCGGCAACTCTCTAAACCTGCTGTATTCTTCTAAATCAGTAGGGATATAAGGCACATATGTCTATATTTAAGATGGAGTTTTCAACCATTCTATACCCGATGATATTTCACCTTCTATTACATCTATATCCGCCATTTTAAAGATAGCTAAGTAAATATGTCATGTAGAACAGCAATTTGTACGTGTGGGCATAGACGTGTGGACAACGATTTCAAAAAAGTTTAATTTAATCTCCATATATATATACGGTGGCGAATAACAAGGAAAACTATGTTTTCGCTGTCAAACGTAACATTTCATGACTGTTAGTACGTCAGATAACTGCATTATTTTGACGAATCGTGCACTTTATGATAAAAGAACGAAACTTGGCACGTAGTTAGAAGTTATCAAGACACAAATATTTAGACCCCGGGGTATTTCTGAATTTGCCCTGGAAGCTGTTGGCGGCCTTTTTTATATAAAACTAATAATCCTCATATCCTGAGAACTGCGTCATACACAGCTGATATCGTGAGCTCAAAATATAGGTTTTCGGAGGCACCTATTTCAAATATTTTATATGTGGCCTTGTCCGACATTCACATCCGCCATTTTAAAGATGGCGGGCAACGACACTATTGTTCATATATCTCATAAACTACGGCACATAGGGCCTTAATTTGGCGTCAAAATAAAGATGTGTGGACAACGATTTCAATTTATTCAATTATGTTTTGCATTTGAAATTTGTTGATATTCATATCGGCCATTTTAGAAAATGACGGCTGACAAAATCAATTACAGTAAACTTCGCCTAAGTCGGATTCAATCGGACCGAGTGATTTAATCCGACTTACGCGAAAATCCGACTTAACCCAAGATGACATACCCCTGCGCCAAAGGCAACCCTCTAAAAGCCCTTAGGTAACTGTGAATAACGCTTGAATGTGACTGGATACTGCGGTAATTCTACATATGTTGATGTCCACAAGCAATATGCAACATTATGCAGTATTATAACAGTTTTGTGCTTCATTTTGACACGAAGGTTGTAGCTTAGTAATTATTATTGATTGTACATGTCAGTCATCTTGCTCTGCGTAAATCTTTGTTGCGACTATCTCATGATAATGGCCTCTACATGTCGGTCAACTCTTCGATTTCACGAGCGTCGAACTAGAGTGTCTTAATTAGCGTTCATAGTGCAGCAGGTGTGCCACTGGGTTTTGTTATCTTCAGACACCGAGACTTCGTCGCCCTCATCATCGCTCAGTAAACCAACCGTCTGCATCGGGGTGTTGTACGGTTTCAATCATCTGCTCGTTATTTGGAGTAGCCAACGTTTCTGCTGTCTCTTCCACCCCAACACAGTTGTCCATCGTGCAAACAACACCTCCATACATCCCGTTTTTGTAGGAGTTTAGGAGGGTTTCCGGTTTCAGTTTGTTCCACGCTGGTTTCAGGGCAACGACGACGCCCAACATAGTTCAATGTCTTGAGAAAATGGTGCGATTCCTTCTGATGCCTCTAGTCTCCTGGTGGCTAGGATGTACCGGTAATGGAACGTCAAGTTCTTGGTTATACCAGCGTCCATTGGTTTGTTGATGCTAGTTGTATTAGATGAGTGACGACGTGACGGCACAGAGATTCCCAGGTGGAACATTGTATCAACGAACTCTCGCAGTGAGCTGTGTCTCAACGAACTGCGTTCCGCCAACGGACGAGACACGCATTTGCACACGAGACGCTGTCCAATAGTGACATATCTTTGGAGGTACGATGCAAACATGTTAGCTTGGACTTCTATGTTTGGTCCATAGAGCACCATGTTTATCAAGGTGAGCAGCAATTCAGGTACCACTTGACAATCTTGACCAACCGAGCCACCGAATATGCAGTTTCTTTCTAGTATTTGATTCCTGACAAAATTGGCAGCCCGAGCGATGATGAAAGCTTCATCTTCTGCATCTCTGTCACATGACAAAGTCACCGGACCCTACGTTTGTGAGTATCTTTTCATCCATTAGTTCTACTGCTTAACCTTTTCACCAATGGGTGTTGTCATTGTTTCGTGATGCCTGATGGAAACTGTTCACACAAAAAAACATACATTTTTGTTTGTAGGTTTTCTTTCTGGCTGTTTTCTTTGTTGTTTCTGACAACCCTCCACTTGTTCCATTTCTGAATGTTTCCTTTTCGCAGTCACTCGGCCAATCATCGTTTTGTTGAACTTCAGTCGACATGTATCATAAAAGCTTGCTTTTTTGAGACTCAAGGTTGCCGCCACGCCAATTCCATTATCTAACCGAGAAAGATCTATGGTTTGGGGAAGACCGCCGACACTTTGTAGCCATCTTCGATGGTTTCAGTCGACGTGGACGCTGCTAAACCCGGGCATCGGAGTTTTTCACTACTTTTTGTCTGAGAACTGATGCACTGTTGCCAATATATTGTCCACGTTTGATTTAGCAGGAACGTTACTGGGGTTTATCACGTGATGCTTTTTGAGCTCATTTTCACAATTCTATAAGACCTCCGGATATTATGTCCTGGTAAAAGCTTAGATTTACTACTAATACAGCATGCTTACCATTCTCGTCATACATATCTACACATATAAGACATACTTGTATTGAAACAGGCATGCAAAATGGTGATTATGTATGTTGTTTCCAATTGATAGATGGCTTCAAAACAGTCTAGTGCTATCTGAGGGGCAGCCAGTGTCCGGTTTTTATCGGATAATGTGGTTTCGGCGGGTGCCATTTTTACACTTCGTGGATGCGAACGTTGGAGAAGATAAACATTTTAATATTTGAAATCACTATCCCCTGCATTTTGACATCAGCGTTAAGGCTCTATGTGACGTATTTCTTAATATATGGAAACATTGGTTTTGAAGGGCGTCATATTTAAAATGGAGGATTCCAATGTCAGAAAAGGGTCAAATGAAACCTGTTTGATAAATGTGAGATCCAAATCTGATTACTTACATGTTGCCTCCAACATAACTGCTCTAGGTATGGGGGCATTCGTTTTCACATCCGCCATCTTTAAAAATGGCTGACATGTATGTCGCTAATTTACATACGTAACATATGTGAAGTTGTTACCCCGGAAGATCTATATTTGGACACATAAATAACAGCTGTTTAGTTAATGTTGGATGTAGTTCCTGAGGTATGGAAATAATTGGTTTTGACGGCCGCCGTTTTCTAAAATGGCGGATATGAATGTCAACAAAGGTCAAATGCAAAACACAATTGAATAAATTAAAATCGCTGTCCACCCATCTTTGTTTCGACACCAACATTATGGCTCTAGGTGGCGTAGTTCATAAGATATTGGAACAATAATGTCGATGGCCGCCATCTTTAAAAATGGCGAATATGAATGTCAGACAAGGTCACAGGTAAATATTTGAAATAGGTGCCTCCGATAAACCTATATTTTGAGCTAAAGATGACAGCTGTATGTGATGCAGTTCTCAAGATATAGGGATTATTAGTTTTGGAGGTCATTTTTTAAATGGCGGCCAAAAGCTTCCAGGGCAAATTCAGAGATGCCCCGAGGTCTAAATATCTTTGTATTGGTGTTTACTTACTATGTGTCAAGTTTCATGCTTTTATTTAAAAAGTGCATGATAAAACCGAGATCCTCATAATCCATCCAAAGTCAGCACGCCAACACTTGCCGGTGTATGACGATCGGCAACTTTCGCGTGACTCCCAACGCACACGCTAGACACTTGTAGGTGACCTTCGATTCCAATATGTCCCTTCAGGGACACGTAACAAACATTTCAAGAACAGCGTATTACCACCTCACCTCCATAGCATTGGTCTACTTAGAAAAAGAACACAAAAAACAACTTGTGCATGCATTAGTTATATCGCGCATCGACTGCTGTAACAGCCTTCTTAATGGCTTGCCAGCGACAGTAATTGAGAAATTACAACGTGTCCAAAATGCATGTACTCGTATCTTAACGATGCGATTGAAACGAGACCATGTCACGCCCACGCTCTAGGAGCTGCACTGGCTTCCTGTGAAGAGTCGCATTACTTTTAAGACCCTACTTCTCACTTTCAAATGCCTTCTGCCACAGACTACTATCGTAATATAAGCATACTATTGAAATAATTATAACTCAGAACATTATGTTTAAGCGTATGTAATGTAATAGTTAGCGAAATAGTTTATTTCAGAAAAATAAATACAATATTTGTGAATAATCAATTAGAATCTAATGTTTGATTTATAATGGCACCATTTGATTCACTGTACCCCAGGTAGTGACCCACTTTATTCCGGTATTGGGGTACAGTTAATCAGATTTTTTTGTAATTCAGCACCCATCAGCCAAACAAAGTGGCAGTTGGCAGGGTATGAAGAAAAATCTTTTACAGAGAATAAGTTCGTCTATCATTTCCATCACATAAATGAATCGTGCTGTCACGAAGCTAGGAGAAATTACTGCAAAATAAGATTTCCACTCCGCTGTGTCTCGGTCTCCCCTAGTTTCTGACCAGATCGTTCCAACCAAGAAAGGCGGGCTTCGAAGACATGTTACGTAACTTTGTAGGTATTACGTTAGTGGTGTCCCTGATTGAATTAATAATGTCTTCATAAAATTTGCATAGCGGTAAGTGATGGGCTTCATCATTACAGTTCGGGTCAGTCGGCGTAAAATCTCATGAGATATACCTCAATTGTAGATAAAAGCAAACCAATTTGAGTGTAATATATTTGTGAGGGTCTTGGAAAGTGGTAGCCCCCCACATGGGACAAGGCGGCATAATTTGCTCCTGAGTGAACACTTCAGAAGTAAGTAACAGTGTGACAGATATGGTAAAACATAAAGGGATGTGGATAAAAGAGATACACCCGTAATTAACTACCGTATCAGGAATTGATGGGTGGCTGGAGTGAGTTCTGAGCACATGGTCCAGCCAGCTCCTTGATGAATGAGCATCACTAACATTAGTAAAAGCCTGAAGGAGTTAATGTCACTTGGAATAATGTGACATTTATTAATAAAAGCATTGAGAAGTGATGAAAACAGACTGGGCTTAATAGCCACAGTAAAATCTCCAATAATGAATATGTTGGCTGCTTCAAATTAAACGCTTATAGCCTGGGTGTTGCGTAAATAACTCGGTATCCATCAACGTTGTTGATAACAAGAACAAGAAGAAGAAGAAGAAGAACAACAATAAATTGCTGTTTTCAGGAGTAGGACTTCATTATCAGATATACGCTATTTTACGAAAACATTACCGTTTTTCAACATTATAGGACACGCCTTTTAATAAACAATTTTGTTTTAAGGAAATTACCCTTCATTTAAGGATCTTGCCCAGTGGAAATGAACTTAAATGCCCTGACAAAACTAATTCACACATATTTGAGGGGAATTTATTTTACATGTAAGGGGAGATAAGTACGGGCACAATCCCAAAGAGCTAAACTCCTCCTATAAACGTCACTCTGACACAAGCTCGCCCCTCAAACGCCCTCCGTCCGTCCAACTGCCTCCCTGCCTCCCTCCCTCCCTCTCCCTCCCTCTCCCTCTCTCTCCCTCCGTCTTCCTCCCTCTCCCTCCCTCTCCCTCCCTCTCCCTCCCTCTCCCTCCTTCTCCTTCCCTCTCCCTCCCTCTCCCTCCCGCTCCTTCCCTCTCCCTCCCTCTCCCTCCCTCTCCCTCCCTCTTCCTCCCTCTCCCTCCCTCTCTCTCTCTCTCCCTCTCTCTCCCTCCCTCTCCCTTCCTCTCCCTTCCTCTCCCTTCCTCTCCCTCCCTATCTCCCTCCCTACATCCCATCCTCCCTCCACCCGTCCTTCCGTCCGGCCGTGCCGTCTCTCCCTCCTTCCCTCCCTCCTTCCTTCCTTCCGTCCGTCCGTCGGTCCGTCCGCCCGCCCGTCCGTCCGTCTGTCAGTCCGTCCGTCCCTCCGTCCGTCCGTCCGTCCGTCCGTCCGTCCGTCCGTCCCTCCTCCTCCCTCCCTCCCTCCCTCCCTCCCTCCCTCCCTCCCTCCCTCCCTCCTCCCTCCCTCCCTCCCTCCCACCTCCCCCCGTCCGTCCGTCCGTCCGTCCGTCCATCCTCCGCCTCCTCCCTCCATCCCACCCCCCGTACCGTCCGTCCGTCCGTCCGTCCGTCGGTCCATCCGCCCGTCCTCCCTTCCATCCCGCCTCCCCCCGTACCTACTTCCCTCCCTCCGTCCCTCGATCTATCCCTTCCCCCTCCCTCCCCGCCTCCCACATTTCGTGGAATAAATAAATGAAATAAATCAAAGTGAAGTTTGCATGACCTCGCCAATACCCGTTGTACCTTCACTGGTGTTTTCACGGAATAACATTATGTAAATGTTACACCTGCGTTGCTCAAAGGTTACTGTGACATTTCAGTCATAGTGCCCTTTGGTTAACGCAGGGGCTACTAACCATGCGATATATATGCGAACTAATAAAAACGAATCATTGCAAGATGGATCACCTATAAATTCATCTGACGGGTACTGGAGGTTGAACCCGCTGGCCACAGCAGCACCACCACAGGTGACACCTATTCAAACAACGTGAGCTTCCGCCACCAACAAATTATGTATATAGCCCCTCGTCAGTTGACGACGGCGCAGATGCTTTTGCCGTCAGCATCAGTCGATGGTGGACTGCTCTACGGCAGAGAGGCGCTACAATATATGGTGTAGGCCTAATCGTCGCGGTGTGTTGTGTCGTCGCAGTTACACAGGTAAGGTTAGACAGCAAATATGTGTTTGCAAACATTCGAGCAGGCGCATGAAAAGTGTACCTGATGTGGTTTGTTCTTATCTCCGATTATGGCAAGCTGAAGAATGCGTCAGTGAAGAAGAGTAATTTATCAGGATGTAATCACCAAAACATGATCAAAAGGTCTCTGGGAGAACTGAGGATATTGTATCAGATTGTGGACGGACATTAATATGAATGAATGAATGAAATGAAATTTATTAGACTAATAGACCAATAGTTACAAATACATAATTATTATAACAGAGAATATACAATAAACCAGGAGACTCCCGTTAAGGCATTTAAATGCCGCTGCGACGAGAGCCACCTTAAATTATAATTATAGTATAATAATCGTATGTTTACTAAATATTTTACCTGGTAATACATGTCATAGAAACGATTATAATCAAAATACTTCGAGGAGCTGTCATATATATATATATGTGCACATATACGCATATAATGACACATTATACTAGTCACAAAATCACCAACAGACATTACAATACATTTTAGTTCATTATCTTCACACATATAACAGTTAATAATAGTACACACATTCTGATATATTTCAATAATGTAAATTTTAATGTAGGTGGAGAATCCATGGATACTGTGTGTGCATATTTTATTAATAATGATATCGGGAGAATTATTGAATATCTTTGCTATGCTGAATCTGATGTTTCTTTTGACGAATTCGTGATTTACTCTAGGGATAATTACATTTGAGCATGCCCTAGGCCTAGTAGCATGTTGATGGCGCTGGGTATTGACTAAGAGTAGGTTTTGATTGAAATAATCAGGCAGCTGCTTATTGATCAATTTGTAAATAAATTGAGTAATTGAATTATATGTATATCATCAAGCTTTACGATATAAAATCTCTTAAAATATATCAAGTATAATGTCTAGAACACACCAATACGTTTTGGGTGAAATAACAAGTGCATTAATTAACCCACGAAACACTACCATTGCGAATTACTCCTATTGCTACGATGGTCATCACCTTAGTGTTTGCGTCAATAATGGATCACTACTATTACATTTGTTCATGCCATTATTAAGGTGACTAAGCCTTATTACTGACAATGACACGCTAGGCTATGATACCCTTTCAGTGTGCGCGTGCCGGCGTACATCATCTCCATACGTTACGTCCAACGCCGTCGTCATTCGCGCTTATATACGACTGTCCTTGCCTCAAATGCCCTGACGCGGCGAGAGCAGCGAGAAGAGATCTGCTAACACGCGAAGGGAAAGGTGAGAACGCTAAATGTGTCAGGTCTGTCGTTTTGCCGTGTATTTGTTTGCACGCAAAGTAACAACGACTAGATTTTGCATTTTCCCATTTGCGTAAGTATATTCAGGTAGACATTCATACAAATAAAATAATGTAATTTGGTGTAGAATGTCGCTTCATGGAACGATGCATTATATAACAGGCAGTTTCTTTTCACACTCGATATATCAATCGCATGATGACAGTATGTCTACAGGATTACATTAATTTAATAACTGGAAGTATAATAATTTCGTTTTGATCACGTTAATGTAGTATAGTCGATAGACGTTTTGGACTATATCGATATCATCTACTTTAAACAAGACTAATGGAAATTTATTGTTTACATTCCCTGCGCATTTGAAAAAAAGAGGGATGTGAGTCTGTCCTGAGCTAATCAAACTGTGATGCGTCCGCTTATATGGGAATTAACTTGAGAGGAAGCGCCCCGACCTTTTCGATGGCAAGGTTAAATATTCTCCCTGCACTGTCTGCCGTTGGTAGCACAGGACAGGGAGAACCTATTTTAACTAAAAACTACAACAACAGCTATTGCTGCGACGGCTGCTGTTGTCGGTGCTATTGCTTCTTCTGTTTCTGATACTGCTATGTTTGCTTTTGCTGCTGGTATTAGTCATTCCCCTGCTGCTATTGAGGTTGCGGCTACTGTTGTTCCTGATACTGGTGTTGCTGCAGCTGCTACTGCTGCTACTATTGCTACTGCTGCCGCTACCGCTGCGGTAGCTTCTTCTTCCACTGCTCCTGCTGTTGTGAAAGCTACTCGTACCTACCTACTGCACTAGCAATGATTTTAGTCGAATCAGCGAAATGTTACATGTAGTCAATCAATCACCACGAGAAGGATTACAGTGCTCTGCTGGTAATAATTTAATTCGACATTAATCTTACAATATCTAATTAATATAACACGTTATTCGTGCCTGTCCACAATAGCGTCCGTGCAATGTCGTCATCGATAGCGTTTAGTAGTATGTTGTTCAAATATTTGTCCCTGAGTCTTGGGTGAGTGTTGCCTCCATGTGTCATAGATTTTGGTTTGTTTTCCGTCTCTGATCCACCAGACACTCGTACTCTCTACTTGTCGCATTCATTCTCCTCCTATTCCCCTCTCACTCTCACCAAATACCTTTTCATACTGTCCTACCGTCGTGGTCATCTTCTTCTCTTCACTCCGAGTATGACGCCATCAGCTCTCTTCATATTAGCTGCACCCCTTCCATTCGTTCCAAGCATCCACTTAAATCGATTCCTCACCATCTTATGGATCATTTCAGCATCTCAGAACATCGCTGTCCTACCACAGATGAAATAATTATCATCTGGCCTCAACCTCCCAACCCTTTCAGATGAAGGTTTTTAAACATTGATGTGGTGTAATCAATATATAAAAATATCGGTAATCGATTCCACTCTATCATTTGCCTAAATATAGTTTAAACAAACATTTCGTCTAATATACGACATCAATATTCTGAGATGACCCCTTTATTCTGAAACGTTCTTTCACACCAACTGCTTCCATAATCTCCTCCATTTTGTCACATATCTGTTCTCTTCACTCCCGCAAGTTTTCTAACCAGTCAATTAAACACATGTTGAGTTCCAGTCATCATTATGGTCTCTAGGTCATAGATATATATGATGTGCGGAAATAATGTGAAATAAAAACTGACTGAAGGTCACAGTATATGCCCCGAGAAAAGCCACGGGAATTAAATTCACAACATTCTTTTTATTCAAAAACTATCTAAAAAAAATAGGTTGCAGTGTTGAAGTGGAATCTCATACTTTAGTACAAACACGCTTTGCAAGTTTGTTATTAATAAGTATGCACAATAAAGTTGGATAATTAAGATGAATATTACTTAAATGCAAGCACAGTAACGTTAGCGATGTTGATGACTATTCATAAGAAAAGATTTATATATAAGTGAGTTTTCCTCAGATATACACTGAGAGTTGTATCTCTCATTGCACAATTGTCCTACACAGAACGTATAACTGGATAGTTGCTTAACCAGTGCATTTTTATGTAAAAACATCTAATAAGAACATAGGTAGGAATCACTTGCAATCATTTATAACTAGTAAAAATTGTAATTCGCCGGTTGGCTCTACATGCACACAGGGGCTAAAGACGGTTCCCCGGAGTATTCGTAAAGAACGTTAATTGAAGACTTGACATTATGACGTTTATATGAAACAGTTTTTCGCGTTAACGCAAGTCACGTAAAACGTCCTCGGAACAATTGCAGAAAATACACGTGATAATATGAACAGTTGAGTTACGAAAACCCTTTACCAAAAGCGAATTTCGAAAAAAGTGTTTATTTTCTTCTTTAATCACTGAATGTTTGGCACTCGAGATGCAAACCGATAATACCTACATACCTACACACACACACACACACACACACACACACACACACACACACACACACACACACACACACACACACACACACACACACACACACACACACACACACACACACACACACACACACACAATATTATATTAATTATATTAGTGTATGGTTTTTTAAAACATTACAATGCAATATTAATATTATCTTTCGCTTTGAATTAATGTTCAACAATGTGACTTTTTCTTGTGATATTTTCATGATTGTTATTCATTAACGTATTCGTATATCTAACATAAATTCTCCCACCTTCCTCCATGCGTTCGCCCCAGCCCCGCCCCATGCGAATTGCAGTCTCCCATGTGCGCATTGCTCCACCAGGTAGGTATGTAAAGCTATGTCATTGTTTCAGTTTCTTCCTTTCCTGTCGTATTTTCAACTTTTGTTCTGCTGCCCTATCAATAAAACACCACTTTCATCCAGACTTGCCCTCTGTCTATGTCCGCCAGACTTCGGCATTCATTCTGTTAGTCTATCATTATATATTTCGCCGTCTGCTACTAACGCAAGGTCGTCTGCATATATCAGCTTCCGGAGAAAATCCCTCGTATTCATCTTCGTGCTAATCAATCCGCCGTAGGTATAGAGCAATGCCTGTTTCAGAACGATGTTCAGAATGAATTTTTAAGCTATTTCTTGTCCGAAATCTAATCGATCCTTCTTTTCTTCATACGTCCTTTCCACCAGTCCCAACTCTGCCCACGGGATGTCCATCAACCTCAATGTTGTCAATGTCACCTTTCGCGGAACTGTGTCGTAAGATTTCTCCAAAAAACCTAACTAATTATATAAAAGGTAGACAATTACCAAACCCCAAGGTGGCTCCTATGATAGCAACTATGTGTTGGTCTTAACAGGAGTCTCCTACGCCATATAATGTACAACCCTATTTTTCATACCTATTACGTTAGATAGTTACACAATATTATGTTTCTATGTATGCTATATTTGTATTATATTAATTTATGGTGCACTTCAGAAATTTGCTATTTATTTTGATCGCATAGCGTATATTTGTAAATGTTGTTTTGTTGTTATATATTTGAGTCTGTGTGGTTTGTTAAAATGTCATGGATACATGTCTAATTAGCTTCTAACATCTACACATATTAATCCAGTATATTGAGTAACTGCTTGTCCTGCATTTTGTCCAGCACAGCGTCTGTGTACATGACAAAAGAGGCTCTTTGTTAATGTTTAGTTGTTTTGATCGATAGGAAGATCACAAACGGACACTACGTTTTTGTCTCCTGCGTGGTGGGTACGCTGAGTCTTTTAATAATGTGGCCGTAATTCAACGATACTCGTATATTCACTCAGCGTCACCAGAACTCACGGTGCGTATTGATCGGTACAAAGCGATAATTGCGGAGCGCTTGCGATCTACCTAATGAGAAATATCTAGAGCCAAGTAGGTTGTGGCCAGTCCAGACTCCGTGTTGTTCCGACAAGAGATGGACTCAAAGACCGCGGGCGCCAACGAAGACCGCTCTCGAGAAGACCACCTTAATACATGGCTGCAAGACACGCTAGCGACATGCAAGGAAGCAAAGAACCGCTAAGTGTTCGAACGTCGTCGGGTTAGTTGAAAGACACCTGCTTGACATCGGATACATTCGTCAAAATTGCGTAGTAATCAATGAAGGCATCGGATCAGGTGAACTTCGCCGTGGTCACCGCTGCCAGTCACTTACGGGGCTTTACTTGTTGTACAGGTCCAGATGCCAGCAGCTGCGTCAAATCTATTATGTGCTCGGCTCGCGTGATTAACATAAACTACTATGTACATTAACTTGGATTGTCTTCTTGTACAACTCTTCTTTGTGATGCTCTTGTACGTAACACAGCCGCTTGTGTTTTGGACTCCAGGACCGCTACACAGGCCCTACCGTGAGGCATACGTATGTTATCGCTATCCTGTTTAGTATACACCTCCAGTTTGTGTATACTTCAAAGAAGAAATCCATTTATAGCACTCGTTCACATCAATCACTGATCCGATCATGGGTCTGGTAGAGAAGGTTATCTAACATGTCTTCATTTTGCAGAAGACGAATTGCGGCCCACGCATCGTCCGGCGCAGGAGAAAGGGTCGTCAGTAGAGGAGATTACATTAGTCTCAGTCCGGCACGTACGACGCAGCTGAAAAAAACAGTTCTGACATAAGCGAGCAAGGAAAACGGCCGCTGGTTGACTGACCGAGAGATGACAGACGATGCAGCAACATCTTTGATCGATATCGTAATCAACATTCATGTGTCGTGTCGACGGAATGCCGCATTTGTGGACATCCCGCTTCTCAACCGTCACTGTCGGTGAGTTTGACGATATGTGTTCTTTAATCGTTGTCACTTGTGGGCTAATTCACGTATGTCTACACAATTCGATGTTTTTCAAAGATGTCCGTGTCTCCTCATCCTTTTCCATTTCCCAAGCTACTTCTCCGTGTTTTCCTTCACATGCTGCTTTCATTACTATCTCTGGATATCGATAATTACTAAGCAACTTTCTACTAGGATATTGCACTGAGTGGCTATTTAAGTGAGTCCTTCTTTAGAGTTAGCAAGTCCACTATAGGTGACGTATTTACCCTCTGCGTGGTATCTGTTATTTTACTAGGTATAGACACCAGATAGAGAAGACTTATCGTATATCTTCCGAAAGACACAGGTAACCTAGGTTGAACGAAACTGCGCAAATTTCGAAACGGCGGTCGGTATTAGGATTCGAACGCCAGTCCCCTCGACCGACAGTCCGGCGCTCGACCACAGCGCCCTTTTTTTACACATTTCAGCACCACGTTGATATACTCGGTCTAACATTATTGTAATTTCGTATTCAAATATAATATATACTGCTGCAATGCAGCTGTAAACAATCCTGCCATGTTCCGTCATTATGACAAACTCATTGCCCGAAGTTTTCTCTATACTACCACACCAAATATTTCTAACCGCCTCACCTCTTCTGTGAGCGATGCCTACATCTCAGAGATAAGCCACAGTGGCATCATCGTATTCATCGTACAAACTATTCATGTAAAGAATGGTTGGCGATGTAAGATTCTTCTCAACATGGTACCATAACTCTGGCTGAAGAGATTTTTGACGAAGACGGGTCTCTGTTCTCCTCACTTCGCATGGTGTTTTCTGCAAGTAACATGTATTTATCTTCGTTGCCCTGTAGAGGAAGCCTGCTTAAACCGAACGCACACGTCATAGTATTGCCTTGCTCTGGAACATCCACCTGATGTCTCTGCATTTAAACATTCATGCATTGCAAGTCTCCTTGATGCACAACTCACAGCCACGTTGTGGTGACGACCCCTGATCGATATATCTTTTTTTCTCATTACATTACGACGATGTATCGACAATCTCACCATTGCGTGTTTTATCTTTGTAGCAACGTTGCCGTGACTGAGCCCCCGTGCGCATGTGACGTCGCTCCAACCAAAGAAGTAATATTTTTAACGTAGAAGCGACGTTGTCGTGCAGAAGCAGTGACGTCACTGTGCCGGTCAACAGAAGATGGCGTACTAACGGCATGGGCTGCGAGCTAAGTCACGCTGTTGCGGTTGATACCAAGCAGGATTTGCGACCGTCCCGAGCGCTGCAGAACAACAACGGAACGCTGACGGACTATCACAAGGACGTCATCGGAAGCACCTGGCCGATCCTCTGCAAGAATCGTGTCGAACGTGGATGCTCTGTATTCATCGATATCTTCAACGCAGAACCACGAGTACAGAAACTGTTTCCCTTCAAGTAAGTCGACATTCTATATATTAATTCGCTGTCTTTGGAGCATTGTAATACTCGCCTCTTTCTCTGTACATGCGCATGACTGGACCATTGCCCTCTGATTCAGCAATTAGCAAAGCTTTTCCAATAAAATAACGATAATAATTTACAGTTATTCCCTTACGTTTTTCATGGAATTAAAAGGAGAACTGATAAATATTTCTTAAATTATTGATATAAGTATGTTCTTCTCAGATAAAAAAAAGTATACAAAGATCTGAAGCAACATTAGTGTAGGAACAATGTAGATTGACTTACTTTGATATAAATGTCTCCCAATTTGCCCCTCTCTATCCTCCTGGACATCACACCCCTCCATTTTGTTCTGTCTAGCGCACACCGCTCTGCTGTTAAAAGCGGGAGTCCAGTGTCCTGTCTAACTTGGTCACTCCGCCTCTTCCGCGGCCTTCCTTGTTTTGTGTCCTTTAAAATCTTCCTTGAATGCTATTTTATGAGCTGTTTGTTTAGCATACGGCAGACATGTCCAAACCATCGGAGTCTTCTATGTCTGATGACATCTGAGATGGATTCAGGGGTGAATGTCTAATATCTGATCTGGCTATTTCGTAATCTGTCCGCCCTAGTAACACCTCTGATAGCCCGCAGGCAACGCATCTCAACAATTTTAAGAGACTGCATCTGTTGCGATTGTAGTGTTCAAGTTTCTGCACCATAGGTTGCCATAGGCAATACAAGGGCCCCATATAGTCTGGCTTTCATTCTTATTGAGATGCATCTGTTTGAAAATATGTTGTTTCTGAGTCTACCTAAGGCTGTTGATGCAAAAGCTATTCGCCTGTCAACATCCCTCTCTGTAGAAGGTACTATGTTCCCTAGGAAGCAGAACTTTCTCATAGTCTCGAGTTGTTCATTTTCTAGGATGATATGCTTATCTGATGAGGTAATTACTTTGCATTTGGAGAGACTGATTTTCATACTCCATTTGTTACAGGCTGCTTGAAGCTCTTCAGTTGCAAGCTGTAGTTTCTCGAATATGGTAGATATTAGTGTTGTGTCGTCAGCATACCTGATGTCAAAACTGAGTTCTGTATTTAGTTTGAACTCCTTAGGTAGGCTCTTCAGGTCAGCCATGACAAACTCGAGGAACAAGCTGAACAGGATAGGTGAGAGCAGACAGCCCTGCCTCACTCCTATTTCATCTTTGAACCGATCTGTCAACTGACCATTGATGGTAACGGCACATTCAACAGTTTCATACATGGCCTCAATCACTGATGTCATTTTGGAGTCCACCCCATTAGATCTCAGCATCTTCCATAATGCATCCCTCCAAATTCCCTTGTTCACTTGGAATCTAGAGTTAATTTTCTGCTTGACAATCTTATGAAATCTGGTTAAACTGGCAATCCTCGGGCACTAACAGCGATGACAAAGCGATTTTTTGTTGGCACGCATTAAACATATCTCCGATATAGTAATTTACGAGATTTATATTATATCAATAATATGTCATTTAAGCATGTTGTTTAAAGTTCTCAATTCAATTTGGTAAAATTCCTTTTATTCACTACAACATGCTAATTAATTTGCATTAATTATATATTTTGTTTTGCTGAAATAGTTAAACAATCTATCACACTATTTGTGTTCAGACCCGGCACAAAATAGGGAAAAACAAGGCAAAGTAGCTGGTTAAACTGGCAATCCTCGGGCACTAACAGCGATGACAAAGCGATTTTTTGTTGGCACGCATTAAACATATCTCCGATATAGTAATTTACGAGATTTATATTATATCAATAATATGTCATTTAAGCATGTTGTTTAAAGTTCTCAATTCAATTTGGTAAAATTCCTTTTATTCACTACAACATGCTAATTAATTTGCATTAATTATATATTTTGTTTTGCTGAAATAGTTAAACAATCTATCACACTATTTGTGTTCAGACCCGGCACAAAATAGGGAAAAACAAGGCAAAGTAGCTGACTCCGTATACTGTAGCATAAAACTATTCATATATTCACAAATTACCTGATCTAACAATCAAAGTAAGTTAATTTTGTGATGACGTCAACACATACGCACTGTTAATTAACCGACTGCGTATATCATTTAAATTATTGAAAATAACATATTTGGGCATCAACAAACCTGATTAACAATAGCCACAATCATTTGGCCTAGGCTTTCTATAACATATATTACTTTTAAAACTACGAACGTGGAACCGAAAAGCACCAATATGTCGTCGAACATAGTATTTGCAGCTGAAGGCATCTTGGAGAAAAGTCCGGGAAGAACATTTTGCATAATTTTCAAATTGTGCTTCTGATACGGTAACCATGCAATAATACTTTAATACGCTAACGTTATATTATTGTAAGTGTATCTCCTCCGAAGGGCCGACGTCAATTCACCTGTTTCTATGTTCAATCGTTTCTTTTGACCATTTACCTCTGAATAACAACAATGGTGGAAGTAGGTGCCAAACGGCTACGACATCCGTTCCTATAAATGGATGCCTCAGTTCAACACAGTTACGATCAGGTGCACATTACAAAATTCAGTTCAATCGTACGCTTTCTGCGCGAAATTTTTGACACAAATCAGCGAATCCCGTTCAACACACATTCATTTGTTTTATGTTCCACTTTCTACTTACATCCTAGTCCGAGTTCAACATTAAATTATCTTCGATCTCTCTTACTTATGCAGCACCCAAACACCTGTCGCCATGTCACGATGTTAAACACACAAAATAACTTATTTAAATGTATTTACTTTTCAGTGGATAGCCCTGAATTATATTGTAGACGTATTTAGACATTAATCGATTACACACACACACACACACACACACACACACACACACACACACACACACACACACACACACACACACACACACACACACACACACACACACACACACACTCACACACACACACACACACACACACACGCACGCACGCACGCATGCACGCACACATATACCACACTGACTTCCAATATAATGGTATTGCACATAGAGCAAACATGTTATCAAGATTATTTACAAGCCGAAAAATACAAACATCGAAACACTTTCAAACGTTTAATTGCCACAATCAGTAATAGTGATGGATGAGCGATGTTTTTCAAGGGGAATCAATGATGGCAGGCAAAGCGGCAATGTTAGAAGCACAAAAAAGGGCAGAGCTCTACATCGATAAATGGCTAGGTTGTATACTTAAACTGTGCTGGTGGCAGTGAACGAAACAAGTAACACAGTTAAGATGTGTTAGCTTTTGTTATGGTAAAGCTGTCCGGAGTGTAATCTGTTTAGAGTCGTAGTAACCGTCTTTTTGCTTCCGTAACGTCATTCGTCGTTCAAATTCAGGAACAGCCCAGCTAAAAAAAACAGGTTCCCAGAACGTTAGGAGAACTTTTCTTGGAAAGTTTTCTTAACGTTCCGAGAACGTTACACAAAACGTTATTGCCTAACGTTAGCAGAACGCGTTTGCCTAACGTTAACAGAACGTTTTTTGGAAAATGTTTTAACCTCCCCAGAACGTTCTGAAAATATAGAACAATGAAATACGTGGGTCTCCATTAATTTTATTACATACGCCAGTTACAAAACATAATTTTCATTGTCATCTTCTTTGAACTTCTGGACTTGGGTGACCGCTGGAATCTATCGAATAAGAACGTATTCTAAATACCAATACATGAATCAAACACAACTTATTTTTGCGAATTTAAAGGCCTGTTTTAAAGAATATGGTTTGATGATGTATTATTGAACAACTAGCAGAGTTGACCAGCACTGCCCAGGGAAAATGGCAGTCATATGATTGTGTCCCCCGCAAGATCACAGCCTCCAGAATAATTTTGAAAACATCTAAATCTTTGAACCACCCCAAAGGATCCACTAGATCGCACAACAATTTTCAGCCCCATACACACAAAACGGATGGAAATAAATGCTATTTTAAACTTGTGAACCTCCAAGATTCCCACCCCACGGATGAATTTCGAAAAAGTCTAAATTCACGAACCACCCCAGGGGACCACCAAGATCACATACAACATTTCAGCTCCATACATGCACAACTAATGGAGGTAAGGATCTACTGACAACATATTGTTTTATAATTATAATATAGATGTCTTGCACAAAAAAATGCCCAATGTAGTATTTGCAGCAACAACAAGAATCTGATATTATATGGCATAAACATTAACATATGTAGATAAAATAGCTAAAACAGCCATTTCAAGTGTTATTTGACATAACAAAAAGAACATAGTGAGTTAATTTGCCTTTCTCCAGCAAACATATTTTAAATGCCTAATTACTGCTACTAAGAGCAAGTTCAAACCTTGGTAAACCCTCTGTTGCTCTAGTGTGAGGCATAATTGTCAATGTTTCTGCGATGTCTTCCTCGATTTCATCAACTTTTGTCTTTTTGTGGATGTTTGTACACACTTCTGAACATAGGCGTCGCATATGCAACGGGCAACCCTTCGGGTCGCCCGACATCCAAACCCCGCCGTGCCGCTGATCCTGTCCGGGCCGCTATCTTTCAGAAAAACAGAAGAGAATTTGAGGGTTGTAAGTTCAGTGGCTATTTAAGCCTAAGTACTAAGTAGTAAATATAGCGCCATCGTAACACAACAGGCTATGTTCGCCATCAATCGTTGGATGAATACTGGCCCATAGCATAGCAAAATAAACAAAAACAATTAACTACAATAATTGTATGTGTCTTTTAATCTTTAATAATGGACATTTTTGTGTACAGCAACCATATGTGCATATGGTAAGTACATTATGCAAGTCTGGTATGCGTGCAGATATGTTTTTGAGAATTAAAAGTTCACTACTTCATCCGCAACAATTTCCAGATCAATGGAGTCGATGGCTTTCTTGTTGAGATGTCATAATTATTCACGTGGAGCTGACTTGGTGCAAGCAAGCCCTAAAACGACCTTTGTGTGGAATAGGCCGTGGTTGGCAGACATATTAAGGGTTCAACTACTCTCCTGTAGATCGGCACATACATCGTAAAGTTATCTCCTCTTTTCAGCAACTGGGGGGAGAGTAGGCAACAACCCAGGAACAATTGTCGCCTCGTGTAGAAGATGTTGCTGTCGATGTCGGGGTGGCGTTTTCGAAACCCCAGATCTATGGCGATCTTGAGCAGAGTAGACTCGCCATGGTCTATCATCGTTACGTCCTCTATGTCATAGTTTCAGTCGATGCCAAAACGGCTTGTTTGCCCATGAAGCAGCTCAGCTTGATCGGTGTCAGGGTTTATCCTCACTTCTCTTCTACCGGCGCGTTCGAGCTGAGGACCCTCGCTGTCCATTCGCTCGGTGTCACTCACAATAATCTCATAGACGGTGACGAATCCGTACAAGTCATTATATAGCGCTCCTCCAGTCGCATGCGAAGAACTCTGGTCGTGTCACATCTTCGAAGCATTATGTATTCTTATGAAAGGTTCATCTATGTCTGCTAATTGTATTTGCATATATCGTCCTCCTGGGAACACAAGTACATTTTTTGATGAATTTTAAGATTTTCGTAAAACAACATTATAATTACTTGAAGAATTATATATTCTAGGTGATTTCAATATCCATGTTGATTTACCTATCCTTAATACTAGGTTATTCATGGATGTACTTCAAACATTTGACTTACAACAGCATGACACACACTCTCTACTAATCGCCATGGGCATTGGCTCGACTTGTTTATCACTAAGTCACACTGCAATTACATCAAGGCGGTATCTGTTACTGATGGATTATCAGACCATCATACTGTAATTATTGATCTGTGTCTCAGAGTCGAGTCCATACCAGCACAACAATTTATTACTTTCCGACCGATACATGACATTAATATATATATTCTAAGTTAGGACCTTGCAAATTCAGATCTCTTAATTCACCCAAAAACTACACTTTGTGAGCTAGTAAACCAGTACTAGGTTACACTAAGTAATCGTCTTGATAAAGATGCCCCAAACAAACAAAAAAGTAAAAATTCGTCCACCGTCACCATGGATGTCACTAGACATAGTACAAGCAAAATATTTTGAAGGAATTTGGCGACGTACCCGTTCACCCCTTGATCGGATCCGCTATACTAAGCAGTTTCATCTGTGCAACCACATGATGTCAAAAGCAAAATCAGACTATTATACGAATTTAATATAAAACAATTCTGAAAACCCTCGCTAAATGTGGAAATCCATTAGTAGTGTCCTTCATCGGGAGAAACCAAAAGTATTGCCTGATACCTCTTCATTGGATACATTATGCAGCATGTTTACAAAATATTTCACGGATAAGATAGCTTACATTCGATCACGTTTTGTTATTAATGACGTTGATTACAAGTTTACTTAACAGCCGATTGTTGATAATACACTGCAATGATTTACACCTGCAATTACAAGTGAAGTTCGCACTATCAAACAAAAGTGTCCTAACAAATCGTGTGGTCTTGACCCTTTTCCAACATTTCTACTGAAGAGTTGCATTGATCAACTGGTTTATTCTATTACAAATATTATAAATATGTCGATGCGTATTCAAGAGCAAGCTCTTTTCAATCCTCTTATTAAAAAACAAAATCTATGCAAAAATTACCTTAACTATTACCGTCCAATCTCAAATCTGAGTTTTCTGTCAAAAGTATTGGAGAAGGTTGTTGCAAATCGACTCCATGAACATATTTATTCATACCATTTATCAAATGATCTACAATCTGCTTATAAGCGATTTCATTCAACTGATACGGCTCTTCTTAAAATACACAATGGCATTGTATGCAATATGGACAATAGCAAATGGACTGCTCTCACCTTACTAGATCTATCAGCTGCTTTTGATACAATAGATCACGACATTCTTTTACATCGCCTTAATAGACAGTTTGGTATATCTGTGGTTTAGTTCATATTCTTCAGACCGATACCAAAGCATTAACATATCTGGTTCACTGTCTTGTCCAGAACATCTTCCATTTGGTGTCCCACAAGGTTCTGTCCTTGGCCCTGTTCTGTTTAGCTTATACACTACATCCCTTAGTCGAGTCATGACTAATTATAATATAAATCATCACTTGTATGCTGACGACACACAGGTGTATATATCATTTACACCAACTGATACACATACATCTCTATCTACTTTAAATGACTGTCTCACTGACATCTTGCTGTGGATGGAAGCAAGTAAATTGAAACTAAATCCGGATAAAACTGATATAATTATTATTG
Organism: Paraescarpia echinospica; assembly: GCA_020002185.1. Taxonomy (NCBI): domain Eukaryota; kingdom Metazoa; phylum Annelida; class Polychaeta; order Sabellida; family Siboglinidae; genus Paraescarpia; species Paraescarpia echinospica. Next base: position 15,785,948 of record CM034542.1, read on the forward strand.
GCACAAAACAACAACGAAACAAGGTTGTTAACTACTTTCCAGTTAAATTGCTTGGTAAAGATACATCACCATCAGATACTGTTCGTAATCTAGGTGTTATCTTTGACAGCGATTTCATCTTTCACCAGAACATTTCTCAAGTATGCAAATCCTGTTTCTACCATATACGTGATTTCCGCCGAATTCGGTTTCATTTTTGTCTTTATCTACTGCTAAAACAATATCAGCATCTCTAATTAGCAGTCGCCTTGACTGCAACTCACTCATAAACAACAGTGCTAAAAAGGATTTAGCTAAACTCCAACGTGTACAGAATTGTTTAGCACGTGTAGTAATAAAAGCACCTCGTTTCTCACCATCTCTGTCCCTACGTAGACAGTTGCATTGGCTTCCAGCTACATATCGAATACAATTCAAATTAGCCACTATCACATATCGTACCCTTTCTACGTAACACCCATCCTATTTGTTTAGTCTCCTTCTTTTTTCCGATATCCCCAGGAATCTCAAATCATCTGTTTCACAACGACGTTTTATTCCGAAAACCAAGCTTAATATCGGCAAACGTGTTTTTTGTAGCTGCACCCAAAATCTTGAATCAACTCCCTGTCGCTTTAAAATCATCTGAGACTATAAATACATTCCGTATAAAACTAGACTTATTTATTTGAAATTGCATTCCCGCCCTAACCTCCGGCGGCCCTTTGCTCTAATGACGACTCTTGCTTGTCCCTGTTAACGATTTTGCCCAATGATTGTTCGCTTAAAGACTCATTTTTTTAGACTCTCGTTCTTGTCCAATGTGGCATAGTTTACTCTCTGCATTGATTTGTTTTATATCTCTTATGTATTAATTAACCTATTTATATATTTATTTTATACTTTCATGTACATTAGTTCAGTTAAATGAATTGACAATGTCTTATTTCTACATAGAACTGTAGCTATGATCATTATTTTAATATATTTATTTAATTACTGTATTTATTCGTATTTTACTAATATTTAAATTTTCTTTTAGAAAATGCATGCTTATTTAGCCATCATTAATACCTCTATCTGGGTTCTACATGTTGTAAAGCGCCACGAACAATTTATAATTGGATCTGGCGCTATATTAAATAAAATATATTATTATTATTATTATTATGATTGTATGTTGCGCCTCTGAGCTGGGGATTTAGGCGCTATAGAAGTTTGTCATTATTACCCATTGTTCGGAACGTAAAACGTAATGCGCGTGAAAAGCATAAAACGTCACTTGACAATCGCAGGAACAACGCGCGGCCATATGAAGTACACGCTGACACAATAGGCTTACGTCTCACAATTCTGCACTATAACGACTAGGGCCTATGGATGGATGTTAACTTCACATTATCTCATTTTGAACATATAACGAATATCTGCGAACGCGTTATGGTGTTTATGTAAATATGTTGTGTATTCTCTAACATTTGATAAATAGTGCTATCACGACTGTCACGTATGAATTACGAACTACCAAGTTATCCCGCCAGAGGCCGGGCATTTTTGTTAGTCCTTATAACGAGCGCCCACTGTAATACCCTTCCTAAATTAATTATGGTTTAATAATAAGTGTTCGGCCTCGGTGTCCCGCTGTCCGGTAGATCTTACCCTTCTTCCGTATCCGAACAGTCTCTGTACTCACCAACCATGTCGATCGATCTAAAATAAGGACATGACGATCTTTAATGACACGGTACACTGCACTAACGTCAAGACGCGTCGTGCCAATGCACACTATTCTAAACAGGTAGGCGACACGTCATGACCCTGGTACCGATTTATTTGTTTTGGGTTGGTTGTGGTACAATCTTCTACCAGTCCATGACCTTGTGATTGTTAACCTAGAATTCCAGTCAGTGTGTTGGCTTTATATTAAAACCAAGACTACCGCGCAAACTGTACTAATTAATGCTCACCGTATATCTGATATCAATCACAGGTATTCAGCTGAGTGAAATATGTCATGCTACTTAATTAAAATATAAACCATCGAAGCGACGAGATTGCGACAGACGCTGTGTTTACAAGAATCCAAATCTGGAGTATTTATCTAAGAAACCGATACAGAATTAGCGAGAAATGGCGCGGCGACGGATCGTGATACAAGTACTTCACACACGTCATAATCAACATTCGCCATTCTTGGTTGCAGTGGAAGCAGCGATCTGTTCTCTCCGAACTTTCTTATTTTACATCAGTTGGGAAACGTTATCTGGCCAACTTTACGTATGAATGATTGGCTAATTTTGTTCACTCCACGTTGCTCCCATTCATACAGTTATATAAATGAGTGGTGGTTGAGGCCAATAATCAAGGCACAGTGAAATTTCTGTATACTAAGATATGTTGCGACACAATTTCACGTTTACTCTACTGCTATAAATAATAAGCTATCCACTGCTCATTTAAGTAATGTTGACATCTGTGCTTTATGGGTAATTTGTAGAATCGTTTTTTTTGTGTGCAATTCGCTCCTGCTTATAACAACTCTACAGAATAATGAACAGACTGCCATTAAGATGTAACGCTAGCCACATGTTCGCTACTGCTAATATCAGTAAATTTGTCATCCGAAAGGCTATATTTAGGATAATTAACAAGTCGCTGTATCCCATTATGCAGAACATTGCAATTAACAACATATACTGTACGTCGAAATTGCGGAATCCTGCGGGAATCCTAGCTGTGTAGAATGTTTAATGTTTATATTCTTATGTTTATTTATTTTTATCTGTGTATTTATGATTTTATATGAACATACTGAATGATTGTTTAAAAATTAAAAACACTATTATTATTATTGTTACTCTATTTACGACATTTCTATATATAAAGGTTTATCCCCTGTAACCTTGAATCCGACATTACTTCGCCGCAGTCACAGGTTAACATGCACGATAGTCCGGGTGTTGACCAGTGAAGCGTGCACTTGGCGAGCGATAGGCACTATTTAACGGACCGACTTAAATTCTTCCCTCCCCATGCAAACACCAACATTGTATATAATTTGAAAACCCTAGATATCAGCATCATAACGAGGCATATCGTAGAACTACCGTGACTACAAGGTGAAACAAGGTCACCATCAAATGATAATATTTCGAAATTGTCCGCTTCCACAAACATATCATAATTACAATGATTGCCTATCCACTTTTATTAATAATAAAATAGCCATGGCATATATTTTTGGAAAGCTTATTGTCTCACGGTCAAAATGTATATGATATGGAGTTGTTACACTGCATAGTAAATGTGGAGCTAAGGTCAAACAAGGTCACATGATTGAAATGTTGAATATCCGAACTTTTGAAATACCGCGAACGTCCTTAAGTTACAATAACTCTGTATTTACTTTATTTCTGTGGACATGTTACATACATCGCGAAAGAACAATTTCTTCCCTTCTTTTCAAAATGAGATATGACTTGGAAGTGTCAGTTGATGGAGTTTGTGTGGAGCGGCGACCAAACAGTGTCACCGTCAAGCGATAAATTTTCAAAATTGCACCATCCCGCAAACGTTATACAATACCAATGGTGGCTTATAGCCTATCTACGTTACCTGCCTACTCATGACCATGTGATATATTTTGAAAGCCTACTGTCTCCTTGTAAATACAGGATACCACGAGTGAAGGTCATAAAATGATGAGTGTTCAAAACTGAGTCATTCCGTAAACGTTGCACAATTACAATGTTTGCATAATGATCTACTTTGTTTACTTACACTGGGCCATGTTATACACCTATGTGAATTGTATCCCCGTCAAAATGATTGGCATGACATTGTAAAGTGGTGTCTAACTGTGGAGTGAAGGTCGAAATTATGTCATTCCGCAGATTGTAAATGATGTTATACTTCTACGGCATTTTTGCATCACCCATGGGATGAAAAAATAGATGTTGGTGGATGCCACCCTCAATTGTGAATTTTGAATATCATTTTGAGGGTCACGAACTCAATCTTGTGTTAAAATATTTTTTGTTATTAACTGGTATGTTCTTGTTCACGTGACAGCCTCTTCACGTCCACCCCCAGCCATCTGGAGTGAGCGTCTGCTGGTGAACCAGATGACTAGTCAACCAAATAAAAGCTTGTTACGCTGTGCGCTCCGAATACTGCTAAAGAGCATCCGGAGTTATTGGACTATCTTAGCGATATTATTCCTTTTACGAAATATCTATCTCATTGCCTCGATAACGGACACCACACTCGCTGCAACTCTATTTACACAGGGAAATGGTGATGCGTTCCAGGAGTTGAAGTGTCGCGAATCCAGAACCAAATGGATGTGTGAATGCTGTTGTTCCTTCGTTGTGTGAAATTTGCGTTTCCCATGCTGTTGGCAATGACGTGGACATGTCTTTTCCCAGAGCATGATGGATGCCGTTGCCATTAAGATGAATAACGTTATTGCCTGTCCCAAAGCCTATCCAAATGTATGCAGCTGGACATAAACTTGACAAGCTCTCCATTCCTTACGTGCTCTTAATTCTTTACGTGCTCTCAATTCCTTACGTGCTCTTAACTCCTTACGTGCTCTTAATTCCTTACGTGCTCTTAATTCCTTACGTGCTCTCAATTCCTTACGTGCTCTTAACTCCTTGCATGCTCTTAACTCCTTACGTGCTCTGAATTCCTTACGTGCTCTTAATTCCTTACGTGCTCTTAATTCCTTACGTGCTCTTAACTCTTATGCATGGTTTGGTCCCATTTCCACAAAGCATTTTGTACAAGGATCAACAGTTGCGTGCCAGGTTCTTCATGGTCATACTGAGTATAGTATGTCATAGTTGCATCTAGTGACGACAACTGAAGTGTCTGAATTATCAAACACTTCTTTTCAACATAGGTAGTGGAGCTTTGCAACCTCAATGGAGAGAAATGCAAATAGCTTCTGTATGGTTGGTAACATCGCGATGGACGTATTTCCAGTTTATTGGCACCTTGTTGTCCTATGTTACTTTCCTCAGAATCCCGTTACCACGCTTCTCTCTTGTGGATTATTTTACCCTGCTGGCGAGGTACGTGTCCCGGTCGACGTCAATATTGTTGGAGTGAATTAAGTGCTTCATGATGTGCGGAACAACAAAAAGCACTGCATACTCGTCAAACGTGGTGTTGTTGGTTGATGCATCTTTTGACGGTGATGTTGGTTGATGCATTTTTTGACAGTGACCTTCAACCTTCACTTTCAAACTTCACTCCTCAGTTAGACCACCACTTTACAACTCTATGCCATGCGTCATTTTGACGGGGATACAGTACACATAGGTGTATGACATGGCCTAGTATAGGTAGACAAAGTATATATGCAAATATTGTAATTGCACGACGTCTGTGGAATAGCGCAGTTTTGAACATTCATCATTAGGTGGTGTCCTTGCTTGACCTTCACTCCACATTTCTTGCACCACTTGATAGCTGCCGGTGGAATCCCATATTTACGGGGAGATAATAGACTTTCCAAAGGTATATGACGTGGCCATGAGTTGATAGCTAACGTATAAAAGCCACCATTGGTTTTGTATAACGTTTACGGGATGGCGTAATTTCGAACATTTATTAGAGAGATTCGAGGCTATATTTGGCGGAGACAGATCTTAGAAATTGGTGGTGCAGAAAAGTTGATAAACAAGTGGAATTACAGATTTATAAGTATAATTCTTGCCTTAATATCATTCATAAAGTTGCAATAAACACATATTGAGTAGCAGCTGTGCTTAAAGTTAGTTAGTTAAAGTATTTTAGAACACCTTAGTATAGTGAGTGATAATAGGGTAACTCACTTAGCCTTCGGTAAGTTGTAAACAAGATTTAACAAACCTGATTATGTGGTAGAATATATAGGAGATAAAGTAACAACAATCAAATATATGTGTAAGCCAGCACTCGCTAGATATTTTGATTAGGTAGCATTGTTGTTAAAACTAAGCAAGGGCGATAGTCGGGCGGCGTAACGTAACGTAATTGATTGTATTTAAATTAGGTCACTACCGGAAATGTGAGCGTTCGTGACAGGATAAATAGTCGGCTGTGTAACTGAAATTTGTAACCTAAAGTGTGCTGTAGTACACAGGAAACAGTCTTTATAAAGACTAAGTTAGTTAAGTTATTAAATAAATTCTGATCGGGATATGGCGCCTTGCAAACGGGAAGTGAAGGCAAAGCGACACTTGGTGTGTGATCACTGCCACAGCTGGGTAGATTTTGCATTGTCCGGCTGTGGGAAGTCATGGGCAGAAACCATGGAGGAAGGATTCACCTTTCAGTGCATTGGGTGTTGGAAGGTGGAGTGTCTGCAGAAGGAGATAGTTAAGGTTGACAGATATTGTGAAGGGAATGGAGATGGGAATTAGCAAGGAGGCAGGTCGAATGGAGAGAGACGACAGGGAGAGAGGTGAGAATACTGCAAGACTGAAGGAGAATAGCAGTGGGAAGAAAACTGATGAAAGGAGATTGAGAGGAGGGAAGGTGATTGGAGGGGAAGACATTGGAAAATCGACAACAGAAAACGTGACAAGCGTGAAGGTGACAGGGAAGAAAGTGACCGTAGAGAAGGAGGAAGGGAGGATGGGACGGGAGAGGAAAGAAGAAAATGAGATGGGACGAAAGATGAAGGGACGAAAGGAAGTGAGAGCAAATGTGATAGAAAAGAAAGGAGGAAAGGTGACAAGAGAAAAAGCGACAGGAAAGAATGGATCGGAAGAGAATGGGACAGGAGAGAAGACGACAGGGGGGAAAGACAACAACCAGACAGATACAAACCGAAGAAGGAGCTATTCTAAGGCAGTGATTGAGGGGGCAATGAGGAAAGAAAGGGTGTTTATGGGCGACTCCATTATGAGAAAGACGGACAAGACACTGAGCAAGGGGAAAGACGTCGTTGTTTGTCTACCGGGGGCTAGAATTGAACATATCACTGACAGGGTAGAGAAGGTATTGGGACATGGCAAGGGGGGTCTATACTAGTACATGTAGGAACAAATAATGCAGACAGGGAGGGAACAACTGCGATTGTACAGAAGTATAGACAGTTAGTGAGGAAGCTAAAGAAGACAAGAGTTGAACAGGTTATTCTGTCAGGAATTTTGCCAGTAATGGGAGGAAGGCGGGCAACGTATAGAAACTGCAAGAGGATGGCGATCAACGCACTAGTTCAGCAGATGTGTGAAGAAGAGTGGGTGGGATTCACAGATTTATGGGGATACTATGTTGGGAGGGAAGATATGTACATGAGAGATGGCCTCCATCTTAGTGGAAAGGGGCAGCAGTTTTCTCAGAGAACCTGTTGCGATCTGCTGACAGTGGGACAGGTTGCATCTATTTAAACTAGATTCGCAGGGGGGACTCACAGAAAAGCCTGAAAATGAAGGCATAAATAAAGACAGCACAAATAAATCAGCAAATAATAGTCTGGAAAACTCTTCTGAAGCTGGATATACATGTGTGTGTTTAAATGCAAGGAGTATAGTCAACAAAAGAAATGAACTAAACATTATGGTAAAAGATATTGACCCTCATATAATAGGTATAACAGAATCCTGGACCACCACCGATATATCAGATGCCGAATTGGGATTGACAGGATATGTAATGTTTAGAAAAGATAGAATAGGAAGAAAGGGAGGTGGAGTTATTTTATATATTAAAGAATCTATCCAGGCTTATGAAATAAAATTAGAAAGAGAAGCAGATTGCGAAGAAGCTGTTTGGTATAACATAGTTACAGGTAACTCAACGTTAACAGTTGGGTTAGTTTATCGAAGTCCAAACATAAGCATAGAAGAGAATGAATAAATACAAAACGCTATAAGGGAAGTAAGCAAACGGGACTGTATTATTATGGGGGATTTTAACCACGGGCATATACAATGGAACTCTCTTCAGATTATGGGGAGTGAGGACCACAAGTTTTTAGTGTTAGTTCAAGATACTTTCCTTTCTCAACATGTGCTAGAACCAACCAGGGGTGATAATGTGTTAGACATAGTTTTGTCCTCACAGAATGAATTAGTTGACAATGTCAAGATACGTGAGCCACTGGGGAGTAGCGATCACAACCAGATACATTTTACCATCAAAGTAAAATCAGAAAGGAATAGTAAAAAGCAGTGTAGGAGAAATTTCCACAAAGGAAGGTATAAGGACATGAGGAAATATTTAGCAAAGATAGACTGGAATAACACACTGCAAAATAAGACAGCAACAGAATGCTGGAATATATTAAAGAGTAAAATTAAGTGCATAGTCGACAAATTTGTACCCTTCAAAAAACAAGGGAAACGGTCCAAAAAGAAACACTTATCGAAAGAAGCCATTAGAAAAATTAAGTATAAACAAATGATGTGGAAGTCATATAGATGTACTGGAAATGATGAAGACTACAACAGTTATAAAGAAGCACTTAACCAAGCTACAGCTGAAATTCGAAATTCAAAGAGAAGCTATGAACAACAATTAGCTAGTAATATAAAACATGACAGCAAGAGTTTTTATGCATATGTTCGAAGCAAACAGAAAGTTCAAGATAAGGTCGGTCCTCTAGAAGATAGTGCTGGAAATTTAATATCAGAGGGATTCTTAATGGCAGAAGACCTGAATGAGTACTTTAGTTCAGTGTTTACTAGAGAGGATATTAGTTCACTGCCAGTACTAGAGGCTAAGTTCAAGGGGCAGATTCAGACTATTTAGGACAATTAATTGTAACCCCAGAAATGGTAGCTAAGAAAATAAGGGCTATGAAGGATAATAAATCACCTGGAGCGGATGGGATTCCGCCCAAACTATTATTGGAAATTGTAGAACAAATTAGCGTACCGCTTGCAACAGTTTTCAATTTGTCATTAGAAGAGGGAGTGGTTCTTTTAGAATGGAAAGAGGCAAACATTATACCGTTATTTAAAAAAGGTTCGAGAAACAAGTCAGACAACTATAGACCAGTGAGTTTAACATCAATGATTTGCAAATTATTAGAAAGATTAATTAAAGATCACATGGTGGATTTTCTTGTTAAACAAATCTTGATCAACCCATCTCAACATGGTTTTTTTAAAGCTAGGTCATGCGTAACAAATATGTTATGTTTTTTGGAAGACATCACTAAGTGGGTAGATGAGGGATCACCAGTAGATATCGTCTACTTAGATTTTCAAAAAGCTTTCGACAAAGTACCACATCATAGATTACTGCTGAAACTAAAGGCCCATGGCATAGGAAATGGTATAGTAAACTGGATAGAACAATGGCTGATTGACAGAAGACAACGTGTAGTAGTTGATGGGGAGGCTTCAAACTGGAAATCGGTATTGAGTGGGGTACCACAGGGATCAGTATTAGGACCTATATTATTCTTAATATATATCAACGATTTGGATGATGAAATAACAAGCAAGGTGTTGAAATTTGCGGATGATACAAAAGTGTTTAGAAGGATTAAAAGTGATGGAGATAGACTGCATTTACAAGATGATCTTGACAGGTTGATCAAATGGTCTGAAAGGTGGCAAATGCTGTTCAATTTTGGGAAATGTAAATGCCTCCACACAGGACTTGGGAACGGAGAGGTAGAATATACAATGGGGGGTACTGTACTAAGTACTACTGTAAAAGAAAAGGACTTAGGGTTAACCATTAGTGCTGATATGAAGGTTTCAGAGCAGTGCGGAATTGCAGCTTCAAAGGGAAATCAAATCCTTGGATTAATTAGGCGAAACATAACGTATAAGGAAAAAGAGCTAATAATACCGCTGTACAAAACAATAGTTAGGCCTCATTTAGAATATTGTATTCAAGCGTGGAGGCCATATCGCAGGAAGGACATAGATATGCTAGAAAGAGTGCAGAGGAGAGCAACTAAAATGATACCAAAACTGAGGGATCTTAGTTACGAAATACGCCTAAAAAAAATGCGGTTTAACAACACTAGAGACCAGGAGATTGAGAGGAGATCAGATAGAAGTGTTTAAAATATTGAATGGTTATGAAAATATTGATAGAAATATATTTTTTTCAATTAAGAAAGATAGAAGGACTAGAGGACATGAAGTTACATTAGCAAAGGAGCAGAGTATATTAGATATAAGAAAGTTTTCATTTTCACAAAGGACTGTAAATGAATGGAACAGATTATCTGCTGATTGTGTGGGTGCTAGTAGCGTGAATATGTTTAAAAATAAAATCGACACATACCTCAGACGGGCGGGATACACATAGATAAAAGGGTCGGACTCTCGATAAGCCAAAGGGTTTCCTTGTCCACCTGCCACCTAGAGTTAATTCTCTGGGTGGCAATCTTGTTAAATCTTGTTACTTGACGGTGATACTGTTTGATCGTTGCTCCACACAAACTCCATCAACTGACACCTCCAAGTCATATCACATTTTGATGGGAAGAAACTGTTCTTTCACGGTATATATAACATGTCTTTAAAAATGAAGTAGATACAGAGTTATTGTAACTTTATGACGTTTGCGGCATTGCAGAAGTTCGAATATTCATAATTTCACGGTGACCTTATTTGACCTTAGCTCCAAACTTACTATACCGGGTAACAGCTCCATGTCGTAACTCATTTTGACATGGAGACAATAAGCTTTCCAAATTATATGACATGCCCATTTTGTTTTTAAATATAATATATATATATATATATATAACCAGTGTAATTTTAAGGCGGAAGCGCACAATTTCGAAAATTTTTCATTTGACGGTGACCTTGTTGTGATGGAGATATCTTGGGCTTTCAAATGATATATCATTTGGGCGTTTGCACGTACGGGTAGGGGGCATTTAAGTTGGTGCGATATGCAGTGCCTACCGCTCGCATATGGAGGAGATACAAACGAAAAGCATGAGGTTATATTTGTCAGAGCTAATTTGCATATTCGTGACAAATTTGCTTACCATGATTTGTTCACTGACGTAATCATAACCAGATACTCTGAAAACATGCATTTGGACACATACGTCTGAATGATTAATGTTTGCAATTCGATATATTCAGAAAAAGTAGTATATATCTTAATGACGATGACTAATTTGCATATAAATGAGTTTATGCAAAAATACTCAAGGGTGCCAGGAGCCATCCGTCGATGATGGATCTGGAAAGTTAGTTAATCTTAAAACATGCCATAAAACATCGTGCAGACCTTAATGCTCGGTCCACCTTCAAAAAGGCGTTTGACTGCCGGACTACGAGTGAATTCACCTGCAATCGCACCGGCGTGCTATTGGTGGCCGTTGAAACTCAGTTTCTCGCATGGCGAGGTGAGTCGGACGAGTGGCTCACTATTTCAAATACAAAATCCAGACGCATAAAACATTTAAATACAAACCTGTGCTAAATGATATTAGGAAGGTAAGGCAATTCGAATATGTTAATCACATGGAAGATGTGAGGAAGCCATGACTATTAATTCTGGACGCAGTAACAAAACAAGAAGATTTGTCTAAGTTGGTCATTGGGTTATACCTCAGACATGTCTGGTGCACATTCTCACTCGTTTCTTGTGAAATTACATTTTAAATTATCTCTTTCTGCAACAGTATTACAATTGTTAGAGGTTATACAAATTTGACTGGAAAGTTGATGTAAACATAGATGACATGCCTATGTCATATATATATATATATATATATATTTATATAAGAGATAGGGAAGAGAGGAGTTTATCTTCGCTTTCTCGCATAATGTCAATTTTGTTTGTAACATGCAGGTTACAATTAGGCCTTCCACTAGTATGTAAGTTGGTATTAAAATCTTCGAAGGACTTGTGTATGTTCTCCAGGATTATGTAGCCGAAAGTGGGCTACCTGAACAATGTCTACATTTGTCCTGAATATATCTTCAAGTTGGTTGTTCAGATTCATAGCCATGGTTGAGTTGGAATTCTGTGACTATACCAGAACTTCATCAAAGATACACCCTGTCATGACTTGTCACATGCCTTCGTGCCAGATAGCTCGTACTTATTACTTAGTAGGATTGATATATATATATAACAAAAAAAAGCCAAATATATGAAAATTGGATTGATTGACAACATGAAGCATTGACAAGACGATCGACAGTAACTGGTTAGAGAGCCAACGGCCAACAGCAGTGTCATCTGCCTGTTTATTGGGCTGTGGTTGAACTCCTACATGTGCGGCATAGGCATAACATGGATTCCGGTAATCATCTGAATTATGACATTAACCAGTAATATGCTTATGGCAACTAGGCCATGCTGGAATTAAATACTTGTGATGGATATATATATATATATATAATTATATATATATATATATATATACATATATATACATATATATATATATATATATATACATACTGTATAGGGTATTTAGTTGTTTAGAATTTAATAAAAACAATCCAATAATTACAAACGCGTGTCGCATTGTTTTTGATGACTTGGACAAATGTCTTATTGAATCAGTAACATTTATTTCTTGTCTGAACCTTTAGAAACCAAGCCGTTTTTATTTTTCATACATTAGTCACACACAATACAACACTCTTTGTTAATTTGTAAAACAATCATTGGTTCTCCATACTTTTTAAAATACGGTAAATGTAAAAGATGTTTGTGGTCAACGTCAAGATTGCAGAAAGCCAGGATAACACATGTATGGTTGTTAGCAACACTTAACGGTAGGCTATGAGACACGCGGTTTCATGTAAATGCGGAGATTCGCATCTATAGTTTTACAGTCTACTATGTAACTAAAATACAATTAGTTATTGCGGAACAACAATGCCGTTAACAGTAAATGTTTACCTATGCCGTAATGCCAATGCCTTCACCGTACTTTATTGTTCTGTATTGTAAGTATTCGCATTCGTTTACTAGTGAGTAAACGAATGCGTTGGCAAGACAGGTGAGTTGGCACTTGGCATATGCATGCGATCATCTGTCACCGGAATGGTAATAGTTAATGGAACGCATTACTTTTTCCAATGCTGACACATTTGACTGCTGTGGTCGAGATGATGAAGAACGGGTCTGCTGAGACAACTGCAAAGTAAACATTCCACCATAAATCGCATATGTGCTACCGTGTCACTTGCTGATGACATACACAGGCAAAACTAAACAGAAGGCAGGAAGGCGTGTGTGTTGGACAAGAGCAAGGATGAATAAGGGGAGAGGGAGAGGGAGAAAGAAAGAGCGCTCGCGCGCGTGAGCGAGATAGAGACAGAGGGAGAGAGGGAGAGAGGGAGAGGGGGAGAGGGGGAGAGAGGGAGAGAGGGAGAGAGGGAGAGAGGGAGAGGGAGAGAGGGAGAGAAGGAGAGGGAGAGAGAGGGAGAGAGAATGATAGGGAAAGTGAGATGGTGAGGAAGAGGCAGAGGGAGAGAGAGAGGGAGAGAGAGAGAGAGAGAGGAGAATGCGAGAGAGTGAGAGAGAGAGAGAGAGAGAGAGAGAGAGAGAGAGAGAGAGAGAGAGAGAGAGACGAGAGAGAGAGAGAGAGAGAGAGAGAGAGGGGGGGGAGAGAAAGGAGAGAGGGGGAGAGAGAGGAATTGTACGTTAGGTGAGAAGGAGATAAAACAGGTGCATGGCATTGTGTACCGTGGCGGAATGGTTACCGAGGACGGGCAATCAACGGCAGTGGTGCAACGTCGGCTATAAGCGGGAGTTCATTCGTAAGGTCAACCGCATTTGTACAGGTAATTCGGATAAGGTTTCGTCAGTGTGACAGACAGAATAACGACAGCTTCCCGAATGTCGTTTGTACAAATCAATAGATGCTGAAACGAGGCATCTTCTTCATAGCAATTTGTCAGATTTCTACGGGCACAGCTGGGGCATGATAGCTGATCACGCACACGTGGGTGGAGTATTTTCCACAAACGGAAAACGATGACATTTAGTGGCCGACCCTGGAAATTTGTCGATCTGCTCGACTCTTTCGCCGCTCGCAAGCTCCAGGCGGCGGGATGCGATGGCGGTTCATGCCGACGAGTCACCTTAGCTCTATCTCCGTGTGTTACCAGTCTCAGTCGCTCGCATATAATGTATGACGAAACACGCGACACGAATATAGTTTCAGATTGGGAAATGTCAAGTGCAGCGTCATGTTGGTGAGTGGGTGACAAAGCGACAGAGCACGAGGTGCAGCTGGTATTAGACGGCTTTCTTCGTGTTGTCATTTGAAACGTTAAATAGATGTCGGCATTGAAACGATCGCATCAACCACATGCAGTCATTAATAATGAGCAACATTAAACTGGACGTCAAGGCTGCAAGGAAGACAAACAATAGACCACCAAGTGTAGATACCACACAAATAGGAAACCAAATATCGAACTCCAACTCGAACTGCGAAATCGATTCGAGACACTGCAAAAAACTAGACGACATCGACACCATGAGCGAAAACATCATTGAGATGATCCAACTAAGTGCGACAAGTGCAAAGCCAAAGCAATCAACAGGCATGTAAAGATGACAATATCGTCACCGACACCAGCAATGATGAAGAAAGAACGTAAAATAGTGGATAACAGCGACCGTAAAAAACAAATAAAACACGCAGAAATATGCAAGACCATCAAAACGAAAGCAAAGGAGGCCATCAGAAAGTACAAACACGATATCATACGAGAAACGATTATGGCATCAATGAGCCTGAAAAAGCCAGAAGAACACAGACACAGACTACTTACACTTCTAGACAAGCAGAGTAGAGAAATACACGACCAAGTTATGATCGTGGAACGAAAGAGATATGAAGAAAGGGAAGACATCAGGCCACGACCATGTAAACATTGAAACATTAAAAGCAGGAGAAGATACCTTCGCGAAGACACTGGCTAATCTGTATATATAAATGCTTATCAGAAAGACGAATACCCATCGCATGGAAGAACGCAAAGACCGTGATAATCTTCAAGAAGGGAAATAAGAAAGACTTAAAAACTACAGACCGATATGTCTGTTATCAAACATTTACAAATTACTCTCAAAGATACTAACGGATAGGCTAAAGAAGACACTTGACGAGAACCAACCACGAGAGCAAGCAGGATTCAGAAGCAGGAACGCAACGACATACAACATACACGTCGCAAACCAACTGAAAGAGAAGTGTTGAGAATATAATATCCCGTAAACCAAGTGAAAGAGAAGTGCCGATAATATAATATCCCGTTCTGCATCGCTTTCGACTCGGTGCAAACTCAAGGAATACTGACCTCCCTTCAATAACAGGGGATAGAAGACGTGTACATCAAACTCCTGAAAGACATCTACACCAACAAATCGGTGACAGTCCACCTACACAAAAAGAGCAACAAGATCAACATCAAGAGAGGAGTACGACAGGGTGACACCATATCGCCCAAGCTGTTTACGGCAACACTCGAAAGCATATTCTGAAGAATGACTTGGGATAGACGGAGAATATCTCAGTCATCTTCACTTCGCCGACGACATACTCATATGTGCTACCACACCGCAAGAATGAAAAAAATGCGGCAGGAGCTAGCTGATCAAAGTGAAAAACAAGGTCTGAAGCTACGTCTATTTGGGACAGCGATACAGTATCAGAGACAAAAACCAAGACAAGGAGATTCAAAGAAGAATCACCGTCGGCTGGACAGCATTCGCCAAACACCGCAATATCTTCAAGGGTAACGTTGGAACCTGCTTAAAGAGACTCACATTCCAGGCAAAGAACAAGCTAGCAGCCGCACAAACAAAGATGGAAAGATGTACGTTAAACATCACATATCGGTAGAGAAAAACAAACATCTGACTGGGTAAGAGAGAATATAAAGGTCATAGACATGATAAAACAAGTCAAAAGACAGACGTGGACCTAGGCAGGGTACATCAGCAGACTACGAGATAACCGATGGACATGGCGTATCACAACCCGGAGACCTTATGAAGGGGAATCGATCTAGAGGAAGACCGACGAGACGGTGGAGAGATGAACTAAACGAGTACTGGAAGGGCACCATCTGGCAGAGGATAGCGCAAGACAGGCAGATTTGGAAACGATATGCTGAGGCCTTCGCCCAACCACGGGACACTACGGCTGTACAATGATGGTGATGATGATGATGTTTACCTTGTTAACAAATGCCTTGTTGTGTTTCCCGTATGGACATTACACGTTACAAATGTGCCAAAAGCAAAACAATATATGAACAATCCGTCGCAGAATTATATTAATAATACGATTTCATGCAATGAGGACTAGGCGAAAATGATCCGAGCGATTATTACTGCAAATGCAATTTTGTGGCAACTTGCGTGTATGAATCTTATTGTTGCCATGACAATGCAATCCGTCACCTAGCAGAAGATCGGGTACTAGATTTCCCCTGGCGAAACGGGCACTTTATTCGCATTAACACCTGATCTTTGACGTAAGGTACACTAGTCTAACAGTTAATAGTCTACTCTTGCAAGCAGGATGCATCTTATTCGTCTGGTGCAATGTTATCTTTTGAAGACAACAAATGCTATTTCGCTACAAGAAACGTCACACCAGTGGAGCCTTACAGTTCCAAAGGGACATCCAAGGGATTGGCTATTCTTTTGAAACTACCAATATTTCATATCACTAAGTAGACAACTGTTTTTTTAAGAAAGAGACTTGTACTTGTACCTGCTATGTGTTCTGTTCTCATACAATATAACTCAAATCCTTGGATTGATTAAGCGAAATATAGCATATAAAGAAAAAGAACTAATAATACCGCTGTACAAAACAATAGTTAGGCCTCATTTAGAATATTGTATACAAGCGTGGAGACCATACCGCAAGAAGGACATAGATATGCTAGAAAGAGTACAGAGGAGAGCGACTAAAATGATACAAAAACTGAGGGATCCTAGTTATGAAAAACGCCTAAAACAATGTGGTTTAACAACACTAGAGACCAGGAGATTGAGAGGAGATCAGATAGAAGTGTTTAAAATATTGAATGGTTATGAAAATATTGATAGAATGTTTTTTCAGTTAAGAAAGATAGAAAGAAAGTTCTAATTTTCACAAAGGAATGTGAATGAATGGATCAGATTATCTGATGATTGTGCGGGTGCTAGTAGTGTGAATATGTTTAAAATAAAATCGACACATACCTCAGAAGGGCTGGATATATGTAGATAAAAGGGTTGGACTCTCGATAAGCCAAAGGGCTTCCTTGTCCACCTGCCATCTAGAGTTAATTCTCTGGATGGCAATATTGTTAAATCTTGTTAAATCTGGTGATATTTATTTTACCGTAAATTTACAGAGAAATCACCTCCTTTTAGCAGAACTTAGATCAGTTTCGTAAGCCATTTGGAGTCACTACTGGTTTTGAAATATAAATATCAGGACAATTTGAAACAAAGCGATCTTCAGTTATTTCACGTAGTCATCCTTTATCGTAGAACGCAGCTAAGGATATTGACCAAAACGTTGTAGTTATCTCAATTACAAAGATTGTCTACAAATTACTTACAAAACAGCGAACTAAACCGTATATTCATGCTACGTTAATGTAGATGTATATTTTGTAACGTACGCAACCTCGATGGCCTTGCCGTTATCATGATGCTGTTTAGAAGACAACTGGCAACAGTAGTACAACGTTTCACCACCGTTTAGGCATAGCAGCTGTGGGCGTCATACAAAATAAATTATCAGTATCAGATAGCTTAATAAAAAGTCATTGCAGTTCAGTATTAGTATTGTATCATATTTTGAATAATTGAATCTACATGATACGAAGCTATATTATTCTATACTGTACACGTAGCCTTGCACGATTGCGTGGCCTGTCAAAGTGGTGCAGCTCAGCTGCAATCAATTAATGCATTGTAAATTTCTTAATTGCAAAAACACTTGAAACGGTGTTTTTAGTTATATTAGATTACGTTCGAACATGCTATAATTAATGTAATGCTATCACGCAATGCGTGATATGAAGTAAAGTTTAATTGTTTATATCATACATACAAAATAAAATAAAATTGCGTACATATTTTACACGATTTTGATTATCCCGTGGGGAGGCTTACATTGTGATTTGAGAGATTGCTATCGAACATGCCTCCCTATATCATACTGGGCTATATATCGCGCACCAATCATTGTTGCCCGCTTGACTAGATAGATAGATAGAGAGAGAGGGGGGGGAGTGTGTATGTGTATTAACAAACTAACAATTGTGGAGTTGCAATAGAAACACTGTTTTATATACACATACATATATATATATATATATATATATTGTAATAAATATGTATATATATATAAATACATTTACATATATATATATATATATATATATATATATATATATATATACATACATTGTATATATAATATATAATATATACACATTATATATATATGTATATATACATATATACATGTACAATATATATAATATTCACACAATGTGTATATATATATATATATTATATAATATATGTATGTATGTATGTATGTATGCATGTATGTATGTATGTACGTATGTATGTATGTATGTATATAATATGTATATAATGTCAATGGAATAACATTTTGATATCATATTTAAACAAAAGTTAAATAAGATAAACCATAACATGAATTATAATAACAAAACAAATGAAAATGATGCATGTGTTGAAGATTCGTCGACAACGAGCAACGCTTAAAGAACGAGTCGTTCCGGCATCACTCGACCATATTCATGGACACAGTGGCGTGCGTGTGTGACAACCTTGACCACTTCGACGACGACAGCGAGATCAGCCGGCGACTGATGCTGCTCGGGGCGCACCACGCGACCATCGATGGCTACGACCCGCTTTACTTCGACATTTTCGCCAAGTGTCTGCACCTGACGTGGGAGGCGGTCCTCGGCGAGGAGTACACGGAGGACGTCCGCGAGGCGTGGACACTCGTGTTCTGCTTCATCACGAAGCGAATGCAGGACGGGTTCAAGATCTACATGCAGGAGTTAGCGAAAGAACAGCGCAAGGACGAGCAGCGACGTCGGACGCGTCAGAACAAGAGGCTAGCGCCGAGGATCAAGTGACTACCATGTACTCCTGCAGTACGTCTACTGGCGATTTTATGTATGTGCATCGACATTGCAGTTAAGAAGTTTACATTAAATGTAGGTGCGGTGTGTGTTAAGAAGATAATCATCCTAATCATTATACATGTGATTTCTATACTGGTGGATGCATGCAATGAAACGGTCTATTTCCATCACAACGGCTCTGTGCTTTTGTGCACAGTTAACATTAGTGATTCCTTAAACTGTTTTGATGGGATTGACGTTGCCATGAACAATTTCGGTCATTGTTGCTAAGTATATTTTCATGCCAATGTGTGCAATGGTGTATATAGCTGTATATAAATAGTTCAGCATGTTTCTGTATACTACGTGCTATGCATGTACCAGATGCTCACGTCACGGCCATGTATTGCGAAATAACCTGGCCAGATACACTACACAAAAACGCTTCGTTTCTACTGCGGAGAATGTGGCTGTAGATATACGTGGACATCGCTAAATGTGCAATAACGGACTTTATTCGCAATTGACGGATAAGACCAGTACCAACAGCAGTGCAAGTATCCACAATGACAGTGTGATGTACTGCACAGAAAGGATATCGCTGATGAACATGCACAAGCTGCACTTTACAGCAACTCAATTCGCAAGATGCTCAATGGATAAGTACGGTGCATAGGCATGTGTAGTTAAAGGGAATAAAAACACCTACTGCTTGAATTCATATTATTTTATATTCTGCTATATATTTCCATGTCCACCAAGCCAAACAAATTCAATGAATTAGAAATTCCACATTTTCGAATATGCATATTTTGGCGCGCTTTTCGGGATGTCGAAATGTGACGTCGCATATGACATATACTCGCACTCGCATCAGGCCGACCCTTTCCATGCATTTAGAGCACGTTTACAAGGATAGCTTTTGGGTTGAAACTAGCGTCAGAATGAGTTATTGTGCGATATTCCGATGTAATACAAACACTAGTCATCATACAGGAACATGCAATTATCTTAAGGTTCCACATGAATCAAATTTTACTCAAAACAACGAATGCGAATGAGCCAACAAGTCGACAAGGTTTCGCTGAGCTTCGGCTCGTTTTCAGAATAATTATATCGATTTTTAACAAGATTTAACAAGATTGCCATCCAGAGAATTAACTCTAGATGGCAGGTGGACAAGGAAGCCCTTTGGCTTATCGAGAGTCCAACCCTTTTATCTACATATATCCAGCCCTTCTGAGGTATGTGTCGATTTTATTTTTAAACATATTCACACTACTAGCACCCACACAATCATCTAATAATCTGTTCCATTCATTCACAGTCCTTTGTGAAAATGAGAACTTTCTCACGTCTAATCTACACTGCTCCTTTACTAATGTAACTTCATGTCCTCTAGTCTTTCTATCTTTCTTAACTGAAAAAAACATATTTCTATCAATATTTTCATAACCATTCAATATTTTAAACACTTCTATCTGATCTCCTCTCAATCTCCTGGTCTCTAGTGTTGTTAAACCACATTGTTTTAGGCGTTTTTCATAACTAAGATCCCTCAGTTTTGGTATCATTTTAGTCGCTCTCCTCTGTACTCTTTCTAGCATATCTATGTCCTTCTTGCGGTATGGCCTCCACGCTTGTATACAATATTCTAAATGAGGCCTAACTATTGTTTTGTACAGCGGTATTATTAGTTCTTTTTCTTTATATGCTATATTTCGCCTAATCAATCCAAGGATTTGATTTCCCTTTGAAGCTGCAATTCCACACTGCTCTGAAACCTTCATGTCAGCACTAATTGTCATCCCTAAGTCTTTTTCTTTTACAGTAGTACTTAGTACAGTTCCCCCCATTGTATATTCTACATATTCGTTCCCATGTCCTGTGTGGAGGCATTTACATTTCCCAAAATTGAACAACATTTGCCACTTTTCAGACCATTTGATCAACCTGTCAAGATCATCTTGTAAATGCTGTCTATCACCATCACTTTCAATCCTTCTAAACACTTTTGTATCATCTGCAAATTTCAACACCTTGCTAGCTATATCATCGTCCAAATCGTTTATATATATTAAGAATAATATAGGTCCCAGTACTGATCCCTGTGGAACCCCACTAAAAAAAACCCACCGGAGATAATGTACACCAATAAACATACACAGCAAACAGCTATTGTATCCAGCTACAGAAAATAACGTGTATAATCTCATAAAATCACTAGAATTTCGATATATGAAGGATTTGAACAATTATTTTATCATAACAACTTAAATCAGTCAGTGAATAAGGGTCGATCCCGGTAGCTCGATTGGTAGACATGTTGGTTTCGTGTCATTTATTTTAAAATCCGGAGACGCCGGTTCAAGCCTGACACCAAACCATTGGTTTTCTTGACACTTTTTCGTTTATGTTTTCACGAAGTAATATAAACCAAATGATTTTGTATACTATGATCACTGTTTATAAATTTGTTTAAAGTTTTGTAGTAATTATATATTCGCCACAATTTTTTTTAAATAAATTATATAACAATGTTTCTACATTTTTGTATCCAGACAAATCAAATTTGTTTTCACATATGTAATTACAATATGTCACCACACAATAAATATATAATTAATAAATCATATATCCATTACATAATATTTGTATAGATAAATAAAAGTTAGAAGCATCGTTATTTATAATTACAATATTTTCATTTTTGTGGCGAATAAATAATGATTACAAAAATTTAAAAATATTTACAAACAGTGTATCATAGTATAAATATGATTTGGTTTATATTACTTCGTGAAAACATAAACAAAAAAGTGACAAGGAAATAATTATCTCGGGTGGTGTGCAATCGATATAATTATTCTGAAAACGAGCCGAAGTTCGCCGAAACCTGGTCGATCTGTAGGCCCATTCGCATTAATTGTTTTGAATAAAATTGGATTCATGTGGAACCATATGATAACTGCTTATTCCTCTATGCTGACTAGTGTTTGTATTACATCGGAATATCGCACAATAACTCATTCTGACGCTCGTTTCGACCCAAAAGCTATCCTTGTAAACATGCTCTGAATGCATGGAAAGGGTCGGCCTGATGCGTTTATATGTCATATGTGACGTCACGATACCACGTGATCGCCTAGCTCATTACGTTTTAATCATCCGCGGGAATCGCTATACAGACGGGTTTACAATCGAGTTTATGCTACAAATGTATTTTTCTCTATGTTTTAATGTTCGCAGATGCTACATACAATGCTAAACTTCGTGTATACATGGAAAACGGATTTTAGGTAATGCCTTGTTTTCATTTCCTTTAATAATGACGCCGCTATACTTTCACGCAAGTATGCTACTTGTCGAGAGTATAATTATATTTGAGATGTTTTACGATAATGATTGAGTTAATTACGATGTTATTGCTAATGTCTTCGATACTGTAATCTTAAGTGAGTGCGTGCGTTTTCTTCGCCGTTCATATAATCACTCTCTCTCTCTGTTCACGTTGCCGTTTTCTGGTAACAAACCTATATCTGACAACATTTTTGAAATCCCGCAGATTTATCAGCGGTTCAGTACGCTTCCCGCGTCGCGCTTTCTCGTCGCTCTGTCTCGGACCTTGACATCGGAAAACGGTGGTTTGGTTGGAGATTTCTCGGCGGAATTTCAGCGGTTCAGCACGCATCAGCACGTCTCCCGCGGTGTCGCACCGTCTCGAAGACGGCGATCGGCGGGGTGTGGGTGTTGTTGGACATCTTAAGCGAAAGTCTGGGAGATTTTCATGTATTCCGGAAGACCGGTAGATACTTACAACTTCAAAGAGACTCCCGTAAATTCCGCGAAAGTTGGCAGGTATACAAACCTATCCATGTTACTGTCGAAGCAGCTATTCAGTGGACTTATTTTCGTGTTGAGTTATAACAACAAGTTCAGAGTTTATTCAGGCGCACTGACCACGAAGCCCGGACAGAAACATTCAGGCGTTCTGACCACGTGTAATGTGACAACAAAAGAACAACTATGACTGATGGAAAGCTCCAATTCGCCAAATGTCTGGGGCTAATCAGCCACATGTGCCAAGTGGCGAACGCAATGGACAAAGCAGCTCTGTTGAAAAGGCAGACATGCCATAGCAATATCCGACTAGTAACACAAGGGAGCTACTTATATTTAATTATAGTATATGCCGCCAGTAAACGGCACGACCATAGGCCAGATTAGTTAAGCAACACGATGCAAGAATACATTGCGTGCTGGATCAAGTTTCGTGTTTCTACGTAAAGCATTAGTAATGTCCAACCTTCCAGATCACTACACTTGGTGTCGTCAGATGCGATGTAGGAACACTTATGAGCATGGCAGACGGCACGCTGTAAGGTCAATATACTGCACGGTCAGCAGGCAACAATTTTATGGAAAAGATAACCATTTGGACCGTGAAAAATATCATTGTTGGTCTTTGCCGAGTAGCTTGACATATCATGTGGAATTTTGTGTCTTTTTTAGAATGAATGAGACATTTTGGGATGATTCCGGGCAATTTGCATTTATTAACTAATGTAGAATAACTAGATGATGGGACACGCGAAAGGAAATCACATTAGTTTGTTCAGCTTTAATTTCATTTATATATTAAACAATATATATATATATATATTAAATAAAATGTCACACAGGCAGTAAAAGAAGATACAAAGAATGAGGGGTAATGAACAAAACATGCGAGACCTACACAAAACCTAGTTAGTTTATAACTTAATTATCTATAGCAACAATATACAATCACCATAACGTCTAATCAAGCGTATTTTAGGATACGCATATTGTAGAATGGTTTTTCATGATGACAAACTTTTTTATTGCACCGCATTGACTAGCAAAATACAATCACCGAGAAACGTCTAATGAAATACCTCGGCTTCTACGCATCAACGGCTCACCATATTGTCTGGTGATTAAGCGACGAATGCAATATAGGCACTGTGTTTATTTCAGGAAACCTGCTCGCTTGGCGAATCAGGTGATGACGCCATTGATACTCAAAACACCGTTGATAAATGCGGTGAAATTGTTCACTGCGCATGCAAATGTTATTGCATTGAGAGAAGGTCAACCATGAAATAACGATAGATGGATTTCGTGATGTTTTGCAAATCATGCATAAAGCCAAAGTCTGTATTAATGTGTTGGTTGTTTATTATTGGATAGAAATACCTTCCGGGTGTAGTGCTTTTTCGATACAGTATTGCTAATAATGTAAATATGTGAATCACTCATAAAACAGTCACATTTGTCTTGGTGCCTCACTGGCGCCACCGGTGGTAGTCCGCCAGTCACACTGTCTGTGCGTCGGTGTGTGTGTGGATACGTGCGAGTGTGTGCCCCTGTATACCCGTGCTTGTGTGCGTGTGTGGTCTTGTTTGTGTGCGTGTGCGTGCGTGCGTGCGTGCGTGCATGCGTGCATGCGTGCTTTTAACAATGTACTGCAATCAGTTGAAACATATGTGATTGCATTTCAAGTACAAATGGTCTGTAATGCGGGATTATATATAAATAACATACAAACTAATTACATTGTACAATACAGAATAATTATAAATTCGTGCGCTAACCGAATACCAACAGTATAGCACATGTAATCTTGCAATTTTTCGGCGTAGCGTGATAAAATATTGTTTCTCACCACGAGTTTATACGGTATCACCGATTTCATATTATTGCCTGCCGGTGCATTTTCATGATTACATAGTACAGCTGTATTTCCAATTCACCTAACGAATTGTGTTTTCACGAAATCTACAACTGAAATAAACAATATACCACACATCTAGATACGAAAACAGTTTAGGCCTTCGCTTTGACATTCAATGTCAATATATTCCACACCGCACGCTGGCATTTGCAATACTAACGGAGGAATGGAATCATTTGAACACCATTGCGTTTTGTTAGTGGAATGTTTACATTCCGTTTGTTAGTGCCGGGCGCCTACAATGAATTGCAGGTGAAGATTCACTAATTTTCCGAGGCATACGATAGCTGGCGGGGGCGTAGATATCTCGTCTCGGCTAATGATGAGTTACCTGGCGCCACGCCGCCGAGTCGGCAGCCCGTCAGTGCGAGTGCGGTATGAGCAAGGTCACTGTAATACGAGTGGACATCTATCGCCGTGGCTACAACGGAGACAAGGTGATGTCTTATGCACACATCACATGAATATAAGTTGCGGCCGTAGTAATGACGGCATAACAGCAAAAGTGTCATCGTCATCGCCACCGTTGTCATCGTCATCGCCACCGTTGTCATCGTCATCGCCACCGTTGTCATCGTCATCGTCACCGTTGTCATCGTCATCGTTGTTATAATAATAATCATAATAATCATAATAGTAATCATAATTGACATCGTCGTCGTCATCATCATCATCATCATCATCGTTATTGTCATCGTTGTCATAAGAATAATAATAATTGTCGTCGTCATCGTCGTCGTCATCATCATCGCCATCGTGATCGTCGTCGTTGTCATAATTGTCATCATCATCATCATCATCATCATCTTCGGCCATTTCCGTATGGGCCGATTAGGGACGGAATGTCAGCCACGCCAACATGCAGGTTTTCACAGCAGTAACCTGCTAGTTTCGCGTATCTCGTATGGAGCTTGCTTGTGAGTTTGACCAAATCTCCACTACAATAAAATGAGTCTCCACTACAGTAAAATGTGTTGACTACACGAGACAATTCAAAATGGACATCAATTCATGACAGATTACGATAATGTACAGAACACGAATATGATAGGTAAAACAATAATTGCATATTTCGGAGCGTACATCATTATTTGTACATCATTGTATTAACATGGACGTGTGCTGGTGTATGTGTGTGTGTGTGTGTGTGTGTGTGTGTGTGTGTGTGTGTGTGCGTGCGTGCGTTCGTACATGCGTGCATATAGTCTAGCAACCGGGTCAGCCCACTGGTATAAGCAAGAAAGAGCAGAATGCAATCATCCTAGTTTATCAGGTCTCCTTTGTGCCCGTAAATTAACGTCTCTCGTGGTGCGCCGATACACGACTTTCATCTTCATGAGTGCATCACTCCGACCCGCCTTGGCGCCTATCCACGGCGTGACTGTGTCTCCTGAACACACTAACATCGTCATGGTTGTCTTCTGTCATCTCTCGCAGCTTACCGTTCTAATCAACTGACGAGCCTTTGCCTTCCAGTTGCTCGTGATCACATAAAAACTGTGTTCGTGATTGATTCATCGACTAGGCAGCTCATGTAATCCAACGCCGGTGTCATTACTTTTATCGTGGTGTCCTTTAAAATCGATCCAGCATTACATATTATATCGTGCTCTCACATTTCTAACCTTGCCAATTTCTTTGCAGAGCCAGTGGCATTCCGGTTCAAGGATAATCCAGAAATAAAATGCCACTCACCCCCTCATATTCATACATCGTAGAGCCGTCAGCTATGCTCAGAGAGGCTTTGGACATTTGATTCATATGTCGACATTAAATATCGAAATGTAACACTGTATCGGCGGGTCGTTGAACATAATGCAATACCCAGTTGATAGGTAATTCCTTGGCGTAAAATCGTAAACAAGTGTTCGCTTAGTCATGCTGTGTTTGTTTATTATGCGTACTACTGCGTCATTCGTAAATGTCTTGCAAATATAGATATAAACCCTACTTCCACACACTTGTTTAATGTTCGTTCATGCACGCGAAAAAAATGCTTAAACAATACGAAATGAAACAATTGATTTTCTTCTCTTCTTACATGGTCCATTGTGATCGCATTTTCTTCTTTTCTTACATGGTTCATTGTGATCGCATTTTCTTCTCTTCTTACATTGTCTATTGTGATCGCATTTTCCAATGTAATTTCTACTGAAAAAAATGGGTGAGGACATTTTGTACTTAGAACGACTTTCTCGAAAACCATCATTGCTGTCAGTTCATACGACGATGATTATCATGGTGCATGCTTTACCATCAAGCTGGGCGAGGTAGTGCATAGTTTTGAAAGTGCCGAAGTTCGTACGCAGAACTGCTGACGTAGTCAACATCTTTAGACGTCGTCTCATGACGTTGCATGTCTGTATATATATATATATATATATATGTATATTTATTAAGACTCGGCGTACGGTGTCCAAGTATATTAGTAACTTCACGTTGTGTCGAGTAGCCGCCGTCACCAGGTTTTTTTCCAGGTGTCGGCACGTTCCCGGGTGAATGATTGGAAGAACATGATATCAGGGTGTACTTTAAGTGAGCGTCTGTATAAGCAAGTATCGGTGTTTTCAAATTACTAATGCAACACAGTCAACTGATATGCCAAAAAACGAGGCTCAGTCGCAATTTTGTCAGAGAGCAAACGAAACACACCCAAAAACAACCTGATGAGATTTAACTAAAAACGTGGGCAAATCCTTACTACAAGAACATTGTCAGATGTTTTCATAAGTTCTGCCCGTTACGATACCTTTGCTTGCTTTCGTAGTCGACATTCACGAGCTGAGACGAGTGCCCCTTGCCGTCGATACTGCCGACGATGGCTCTCCACCGCGGAGGTTGAAGCTTCCATGACCCGCGCTCAAATTGTTCCTCTCCCGACGAATCTGCCTGGGCCACGAGAGATTGCAGGTATCCGATATAGTCGATGGCCCTGCGTAATGTCTTCACCTATGAGTGAAACCAGACATAATTACTACACGGCTTCATCCTTCTTATTTATATCGCCAAAGGATAGAAAGAGGTGAGAGAGGGGGGATTGAGAGAGAGGGGGTTGACGGAGAGAGAGAGAGAGAGGGAGAGACGGGGGGAGGGAAGGAGCTAGAGGGAGAGAGAGAGAGAGAGAGATTTAGAGGGACGGAAGGAGGGAGGAGACAAAGAGAGTCAATAGTAGACCTATTTTTATGGTGTCGTTTACATGCAAGACATATATCTACTGTAGGTAGTCAAAAGTAAAATACACGAAAACTGGCCGCGCAGATAACGTGTTAACTGCATGATATACAGAGACTACTGTGCAGGGCTTCAATATGTTGTCCACTTCACGAAAGAAACAGAGAAGAATTATTTTTTAACAACTACATCGAAAGTCGTTGGAGGTAGAACACGAAGAGAATGACATAAATCGAAGTTGATCAGAAGCGATTAATTTAGATTGTGTCTTTCTGTGGAGTTTACCTTAGACAGTCGCTTATGTTTGTTTTCGTAGGGGATGTATCGACGTAGCCGGACAAAGGCGTTGTTGACGGCTTGAACGCGTCGTCGTTCTCGCGCGTTCCTTCTCTGCACGAGCTGCGGCGGCTTCTCGCGATGAGGCACGTGTTTATAGCAAGAGTGCGCTCGCGCAGAACGCATCACGGCGTGAGCGATGACGACATCGGCGACTGTTCCGAGTCCGGCGCTATCGTGCGGACTACTGGCCCTCTGTGCGCATGGTCGAGACAGCTGCTCGCCGGACGTGACGTGACGAGAATTGTACATACACGATGTGAGTCTTCGCTGTGGGTCACTGGCCGGGTTAAACTCTGCCTGTGAGAACTCGCCGGACATCGTCCATTCTCTCCGACCAAACGCATCCGCCAGAGAAGGCATACTGCTTAAAATGTGCGCTCGGTGAAGTCGAATTCAGCGACGTCGTCTCCTTCGGTTTTTCCTCGTTGTGAAGCGGAAATTATGACGTTTAAATATTCATGATCAAGGAGCCGACGAGAGAGGAAAAGAGCAATTATTTGTGAGACGCTCGAAACAGCTGCAACGTCAAGTGTTTCCGCTTTCGCTTGGGCGCAATCAACGAGACAGTAACAGATGGAAGGCCTATACCGCAAACCACGTATTGCAGATACTTAAACTTGTGTTGTATATATCAACGTATATTATCATAAACCAGTTCGTCAAATAACATTCATAGTAACAACTCGTAAATGAAACAATGACATTTTATTCTCTAACAAGCGATCAATTATGTGGTCATGTCAATATATTACTATAATGATAAATAAACAAACCAATGCATTTCCAGAAT
Source organism: Paraescarpia echinospica (assembly GCA_020002185.1). Classification (NCBI taxonomy): domain Eukaryota; kingdom Metazoa; phylum Annelida; class Polychaeta; order Sabellida; family Siboglinidae; genus Paraescarpia; species Paraescarpia echinospica. The sequence goes on from CM034542.1 coordinate 15,815,058, forward strand.
TTACAAGACAAGTAACGATGTATAACGCACAGTGACCTTCGCGACGACGTTGTTGAATAGTTGGAATAGGGCAATGATTACTGCTAGTAACTCGAGTTTTTATAATAAAATGCTTAGCAAATAAAGACAACCATAATCTCTCACTAGTTTCCCAACAATGTCAAATAATGATGTACGGAAGGAGAAGTTAAATTACGTCTTACCTTATTAAGGCAGGCATTCAGACTTTTGTAAATATATACTCGTATTTAAATTTTGTCATTTTATTCTATAATGGTTGCCATTTTGAAAAGGAGCATTGCACTACATTTTGATAATTACTCGCTTTAATCAAATAACGACTCCTTAATCAGATAATGAATCAATAATTATTCAACAAACGGAGAGTCGGTGAATAGTTTCCCTTAGAGTTTCAACCAATGATGCGACCATAGTCGCGGATAGCGTCATTATACGTTCAGAGTAATTTCGATAATGGTCTTATTATCCGCAATTATTGGCGCGCTCTTTATTGTCCTAGTCCCTCACTATCCCGTATTACATGTCGCAGCTGGTCAAAGGGTTTATCCCAGGCGCCGGGAGCTGGCAATCGACATTATCCATAATTGCACGTGCGAGCATTGTTGCTGGTGACGTCTGTGTGGGCTGTTCTGTGCATAGTGGGTACAACTGTTCATATAATTTTAAGCATACATCAACAAAACTGGGACTTTATATACATCATCGCAAAGTAGGGGTGATATAGTAGTACATTGATTCAGTAAGCGGCGCCCCTTCGTTCGCGTGGATAACTTAAAGTGGATCGATAGTCGACTGAAATGAGACTGCTGAGAAGAAGTCTCCGAAACAATAGACATTCTTTCGAATAACGCACGCACGCACGCACGCACGCACGCACGCACTCACGCACGCATGCACGCACGCACGCACGCACGCACTCACGCACGCACGCACACACACACGCGCGCGCAACATCATACACACGCGATCGCATGCACGCACATACACAGGCGCGCGCACGCACACATAGGCACACGCACAATCTTTCGCTAGGAACCAGTGCTGCCACCAAGCGATTACGGTGGGTATTAACACATACGATTCCCAATTTAATTGGGTTGCTAATAAACTAAAGTTCCTATCAAAACTAACATTCGCACGGATACATTTCTGCGGACATTTCTTCCCGCAGTAAAGAAATTTGCGAATATGTTCACATTATGATAAGCTTTTAGGTTTTAAGTAATAATTGATCAGTTAACTTCATTCGCTTCACTGTGTCAACGTAATATATGCATAACAGTTGCGCAACATATTAACAAGCTCTGACGTGATAACACGTGCTTTTAAGGAAGGAATCAATTTTGCAATATACGTTCTAAAGACTTGATAACTTCATACTGCTTTATAAAGCTTGTTGCAAATAAAGAGAAGCAGCACGAGGAAAACACGTGTTTATGTACACGACCGCTGTCCTGTTGAACGTGCTTGTCACTGTCACATGCATGTAATATGAGGCGCGTGTCTACTTCCTTACTTAAATGCACAACATCTCTGACAATTGATTTTGCACTTTTGTTGTCTTGAAGTCCTCCACCTACGACCAGTTCACATCCATCGGGCAGGTGCTTACCGTGCCCCATCATGTAATTAATGAGAAAGTGGGCTAGGTCAGGCTTGTTTTTTCATCTAGGGACATGAATGGACTCCACATTTTAGGCAACAGGACATCAACCTCGTTGAATTAACTTACATATTGGCCTGTTTTTGGCAATGCATTTCTCTCTGACTGTTTCTTTAACCGACTCTGGTGTCGGTGTCAAATACAACGTTCACCCGTATAACACGTGCAGTAGCACAGCTAGATACATGAATACTAACAAAGGGATTTATTATGGGAGTCATTGTGTCATTGTCATTTGCAGGAACCTGGAGAACTGGAAGCATACTAAGCGTTGTGACAGGAGGATCAATGGTGCTGGTAGTTTAAATGAAACTGGACCAAGATGGTACATTTTAGTTGCATTGGAAATGTGGGATAACACCCATGCACCACTCTCTGCAAACCAGTCTTCTACACCTATCTTGTTACAAGGATGGAATGAAACGGATAGTCTAGTATCAGTGGCCAGTTTGGCATGATGGGATGTGTGAAGCTTAGAATCTATCGTTTCGTGTTGGAAGGTTTTTGGTCTGCCGATAGTACGATCATCATCAGATCGTTCAGAAACTGATCCTCGTTGTTGCCAGATAATCACCTGTCTACTGTAATAGTGGAAGGTGTTCTTTCCGTCGATGATTACTTCAAAGCTATCATAATCCAATAGTTATTTTGTGAACGCACTGTGTTATAACCATTAACGAACGTTAAAACTTTCTCGTATGGTTGGCAGGTTGCAACACTGATTGCATCCTGTCATGTGAGGTTTAAAATGGTTACTCAATAATGCGCTGATCAAATGTTGCAATTTCTTAAACAAAATGTCCCATATTGGAACAAACATAAAAACGAATTGGCAGCTAAAATCTCATTATGTAATCAGTGACCCATGTACAGAAATGTTAAACAGGTTGGTAACATACGCAGAAGGCCACACATAAGGTTTTGCCCAATTCTATGTCAAATTTGATATTCCGCAAAAAGGCACATACTGGGAGCACATAATGGGAGCACATAATGGCAGCACAATCACACAGAGGAGTCCATCTGTAGATTGTGTGTTGTTGTTCATAATCCACTTGGAGGTGTCAATCAAGCCGGACCCACTGACCACCTACTTTTCCGGCGGGTCAGTAAATTTTTTGAGTTACAGGTCCGTGTGACTGTCTACATTTTGGGGAACTAACACATTTATAGCAGTATTCGTATCAGCTAATCGTCAAAATTGGCCGTTGTAAAACCAAACTCTTGACAAAAAGTAATTACCTTGAAATGTTATCGCAAAACGCGGCGCTCACGAAGTGCGCATGTTTACTGAATTACAATGTATCGTTAACAAATCGCCCAGGACGTACCTAAAGGCGTAATATAATTTTGGTAAATCAAAACGAGACGTCATCAATAGTGCATACATCGTATTTAAACAATATACGCTGATTGGATTTTAGGGAAAAGGATTTTTTGAAAGATGTGAGACTTGAGGTCCGGCCATCCTGAACGTGGGCTGAGGCACATACAACTATGCAAACAGTTGAACCATGATGTACAGGCGGTGGGCGCGTGTTTGGTAAACACTTATTGCAATTTCAGATATCTTTATTGAGCTTGTAAGTTGGAGATGCGAGTTCAAATGCAGTACTGTCTCAATGCAGGCCCGTGTGATATGAGAGGATGCAATGGGTGCGTACGCACCCCTCCGCTGAGGCAATTTTGCTTCCCGCATCGGAAACGTTGAAACATGTGGCCAACCATATCATATGATTGGCATGTTACACCAAACCGATTACACCCTGAAATATAACGACCAATTAGTCATATAACCACAAGTGTGGTTATTTGGTTGAATAACCCATATTTAACCAAAAATTCAAAACTTGACAGCCATACAATCTAATATGTAACCAGTAACCTATATACAGAACCAATGCCTAGTTGGCGATTTTAAAATAGGTAGTAGGCTTCATGTTGACAAAATCGTTTTTGACTAATTTTGTGTGAAATTTGATGTTAAACAAAAATGACCCATAATTAACAAAACATCAAAATAATTGTGTCTAGCAAACGCCATGTACGATAACCGTTGATATATGTGGACAAAATCTAAAGTGGTTGGAAAGTTGCAACCCAGTGATTACATTCTGAAAAATAATTGTTAACAAAGTTGCTTAACTTAGTTTTAGTCAAATTTGTATTTTTCTGGAAAAAAGTTACCGACATCTGGCCAAAATACAGTGGATAACACTTCCACCTGCAGGCACAGCTTGCCGTGCGATCATCAAGTGCGATCATCATAGGACAATGTCGGTGCTCAAAAGCAACTTACGGTACACCATGCTGGGCAAATGCGATGGATGTCAGGTGGATGGGTAAACAGCTTGGGAGTTCTCAGTATGATTTCAAGGGGTATAATAATAATAATATAAATCTTTATTTTATATAGCGCCATATCCATAATGTTCGCTTTACATAAAACTAAAATATAAATAGTAAACATTAAACAATTTAAAATATAGAAATAAACAAATTAAGATACTAATGCTGTGTAAACATCAGTAAATTAAAAAGAAAACAAATCTCATGGTAAAGTAAGTACTTAAAATGTTCTTTCGGCTGTTAAAATGATAAAGATAAAAATATGAATAACGTAGAATAAAAATGTTTCTGTGGTCTTTCAGGCAGTGTACGCCGTAATGAAAAGGTGAGTTTTTAAGGCTGCCTTGAAGGATTGCAGGGAGGTTTTGGAAGTAACAGTAGTTGGTAGACCATTTCATATTGTAGCGGCAGTGTGGACGAATGCGCATTCACCAGCTTTGGTTCGGGTTCTCGCAACGACAAGATTGTTACCCTTGTGGTAGGCATCATTGTGACATCAATAAACTAATGTTTGGGGTGACTCTGTCCGTTTTACAGAATATCTAAGTAACACCTTTAAAATTGACGCCTCCCAAAACCTATATGTTGACATTACCTTCCCGGTTCTAGGATATATAAATCTTCAGATATGGCGATAACATATTTTGTCGGGAGCCATCTTTCAAAATGGCTGGTGTATGAATGTCGGTGAACGTCAAACATAATACAACATACATCATAGCATCTAAAAATCGTACATTTTGACATAAACTTTGTGTCTCTAGGCTACGTAGTTCTTATAAGCTATAGAAATAATAGGCTTTGTCAGGCGCCATCTTAAAAAATGGTGGATATTAAAAATGACGGATATTTGAAAGTCAATAATGGTCAAAAGTAATACAATTTAAATAATCACGTCTAAAAGCCGTACATTTTGGAATCAACTTGGTGGCTCTTGATTATGTAGTTCTTAAGATATGGAAATAATAGGCTATGATGGGCGCCATCTTTAAAAATGACGGATGTATGAAAGTCAATGAAGGTCAAACGTAACTTTCTTGAAATTGCTATCCATTAAGCTATCCAAAACCATCAACATGACTGTTCTATGTGACGTTGTTGGTGAGATATCGTGACATTTGTATTGATGACCGCCATCTTTAAAAATGGCGGACATGAAAGCCGGAGAAGTCCAAAAATTTAATATTTCAAATCCTTGTCCTCTAAAACATATGACATCCATCGCATTATTGTTCTAGATGACGCAGTTATTAAGATACGGGGAAATTGAATTTGGTGGCCATTTGTTAAAATGGCCGCCATTTTTGAACGTCAGACAAGACCTGTTGTTCTGAGAAATGTGTAACTCACAATGATGTGAGTGATAACAAGAGTTTAATACAAACAATAGAAGATACCAAAACACACGACAGTTGCCCATATGTGAAGTTATTTTTGGGTGACTTCTGTCGTTGCCGCCAGGGTAGTCAATGATATTAATGATTAAGCGCTTTACCCCATGTCGAGTTGGAATGCCTTAAGTACTAACACATCGGCGCACATCTCAGATATAACGTGTGATACAAAAGAACGCAAATCGACAGTCGAAGAAGATGACTTACAAAAGTTGATATATTACCTTCACGAGCCATCAAATGGAGGTGTATGCGCCCATCACGATAGATGATGAAGATAAATTAGTCCTACTTCATCACTTCAAAATTGCATGAATGACATTGAATAGTGACTTTATTATGCTTTGATGAATTTAATGTTTCACAAACACTTTTATGGAATGGAGCAATTGTTGTAATGTTTGAGGGTTTTTTAATTTGCCGCTTGAATAAGGGAAAGACTGTTGAGATTTCTATTCATTTTAGGTGTGATTTTCAATTGGAGGCATTTCTACTGCAACTGCGCAAAATATAAATAGAGTGACGTAGTTAATGGATGACCCCCTAACGAGAGGAAACGGAAGAGGAAAATGAGAAGTATTAGGCATGGGGGGGGGGGGGGAAAAGGCTACAGAGGAAGGTAGAAAGGAAGGGCTAGGAGGTGTTTTATAAATCGGTAGCCACGAGAAGCACGAAAAGCGATTTGTTCGGTGAACTGGTACAAACAGCGCTGATCAGCAATATGAGAACAAAAATGAACCTCACATAATAATTACTTACGTTAGTTTTACAAGTTACATATTAAACAAGTACCAATACACGGTAAGTTTGTTGCAGTTTGATACAATGCTAGAAAAAGTGCCTTCTCGCATGACGGGGCGCGAATGAGACAAATGTAGAGGGTGAAACCAGTACCACCGTGTGACACCCTTTATCACCCCGTAACACCCCGTACCACCGTGTACATGTCGCGAATGCATCTTCGTTGAATAGGTTTGCATTAACAGAAAGAAGACGCACGAGGTCTTAAATTTCTGGCGCGTGAAATAAACGACGCAGTGTAAGCGATTAAAACACCTGTTGACACCTGACTGCGCGGTGCTAAGCAATCTGCAAGTCATTTCAAGGACGTTATGTGAACATTAATATTGATAAAAGCTGGCTGTGTCCCGTAATTAAACAAGCTTTGTACAACGCGTACATCTTTGTAAGGAATGTATCAGACGCTCGTAAAACCGTCATGGGTTTGACCTTGTATATAGCAGGATTATTTCACATGAAACTTAGTACAATACTTATAATTTTTTGGTTGGCAGCGACCAAGTCCTCTTGTTTACCAACTAGTTACAGCCGTGGCTCTGTTGTTAACATACGACATCACAACAAAAGATAATCAAGTTTGATTGTTTAACAATGGGACTGAGCGAGTGACGCGATCTGGATAGGGGTACGTAGTTAGATCGGGGCGCTTGCCGCTCTCTCTCTCTCTCTCTCTCTCTCTCTCTCTCTCTCTCTCTCTCTCTCTCTCTCTCTCTCTCTCTCTCTCTCTCTCTCTCTCTCTCTCTCTCTCTCTCTATTATGTTAACATCGACTGATTGGGTAGAGGCGAGAGTTCAAGAAGGTGAATCCCGTACCACCCTGGGTGTGTTGCATAGATCACGACTGAATGGATTTGTCAAAGAAGTTAACACGATCTCCTCCTGCCAAGAAAGTCATTCATCACGCGTGACATACACATGACAGCGGTTTTAACCGCTTCAACGGTTCGAGTGTTGTGTGGTTTCCTCACTCTACGTCGTCTAAGCAAGTTTTATGTAGAATCACGGACAGTTTTCCAGTTGGTACGCTAATACAGGATTGTTACTGAGTGTACTGCTGTTACAAATAAGAACACAAATTAATGTAGACTCAGAAATAACAGCTGATATGTTTTTAACTGAACGAAACCGCATTTTAAGTAGTCTAATAAGTTTTCGATGTTGTTACATATGACGTGTTTTTAATATATGTTAACAACTGCGCCAGGCAGCACTATGCCTAGATGTACATTTGCTGTTAATAGTCAATTCGTTATTAACACATTTGACAAGAGAGATGACATTGGATAGTGTATTATGTAGACAACTTCGAACTGTTTTATCTGGTTTACTGAATGAAGTTCGCAGTATTAATATGGGAATTTAATTAGTCGCACTGATTACTGTGTTTAATGGAACTGTGGATTAATGGACGAATAGATGAAGGGATGGATGGAAACTCATAAGCATTTGAGAAGGATTCAGTAGTCGAAATCGGTACACATAGGAATACTCGTACTGGGAGAATGAGACCGTTGCGATTCGTTAGCTTTGAACAAACGCTTATATCGATGCCACAACACCCCTGTAGGTGACGTCAGAGTTGGTTACAGAGAAAATAGATATCTTCACTGCAGGTAAACGTCACACCAGTCAGTTTAAAGTTCACATACCTTCGACGTCAGATAGTTATGTGCAACATAAATTATATACACTGGACTTGCAATGTCATGAACTAACACGATACATCTATGTGGTGGTCTGACGCATGGACGTAAGCTGGTCTTTAGTATATCGAATGTTCTGGTGCAGTTATGTTTGCGCCTTGTCTACTGATGTGCTGGTGTTAATGCTACTGGTAGGTGGGCTACACATGGAAACAGCTGGAGGGAAGTGCCCAGGACAAAGAAGCCTCAGGAGAGTTGTTGTCGATGGCGTATGTCTCAGGAGGGAGGATGGGCGTAAGTAGGTAAGTAATGCGACTGGCCTGGCTATACGCACACACGCACACACCCACACGCCCACACGCGCACATGCACACGCCCACATACACATACAAACGTGCACACACATATACAGGCAGTCAAACGCGCACAACCACGGAGATGCATACACACGCACATGTACGTGAATGCACGCACGCACGCACGCACGCACACACGCACGCACGCACGCACGCACACACACACACACACGCACATGTACGTGAATGCACGCAAACACACACACACACGCACACACACACACACACACACACACACACACACACACACACCTGCTCGCGAACTCGCACACCCGCATACCCGCACACCCGTACCCGCGCACACCCGCACACACACACGCACACACACGCACGCACATTTGCGCACGCAGGCACGCACATACGCACACACGCACACACTCAAACACGCACACTTGCACATGCACCAACGCACACACACACGCACGCACGCACGCACTCACACAAACACACACACACCCACAGGCACACCCACACATCCATAAAGACGCAAACACGCACGCACATACACACGCTTTTTTATTTTAGAACATCAGCCTTTACCTGCCACCCAAAACTAATAACAGAATAATTAATAGCAAGACGCTACGTGTCCAACGAAAAGCCGTCTTCCTTTGTTAACTGGTGTAAAAAGGACGCGCTCCTACATACCTACGTCATGCAAATCAACGTATCATAGCAGGGCAGAGCAAACACTGGTGTGTATAAAATGAGACATTGCTGTTTTTCTAATCATACACCCCTTGGACGTCGACGGGACTGCAGACATTTGTCTCATCGTCTTTACAGAACACAGTAAGTGCTCATATTTGAATTTAGCTTCGGTCTTGGTGGAAGTATACTACGTACGTTTGCATTTATTCCCATGTTTTTTGTAGTAATCGTACTTTCTAAGTAAAAGGGTAGCAGCAGGAAAGGTCTATTTCAATGACTGTGACAGAAATATTAACTAAAACACTTTGAATATAATCAACAAAGGAAACATAGTAAGTGTTTTTCAAGTTGAAGCTTAGTGGTAAGATATTTAGTATAGTGTATATGGTGCGGAGTATAGCTGTTAACACCGCCATAGCACCAACACTACCGGCATATAATGCATTAACTCACGATAACACAGCACAACGAACGGTTCAGCACAAGAAAGTATTACCTTACCTTAGGTACCTTAGGACTGTTCTGATCGCAGGATCCTCTCGGTTCCTCAATGATCAGATCTTCTTCTTCGGGGTCTAATATTAAAAGTTTATGTTTTCCGGTTCCAGTGTTTAATGTTAATGGGGCTTCATAGTCGTATAGTATCTCCTGGGTTGATCAGAATTTATCAAGGCGGTTTTTAAATGAATTTATTGATTTAGCTTGTATTACTGAATCAGGTAAACTGTTCCATGGTTCAACCACTCTAAGCGGGAATGCATTTTTTCTTATGTTTAATTTTGTTCTTTGGTTGAATAGTTTAAGGGATTGTCCTCTTTTACTGGATCGTAATGCCACACCCTCCCATTTAGGAAGGTTTGGTGCAGATTTGTTATCATACATGTTATGCATTATTTTATTCACTTCATTCATATCTCCTCTTAACCGACGATATGCTAATGTGGGTAACTTAAGTAATTTAAGTCTTGCTATCTGTTATCTCTTCTTGTCTATTTATATTGTCACTGCATTTTGCTGTGTGTTTCAGATGGCGACTGCGGGGCTCCTAGTGGCGCTATTGTCAGTGATGACATCGGGACTATATGTTGATGCCATCCAGAAGTTATCGTCGCTCCAGTACGTTCCGCTTTGTGTCACCCCACAAAGCTATGTTGTCAACGCCAACGGAAACTTCGCCATTGACCTCTACAAGACGATCAGTGGCTTCTCGGGTGGACAGAACATGATCTTCTCTCCGTTCAGCGTGTCTTCAGCCCTGGCGATGACGTACGGCGGCGCGAGTGGTGTCACCAAGTCTCAGATGGCCTCGGCGCTGCGCTTCAACGGCATACCGTGGTACTGCAACGTACACGCGGGCTTCAAATCCCTAATGAACCTACTCCAGAATTCTAACTCACTCAGCACGGCCAACAGAATCTACATTGACAGTTCTTTTAACCTGGAGGTAACCTTTCTTTGAAGTCAAACATTATCATGAACACTGTTAAGAGTACAACAGAATATGAAGTCGATGTAACACAGCACTAATGACATGCATCTTCTATAATTTTCTATAAGAACCGCTCCGCGAAATAGCTGCTGAACGCATGTAGTGAAACAACTTTGCCATTTGTTTAATGAGAACACCTATTAGTAAAGTATTTGGAACTATTTTCTTATCCAATCGCGTTCTGCTTAATGCAATTGATAGTCTTTGTATTCTACGTCATGGTGTTGCTACATGTTAGTGAGATTTGCATTTATTTTTTGCTAAGACGCCGTTCTCCACCCGGCCATAAACTGTATACTAATTGGTGAAGCAACTGTTTAAATAGGGTCTCTGGAGATTTTTGGTCGCGTGGCATTTCTAAATAAAATCATAGTTTAGGAAATATGTTTAAATGATATCATTTGCGAAGGTTAGAAAGACGACACCATGTTTGTTCTATTGTATACCCGTACAATGATGTATATTACGAATTCTTTAGCTATTAGGTATAATCTCATTCCACATTTAGGTCGTGTACGCATACTGTCATCAGCTCCAAGACGTCTTCATTCTACATTTTTGTTTATTCTGTTTATTCAGCCCAGTTACCTGACGTTGACAAGCAACTACTACCTGTCTCCAGCACAAGTCCTTAACATACAAGGTAACCCTTCCGGCGCCACCTCCACCATCAACAGCTGGGTAGCAAGTCAGACAAATCAACAGATTACCAATCTACTCCCGACGCTCGATGCAGGTACTAAACTAGTGCTGGTGAACGCCATCACCTTCAAGGACAAGTGGCTCAAACCTTTTGGAGTGTCATCAAATGGTCCTTTCAGCCTTTCTGACCAGATGATATCGATCTATGTATGCAAGATGTCGATGGCTTGCGGACCGGTGTCGCTTAAACACGGCATCATCTCGTCTCTGGATGCGCAGATTGTCGAGCTGCCGTACGAAGGCAACGAAGTATCAATGTATATTATCAGGCCGAACCATGTCACGGGCCTGAGTTACATCGAGAACTACATCAACTTGGCTACAATTAACAACGCCATCGCCGCAATGACGACGAAACAAGTAAACGTGATTCTCCCCAAGTTCTCGCTCAGCCAGAACATCGACCTGAAGAACTATCTCCAATCCATGGGCATGACCAACGTGTTCACCTCCGCGGCAGATCTGTCTGGCATCGGCACGGGCAATCTGTACATCGACTTCATCCAGCACATGGCCATCATCAAGGTAGATATGCAGGGCACAGAGGCGAGCGGAGCAACGGCGATCGGAATGTGCTATACCCGACGCCGTAGAGCTACAACTACACCCATTCCTTTCGACGTCGACCGACCGTTCGTCTTCTTTCTCCGCGAGAGGATCAGTGGTAGCATCCTGTTCATCGGCCGCGTCAAAAACCCGCAGTCTAGCTGTGCGGCCGGGTCGGGACGCTTCGGTAGCGTATTCGAACGGCAATGAGGATCACTTGAATCCGTTAGGGGCAACTGACTCTCACAAGATGGTGTTTAGGATGAGTGTAATCTCTCCGGATATATCTGATGTGTGAAAAGCAAACAGTTGTTTTAAGCGCTATGGTGTTTTGTGTAATTATATGGTAAATGACTAAACGGCTTGAGCGCTATGATGTTTTGTGCAATGATGTTGTCAATGACTAAACGGCTTGAGCGCTATGATGTTTTGTGTAATTATGTTGTCAATGACTAAACGGCTTGAGCGCTATGATGTTTTGTGTAATGATGTTGTCATTGACTAAACGGCTTGAGCGCTATGATGTTTTGTGTAATTATGTGATCAATGACTAAACGGCTTGAGCGCTATGATGTTTTGTGTAATTATATGGTAAATGGACGGCTTGTATTATAAAAAAAACTAAACGGTCTAAAGGCCTTGTACTATTAAAAACTAAACGGTTTGGTCATCTACCTACACAACACAGACAACTTGGATTACGTATACAGTATTTTGAACTTGTAACAAATAACAAGTATATTTGCGAAATGATCTACGCAATAAAGGTGTAGCTCGTGTACTCATAGTCAATCGTGTCATTCTTCTACAAGGATACTGCAATACAATATTCAATCGTGTCATTCTTCTACAAGGATACTGCAATACAATATTCAATCGTGTCATTCTTCTACAAGGATACTGCAATACACCGCGTGATGCAATGTCCACTCCAACAAACACCTGATGTAGTGTCCATTACAACAAACTCGTGATGCAGTGTCCACTACAATAAGCACGTGATGCAATGTCCACTACAACAAACACGTGATGTAGTGTCCATTACAACAAACACGTGATGCAGTACCCACTACAACCAACACGTGATGCAGTGTCCACTACAACAAACACGTGATGCAGTGACCACTATAACAAACATGTGATGCAGTGTCCACTACAACAAACACGTGATGCAGTGTTCACTACAACAAACACGTGATGCAATGTCCACTACAACAAACACCTGATGCAGTGTCCACTCCAACAAACATATGATGCAGTGTCCACCACAACAAAAACACGTGATGCAGTGTCCACTACAATAAACACCTGGTGCAGTGTCCACTACAACAAACATGTGATGCAGTGTCCACTATAACAAACACGTGATGCAGTGTCCACTACAACAAAAACGTGATGCAGTGTCCACTACAACAAACATGTGATGCAGTGTCCACTATAACAAACACGTGATGCAGTGTCCACTACAACAAACACGTGATGCAATATTCACTACAACAAACACGTGATGCAATATCCACTACAATAAACACGTGATGCAATATCCACTACAACAAACAAGTGATGCAATATCCGCTACAACAAACACGTGATGCAATATCCACTACAACAAACACATGATGCAGGGTGCACTACAATAAACACCTTGTGCAGTTTCCACTCCAACAAACACGTGATGCAGTGTCCACTACAATGAGCACGTGATGCAGTGTCCACTACAACAAACACCTGGTGCAGTGTCCACTACAACCAACACGTGATGCAGTGTTCACTACAATAAACACGTGATGCAGTGTCCACTACAACATACACCTGATGCAGTATCCACTATAATAAACACGTGAGGCAATGTCCAATACAACAAATACTTGATGCAGTATCCACTATAACAAACACGTGATGCAGTATCCACTACAACAATCACGTGATATAATGTCCACTACAATAAAGACGTGGTGCAGTGTCCACTCAACAAACACGTGATGCAATGTCCACTACAACACACACGATATGCAATGTCCACTTAAAAAACCAAACACGTGATGCAATGTCCACTGTGATAACTATGAACTATAATCCTACACCAAATATTAAAAAGTCTTGGTTTGTTGCTCTACGCACTGGAGTACTATTGGTGTACTCAGGATGGCAATGTTTTCAATGACCGATCTATTAATAGGCAGGTAGACTAACATTCATATATCATTTATATTATTTTTGAAATGTCATCATTCTTTCTGCAAAAATCGAAACTCGTACTTCCAAAGCTAACACTGCAACTGTTCTTTACAGTTTATGTTAATAATAATGTGGACCACTAACCTTTAACTTTAGAAAGTTGAAGGTCTTGCTGGCCGCACCCAGGCGCCGGGTCTGGGGGGGGGGGGCGCCAAATCGACACTCAACTTACCCAAACAAACCGTTAACATCATATTAAAATCCTACCATTCTGCTCTTCTGTTGCGGTTATCACACTTTGATCTAGGCTGGTTATAACTTTTGGGATCATTGTATTTATCTGTTTTCCGGACTTTGAGCGCTGTGATTGGCAAAATTAAGCCAGATGGCGCCCATCACGGTGAAATGGGAATCCCAAACATGTTGGAGTGCCGTAGTAGAGACTGCCAAAGCTATTAACAATGGTTTCGATAACAGTGTAGGGCGACCTTAGAGGCTCTCATGGATCCGAATGAATCAGTAGAAAACTAGGCAGATGTTTCGGAACGTTCAACATCTTTCCTCGCCGTGTCAAAAAGAGACTACTATCTTAGCACAACCTTCCAAGAAGACTCCGGCGACGAATTGTACTGTACCAGAAGAATGGGCAGACAACAGACAACAACTGAAAAGAATGTCAGGAGACCTAGGATGAGACGAAGGTATCTCGGCTGAACAAGAACTATCGCGTGTCATGGACCGGCTCCAGCATGGAATGGTAATGATGTCTACTTGTCTCAAATGACAGAACATCAAATTTGGCTTTCCGCTGGACTGCCACACAGTACATCTCACGGACGTTGAGCAACAGGATTCAACTGATCCACTGTCTGCAAGACTGCATGGCTCTTGGAACAGTCTATTTTACACACCGATTTCGAAGGAACCGTACTCGATAGAGAGCTCCGCGACTGCAGACTGCTCATTAAAACACACTGATCGTATTACACGATGAAGATTTGTTCATGAAATGTGCCTCATGCTACAAATTATAATAATGATAACGGTGTATGCTACTAACCATGTACACTCGTTCAGTCAGTTAAAGTAAATCCTTTAAAGGTCTACGTATCTGCAAGCATGTATGAGACAACATATTGCCTCGGTGACTTAGCCCATTCTAGCGGCAAAGCCCTTCTTAGCAAACAAAGGACAACTACATAGCCATAATAGATCAACTTCGAGCAAGTGATTGATTAGATTCAACAATCAAAGCGAGAAACAGTGATGAAGTTGTTCACGTGTGCGCATAGGCCAACTTGTTTGCCTTTGTAACTGCGTTAATGTTTCCGTTTTTCATTCATTATTTGTTTCACCAGGAACAGTTCACAGTTCATGTGAACATAAGCCCTGGATATGGAAGTCATTCTCAAACTGCACAGTAGCATAATCGGTTCAATTGGTTCTGAGACGATACACGTAGGTAAAAAATGTGCGGGGGGCGCCAAACAATGTTTTGCACCCGGTCGCCGATAACCTCACTATGTCACTGCCGCCAAATATTCAGTTCATGTGTAGAAAACTATTCGCAGACCACCACAGTTGCATGTTCATCTGCTGTATGCAGGAACAGCAAGCCTCTCCAACGGACGTTGTTTCTGCAAGTGACACTAAAGTCCGTGCTTCTTCGAGTTCGATGGATAATCGTTTAATGGTGTCTTTGTCATCGGTTCAAATTAACAATGGTGGTCTTTTGATGGAGGTTCTGTAGACCATATTTACCTCGAATTCAGCACCATCATATTATTCTTATCTAAGGCTCCTCTAGGCCACTCAAAGGGAAACAAAAGGCAACGTTTTGCTGTTATGCGCCTAAAACAAGCAATACAAACTAACCATTTGCAATAATAATAAACATTTTCACGTCAGTGATTAACTCAGAATACGGTCTGAAAGTGGAAGATTGAAATAAAACGTCCAGTATCATGGAGGCTGACATATTGCCCATGGAGCAGTCAATTGACCAAGTAACGCCTAGCTATGACGTCAGTTTTGCTCGACATGCATAAGAGTATGCCGGCTCAATTATTAGTATTTGTATTCTCTTCAATTAAGAAGCAGAGCCACACTTTTATATGCATGAACAATTCCACACACGGTGCACCATTTGGACGTAATATGTGTTTACAGCGATAATGCAAATAATGCGATTATTTAGGAAGACTAGAAACTCGTGACGTCAGCCATTTTTTGAAAATGGCGTTGTCCATAGTACTTGATTTTTGTGATTTCAATATGTTTTTTTTAGTAAACTACTGGAATAATGTTCTTAAATGTAGTTGCTTGTTTTTATTAACACTTTTAAATGCATAGACCCAAACAATTGCCATTTGTTTCCCTTTAAATCACCGTCCTTATTCATGGTCACAGCACAAACTTGTTGACGAGAGTAGCTATATCACAACGATTCATCATGCATGCCCATACATTCACTCACATTCACATACATTTGCATGACATTCGAATTGACGACGTACTACTTTGCAAATTCTGACGAGAATGATATGTCACGCGACCATGGATTGTATCACGCAATAGGACATTCAAAACACAATTCACTCGACTGGGGCGGTATTTGGTTTGGATATATCTAACCATATGGACAATAGACAACGAATTTAGGGACAGGTGTTACTCCGAAAAATACACGTTATTTTATAATAACAGTTTATTCAAACATTCGTTCTGTTGTTACATCCTTTAACATATTTAGCTCTGATATAACATATGCGTTAAAACACGGTTACATTTTTGAAATTACATTACAAATATACATTTAACAGCTCGAATGAAAGCAAACGGGGTTGACATTTAATATGTAACAAAATGCACTCCCTCATACAACTTAGCACTACGTTTGACGTCCAAGCGAACAACTGTGCCACTGAGACATGTATCGCAGCCGTAGCGCAGGCGCCCATTCATACACAGATATCTGCGCTATAATAACACTGTTGGATACTACGAAAGAAACATCTGGTGTCAGACACGAACATTTGTTCAGTGAAGACCTACTGGTGGCTTTTTGCATGCATGCATACCCAAACAATTTTAATAGCAACTCGTTGAAATCAAAACTACTTTAATTTAACTCTAGTACAATAAGACGGGTGGTGCGACATGCAACCTTCGCGCAGTTGTACCACTAACGCTGTCGCCGGGGTGTTCTCTATCCACCCAGGTCGCACCTCTGTCATGCAGAAATAGCACCTGTTTGTCATCTCGCAAAGGCTCACGCCGGCTATGCACATCTACTTATAATCGAGATTGCGCAAGTTGGTAGGTTAAAGTTTTCCTCTTGGACGGCTTGAACATCGAGAACCAAACTTTCAGGGATTAATCTACGACTCCTAGAATAGGACGTAGGAGCTATTTATTTTCAAAATAATCCTTATATGTCAAGATTCTCACTTTTATGGGGGTAAATCAGTTGTTCGGAACGTAAAACGTAATGTGCGCGTAATACGTAAAACGTAACTTAACTATCGCAGGAACCACGCGCTCGCGGCAAATACTTCTGGAAAACAGTCGCTGCGTCATAGACCTGGCAACATGGAGTAGACGCTGATACAATAATGCTTATGGCTACCATCATGCCAAAAACATAGCAATACGAATATTATTTGACAATTCTACGACTAGGGCCTATCAATGGAAGTGAACTTCACATTATATACGACCTTCGTAATTTTGAACGAACAACGAGTATCTGCGAGCGCGTTATGCTGTGTTTTCTGATATTTGATAAATATTACTATCACGACTGTCAACTACCATCCCGTTAGGTGACGGGCATTTTTGCTAGAGCTCATAATTGTGGTGTTATCGTGGAATTCGTTTGTTTCCTTCACGAACTGACCCGTGGGCTAATGTGACTCTCCCGGGGCGAAAGTGTAACTAATTCATGTGTCACTATTTTAGTTGTGCTAACCGTTGTTCACCCACTGCTGTCAACATCGTCGTAAATGTGGTGTTGCTGGAAAATGCATCGCTCAATCCTTACATCATCACGACGACATCCGCCAGGTCGAATGCACACCGCCGCCTCTGTTGGTTACGCCCGTTCGACAGAACCACGAGCGACCTCTGTGGTGTCCCTCGTGGGATTCATCAGCATTTATCTATTAATGTCAAACACATTTGAGACTGCTACTGTTCTAAATTAGAAGGCTAAATTATATGTTGTTGTTGGATAAGTGAAGGGAATGCGGTCAGCACACGTATTCACCGATTCAATGCCACCAGTTCTAGAAAGCCGGACAGTAATGAGGATATCAATGTGAATTTATGAAGTGATTTGGATGGAGTTTTGGAATACCAGGCCATGCCACTGCATAGCACGACATATTACATAGTAGGTTTGTTTTACTGAAAGGGCCAACAAGTGAATTACCGCATGTTGGTATCTTAACCAAACACGATGCATCTGTTATAGAAACACGAGCGTCTCTGTATGAGAATGAGTGCTATACCTTGTAGAATATGCGGAGTTGCATCAGAAGCCATTTTTCCGTTTTCACTTTATTCCTGGACAAAGATTTTACGTTTCCTATTTTCTGATATACTGATATGATTGTACTGCTACTGTTTCTGCTTAAAGACCAGCGTGCTTTCTGTAAACACCTTACGCTGTGTATGTGTGTGTGTGTGTGTGTGTGTGTGTGTGTGTGTGTGTGTGTGTGTGTGTGTGTGTGTGTGTGTGTGTGTGCTTGCGTGAGTGTGTGCGTATGTTTGGAGGGTGCAAATCATATGCTGCGGTGTCGAACTTTGGGCAAGTTCGTTCACTCTATGTTGCTCAAGTTCACTCAGCTGTATGAATGAGTATCTGGCAGTAGATAGTGGTGGATATTTGTGAACGAATAGTCTTCGCGCATTAATTGCAGCGTGGCCGTATGCTTCCTAGAGGAGTCGAGAAGGTGGTCGACTGAACAGGTCTGGAAAATGAATATAAATAACGGCCACCAAACTGACCTCCTAATACTGGACTTTTCTAAGGCTTTTGACACCGTGACAGCGTGCACGCCTTATTAGAAAACTCCAGTATTACGGGGTCAGTGGTGAAGTCACCAACTGGATTTCAAATTGGCTTACTGACAGAAAGCTGAAAGTAGTAGTATATGGCGAGTCGCCAGAAGAAGAGACAGTCGAGTCTAGGGTATCACAGGGCACTGTACTCACTCAGTTCTCACGAAGATTCCGTATTGACTTTCTTTGCTTATGCTCGAGCAGAAACAAAAGACTAAGAGCCGATCATCGTCTCTACCCGAATTTGGGGTAAAGCCCCCTACTGGTAACATTGGCTGGAGCTTAATAATCAAGGCCGTAGTGATGGGTTTAGCGAATGCTGCCAACTCACGGCGCCTGGATAATCGAGGTAGACATGCGCTATATGACCCCTAGCGAACGGGCGTAACACTACGATTTATCAACAAAACCTAATATCGCTCACGAAAGCAAAGTCTATGTCTATAATTATAATAATTGGCAAAAACCATAAGGTCATTACGCCAGTATAGGGGGCGGGGGGGGGGGGCGTGTGCCAAAACACAACAGGGAATTTAGAGTCGTCTGCCCAGCTTAGATTTAAATTGTCCACCGTAGCTGCAGACACAACTAGTTCCATCTGAATAAATCGTTCACTGTGGCATCGAGTGTTGTTAATTGAGTGAACAAGGTGGCTCGGCAAAGGAAGGGCTGTTTCTCCGTGTATAGATTGATAGAACATTGCTAGGCCGCCTGTCTGCGGCGTTCTAGGCACTCCCATTTGAGTGTTTTCATCATTAATGTTACGCTGCTTTCCCAATTGTTGTTACCCGTTACAAATCTCGCTGCTCGTCGCTGTATTTTCTCATGTTCGTTAATTTGTTGGTGTATTGGTCCCAAAAAGCGCTCGCATATTCGAGGTTAGGACGAACTAGTATAAAATAAGCAGGTTGTTTAGATTTATCTGAGCATTTATATAGATTTATCTTGATAAAACTTAATACACGATTTGATTTGGCAGATAGATGGGTTATATGAATGTTCCATCTGAGGTCATCAGAGAACTCCACACATAGGTACGGGTGGTGATGTACAATTCCCAGGCTGTCTCATTTAATAGCATAGGCCTACTGAGACTGCATGGTGAACAGTTCTCTTCTTGCTGATTTGCATTGATATTAAAATGCATCTGCCAAGTTACTACTTTTAGCTTTCTGTCAGTAAGCCAATTTGAAATCCAGAATTTAGTGACTCCACCACTGACCCCGTAATACTGGAGTTTTCCCGTAAGGCGTGCATGGGACACGGTGTCAAAAGCCTTATAAAAGTCCAGTATTAGGAGGTCAGTTTGGTAGCCGTTATCTGTATTCTTTACAATGTCTTTTGTGGCATCGAATAATTGTGTCTCACAGGAATGGTTATTTCTGAACCCATGCTGGTACTCTACGATGATGTTATTAGAGTCCAGGTGGTCCATTATGTTGCTGTAGATAATAATATTATGTTCAAATAGTTTGCAGCATACTGATGTGAGGGATACTGGATTATAGTTTGTCGCGACTGATGTGTTACCCTTCTTGGACACTGCTGATATATTAGCATGTTTCCAGTCAAGGGGATCTCACCCGTGTCGATGGATTGTTGGAATATTCTATCCAGGCAAGGTGCAATTTGATCAGCTGTCTCCTTCAGAATTGTGTTTGGGATTGCGTCAAGACCATGCGCTTTGCCAGGCTTCAGTCTGAGTAACAGTTTGCGTACTCCATTTACTGGCATTGTGGAATATGGTTACTGAGGCATGGTTGGAATGTGGACAAGCTCTTCCTTTGTGAAGACAGTTTGATACTGCTTTGACAGTATATCGGTTTTCCCCTTACTAGACGAGACCAGATGTATCGTTGTTGTGTTTCACTGATGGTATACCAACAACGTCCTTTCTTAGATTTGTGACGTACGACCAACATTTCTTGGGGATTGACCTTTCATCGTTGCACTCGACGTCAACCATGCTATCAATATAGTTGTGACACTCAGCGGTTAGTTCTGTTTTGAGACGGGACCGGAGCTTTCTGAAGACAACCCAGTCTTGATTGTTTTGTGTCTTCTTTGCTTTGTTATATAGTCTCTATTTCTTGCGGATTACTCTGTGAATATCTCGTGTTATCCATAGAAGATTATTAATAGTTGATAAGTTCTTAGTAGTAATGGACCTATTCAGACTATTGAGCATCATTTATTTGAACATGTTCCAATTCTCATTAACTGATCGAAAGTTAAAGTCATCTCCCAACAGGTTTAGGTTAAACTCCTCCAACTCTTAGGCGCGGGAAAAGGGGGAGGGGGCAGCTGCTTCCCCTGGAATTTCTCCGGGGGAGTAGACATAGGTTCTGCCCCCCCCATTAAATGTGAGCGTGCTATGTTTTGGCATGAGGGTAGCCATAACCATTATTGTATCAGCGGGTATCAAACAGGTGCTATTTCTGCATGACAGAGGTGCGACCTCGGTGGATAGAGAACACCCCGGCGACAGCGTTCGTGGTACAAAACTGAAGTTACAGCGGCGCAGCGGCGAAAAAATTCCATCAGCACTATTATGCGTTGAAGAATTTAATGTTTCACAAACAGCTTTATACAATGGAACAATAATTGTAATGCTTGAGGTTTCTTCATTTGCTTCTTGAATCAGGGATAGACCGTTGAGATTTTCATCCATTTTAGGTGTGATTTTCAATTGGAGGCATTTCTATTGCAACTGACAAAATATAAATAGAATGACGTAGTTAATGGATGACCCCCTAACGAGAGGAAACGAAAGAGGAAAATGAGAAGTGTCAGGCAAGGGAGGGAAAATACTACAGAGGAAGGTAGAAAGGAAGGGATAGGAAGTGTTTTATAAATCGGTAGCCACGAGGAGCAGCAAAAGCGATCTGTTCGGTGAATAGGTACAAACAGCGCTGATCAGCAATATTAGAACACAAATGATGACATCGACACAACAGGTTTAGTGTAGAACTTGTATCGATTACAATAAAACACCTCACGTAATAATTATTTACGTTAGTTTTACAAGTTACATATTAAACAAGTACCAATACACGGTAAGGTTGTTGCAATTTGACACAATGCCAGAAAAAGTGCCTTCTCACAAGACGGGGCGCGAAGGAGACGAATGTACAGGGTGAAACCGGTACCACCGTGTGACACCCTTTATCACCCCGTAACATCCTGTACCACCGTGTACATGTCGCGAATGCATCTTCGTTGAATAGGTTTGCATTAACAGAAAAAAGACGCGCACGTTTTTTTTCAATTTGTGGCGAGTGAAATGAACGAGGCAGTGTAAGCGATGAAAACACACCTGTTGACACCTGACTGCGCGGTGCTAATCAATCTGCAAGTCACTTCACGGACGTTATGTGAACATTAATCTTGATAAAATCGGGCAGTGTCCCGTAATTAAACAAGCTTTGTACAACGCGTACATCTTTGTAAGGAATGTATCAGACGCTCGTAAAACCGGCATGAGTTTGACCTGTATATAGCAGGATTATTTCACATGAAACTTAGTATAATACTTATATTTTTGGCTGGCAGCGACCAAATCCTCTTGTTTACTAACAAGTTACAGCCGTGGTCCTGTTGTCAACATACGACATAACAACAAAACATAATCAAGTTCGATTGTTTAACAATCGAACTGAGCGAGTGGCGCGATCGGGATAGGGGTACGTAGTTAGATCGGGGCGCTTGGTGACTCTCCCCCCTCTCTCTCTCTTCACAAAAGAAATCAAAGCTGTATATGCTACGCGTCAAACTAAGTAGAGGCTTTGCGTCAACTTAGAAAACAATCGGAAAAGTAATTAAGAGGGTAATAGAGAGTGCTTGTAAGCGCCCCAATTTCGACTTCGTATATTTATCCGATCGAGATATAGATACGTACAGTGAAGAGATCGGGGCGCTTGCTGACTCTCCCTCTCTCTATTATGTTAACATCGACTGGTTGGGTAGAGGCGAGAGTTCAATAAGGTGAATCCCGTACCACCCTGGGGGTGTTGCATAGATCACGACTGAATGGATTTGACAAAGAAGTAAACACGATCTCTTGCTGCCAAGTAAGTAATTCATCACGCATGACATGCACATGACAACTTCTGCGGTTTTAACCGCTTCAGCGTTTCAAGTGTTATGTGGTTTCCTCACTCTGCGTCTTTACATAGAATTGCGGATAGGTTGTTTCACAGCAAGTTTTCCAGTTGGAACGCTAATACAGGATTGTTACTGAGTGTACTGCTGTTACAAATAAGAATACAAATTAGACTTATAAATAACAGCTGATATGTTTATAAATGAACGAAACCGCATTTTAAATACTCTAATCAGTTTTCGATGTTGTTAAATATGATGTTTTTTTTAATATATGTTAACAACTGCGTCACGCAGCACTATGCCTAGATGTATATTTGCTGTTTATAATCAATTCGTTACTGATACATTTGACAAGAAAGAGGACATTGGATAGTTCATTTTGTAGACAACTTCGACCTGTTTTATCTGATTTACTGAATGAAGTTCGCAGTATTAATATGGGAATTTAATTACTAAAATCGCACTGATTACTGTGTTTAATGGAAAGGCGGATTAATGGACAAATGGATAAAGGGATGGGTGAAAACCCATAAACATTTGAGAAGGATTCAGTAGTAGAAATCGGTACCCATAGGAATACTGGTACTAGGAGAATGAGACCGTTGTGATTCGGTAGCTATGAACACACATTTATACCGATGCCACAACATATAGATGAAGTAGAGTTGGTTATAGAGCAAATATTCTGCACTGTACGATTTTTTGCCACATGATATCTTCTCTGTAGGTACAGGTCACATCAGTCAGTTTAAAGTTAACATACCTTCGAAGTCAGATAGTTATGTGCAACAAAAAGTGTACACATTGGACTTGCAATGTCATGAACTAACACAATACATCTATGTGGTGGTGGTCGGACGCATGGACGTAAGCTGGTATTTAGTATATCGAATGTTCTGGTGCAGTTACGTTTGCGCCTTGTGTACTGACATGCTAGTGTTAATGTTACTGGTAGATGGGCTACACCTGGAAACAGCTGGAGGGAAGTGCACAGGACAGAGGACTCTGGAGAGTTGTTGTCGACGGCGTATGTCCCAGGAGGGCGATGGGCATAAGTAAGTAAGTAAGTATTTTAGGAATATGCATGCACACACACGCACATGTACATACACGCACTCACACACACACACGTGCGCACACTCGCTCGCACACTCGCACATCCGCATATACAGACGCACGCGCACACCCACGCACACACGCACTCATGTAAACACACACACATGCACATGCCCATGCACCAACGCACGCACACATACACACATACATGCACACACGCACATCCGCACATCCGCACAACCGCACAGACACAAATACGCACGCACATACACACTTTTTCATTTTAGAACATCAGCCTTTACCTGCCACCCAAAACTGTGAATAATGTATAGCAAGACGCTACGTGTCCAACAAAAAGCAAATCAACGAATCATAGCAGGGCAGAGCAAACACTGGTGTGTATAAAATGAAACATTGCTGTCTTTCTAATCATACACCCCTTGGGCGTCGACGGGACTGCAGAAAGTTGTCTTATCGTCTTTACAAAACACCGTAAGTGCACATATTTGGATTTAGCTTCTCTCTTGGTGAAAGTAGTAATCGTACTTTCTAAGTAAAAGGGTAGCAGCAGGAAAGGTCTATTTCATTGACTGTGACAGAATATTAACTAAAACACTTTGAATATAAAACAGTTCAACAAAGGAAACATAGTAAATGTTTTTCAAGTTTAACTCGAGAACAGTTGCTGTCTATTAAGCTTAGTGGTAGGATATTTTGTGAAGTGTATATGGTGCGGAGTATAGCTGTTAACACCGCCATAGCCCCAACACTACCGGCAGATGATGCAGTAACCGACGGTACACAGCACAACGAACGGTTCTGCACAAGAAAGTAATGCTATCTGTTATCACTTCTTGTCTATTTATATTGTCACTGCATTTTGCTGTGTGTTTCAGATGGCGACTGCGGGGCTCCTAATGGCGCTGTTGTCAGTGATGACATTGGGACAATATGTTGATGCCATCCAGAAGTTATCGTCGCTTCAGTACGTTCCGCTTTGTGTCACCCCACAAAGCTATGTGGTCAACGCCAACGGAAACTTCGCCATTGACCTCTACAAGAAGATCAGTGGCCTCTCGGGTGGACAGAACATGATCTTCTCTCCGTTCAGCGTGTCTTCAGCCCTGGCGATGACGTACGGCGGCGCGAGTGGTGTCACCAAGTCTCAGATGGCCTGGGCGCTGCGTTTCTCCGGCATACCTTCAAACTGCAACATCCACCAAGGCTTCTTATCGCTGACGAACCTCATACAGAATTATAATACCTTACACGCTGCAAACAGGATCTACGTTGACCAGTCTCTTCAGCTGAACGTAAGTGTTTTGAAGTAGAATTTACTGAAACATAATTTATTGGGTTTACCATAAACAATTTAACGTATTATAGCGAAATAGCGCCTGTATACGTGCGTGATACAGTAACGTTGTCAGTTACATTACTATTTAACGAAAACGAATATTACTGTAATATTTTTGTTTCGTTTTCAATGCACTCTTTTGCCTGCTAATGTCTTAACACGATTAACGTAAACATCAAGACGCCAATTAGGATAATGGAAATAACAATTGCTAGAACGATATCATCGTGCATTTCTGTCGCAAAAGAACATTCGTAAATCAGATTTAATATATTTGGAAATTATCTGAGATTCTCCTTTATTAGGTATGGAGAAAAGCTAACCAATGACACCATACTTGCAATCGCAATGCCTACTTCTTTCCGCTATAAATGATATAGCTGGTAATATCTTCAACAATGCATTCTGCACATATGTTTTCTTCCATCCTGTGAATGCACCAGTCAGAATGTTTGTGTTTATTGTTATTATTCAGTCGGCCTTCCAATCGTTGACAAGCACGTACTACCTGGCTTCAGCAAAGGTGGTCGACATACACAATAACTACAACACGGTAAAGGGCGACATCAACAACTGGGTAGCGAGCCAAACAAACCAACAAATTACCAATCTGCTGCAGACGCTCGATCGTAATACAAAACTAGTGCTGGTGAACGCGATCTCATTCAAGGACAAGTGGCTCAAACCTTTTGAACTTTCATCAAACGGCCCATTCCACGTCTCCAACAGTCAGACGGTCCAAGTATGTAAGATGTCAATGTCTTGTGGACCGGCTTCACTCAAGCACGGCAACGTCCCGACTCTCAACGCTCAGATTCTTGAATTGCCATACGAGGGAAACCAAGTATCGATGTACATCATCCGTCCGAACGCGATCCAAGGCTTGTCTGCTGTCGAGATTGGTCTCACCTTAGCGAAACTAAACATCGCCATCTCTGCAATGACGACTAAAGACGTAAACGTGATTCTTCCCAAGTTCTCGGTCAGTCAGAACATCGACATGAAGCCCCACCTCCAAGCCATGGGCATGAACAAGGTGTTCTCATACGCGGCAGAGCTGTCCGGCATCGGCACGAGCGCAGACAACCTGTACGTTGACTTCGTCCAGCACAAGGCGATCATCAAGGTAGACCTGAAGGGAACAGAAGCGAGCGCTGCCACGGTTGTCGGGTTTTGTCCATCGCCCGGATCCGGTCGTATTCGTCGAAGCGCACCCATACCTTTCGACGTCGACCGACCGTTCCTCTTTGTTCTCCGCGAGAAGAATAGCCGTAGCATCCTCTTCATGGGCCGCGTCCTCAACCCGCTGTCCAGCTGCTCAGCCAGCTCAGGCCTCTTCCGCAGGGTGTTCTCGCGGTCCTAAGGAGGCTCATTGTTTCGCATGCAACGTGTCTCTCTGCTTTTGAATAGAGTAGCATCATTTGAGACGCATAAAGTAATGTTTACGATGTATGTAATTTCTCGACACTTGTAAGATATCTATAAAGCAGATAAGGTCACGATAACAGTTTGAGGGTTGTTATTATGTGTGGTTAATTATAAATAACCAAAACAAAGAGTAATATTCAAAACTCCACATGTCTCCTGACGTCATAAAACAAAGCAAATAGTTGCGTTCTGTAGAGTTTAATCTCGTTACTTTTAACATATACGCCTTATGTCAAACACGTTGTATAATAAAATTATTACTGTTATATAATTGTGTTATCCTTTCACAAGGACACCATTTTGTTATACAATGTTATTGTATATTTGAATGATTAGGATGAACAATCACAGTCTAAGAACGTGGAAGTTTTATACTTCTTATGACGAATCATGTTATCTGCTCAACACATGTGCACATAGGATTATGTTTCATTATTTTTACAGAAACATTTTGAAATACGCACACATTTTTTATTTTGTCTACTCAATTATTGAATAAGAAAGGTGCCTCGGTGCCCGGTAATTACGTTTTTGCTGCATTTGATAATATTGGGTTTCAAATCTATCGTCAGTACGATGCAGTCAAAATCAACAGAAAGACTTACAACAAGTTATGTCCAAATGGAATCCGTTTTCGTACGAAACGTGAATTTCGCAGATAGTAGCGTAATCCTTTCGGGGTTCACACTTGTTGTTAATCAGCACAACACACAAAATGCAAACATGTATAATCAACTCTGGGCATACACAGAATGTTTGGAACAAATCCGGCTGCATAGAAACATGCTCTGATGCTTGTTATTATAACTCTTACTCGTAGAGAATTTGCAGGTTTTATTTGATAATTACATTATATATATGTTTATAAAAACGTGAAGTCTGACAACTAGTTTATCAAAATAAATGTTATGTAAGACCATAGTGTCTAATAAGTTAAATGCTTTAATAAAGACTTCAACTTGTTTACGTTTGTATCAGTATCATTGTTTAATTATAAAGTAACATTCGATTGACTGATAATGTGGGTAATTAAAATGTGCTTCACACAAATTTATGAACGACATGCTTATAAAATAAAATAAAAATTGAATAAATCCGGTCGTCAATAGATCGAAACGTACCTTACTTTAAGTATTTTAACAAATTCTCAATTGCTTTTTTAAGTAACCAAAATACACTTCACACAGAAAATAGCAGTCGGCCTCATTTGGGATGCTGGCGATGAAAGTATGTGTTTATTGTCTGTTGTTTCAGCACAGCTACCTATTCAAATCGATGTTTTCAGCAAACTTTGCATTCCTATTATTGCATTCACTAGATGGAGCAACAGTTTCTTATAATACAATTATAACTGTAATATGTATAATGACTACTATAAACACGAACGATTATCAAACAACATGAACGTGGTAAACGCCTGCGATAAGTAAGTACATTTACATCAAAGTGTGCCTTTGCTAATTGCGTTAAAATGTAATCGTACGCGACGTTGGTGTACTAGCACAGTAGATCAGTTGTACCAAAGGCAGCAGACATATCAAGCAAGGTAACCACAGTTACGTTACCTTTATCCGAGTTTAAAGTTAATATCTTTGTGCATCACTAACAACGCAGTCTCCGTAGATTGAAGCTGTTTGTATTCAGAGTGGAGTACATTAGATAGGCAATTTGACCTAATATGAGGCGTTTTGCTACAACGTTTTCAAGTACATTTGAAATGAAGCTAAGATTAGAAACCGGTGTATTACTTTAAAGTTTTCTTTCGGCAAAGTTGTATTCTTAACGAGTGGGTTTACATGCGCTCGCATAGAATCATCTGGACAAATACCCGACCCCAATGATACATTTACTATATTAGTTATTGTATTAAGTAAACGGTTACGGTATGCTTTCTGCAGTATGTTTGGCAATGGATCAAAAGCACAGGACTTATTTGGAGAAGACATGATTATTTGCCTCTCTTCCACAACAGTAGCTTAACTGGAGTAAATGTAGAAAGTAGGGAATTTATTTGCGGATGTTGAACGTATACATGATTTAAAGTGTGAACTGAGAAGGAAGAACGGATCATTTATCTTTAAAATAGCCTGACAACATATCACAAAGATAACGTAGTAAATTAGTTATCATCGCGCTTTAGGAGGATTGCATAAAACTAGTGTAAGTTCTCACAGGAGACAGCATTTTAATGACGTCCCCCGGTTACACATTTGTGAAATGTCATTCTTGCACGACAGGTGTACGTCTCCTGTCAGTGGAGGCAGAGTCCCAGCGACAGCGATAGGCGTGGTCCAAAGTGCACGAAGGTGCAAATCGGAACACCTTTCTCAGTATGCATGAGATCAAATAAAATTGTTTTAATTCCTTAGTTATTATTAAAATGATATATGCATGCACAAAAAAACACAATACTGCATGTTATAGAACAATTTGTGTCCAGCGGAACGGATGAGGGTAGTTTCGTTGTATAATATAAAACAGTCTACGCAAGAAATAAATGTCCACCAGAGAAAACGCCTGGTGCATTGGTATCCACAGAAAAGACGTGGTGCATTACCACAACAACAAAGATGAGATGCATTGTTCACCACAGCAAAGATAATGTGTATTACCCACCACAGAAAAGGCATAATACATTCTTAACCACAGCAAACACGAAATGTTTTGTTCCCCACAGCAGAGATATTGTGCATTGATCACCACATCAAATGCGACAACAGAGATGGGGTGCTTTGTTCACCACAACAAAGACGATGTGCATTGTCCATCACAGCAAACACATGGTGACTGTTCGCCACAGTAAAACGAGGTGAATTCTTGTCCAAAGCAAGACGCGTTCGTCACAACAAAGTCATGGTGCATTTTCATCACTATATAGTCTACATGCAATGCTTCGCCCTAGTTGTTGTCTCCGCCGATCCGTGTGAAAACAGCAGACTGACAATTCACACAAGCCAGCGAAATTAATACTTACGTCTACTTCCCGAACATGACATGTAATATCAGCCACGATTGGCAAAACGCAAATTAACGTGATGATTGGAAAACGGGCTCAGATTATCTATGAGTGGTGGTTTTCTTGGTAACGTCAATATATATTTGGTTAAATAATGTCCCTTTCAGTCAATGTGCTAACAGGTTCTCGTTCGTGTGACAGTAGCCTGCGAATTGTATGATTGACTCTCTGATCCGATACAACATTTGCGATAACTCCCCACAAAGTTAATTGTTTGTGATGTGCTAGCTACAATGAATAAACAAAATATAATAGACGCAGAAACATTAAACGCGTAACTATAGACATGGCGGAGGACGGTGTGTGTAAGATTGAGAGAAATAAAGAACAAATAAAAGTACAAGTCAGTAACACACACTCACACACACACACACACACACACACACACACACACACACACACACACACACACACACACACACACACACACACACACACACACACACACACACACACACCAGATCAGACAGTTTTACACAAAAGTCAATGACTTCGTATTTACACCCTTCAAACATTGTATATTATCATTTGTATTAGAGTTAAATTTGTTTGGTTGTCTTGTATATACCTATATATTTATTTTGTTTTATGTACAAAACGGGGTTAGGTTGAGGGTTATTATTATTATAATCGGATATATATAGTCAAAATCACGCCGTAGTCGTTAACCTGTCCTACGCTTAACTAGTGTATAGATGACTACTCCCAGTTCTACAGTTAAATGATGTCATGCCAATGTACAACTCCTGTTTGTCATTGCTGGTTGACGGCGTAATAAATCTGCACAAAGATGTCATGCCGACCTTTCCAGGTTATGTTAAATCAAAACTTTCAACCGCGTGCAAAACTCCTTACTAACTAAGTTGACTAATTCGGTGTACTGACCTGACGCATTCATGAAGATGTCAATACGTAATTTGGTGTTAGGCACGAGCGAACACAACGACCGGGCGTTAATGCACCAGCAAAGAAGTATTATGTTCATTTTATGTACGTCGAAGTTCATATAGCACACTCTGATTTATACCGGCGTCAGCGAGTGTGTTGAGAGCAAAAAATATATAATTTATATATCTTCTGACAGGGTGTCACCTTCAGTATAAGCCTTTTCTAGGATCTTCATTCTCGTCGACTATCATCCGTGTCCAGATGGGACGGAATGATTAGACAAATGTCCGAATGAGACCCACACAAAGAGTGCTTCAATAAAGTCTTCGTGTATGTTTCCTTCAAAATACAGCCAGTGATTGAGGCAGTCAGACCGGAAAACTCATGTGATGGTAAGTATTGTTGAACGCTTCATTTCATCACGTTTACTGATGACGTACTGATGACAACTAAATTGGTGTAATTGGTTACATTTACTAATATGCTTCACGCCCACTGGTAAAGGTAACATATGTATGTACTATATTTCTCTATGTGAAACGTTAATAAAGAAAACAAAAAACAGGCGTCATATTAAAAAGTGCCACAATTAACCAAATTTGAGGAATTTGAAAGTGTTATTAATCATTATGTTAACAATCGATTTAACAATACGGCTTCTTGTGTCATACGCATGAACTGTCATCTGCCGACACACATATGCTGATATTCTAACGAAATTGTGCATTTCCTTCAGTGATGCTCATTTACAAAATACACAAAGAGGCTGTATGCGGAGTCGACCACACATTAAAATCGCGACAAAAGCGACAAAAAACGTCGCATGGATGGTCAGCCATGCTGCAGAATCACCAGGCACGGATAAATTCCTACAAGTACAGGGACACTCCTATACACATAAATTGTTTGAAAATACTGAAACTATTTTTGTATGCGGTTGATGGCTCTGACTCGATACAGTCTAAAGCAGGTCGACATGACATGTTCTTGCAGAATTACACCGCTGTGAACGCAAAAACAAACATTAGGCTTTAACAATGGAAGACATTGAAATAACATCAAGCAACGAACAGGGAGTGGCGTTTCTAGCAATTACGTGTTTACCGACAAAGCCTGTGTTTTACCATATTCGACAATAATATATATACCAGAAACTTGCTTCCAGACTAATACAGTAAAACTGTTGTTTTCAATTTAATAATAATTATACCCAAATGTGTCTGTATATATATATACATTGTCGGCAATAGTACATCGCCTGGTTAATATAACTAATGCACTTTTCTGACAACCCACCCATCTATGCATTACGATGTGACGTAATACTTTATCTTAGAAGAGGTGGCAAACGGACAGCACTACGTCGATTTGTTTGACAGTTACCTATGTTATCTTGATAACAAATTGTATAATTTTACATTGTACCATGTACCATGATACAAAAAAATGTATATAAATAGTATAAACAACACCGCAAGTTGTACATATCTATCTCTCGGGTACCCACATAGAATTGGATTTCATTTTGGAACATGCATGCTTTCCCCCTGTCGTCTGCGAGTCTACCACCAGCGCCATCCAGTTAATTAAACCACCATGTATTTCATGAGTTTCTTTCATATCAAAAGCAATGCTAACAATCAATGTTGTTATGTACTTAGTAGTAGTAGTAATCCTTCATCTATCTACTCTACAATGAAGTTTAGAATTCTACGTTATAGCATGTGACAAATCGGCAATACATACACTCAAGTCAAGTAACCTATCTTTACTCCATGTGTGCTCATAATTTCCTTCACCGTTGGTAATTTCACAGGGAGATCTGTTTTCTACACCATTGTCATTAACTAACTATGTTGCAGGTGGGTAATTTTGTTCCCCCTTTCCCTAGTTTTTACCCTTACGTCTTCCGTTTGTGCTGGAACTTCTTCGTGTTAAACTGGTTCTGTTTTTCTTTTATATACAGTACTGCCAGAAAGTCATTCACTTAGATTTTAATTTTTATACATTATTGTCTATCCATTAGGTGGCAGCAGTCCCAATTGTCAATCAAATTTAATGTACTGCCCTCTAGAAGATTACTATTGATCGAGGCTATATTTGGCGGAGATAGATCGTTGAAATTGGTGGTGTATCAAAGTTCATAAGCAAGTGGAATTACTGATTGATAAGTATTATTCTTGCCTTAATATCATTCATAAAGTAGCAGTAAACATATATTGAGTAGCAGTCGTGCTTAAAGTTAGTTAGATAAAGTATTTTAGGACACTTTAGTCTAGTGAGTGATAATAGGGTACGTTAGCTTACGGCTACGATAAGTTTGTAAACAAGATTTAACAAACCTCGTTATGTGGTAGAATATATAGGTGATAAAGTAACAACCATAAACTACCTACATAAGATAATATCTGTGTAAGTCAGTACCTGCTAGACATTTTGATAAGGTAGCTTTGTTGTTAAAATTAAGCATTTGCGATAATCGGGCGAACTTAGTTTATGTAGCTAGTGTCTCTCTTATTCGCTAGGGCGCTGTATAACCTAAATGAATAAGGCAGTCTAGCGTACGCAATCTTACGTAAAGTGTAACATTTGTGCACAGAAAACAGTCTTCTTAAAGACTACATAGACAGTGAATAGTGTAAACACA
The DNA here is from genome assembly GCA_020002185.1 of Paraescarpia echinospica. Classification (NCBI taxonomy): domain Eukaryota; kingdom Metazoa; phylum Annelida; class Polychaeta; order Sabellida; family Siboglinidae; genus Paraescarpia; species Paraescarpia echinospica. The sequence continues at coordinate 15,848,410 of CM034542.1, forward strand.
GTTGACAAAACTATTTTAAATAGCTAATTAGATTTTTATTATTAAATAAATTCTGATATGGCGCCTTGCAAGCGGCAAGTCAAGGCAAAGAGACACTTGGTGTGCGACGACTGCCACAGTTGGGTAGATTTTGCCTTATCCGGCTGTACGAAGTCATGGACAGAAACCAAGGAAGAGGGATTCACCTTTCAGTGCGTGGGGTGTTGGAAGGTGAAATGTCTGGAGAAAGAGGTAGCTAGGTTGGTAGATATTGTGAAGGGGATGGAGATGAGAATCAGCAAGGAGACAGATGGAATGGAGAGAGACGACAGGGATAAAGTTGGGAATACTGTGAAACTGAAGGAGCAGAGTAGTGGCAACAAGACCGAGGAAAGGAGACTGAGAGGAGGGAAGGTGATCGGAGGGGAAGAAAGTGGAGGATCGACGGCAGGAAATGTGACAGGTGTGAAGGTGGCAGGAAAGAAAGTGACCGTAGAGAAAGAGGTAGGAGGGAAAAAGAGACGGGAGAGGAGAGAAGGAAATGCAATGGGAGGAAAGATGACGGGAGGAAAGGAAGTGAGAGTACATGTGACAGAAGAGAAGTCGGGAGGGACGATGACAGGAAGAAAGGTGACAAGAGAAACAGCGTCAGGAGAGAATGGAATGGACGAGATTGTGACGGGAGAGCAGAAGACAGGGGAACAAGATTACAACCAGACAGATGCAAACCGTAGAATCCCTGTCACAACTGGGATAGTTCAGAAGTACAGACAGTTAGTGAAGAAGTTAAAGAAGACAAGAGTAGAACAGATTATCCTCTCAGGAATTTTGCCAGTAATGGGAGGAAGGGGGCCGACATATAGAAACTGCAAGAGGATGTCGATCAACGCACTAGTTGAGCAGATGTGTAAAGAAGAGGGGGTGGGATTCGTAGATTTATGGGGATACTTTGTTGGGAGGGAAGATATGTACATGAGAGATGGCTTACATCTAAGTGGAAAGGGGGCAGCAGTTTTCTCAGAGAACTTGCTGCAATCTGTTGACAGTGGGACAGGCTGCATCTATTTAAACTAGATTCGCAGGGGGGATTCACAGAGAAGCCTGAAACTGGAGGCATAGATAAAGACAGCAGAAATAAATCGGCAAAGAACAGCCTGGAAAACTGTTCTGAATCAGGATATAAATGCATTTGTTTAAATGCAAGGACCATAGTAAACAAAAGAAGTGAACTAAACATTATGGTAGAAGATATTGATCCTCACATAATAGGTATAACTGAATCGTGGGCCACCACTGATATATCAGATGCCGAATTGGGACTAACAGGATATGTAATGTTTAGGAAAGATAGAATAGGAAGAAAGGGAGGTGGAGTTATTTTATATATTAAAGAATCTATCCAGGCTTATGAAATAAAATTAGAAAGAGAAGCTGTTTGGTGTAACATAGTTACAGGAAACTCAACGTTAACAGTTGGGTTAGTTTATCGAAGTCCAAACATAAGCATAGAAGAGAATGAAAAAATACAAAACGCTATAAGGGAAGTAAGCAAACGGAACTGTATTATTATGGGGACTTTAACCATGGGCATATACAATGGAAATCTCTACAGAGTATGGGGAGTGAGGACCACAAGTTTTTAGTTTTAGTACAAGATAGTTTCCTTTCTCAACATGTGCTAGAACCAACCAGGGGAGAGAATGTGTTCGACTTAGTTTTGTCCTCACAGAAAGAATTAGTTGACAATGTCAAGATATGTGAGCAACTGGGGAGTAGTGATCACAACCAGATACATTTTACCATCAAAGTAAAATCAGAAAGGAATAGTAAAAAGCAGTATAGGAGAAATTTCCACAAAGGAAGGTATAAGGACATGAGGAAATATTTAGCAAAGATAGACTGGAATAACACACTGAAGAATAAGACAGCAACTGAATGCTGGAATATCTTACATAGTGAAATTAAGTGCATAGTCGATAAATTTGTACCTTTCAAAAAACAAGGGAAACGGTCTAAAAAGAAACACTTATCGAAAGAAGCCATTAGAAAAATTAAGTATAAACAAATGATGTGGAAGTCATATAGATGTACTGGAAATTATGAAGACTACAACATTTATAAAGAAGCACTTAATCAAGCTACAGCTGAAATTAGAAATTCAAAGAGAAGCTATGAAAAAAATTAGCTAGTAATATAAAACATGACAGTAAGAGTTTTATGCGTATATTCGAAGCAAACAGAAAGTTCAGGATAAGGTCGGTCCTCTAGAAGATAGTGCTGGAAATACAATATCAGAGGGATTCTTAATGGCAGAAGACCTGAATGAGTATTTTAGTTCAGCGTTTACCAGGGAAGATACTAGTTCACTGCCAGTACCAGAGGCTAAGTTCAAGGGGGCAGATTCAGACTATTTAGGACAGTTAGTTGTAACCTCGGAAATGGTAGCTAAGAAAATAAGGGCCATGAAGGATAATAAATCACCTGGAGTGGACGGGATTCCGCCCAAACTACTATTGGAAATTGTAGAACAAATTAGCGTACCGCTTGCAACAGTTTTCAATTTGTCATTAGAAGAGGGAGTGGTTCCTTTAGAATGGAAAGAGGCAAACATTATACCGTTATTTAAAAAAGGTTCGAGAAACAAGTCAGAGAACTATAGTTTAACTATAGTTTAACTATAGTTAGTGAGTTTAACATCAGTGATTTGCAAATTATTAGAAAGACTAATTAAAGATCACATGGTGGATTTTCTTGTTAAACATAACTTGATAAACCCATCTCAACATGGGTTTTTAAAAGCGAGGTCATGCTTAACAAATATGTTATGTTTTTTGGAAGACATCACTAGGTGGGTAGATGAGGGATCACCAGTAGATATCATCTATTTAGATTTTCAAAAAGCTTTCGACAAAGTACCACATCAAAGATTACTCCGTAAGCTAAAGGCCCATGGCATAGGAAATGGTATAATAAACTGGATAGAAAAATGGCTGAATGACAGAAGACAACGTGTAATAGTTGATGGGGAGGCTTCAAACTGGAAATCGGTATTGAGTGGGGTACCACAGGGATCAGTACTAGGACCTATATTATTCTTAATATATATCAACGATTTGGACGATGATATAAAAAGCAAGGTGTTAAAATTTGCGGATGATACAAAAGTGTTTAGAAGGATTAAAAGTGATGGAGACAGACAGCATTTACAAGATGATCTTGATAGGTTGATCAAATGGTCTGAAAAGTGGCAAATGCTGTTCAATTTTGGGAAATGTAAATGCCTCCACACAGGTCATGGGAATGAAGAGGTAAAATATAAAATGGGGGGTACTGTTCTAAGTACTACTGTAAAAGAAAAGGACTTGGGGTTAACCATTAGTGCTGATATGAAGGTTTCAGAGCAGTGCGGAATTGCAGCGTCAAAGGGAAATCAAATCCTTGGATTAATTAGGCGAAATATAGCGTATAAGAAAAAGAATTAATAGTACCGCTGTACAAAACAATAGTGAGGCCTCATTTAGAATATTGTATACAAGCATGGAGGCCATATCGCAAGAAGGACATAGATATGCTAGAAAGAGTACAGAGGAGAGCGACTAAAATGATACCAAATCTGAGGGATCTTAGTTACGAAATACGCCTAAAAGAATGTGGTTTAACAACATTAGAGACCAGGAGATTGAGAGGAGATCACATAGAAGTGTTTAAAATATTGAATGGTTATGAAAATATTGATAGAAACATTTTTTCTCAGTTAAGAAAAATAGAAGGACCAGAGGACATGAAGCTACATTAGTAAAGGAGCAGTGTAGATTAGATATAAGAAAGTTCTCATTCTCACAAAGGACTGTAAATGAATGGAACAGATTATCTCCTGATTGTGTTGGTGCTAGTAGCGTGAATATGTTTAAAAATAAAATCGACACACACCTTAAAAAGGCGGGATACATGTAGATAAAAAGTATTGGACTCTCGATAAGCCAAAAGGCTTCCTTGTCCACCTGCCATCCAGAGTAATTTTCTGGATGGCAATCTTGTTAAATCTTGTTAAATCTTGACACGTCCGGCAATTGAAATGAAAAGAAGATCCACAGCGCGTGCACATATAACTGCTGCGTGTATCTGAAGGTTCGCCAAGGCGGGTGGAGACTGAACGTGGAGCCTCTCGCAGATCTGGCGAGGGTTTAGACTCTGTTATATGACAATTATTGTCCGAAATGCAACTGGATACATTAGACTGTCTCCCGTTTGGAGAATATTTGATGACAAATTTATGTTTGTGCAAACTGATTATGAATTCTGTCAACAGATTTTCGATTCGTTCAATCAGTTAAACTTTCTTTCGTCTAGTAAATAGCGTTGGTCCACATAATAAACTCTATATATCTATCTTCTCAAATTGTAAATATTATTTTGAACAGCACTTTAGCGAAAATCTCAATATGTCACATTTTCACACATCAAAATGTGTCTTTTGTTAATTTTAATTCGCACAGTTCAAAATAAATTGTGCAAATCGAGCATCAAACCAAGTGCAGCAGTTTTCACTATTCGCTTGATTACATTCTCTTTCCTGTTGACAATTTTCACAAATGGTTGAGTTACGTATTTCCGGTTAACGTAAAGCCAGTGTGGCGCCATCTTGAGAATAGCTAACCACTCAGTTAGCGCACTGTTTCCACCTTTCTCGTGCAGGTAGAAAACAAATATCGGGTTTGCCGCAAACACTTTAGTAAACGTCAGCTGACGGCTCGATTAGTTTGTTATATATACGAAACGATTTTGTCAATTAAACAAATACTGCCATCAGATTTGGATTCAGAATAGGCGTGTCCGGGGGGGGGGGCGGAGGACACGTGCCCCTAGCACATTGGAATGTAGCCGCGCAATGCCTGAGCAACAGTTTTGTGCCACCTAGATATTTCTAATTTGCCCCCGTTACTGAAGTTACGGCGGTGCGGCGGTGCGGCGGTGCAGCGGTGCGGCGGTGCGGCGGCACATCTTTTTAACAGCATCCCCCCGTCATCCGATGTCATGAACCGACAGCGCGGTACCATAGATAAATAGCCAACTTTTGTTCACCCCCTTTCCATCAACTCTCTATTTTGTTCATGTTGGGAATTGTGTTGTATTATGTAATTGGTTGAATTTGTGCCGTTCGGTTGTTGGAAATAAATTACTGATTGATTGATTGATTAATTGATTGATTGATTGATTGATTGACAGCGTGGTACCGGAGTTGTGCTGAAACTCCGGCTCAGACCACCCAATATGAATTTGGTTCGGCCGCCAGCGAAGGTTTTGTGCCCCCCCCCCCCCCACCCCCTGAGTGCCCTCTCTGGAACTGCCTCTGCTCAGTGCCTACGATAATCCAGAACCATAGAAAATAACATATTCTGTATGATAAACGCATGGTATGGTTCCTGCACGCCCAGACTACCCGGCGCTCCAACCACGGCGCGGTGATATAGTAGTTGGATTTGCAATCGTGATATTCCGGGTTCGAACCACGGCCAAGTTCGGTAACTCCACGTTGCTCTAGTTCACTCATCTGTATAAATGAGTACCTGGCTGTAACTGATGGTGTGTATTTCTGTACGAATACTCGTCGCGCAATAATTGCAGCATGGCTGAATGCTTCCCAGATAAGTCGAGATGGTGTTCGATTGAACAGATCTACCACGGAGTGAAAGGTAAAGCGCTCTGAGCAGTCCTAATGACTGAATACCGCACTGTATGAGAACGTACCTTTAATGAGAGATACGTGTGCATAGTTCACGTGGTCACTTCCACAGTGAGCCGTCATTCCCCATCAACGATTACGAATTGGGTATTTGTATGGAAGTCAACTAAATGTAGTTGCTAATGTCAGTGGACAACTTGAGCGCGGTCCGAGATTATCGCGACATTTCCCCTACGACGGAGAAAGGTGACTTGACAGAACTGTCAAAAGATGACGGCATTGACGCACACGAACACTAATTGATGCTCTGGTGATGTCACGTGACCGGTCGATATTGATGGCGCTGTAGCGACTAGGAATAAGAGACGACGGAGATCGGTCGTTTCTCAGCCTGCTGTTTGGACGTGTCATTGAAGAGTATGGTTGAACAGTGATGCTGCGTTGATATCTTACTTACAAAACTCCTTTTGACTGCCAAGAGATGATAGATGACAGCGCAACATTGACAACGGACCGCGTACAAGGTATTTATTAAGGATGATTGCTTGCGTTGTGTTATAACGGTAATAACTACTTTAACATTATGCGTCGTTTTGGTTTTAGAAAATATTGATTGCATTCAATAGACAGTCAGATGACGCCTGCAGCGCATTACGACTGCTTGAGATTTCCTTTGTCTGGTGTCCTATCCAACAGCAAACAAACGTCAATGGAGGATTTCTTCAATGGAGGACTCGTCTGTCCATGAGGGAAATCATCAAAGACAGTCAGATGACGCTGCAGCGCATTACGACTCGCTTGACGATTTCCCTTTGTCTGGTGTCCTATCCAACAGCAAACAAACGTCAATGGAGGATTTCTTCAATGGAGGACTCGTCTGTCCATGAGGGAAATCATCAAAGACAGTCAGATGACGCTGCAGCGCATTACGACTCGCTTGAGGATTTCCTTTTGTCTGGTGTCCTATCCAACAGCAAACAAACGTCAATGGAAGACTTCTTCAAAGCGGATTAACCGGTGTCATTCTGTGTGTGTTGTGCAGGAAGAAGTAGTTACTGCGGCTCCATCCCGCCACAGTTCGTGCTTTGGTTTGCTTGGACACATCGTGCTCGTCATATTTCGTTACTCTTTCACAGACGCTGGACTGCGATGTTATACTATAACTACACTTAATAGTAACCTTTGTAACCGTTTTATGTGTCATCTAAATAAACGTCACAAAACAAAATATCTTTGCGTTTGATAGACACCTGGCGAATGGTTAAAAAAAAACTGTCACATGACGATCTCGCTGTCACTATACGTGGTTATGTGACGTTAACAACAAACAATTTGAACGTCTCATTGTTACGTTACGCACTCACGTGATTTTACGTTGCAAATCATAATGGTGACTGTGTAGGGACGTTATTTGAATCTGAAGGTCCCACTGCAGATTTTGTATGTGGGTGCATCATAGAAGCCAATCGCGGCTACTAACTGTTAAGTGTACAGCCTGCACCACTGGCCGTTGATGCACCCGCCGATGCCTTTGCCTTTCCCTCAAGTTTCGTCTCTGTCCGCTCGAATTAGCAAAAAAAACATTAAGTTCGATAAGAGAATCATGAATGTTTTTGTTCAACCAAGTCTCCAGTTCGTCCATCTTGGGTTTCTCAGGGATCGTGCATTGCTCAAAATCAAAGACAGAAGGGGTCCTTGATTTTCTTCTTTGTATGACACCACTTTTCTGCCACTTTTCCTCTGGCGTTTTTCCGTCTGTTGTTGTCCAGGTGGTTGTCTGTGCGTGCCTCAGAGTCCACCAGAGGTTGTATTTTTTGCGCAGACTGAAAGCCTTTGGTGTTAATGAGAAAATGCTTGTTCTCTTTTGTTGCTCCATTGTTCAAAGTGTACTGCGCTATGGGATTGCCGCTTGGTTTGGCAAACTGTCTGTTCAGTTAATAATAATACAGCCCGGTAATAATAATAATTATTATATTTAATTTGTTACAGCGCCATATCCACAATTGTTCGTGGTGGTTTACAATACATCATACGTCATGATCATTAAACTAAAATATTAGTTTTAAGATTCTAAGACAGTCATTTACACTAACAATTGTGCCATACAATACTAATAAAATTAATAATAAATAAATTAAGTAAAAGGCAACAAAGTAATTGGAATGTGGTAGTAAGACGTCAACTTAAAATAAACACAGTACCATATAACATAACTAATACATTATAATATAAAAATTAATCACTACATATAGCAGTATAAAATCAAATAAATAAATAGTAATATAAATAAGTTCACTGGATCACTGAAGAAAGTCACAAACAATCTACTAGTGTTCGTCTACATTGATATTCTAAATAAATGTGTTTTTAGTTGAGCTTAAACATTTAAAACTGCCAAGAGTGTCCGAAAATGTTATGTAATTAGGTAGAGTGTTCCAGGGAGTTGCAGCGGCCACCGCGAACGAACTGTCACCAGCTTTGACGCGAATACGCGCTACAACAAATGTCATGTTGTCAGCAGACCGCAGTGATCTTGTCGGTCTGTAAGGACACACGAGATCACGCGAGTAGACGTGCGCATTTTCATGCATTGCCTTGTACATGAACACCAATATTTTGAACTCGATTCTGCGAGCAACGGGTAGCCAGTGCAGATCATGCAATAGCGGAGCACCACTATCACTGCGCGGGCGACGCACTGTCAGACGGGCGGCCGAGTTGTGAATTCGTTGCATATGTTCCGGATATGATTGTATTGCAATAATCCAGACGCGATGTTATCACGGCGTTGACTATGCGTTCCTTCGTTGTTTTAGGTAAAAATCGACTGATTTGATTAATGTGGCGTAGGTGGATTGCGCACACACTAACGGTTTGTGACACCTGTTTGTTCATGTTCAGAAGTTTGTCCACGTAGACGCCGAGATTCCGGACACAACGTGAAGCTGCAATCGTACAGTCGCCAACACGTATTACGCTGCCATCCACATAATCCTGTATATGATATCTGTTATACAGGATTCTGCCAACATTATTGAGCGATGGTCTAGTAATAATGACATGTGGACCAATATGAGTAAGACAAAAGAAATGGTTATATGTTTCGGTAAAGATAGAACATTTGTAGAATCTCTGCCGTATATTGATATAAATGGGACAGATATTGAGAGAGTTATTCAAGCAAAAGTTCTCGGCGTAACTATATCATCGGATTTAAGTTGGAATGCACACGTAGATGAAATAGTATCAAAGGCAAGAAAGAGAGTGTATATGATCTATCAGTTGAAACGTGCTGGTATCAACCAAAATGACTTGGTTAGAATATATGTATCTGTGATTAGACCAGTAGTTGAATATGCCTGCCCGGTATGGCACACGAACTTGCCTAAATATTTATCGGACAACATCGAGATAATTCAAAAAAGGTGTCTCAAAACTATATTTCCTGGTTGTGTGTACGAGGATATTCTGGAGATGGTAAACTTAACAACGCTGCATGATAGACGCAATGAATTGTGTAAAACGTATTTCGCTAGAATGAAGCATAGTGACCACAAACTGAATACGCTACTACCAAATATTCGAAATGTGCCGTATACACTAAGATCATTCAATGAGTTACCCGTCCCAATGGCGAACACAAATCGCTACAAAAACTCATTAATTCCATGGTGCTTAGTACACTGCCATAACACTTAATGATTTTAGTGTATGTCTCAACAGTCAATTTTAATATTTAAACTATATTATTTAATTTTAGTGTATTTAAAGTATCTTATTTTTTAATGAAAGATAGTAATGCAATGTACACGTTTTAATATAAAGCGCCTCATACTGAGTTTGTTGCGTCACGGGGCGATTTTGTGTAATTTACTTAACAGTATCTTTGGTGTTGCGTTATTTTATTTAGTACAACATGTTTTATGAGTATTGTAACATAATGTTGTGTCGTATTGTAACTTGTAACATTATGACATTTGTGTGATTTGGGGCTTTTATGGTGAATGTATGTACAATCCAACTGAAAAGTTGCAAATAATAATAAATTTATTCTTATTCTTAAATGGAGCAGCCGACTTAGGCACCATTGGAATGCACTCGGTCTTATTGTCATTCATGCGCATGTAATTCCACGCCATCCATTGTTTTATGTCATCCAAGCATGTTTACATTCGACAGCAGCGTAAGCGGTTGTACTGAGATCAAAGTGGGAGTAGAGTTGTAAGTCATCAGCGTAGTGGTAGTAGCAAAGGCCATGTTTTCTGATGATTTCGCCAATTGGTTACACATACAACGAGTAGAGCAGTGGCCCTAGGACGGAGCCTTGAGGGACACCTGACGTCAGTGAAGTTGTATCCTAAAACGTGTCACCAATTACGACGCGTTGAGTCCGTCACTGTAGGTACGAGACTATACAGTCTAATGCTGTGTTAACAAAGCCGTAGCGCAATCGTAATCGTCGAATTAAGATGACTAATTCTATGGTATATATGCATCGCCAAGGAAGTGGATGTAAGGTCAAACTCCGACACTACAAACCATGATGATAAATTGACGCGTTTTTTCCTCAGCGCTAACAGTGCTGAGTCTGGTACAGTCAACGTCTTCCGGAGAATGTTCTTCCGCACCGTCCAGTGTGGTTAGACGGATAATCCAGAGCTATTTACTTTTTTTAGTTGTAAAGCTTTCTTTACCTGATGATTTGTGTCTCAGATATTTAATATCTGGAAAAAATGTAAAACCTGCGATGTCATGGCAACGTCGCTACGACGTCGAACTGGTCGTTGGGGGCGTTACTTAATGACGTTGGAAACACGTGACTGGGTGCGACGTCATACACTATTCAATTAAATGTAGGTTGCCTTTGACAATTTTGCTTGACACTTCAAAAAATGACAAATTTAAAATAAAATGGAACCTCACTTTTAAGGTCACCCTCGGGACTGTTAACCCTAACCCTAACCCTCGAGACTGTGCAAAGATGACCAGAATGGCGCATTAGCGGACTAATATTTTGCTGTCACAGAAATAAGTTGGGACTATCCTAGGGTGACATTAATTGCGAGGTGGCCGTACTGCCGAGGTGACTGTAAAGCGGGGTTAGACTGTATATCACAAACAACATTCCTAACTACTTATCCAGCGTTGTAAACTTCTCCGAATGTCATCAAGCTAGTTATCCGGAGTTAACATATCACATGACATTGTCAAATATTTAGGTACATTGTAAACATGTCAGAAATGGCAGCAGGCGCGCGCGTCGTACGCGGTATTTTAATTGCCAGGTGGCAAGGCGATCGATTGTCTTTAATAAACATGGATACTTAGCCATCGCAAAAACAGGTTCCTCGGTGCGTTGCTTTTATGCAGTCGGCTGTTGAACTCGATAACGATTATATATCGTCTGGCGTCCCATGACGTTGTCACGAAGATGCAGACGGCATTGAGGGCAGACATAAACGTTGCTCAGGGCGTTTTTAAATTGCAAAGTGGGGTACATTGCCCCCAGTCCTTTCACTTGCCCCCATCTAAAAAACTGTCCGTTTTGGAGTGCACTAAAATGTATTTACAACGTGCAACATTGCCCATGGGGTAGTCCAGAAAGGGCACTTTCAATGGGAAAATGGCAACGATTCTTTAAAATTGCAATTTATTGAGAGGAAGATTTTTTTTTCTTTTCAACTAGTTGGGACTAAACTCCATGTAGAAATGAGCCAACTCCACCGTAAAAGGGTTCTACCATTGAATGTTATGTGTCAAAAGAAGTATTTTATGGGGCAAGTCCTAAAATAGCAAGATCAATTTTGTTTAAAACAGAACAAAAATACGCAAGAATATACTTTCAATTGCAGACAGGGCAACATTCTCCACAATTTGGCACTTTCCGCTTCAGACAGGGCAGCATTCTCCATCTCGCAAGAAGGACATAGATATGCTAGAAAGAGTACAGAGGAGAGCGAATGAATTGATCCCAAAACTGAGGGATCTTAGTTACAAAATATGCCTAAAGGAATGTGGTTTAACAACAGGAGATTGAGAGGAGATCAGATAGAAATGTTTAAAATATTGAATGGTTATGAAAATATTGATAGACAAAGTTTTTTCTCAGTTAAGAAAGATAGAAGGCCTAGAGGACATGAAGTTACATTAGTAAAGGACCAGTGTATATTATATATAAGAAAGTTCTCATTTTCACAAAGGACTCTAATTGAATGGAACAGATTATCTGCTGATTGTGTGGGTGCTAGTAGCGTGAATATGTTTAAAAAAATAAAATCGACACTTACCTCGGAAGGGCGGGATACACGTAAACAAAAAGGGTTGGACACTCGATAAGCCAAAAGGGTTCCTTGTCCACCTGTAATCTAGAGTTAATTCTCTGGGTGGCAGTCTTGTTAAATTTTGTATAAAGGGGCAAATTGCTGGGGAACAAAGTCCCATTAGGAATCATAACAGGATGTACATTTTGGGAGCAAATTCATTAAAAAAAAATTGCAAATTATTCCGCAGACTCTTGACGCAATGTGCACAAATATTTTTTGTAACAAAAAAATAGGTATGAATACTTATGGAAACCGCCTTTTGCATTTATGTAAATGTGTGTGTGTGTGTGTGTGTGTGTGTGTGTGTGTGTGTGTTTTGTTTTGTTTTGTTTGTGTGTGTGTGTGTGTGTGTGTGTGTGTGTGTGTGTGTGTGTGTGTGTGTGTGTAGCATCACCAGTATGATTGATAGCTCTACCCAACGCAGATGAATATGTCTTTAATATGGCGATGCAGAGCAACTATAATTGTGAACATTACAACGTTGAGGACCAATTGTCTTTAACCAGTATTGACAACGATGATTACACTCCACTAACAACAAAACCATTATCTGTCATGACGGTCCTACACTCCATCAACAACCGATTCAATATCCACCCTCCAATAACAACCAAACTATTCTCTGTAACGACGGTTCTACCTTCCAATAACAACCAAACCACTCTCTGTAACGACTGTTCTAACTTCCAATAACGAACAAACCATTCTCTGTAACGACGGTTCTACCTTCCACAAACAACCAAACTATTCTCAATAACGACTGTGACTGCTTCCAATACCAAAGAAATCATTCTCTTTGACGACGGTTCTAACTTCCAATAACAAACAAACAAACAATCTTCTGTAACAACGGTTCTAACTTCCAGTAACAAACAAATAACCATTCCAGTGTCTGTAATGACGATTCCACAATCCACTAACAACTGCGCCACTCCATCTATTGTTTGATACCTGAGCCATTCTGCGCAACGACAATCATCCACTAATGAATCTCCAATTTGTTTATGCCATTCATGTGCCATCCTTACTTCTGTTCCTAATCAAACTTACCTGGGGTCGACAGGCGCCAGTTGACCTGAACACGGTTCCCTTACCCATACCACAATGATAGCGGTGACGTGAGACGGATTTGTTATAAAGGTTGATGATTGATAACAACGAGAGAGAGAGAGAGAGAGAGAGAGAGAGAGAGAGAGAGAGAGAGAGAGAGAGAGAGAGAGAGAGAGAGAGAGAGAGAGAGAGAGAGAGTAGGTATGTGTGTGTGTGTTTGCGCGCGCGCGTATACGCGTATGCTTGCATGCAATAATATCCAATAATGTCCCCAGACGTTAATCTCGGTGTCTCTCCGCATTGAAGAATGACAACGACAGTTTGTTATCCACACAATATACAGTTCCGTCCAAGTAGGCTGTACGGCAAACCAACCACCATCTATTCAGGGTCTTCACGCTGCCAAAGCCACACCGCTTCACGCTGCGAAAGCCACAACACCGTCAAGCCATCCTCGTAGCCAGAGGTGTGACTATGTACACAACAAGACTGTACTGAGACTGATGTAATCAGCAGCGCCCCCTGGCGCGCGAGGATGCGTTTACTCCCCACCCTGGACAGTCAGGGCAGTTTCCAACGATGACCAAGTGTCACGTTATATAAGCGCTCATGTATTTATGTAAGCTATGCTGGTGTAAGCAGCACCGACACAACCTCGAGATCGCCCCCGAGGCGGCACCGGCCGCTCGTCTTTGTCTGTGTTCATTCGCTTCATGAGAGCTCTGGGTCTGTTCTACCTGCTGCACTGAAAAACAATGATAGTTATTTAAGTTATTATCGACCTATACGCGTTTGCAGCTCACCCGAAGTGCGTTTTGCATGTCAGACAAAGTTGGAAACAGTGAACGAATCGATTACACTAAATTGTAATCGGAAACGAGTTTAATGTCAAAAGTGTGTAATGGTGACGGCCAGTGCACTTGGCTTGTTGCTAGTGGCAGGTGTCTCCCAGTGAAGACGATATGAGGCTCAACTGAACAGGTCTGTCAGGGAGTGAAATAGACAGCACCATATGAGAACATATCTTTACTTTGTTTTAGTTAAAGGGAGGCACCGTGTTCCTCTACCCGGAATTAGCTAGCGTAGTAATTTGTAACATGAAGTCTGCTATGTTGAATATGTGAAAATGAGAAATTGGTGAACATCAAAGGATACTGCGGTTAACTTAGCCGGCCTCGGCATTATTATCAGTAAAGCTTGTTTTGAAACCGGATGTTTTGTTTATCATTTGAACATGATGCGGGGTCGTAACTTTCAAATGGCATATATTGATATGGGCCTACTAAAGACAATTTCGCGGGCAGAATATGGTATTCTGCGGCTGAATACCTTCAACATAGTTATTATAGTCTTAAGAATAGTATATTAATTATTTAATTAAAAACTAGGAACATACTGCCCCCCTTTAAAGCAACAATTCTTAACAGACGGTACGCAAGTGGCATTATCCGTTGAGTAGACGCAATAATTGCAGTGAGTAATGACATTGTTGCAAAGTGCTCTTAAGACGTCGGGTCTCTATCGCACCAAGTAAACTCATTGAACGTCGCAGTTCTCAGATGTGTAGTTTATTATAGAACGCGCCGTCTCCGTTAAGTGTATGCAGTAATATCGTTAGTATGTTGTGGCGTAAATTCTACCGGTTGTGTTAAGGATTTAGGCTTTAATTCCTTGAAAAACGACAGCAAAATATCAACAATATTCACGTTGCCACAGTGTCGACCCGTCTGTTGGATTCCTAAAATAAACTGGCACATGCTAGAAATCCCTCCAGAATGTGTTAGCGCGTTACGTATATCGTCGTGTGATTAATAGCAACGTTATTCGCCCGTGGCTAGGTGTACTACTATCATAATCATATCACGACTGCAATGAGTGATTGATATGCATAGCGATCACAACAGACTGAAGCTTAAAATAGCCATTCAACTGTTATATGTGATCGACTGTTTTGCCAAATATGAAACAGATGGTCTCGGTTTTTGCTGTTGAGGGAATTGTGCTAGGAGTAGACACTTTCTAAAACTAAATTGCTGTTTACGAAGCAAACACTTTTAAAAAGAGTATGCATTTAGTAAAAGGGTCGCGTAGTTTCTAGGTTGATATTGCTGTTTAAGTTGCGCAGCAAAATACGTAATCAGAATTGAACGTTTCGTGGGAAAGTTGTTGAAGGATTATATGTAGTTGTAGGTATTTACAGTCATATAGAGTGCGAACAACCGTTGAGAAAGAGAGACAACGGGTGGAGAACATGGGAGAAGGTAAGCTGTTAGCCAGAGACAGGATAAACTGAGTAAGCCGTGCTGCAGCCTGGTGGACCAATATGTGTGACGAGAAAAGGTGAGGTAAGGTAATGTTAGATATTGTAATGTGATGTAAGGTGATATGGTAAGGTAAATGCGTTGACGGTGTATATGCATGACTATGAAAGACCTAATTCAACCGCCGTGTACAATAGTATTACGTCCTTGTACATGTTGAACTCTTTGCTGTACGAGTTCCAATATTCTCTTATATTACAGTTGAACAGCGCAACAGAAAACGTCGTTGCAAAATGACTGTTTCTGATTTGACGTCACCTTGTCAAAGATCGGTTGGCAACAAACGCCACCTGGCGTGCTGCGTTCTCGTCATCACGCCGCCGCTGCTGCTTCTTGTCGGTAAGAACAACATATTTTTGCCTTTATTACCTTTTTACAAATCGTCTGGCGCTTAGAAATTGACGTTCGTAAGACACGCCATGCTGCAAAGGCTTCACCTTCCAGAGATGTTGCTTTTGGCCAAATATTCTCTGTTCAGGCGGATGTCAATTATGAAAATGTGTCTGTTGGTATGGCAGCCATTTTTTAAATGGCCACCAAATCAAATTTCCCTATATGTTAATATCTGTTTCATCTGGGGCCATAATTTTGGTGTCAATGTATAGATTTTAGGGGTGAAGGATTACATATATTTTATATTTGAATTACTGCGTCATTTACATCCGCCATTTTTTAACGGTCGCCATTTTTAACGGTTTAAGCGGTCGTCAATATAAATGTCACGCTACCTTTGCAAGTACGTCCGGTAGAGCTGCATCTTGTATGTTTGTGTATATATTTGTGGGCAGCAGTTTTAAATGTGCTACATCTGATCTTCACTGATATTCATGTATTCGCCATTTTTTGCTGGCAGATCAAACCTTTGCTATAGAGGGTGCCCAGCGAAAGTTATAATTTCTGAATGCAGTAGACAGTCTTACGCGGACGTAAAACTTGGGCCAAAGAATACTTGTATTCCAAATTTCCAATACTGTTTCCGAAGTAGATTCTACCGTAGTGCCTATCTTGGACGACCTCTGCTTTGGTCGACCACCCTTCTTGGTGTCAGTTTCTCTGTTCACCCTGACAGACTTTTCGATGCTAATTAGCCTGCAACTGGCCTGAGAGACCGTTTAGTAGGCTGTACTATAAACAGGTTCTACTGTATTCATATTCAGGTACTATCTTATTATTTCCCAAGTATTCGTAATCTTACTAGGGTACTTTATGAAAACATGTTCATATTCGTGAGAATACTCTACAAATATCTGGGCACTTACCGACGTGATTGTATAAATGACAGCGGGGCGAGTGCATAGAAAACAAAACAGGCAAATGTACAATAAGAGCTGGTTTTATATAACAGAATCATCATTGTACAAAGACAAGATTACAGCATCCTTGTCCACTTCTTGGAGGTTTACGATTTTGCAATCCTGTTAACTCTTGTTAAATTGCGTTCAGCACAGGTTATATGCAGATTATATTTCAGCTAAACATTTACTAACTTAGCTGAATGTAAAAATGTGCTAAATTAGTTAACTTGAGCATTAGCATCTGCTTTACTAGCAGGAATTATGCTTGTGCATCACACTACGAAAATGTAATTTGGTAGATAACCCGATTGTAGGATACCTCTCCATTGCATATCCTCGCCAGATCACCTTAAAGCCGCCATTAACATAACGACGTTTATGCTGTAGCCGTCGTCACATATGAATCGGCTATGACAAGTGCAGATATCGCACAAACCTGCGCCATTGGATATTTCGCCTGCGGTAACCTGACGACAACGTGCGTCGCACAGGAACTACACTGCGACGGCATTGAACACTGCCCGAACGGCGCTGACGAGTCCTACGAATATTGTCGTAAGAAAATCTCATTTAAAACCCACGTTTATTATCTGGCCTAACAACAGACACCTCAGAAATATCAGATTCATGTTCGTTTACTAACTTTATTTGCGATAACGTATAATAATGAAAACAGTAAATTGAACTTCACAATTATGTTTTCCTTCAGACTTTTCTTTCAAATCATAGCGGTATAATGTTTGCCAGTTTGAGATAAAACTGAATTAGGGAGTTACTAAAATATCTTGCTTGAACAGTTGCATAATGGCGGACACTCTTTCACTTCCGGTAAACCTCGTTAATCCGCGTGGTCTGTTTCTTGGACTTTTACAGTTGACTCCTGTGTGCCGCGTGCTCTACGACAGCACTGTTTTGTTACAGAAGACAACGAAGGCTACTTCACCTTCTTCGGGAAGACGCACGCAATGGGGCCGCCAGTACAGTGGGAAACATGTGGTAGGAGCTTTCTTTCGTTAGGATACGCAATTAATAGTTTCGTATGACAGGACATTTTCACCACATTACATAACTGATTGACCAGCAACGGCCTCAAATTGGAAGACTAGATTGACCCAATCAGATCAACTCAGATGTTGTGTTTGTTCATATATAGTATATCTAGAATTATTTTGGAAAGTGATGACGATTGTGATTTTATGTCATAGCCAGATAGGTAACTAGTGTCATGGTATAGCAAGAACGTTATCTTATCATAGCAAGACACTTTCTGTTAATATGAAGACAATAGTTACATATCTTGTTATAAAACTTATTATAAACGAGTTTTTAGTTATAACAAGAATACTTTATTATTAGTGTCTTCTGACATAGAAACAGTGGTTATCGTGTTATAACAAGAAAGTTTATATTACACGTTTCTTATGATATTTAGAAACTAGTTACATTTTTATAACAAGAAACTAGTCATCTTACATAATGTTTGCCGTGCGATTTGCACCATGTCCTTTCTACGCTGCTGCAACGCGGGGAAATATAATTTCGTTCTAAACGCTACGGTTCATACATAACACGTCTGCCCTGTCTATTCTTGGTTGCATTGGATTGTTCCACGTGTTAAATCAATCTGAATAAACTGAATCGACCGCTGGCACCTTGGCTCAATCAATGCGCACAACGTTTGCCGTATAATGTGTCTTCTCGTGCATCACCATTAGCTGCTTCTCTCGTAGAATTGGCTCACGTTCCTGGCGATTGTCGGTGCTTCGGGTCAACCCGTCTGTACTGCGCCGGCCGGGGACTTGGTCAACTTCCGCCAGATATACCGTACAACGTGACACGATTGTAAGTTAGACCAGTAGGTTCTCCTAGAAGCAATTGCAATATAATTGACTCGGCTGAACGTGTCTTAACTAAAACAGGCTATGGTGGTTGTATATTAAACGTCAGTCGAACATTTATTAATAAATTATAAATATATGTGTCAGTGTTTGACAAGAGCACTCCACTAAACATTTGATAACACGTTTTTGAAGTGTAAAGTGGCCCGAGACCATCTGATGCACCAGACTCCTCCAAACAACAAAACAACAACACATCTGCCTCAACCTGAAAAGAGAAGGTGGACATCGCTTGGCCATGTCCACAGGATGTACCACGACTGTCAGTACAAACAGTGGTAACCTGGACGTCAAAAGGAAATAGAAAAAGAAGTGGACAAAAACAAAATGGCGAAGAACAATGGACACAAAACTGAAGACTGCTTGGCTGACTGGGGCACAGCAGCAAGGAGAGCCAAAGACAGAGGAGTCTGGCGAAAGCTTTGTGAGCCATATGTGCCACAACGCACGAATATGATAAGTAGTACGTAAGTAATTTATATTAAACATTCGTTTTATTGCATAAAACCACTTCGAGTATGGGCCTGCCGCTAACGTTGCGAAATCAATAGAGCGGGTGTTTTCTGCTGGCGCGCGGGAGAGACATCGCAGAAGCCCACTCACTAGCACGGTGACATTTGACGTGGACTTGTGTAATTCGGTACAACTGACATGTTCGGAGATCGGTTAATTTCGGCTATACGCAAAGTATCTTGGATAAAAATGCGTTCATCTGCATAGCGTGAAATTCAGTTTAACCAAACAGTGCCAAGAACATCTGTGACGACTGCGGTCAAAGTGAGTTTGATGTTTCGTAGGCAACAAGTAAATACTTTACACAAATCGGCAGTCCAATCACAGTGCAAACTAACAATGTTTGCTATACTTTCTTCTGTTTACATTTACGTTTTGAACGAAAGCTTCCCCATAAAACCATGGGCGCACACGCACAGTGGTGTAAATTGGCGATCTCGGAACAGGTCAATGTGGAAGACAGCAGAACGGTGTCGACTGACGTCACACAGCTAATTGTGACCAATGAACGTGTAGTATCAACAGGTGCTAGCCAAACTGGCTGGACTTGAACGGATAGTACGGGAATACTCGGGAGCGAAGCGAAGTCTAGAATCCGGCCTTTTTAAACTCTCTACCTTTCAAAGTCAATTTTAAGGTAAAAACTACTGCAAATACTTAAAGAAAATAACAATCTTTCACTATCATAAATTTTAATGGTTACATAGATATTTAACATTGATTTGCAATCGCTGTTGTGTGTGTTATGTACACCTCTCAGATCATCAACTGAAAATTAATTAAGTGTGTTATATAATTACATTTGATTGTGGTACAATCTTGTCTGTGATAAAAACAGGACTATACTTGCTTATCTTTCAAAAATCTCATTCAAAAATTCGAATAATAGAAGATTATGCACTAACGTGTTTAAATAATAATTACATTATGGGGCTGTGTGCCGCTGTAAGATACTATTTCAACCCCAATAGTATGTTAAGCCCCGGTCGAAATACTATAATAATAAGTTGACCCCCTGTGGTAATTTATTCCCTATATTTCAGTCACTATATAGTGTCTCATTGCATGTAAACAGTGTTTTGTTAAATGAAACCTTTCTGGGCATCTGTCGATGCTATTCCTACCAATGCATTTATAATTTACGGTTTCAGGTTGCTGCGTAACAACAGTATCCGTGAAATACGCCCCGGCTCTCTGTCGTCTTTCAACAGCCTGCAACTCCTGTAGGTATTGTAATGCCTGTTGCTGTTCGACGTCGACAATATCTTACATCTCCAATAATGTCTTCTAACAGTTTGACACCGTTCATCTCGTGTATATCCCTCTTAATAATGTCTCGCCTTTATCTCGTATAGGTCTTTCATAGTCTTTAATGCGGTTTATCGATTATGAGACTGACCCTTTTGGATTTATGCGCATCTGACCTTGGTTTCGGAGAGTTTTTAAGAAATTACCTTATTATTATTATTTTTGTATGACGTCGTTCAATCAAAATAGTCGGAGCGGACACATGTTTAGTTACAGATCTCGGGGGGGGGGCTGTATTTACGATATTATTTGCCCACGTGTTGTTAGATATTGCCACACAATCCGAATATGCCTTCCTTGCAGAAATTCACATAAAATAACCTCAACATTTATACCGGAAGTGAATATCTAGTTTCCCGGATGTAAAAACGACATATGTTAGCTTATAAAATGTCAGCTAAAAAACAATTGTGTACTTCCATGTGTCCTGTGTGCCAGTAGATTCACATGTTCGTTCTACACAATTGTGTACTTCCATGTGTCCTGTGTGCCAGTAGATTCACATGTTCGTTCTATACAATTGTGTACTTCCATGTGTCCTGTGTGCCAGTAGATTCACATGTTCGTTCTATACAATTGTGTACTTCCATGTGTCCTGTGTGCCAGTAGATTCACATGTTCGTTCTATACAATTGTGTACTTCCATGTGTCCTGTGTGCCAGTAGATTCACATGTTCGTTCCATACAATTGTGTACTTCCATGTGTCCTGTGTGCCAGTAGATTCACATGTTCGTTCTATACAATTGTGTACTTCCATGTGTCCTGTGTGCCAGTAGATTCACATGTTCGTTCTATACAATTGTGTACTTCCATGTGTCCTGTGTGCCAGTAGATTCACATGTTCGTTCTATACAATTGTGTACTTCCATGTGTCCTGTGTGCCAGTAGATTCACATGTTCGTTCTATACAATTGTGTACTTCCATGTGTCCTGTGTGCCAGTAGATTCACATGTTCGTTCCATACAATTGTGTACTTCCATGTGTCCTGTGTGCCAGTAGATTCACATGTTCGTTCTATACAATTGTGTACTTCCATGTGTCCTGTGTGCCAGTAGATTCACATGTTCGTTCTATACAATTGTGTACTTCCATGTGTCCTGTGTGCCAGTAGATTCACATGTTCGTTCTATACAATTGTGTACTTCCATGTGTCCTGTGTGCCAGTAGATTCACATGTTCGTTCCATACAATTGTGTACTTCCATGTGTCCTGTGTGCCAGTAGATTCACATGTTCGTTCCATACAATTGTGTACTTCCATGTGTCCTGTGTGCCAGTAGATTCACATGTTCGTTCCATACAATTGTGTACTTCCATGTGTCCTGTGTGCCAGTAGATTCACATGTTCGTTCTATACAATTGTGTACTTCCATGTGTCCTGTGTGCCAGTAGATTCACATGTTCGTTCCATACAATTGTGTACTTCCATGTGTCCTGTGTGCCAGTAGATTCACATGTTCGTTCCATACAATTGTGTACTTCCATGTGTCCTGTGTGCCAGTAGATTCACATGTTCGTTCCATACAATTGTGTACTTCCATGTGTCCTGTGTGCCAGTAGATTCACATGTTCGTTCCATACAATTGTGTACTTCCATGTGTCCTGTGTGCCAGTAGATTCACATGTTCGTTCCATACAATTGTGTACTTCCATGTGTCCTGTGTGCCAGTAGATTCACATGTTCGTTCCATACAATTGTGTACTTCCATGTGTCCTGTGTGCCAGTAGATTCACATGTTCGTTCCATACAATTGTGTACTTCCATGTGTCCTGTGTGCCAGTAGATTCACATGTTCGTTCCATACAATTGTGTACTTCCATGTGTCCTGTGTGCCAGTAGATTCACATGTTCGTTCCATACAATTGTGTACTTCCATGTGTCCTGTGTGCCAGTAGATTCACATGTTCGTTCCATACAATTGTGTACTTCCATGTGTCCTGTGTGCCAGTAGATTCACATGTTCGTTCTATACAATTGTGTACTTCCATGTGTCCTGTGTGCCAGTAGATTCACATGTTCGTTCCATACAATTGTGTACTTCCATGTGTCCTGTGTGCCAGTAGATTCACATGTTCGTTCCATACAATTGTGTACTTCCATGTGTCCTGTGTGCCAGTAGATTCACATGTTCGTTCCATACAATTGTGTACTTCCATGTGTCCTGTGTGCCAGTAGATTCACATGTTCGTTCTATACAATTGTGTACTTCCATGTGTCCTGTGTGCCAGTAGATTCACATGTTCGTTCCATACAATTGTGTACTTCCATGTGTCCTGTGTGCCAGTAGATTCACATGTTCGTTCCATACAATTGTGTACTTCCATGTGTCCTGTGTGCCAGTAGATTCACATGTTCGTTCCATACAATTGTGTACTTCCATGTGTCCTGTGTGCCAGTAGATTCACATGTTCGTTCTATACAATTGTGTACTTCCATGTGTCCTGTGTGCCAGTAGATTCACATGTTCGTTCCATACAATTGTGTACTTCCATGTGTCCTGTGTGCCAGTAGATTCACATGTTCGTTCTATACAATTGTGTACTTCCATGTGTCCTGTGTGCCAGTAGATTCACATGTTCGTTCCATACAATTGTGTACTTCCATGTGTCCTGTGTGCCAGTAGATTCACATGTTCGTTCCATACAATTGTGTACTTCCATGTGTCCTGTGTGCCAGTAGATTCACATGTTCGTTCCATACAATTGTGTACTTCCATGTGTCCTGTGTGCCAGTAGATTCACATGTTCGTTCTATACAATTGTGTACTTCCATGTGTCCTGTGTGCCAGTAGATTCACATGTTCGTTCTATACAATTGTGTACTTCCATGTGTCCTGTGTGCCAGTAGATTCACATGTTCGTTCTATACAATTGTGTACTTCCATGTGTCCTGTGTGCCAGTAGATTCACATGTTCGTTCTATACAATTGTGTACTTCCATGTGTCCTGTGTGCCAGTAGATTCACATGTTCGTTCCATACAATTGTGTACTTCCATGTGTCCTGTGTGCCAGTAGATTCACATGTTCGTTCCATACAATTGTGTACTTCCATGTGTCCTGTGTGCCAGTAGATTCACATGTTCGTTCCATACAATTGTGTACTTCCATGTGTCCTGTGTGCCAGTAGATTCACATGTTCGTTCCATACAATTGTGTACTTCCATGTGTCCTGTGTGCCAGTAGATTCACATGTTCGTTCCATACAATTGTGTACTTCCATGTGTCCTGTGTGCCAGTAGATTCACATGTTCGTTCCATACAATTGTGTACTTCCATGTGTCCTGTGTGCCAGTAGATTCACATGTTCGTTCCATACAATTGTGTACTTCCATGTGTCCTGTGTGCCAGTAGATTCACATGTTCGTTCCATACAATTGTGTACTTCCATGTGTCCTGTGTGCCAGTAGATTCACATGTTCGTTCCATACAATTGTGTACTTCCATGTGTCCTGTGTGCCAGTAGATTCACATGTTCGTTCCATACAATTGTGTACTTCCATGTGTCCTGTGTGCCAGTAGATTCACATGTTCGTTCTATACAATTGTGTACTTCCATGTGTCCTGTGTGCCAGTAGATTCACATGTTCGTTCCATACAATTGTGTACTTCCATGTGTCCTGTGTGCCAGTAGATTCACATGTTCGTTCCATACAATTGAAAAGGAAGTGAGTTTCGAAAATTTTCTCGTCGCAATTCTGGTATGTTTTGGTAAAATATGAATAAACCTTCCTAGCTCTAAGAGGACACGTTTGCTACTCAGAACAGTAAGCTGCAGTTGGAATGCAGACCCTAACCTAACCGTTTATGTGTTGCCCTTATCTGAAGGCAGGGTGAAAAAACTGTCGGTGTTTCGTAGTAACAGCAATCAATAGGTGCATCACGCATCATGCATTGTCTTCAGCAGAAATTAGTACTTGCGTGCTTGCGTGGTTTATACAAATGCGTGTGAGAGAGTAGTTGCAGACTAAATGTCGTGTGGTGTCTGCAATCACCATACCATGCATAATGGACTGTTCACGACCAAATTCGCTTTGCGTTCGCCTGCCATTTGACTGACATTTCCAGCGACTATCTCAGATCGACCTGTCTCATGATAAATGTGTAACCCTGATCTGCAAAGCACGTTGTCATTTGCTGATACTAGTGCAATTTGTCTACGGAGCGGGGCATTTAATTTATTGCAGTATGTCACCATTGTTTATCGGTATGTTTCCTGCATTCAGCGTTAACGCAAGCGATTCATTTACGTGATCAAATTACACTTATTGGACAACTAAGGATAAATACTTTGACATCGCCAAACGCACTTTATGAAAAAGGGTGGAAATGAAATGCGCTCGCAACCGGACAGAACAGGGGCTAATGATTTTTTTATCAAGAAACAATGGTACATAGTTTAGGCTTGTCTAACTTTAGAGTGGGCCTTTTATCAACGGAAAGGGGAGCTGGCCTATATCTCAATTCATTCAACTTGAAAAGTATATCTTTGACAGAATTAAGAGACTTGTATGGGGGCGTGAGAGTCAGTCTTTTGTGGATGCAATAGATGCATTGAGTGGCGCTGGGCACCTTGTCATATTTACCCGTGGTTCTGTGGATGTATATTCCGTGTCCACCATAAAAACCGGATTGATGGTTAAAGTAAGTCCAGTATAAACTAATGCTAAAAACCTCGTCAATTCATCATCCGTCAGATGTATGTCTCTCATTTCCATATAATAATAAGCCATTTTGGCATTGTGCTTTCACATCAAATGAAGGCATTTCATGGAGCAATCGATTAGGTTCGTGTTGATGTCGATATATGTTGTGTTTACAGGCACCTGGAGCATAACGCCATTCGATCAATATCCACTGGTGCTTTCGATGGAGTATATAACCTCACGAAGCTGTAAGCAAACGATACTAGAAACGAGTCATTTAAAAAAAAAAACAATTGTTAGACACCGTCGGAATAACACCTATGCTCTATTGCAACACTATCGACTTATTTCATAATTCCATGTTGTGTATTTGCTATAATGTCACAATAACTATATTATTATGGCCAATATGCTATTGCTGTATTTGCTATAATGTCACAATAACTATACTATTATGGCCAATATGCTATTGCTGTATTTGCTATAATGTCACAACAACTATACTATTATGGCCAATATGCTATTGTTGTATTTTTGTCATTGATTTTACCGTCAGCACATCTATTAGTTATAATTAACCGGGTTGTCACACGCAAACGATTTATTTAATAGCAAAATGCAGGATTTAATGTTTACCTCGGTGCTATTTGTTAATACATCATTGTAGACTGACCATAACCACTGACACCAGAACGAATACTGACCCATTTCAGTTTCATAAACACTACACCTTTCTGGATTGCAATCGTAGCGTCGTCGAATTGCTTATGATAGCATTGTGTTGCAGGTTTTTATCGTCGAATATCTTGCAAAACATAGAACCTGGATGTTTCCGAAATATGTCGAATCTTCGGTGGTTGTGAGTGAAGAGTTTCACTGTTACTTACATCTTCACATCACTTCTTCATAATTATCTAAATGTTTAAAACATTGTTCGTTTGTTTCCAGTTATTATTATTATTGTAAATATTATTACATTATAAGTTACACAACTAAGCGACGTTACTTCATCGTTGCAAGAGCGTGGCCTGGTCACTGCTAATCGTTTGTATGTCAAACAAACAAAAACAAAAACATTGTAACAAGAATGCCACCCAGAGCAAAAACTGCATGACATTTTGACATGGATGCATTTGGATGATCAGAGATGAAGTATTTGTTAACTATATATAACCAGCCTTTCTGAGAAATATTTTCAGTTTTGTTTTTATATATATTCACACTGTTGGCCTTCACACATTCAGTAGACAAGTTGTTCCTTTCAATTATAATACTTTATGAGAATGATTACTTTCTGATAGCTACTGTACACTCTCCCTTCACCAACGTCACTTCATGTTCTCCGGTGCTTCTATCTTACTTAAGTAAGAGTAAGAGCTACTGTTGTGTAAAACAATTGGTATATGACAAGTACACTTAGCTAGTGTTGTGTAAAACAATTGGTATATGACAAGTACACTTAGCTAGTGTTGTGTAAAACAATTGGTATATGACAAGTACACTTAGCTAGTGTTGTGTAAAAACAATTGGTATATGACAAGTACACTTAGCTAGTGTTGTGTAAAACAATTGGTATATGACAAGTACACTTAGCTAGTGTTGTGTAAAACAATTGGTATATGACAAGTACACTTAGCTAGTGTTGTGTAAAACAATTGGTATATGACAAGTACACTTTTCTACTGTTGTGTAAAACAATTGGTATATGACAAGTACACTTAATTAGTGTTGTGTAAAACAATTAGTATATGACAAGTACACTTAGATAGTGTTGTGTAAAACAATTGGTATATGACAAGTACACTTAGCTAGTGTTGTGTAAAACAATTGGTATATGACAAGTACACTTAGCTACTGTTGTGTAAAACAATTGGTATATGACAAGTACACTTAATTAGTGTTGTGTAAAACAATTGGTATATGACAAGTACACTTAGATAGTGTTGTGTAAAACAATTGGTATATGACAAGTACACTTAGCTAGTGTTGTGTAAAATAATTGGTATGTGACAAGTACACTTAGCTAGTGTTGTGTAAAACAATTGGTATATGACAAGTACACTTAGCCAGTGTTGTGTAAAACAATTGGTATATGACAAGTACACTTAGCCAGTGTTGTGTAAAACAATTGGAATATGACAAATACACTTAGCTAGTGTTGTGTAAAACAATTGGTATATGACAAGTACACTTAGATAGTGTTGTGTAAAACAATTGGTATATGACAAGTACACTTAACTAGTGTTGTGTAAAACAATTGGTATATGACAAGTACACTTAGCTATTGTTGTGTAAAACAATTGGTATATGACAAGTACACTTAGCTATTGTTGTATAAAACAATTGGTATATGACAAATACACTTAGCTAGTGTTGTGTAAAATCATTGGTATATGACAAGTACACTTAGCTATTGTTGTGTAAAACAATTGGTATATGACAAGTTCACTTAGCTATTGTTGTGTAAAACAATTGGTATATGACAAGTACACTTAGCCAGATTTGTGTAAAACAATTGGAATATGACAAGTACACTTAGCTAGTGTTGTGTAAAACAATTGGTATTTGACAAGTACACTTAGCTATTGTTGTGTAAAACAATTGGTATATGACAAGTACACTTAGCTATTGTTGTATAAAACAATTGGTATATGACAAATA
This sequence comes from Paraescarpia echinospica, assembly GCA_020002185.1. Lineage (NCBI taxonomy): Eukaryota > Metazoa > Annelida > Polychaeta > Sabellida > Siboglinidae > Paraescarpia > Paraescarpia echinospica. The sequence continues at coordinate 15,876,086 of CM034542.1, forward strand.
CATTTAGCTAGTGTAGTGTAAAATCATTGGTATATGACAAGTACACTTAGCTATTGTTGTGTAAAACAATTGGTATATGACAAGTACACTTAGCTATTGTTGTGTAAAACAATTGGTATATGACAAGTACACTTAGCTAGTGTTGTGTAAAACAATTGGTATATGACAAGTACACTTAGCCAGTTTTGTGTAAAACAATTGGAATATGACAAGTACACTTAGCTAGTGTTGTGTAAAACAATTGGTATTTGACAAGTACACTTAGCTATTGTTGTGTAAAACAATTGGTATATGACAAGTACACTTAGCTATTGTTGTATAAAACAATTGGTATATGACAAATACACTTAGCTAGTGTTGTGTAAAATCATTCTTATATGACAAGTACACTTAGCTATTGTTGTGTAAAACAATTGGTATATGACAAGTACACTTAGCTATTGTTGTATAAAACAATTGGTATATGACAAATACACTTAGATAGTGTTGTGTAAAATCATTGGTATATGACAAATACACTTAGCTATTGTTGTATAAAACAATTGGTATATGACAAGTACACTTAGCTATTGTTGTGTAAAACAATTGGTATATGACAAGTACACTTAGCTAGTGTTGTGTAAAACAATTGGTATATGACAAGTACACTTAGCCAGTGTTGTATAAAACAATTGGTATATGACAAGTACACTTAGCTAGTGTTGTGTAAAACAATTGGTATATGACAAGTACACTTAGCTAGTGTTGTGTAAAACAATTGGTATATGACAAGTACACTTAGCTAGTGTTGTGTAAAACAATTGGTATATGACAAGTACACTTAGCTAGTGTTGTGTACAACAATTAGTATATGACAAGTACACTTAGCTAGTGTTGTGTAAAACAATTGGTATATGACAAGTACACTTAGCTATTGTTATGTAAAACAATTGGTATATGACAAGTACACACTTAGCTAGTGTTGTGTAAAACAATTGGTATATGACAAGTACACTTAGCTATTGTTGTATAAAACAATTGGTATATGACAAATACACTTAGCTAGTGTTGTGTAAAATCATTGGTATATGACAAGTACACCTAGCCAGTGTTGTGTAAAGCAATTGGTATATGACAAGTACACTTAGCTAGTGTTGTGTAAAATCATTGGTATATGACACGTACACTTAGCCAGTGTTGTGTACAACAATTAGTATATGACAAGTACACTTAGCTAGTGTTGTGTAAAACAATTGGTATATGACAAGTACACTTAGCTAGTGTTGTGTAAAACAATTGGTATATGACAAGTACACTTAGCTAGTGTTGTGTACAACAATTAGTATATGACAAGTACACTTAGCTAGTGTTGTGTAAAACAATTGGTATATGACAAGTACACTTAGCTAGTGTTGTGTAAAATCATTGGTATATGACAAGTACACTTAGCCAGTGTTGTGTAAAATAATTGGTGTATGACAAGTACACTTAGCTAGTGTTGTGTAAAACAATTGGTATATGACAAGTATACTTAGCCAATGTTGTGTAAAACAATTGGTATATGACAAGTACACTTAACTAGTGTTGTGTAAAACAATTGGTATATGACAAGTACACTTAACTAGTGTTGTGTAAAACAATTGGTATATGACAAGTACATTTAGCTAGTGTTGTGTAAAACAATTGGTATATGACAAGTACACTTAGCTAGTGTTGTGTAAAACAATTGGTATATGACAAGTACACTTAGCTATTGTTATGTAAAACAATTGGTATATGACAAGTACACACTTAGCTAGTGTTGTGTAAAACAATTGGTATATGACAAGTACACTTAGCTATTGTTGTATAAAACAATTGGTATATGACAAATACACTTAGCTAGTGTTGTGTAAAATCATTGGTATATGACAAGTACACCTAGCCAGTGTTGTGTAAAGCAATTGGTATATGACAAGTACACTTAGCTAGTGTTGTGTAAAACAATTGGTATATGACAAGTACACTTAGCTATTGTTGTGTAAAACAATTGGTATATGACAAGTACACTTAGCTATTGTTGTATAAAACAATTGGTATATGACAAATACACTTAGCTAGTGTTGTGTAAAATCATTGGTATATGACAAGTACACTTAGCTATTGTTGTGTAAAACAATTGGTATATGACAAGTTCACTTAGCTATTGTTGTGTAAAACAATTGGTATATGACAAGTACACTTAGCCAGATTTGTGTAAAACAATTGGAATATGACAAGTACACTTAGCTAGTGTTGTGTAAAACAATTGGTATTTGACAAGTACACTTAGCTATTGTTGTGTAAAACAATTGGTATATGACAAGTACACTTAGCTATTGTTGTATAAAACAATTGGTATATGACAAATACATTTAGCTAGTGTAGTGTAAAATCATTGGTATATGACAAGTACACTTAGCTATTGTTGTGTAAAACAATTGGTATATGACAAGTACACTTAGCTATTGTTGTGTAAAACAATTGGTATATGACAAGTACACTTAGCTAGTGTTGTGTAAAACAATTGGTATATGACAAGTACACTTAGCCAGTTTTGTGTAAAACAATTGGAATATGACAAGTACACTTAGCTAGTGTTGTGTAAAACAATTGGTATTTGACAAGTACACTTAGCTATTGTTGTGTAAAACAATTGGTATATGACAAGTACACTTAGCTATTGTTGTATAAAACAATTGGTATATGTCAAATACACTTAGCTAGTGTTGTGTAAAATCATTCTTATATGACAAGTACACTTAGCTATTGTTGTGTAAAACAATTGGTATATGACAAGTACACTTAGCTATTGTTGTATAAAACAATTGGTATATGACAAATACACTTAGATAGTGTTGTGTAAAATCATTGGTATATGACAAGTACACTTAGCTATTGTTGTATAAAACAATTGGTATATGACAAGTACACTTAGCTATTGTTGTGTAAAACAATTGGTATATGACAAGTACACTTAGCTAGTGTTGTGTAAAACAATTGGTATATGACAAGTACACTTAGCCAGTGTTGTATAAAACAATTGGTATATGACAAGTACACTTAGCTAGTGTTGTGTAAAACAATTGGTATATGACAAGTACACTTAGCTAGTGTTGTGTAAAACAATTGGTATATGACAAGTACACTTAGCCAGTGTTGTGTAAAACAATTGGTATATGACAAGTACACTTAGCTAGTGTTGTGTAAAACAATTGGTATATGACAAGTACACTTAGCTAGTGTTGTGTAAAACAATTGGTATATGACAAGTACACTTAGCTATTGTTATGTAAAACAATTGGTATATGACAAGTACACACTTAGCTAGTGTTGTGTAAAACAATTGGTATATGACAAGTACACTTAGCTATTGTTGTATAAAACAATTGGTATATGACAAATACACTTAGCTAGTGTTGTGTAAAATCATTGGTATATGACAAGTACACCTAGCCAGTGTTGTGTAAAGCAATTGGTATATGACAAGTACACTTAGCTAGTGTTGTGTAAAATCATTGGTATATGACACGTACACTTAGCCAGTGTTGTGTACAACAATTAGTATATGACAAGTACACTTAGCTAGTGTTGTGTAAAACAATTGGTATATGACAAGTACACTTAGCTAGTGTTGTGTAAAACAATTGGTATATGACAAGTACACTTAGCTAGTGTTGTGTACAACAATTAGTATATGACAAGTACACTTAGCTAGTGTTGTGTAAAACAATTGGTATATGACAAGTACACTTAGCTAGTGTTGTGTAAAATCATTGGTATATGACAAGTACACTTAGCCAGTGTTGTGTAAAATAATTGGTGTATGACAAGTACACTTAGCTAGTGTTGTGTAAAACAATTGGTATATGACAAGTATACTTAGCCAATGTTGTGTAAAACAATTGGTATATGACAAGTACACTTAACTAGTGTTGTGTAAAACAATTGGTATATGACAAGTACACTTAACTAGTGTTGTGTAAAACAATTGGTATATGACAAGTACATTTAGCTAGTGTTGTGTAAAACAATTGGTATATGACAAGTACACTTAGCTAGTGTTGTGTAAAACAATTGGTATATGACAAGTACACTTAGCTATTGTTATGTAAAACAATTGGTATATGACAAGTACACACTTAGCTAGTGTTGTGTAAAACAATTGGTATATGACAAGTACACTTAGCTACTGTTGTATAAAACAATTGGTATATGACAAATACACTTAGCTAGTGTTGTGTAAAATCATTGGTATATGACAAGTACACCTAGCCAGTGTTGTGTAAAGCAATTGGTATATGACAAGTACACTTAGCTAGTGTTGTGTAAAATCATTGGTAAATGACACGTACACTTAGCCAGTGTTGTGTACAACAATTAGTATATGACAAGTACCCTTAGCTAGTGTTGTGTAAAACAATTGGTATATGACAAGTACACTTAGCTAGTGTTGTGTAAAACAATTGGTATATGACAAGTACACTTAGCTAGTGTTGTGTACAACAATTAGTATATGACAAGTACACTTAGCTAGTGTTGTGTAAAACAATTGGTATATGACAAGTACACTTAGCCAGTGTTGTGTAAAATAATTGGTGTATGACAAGTACACTTAGCTAGTGTTGTGTAAAACAATTGGTATATGACAAGTATACTTAGCCAATGTTGTGTAAAACAATTGGTATATGACAAGTACACTTAACTAGTGTTGTGTAAAACAATTGGTATATGACAAGTACACTTAACTAGTGTTGTGTAAAACAATTGGTATATGACAAGTACATTTAGCTAGTGTTGTGTAAAACAATTGGTATATGACAAGTACACTTAGCTAGTGTTGTATAAAACAATTGGTATATGACAAGTACACTTAGCTATTGTTGTATAATACAATTGGTATATGACAAATACACTTAGCTAGTGTTGTGTAAAATCATTGGTATATGACAAGTACACTTAGCCAGTGTTGTGTACAACAATTAGTATATGACAAGTACACTTAGCTAGTGTTGTGTAAAACAATTGGTATATGACAAGTACACTTAGCTAGTGTTTTGTATAAAATAATTGGTATATGACAAGTACACTTAGCCAGTGTTGTGTAAAACAATTGGTATATGACAAGTACACTTAGCTAGTGTGTTGCATAAAATCATTGGTATATGACAAGCACACTTAGCCAATGTTGTGTAAAACAATTGGTATATGACAAGTACACTTAGCTAGTGTTGTGTAAAAACAATTGGTATATGACAAGAACACTTAGCTAGTGTTGTGTAAAAACAATTGGTGTATAACAAGTACATTTAGCCAGTATTGTGTAAAAACAATTGGTATATAACAAGTACGTAGTCTGGTTACTCATACTGTTGGGATATTATTTACAAATACGTGGGTTTGGTTTCAGATTTCTCGGGAACAATCAACTACACTCAATTGCGAAAGGGGCTTTAGACGGATTGGTCGGTCTAACTGTTCTGTAAGTATCCGTATTAAATGGTACATCACCCACCAGATCTCTTATTAGCATCCGGAAATAAATGCTTACCTACACAAGTATATGTTGTCATATCGTCATCACTACTATTAAAGAGCTAATCGAATGACGTCACTGTGCGCGTGAAATCGTTCGTAACTCCCCCTCGTTTCGGCCGGTCGCAGCCCTTGTTTTTTCTAATCAATATCGCTTTACTTACACATATTTTTATAGTGATTGCTATTCTGTCACCGTCCGTGTCTACCCTTCAAGGGTCTAGTACTACATCGACGGAAGGCGGTAAAATAATAATTGCTCTAATTGGAATAACGCAGTCAAGCAAGCATACGGCGGTAATCCGGTCGACGGTAATACTGCTCGACGGTATAGGCGGGGTCTACCGTCGAGAATCGAAACCAAAGTGATTTTCCAAAAAAATACCACGCGGTAATATTTATTCTTTGACCAGTCAGCGCTGTCGTTTTGGTGTGACGTCTACTTACACATGTTCCAAGATAGAGATGTCAACGAAATGTTTTAATTGTAGTTTCTCCTTAAATTGACATTCTTGATTTTCAGAGAAGTTAAGTAAATCAAAATCAAAAATATACGACCAGTACTACGTATTTACCTGAAACCAAGGTGGAAGTTGGCTGACTGAATTAGCGGCGTTTCTTTTGAACGCATGTTTTATAGTATTCACAAACTGTTCATTTGACTAGGAACGTGTCACAATTTGTATATACTGTCGAGGATTGCCCTGCTATGTTACTAGGCCCTATGCGCGGAATATTACTTTCCATCAAGGTTTTACCTTTATTGTCGACAAGTCTCCTAGGCCCTTTACTCATTCACGGTCTACCAGACAGTTCTTGGTGCTCGTGCGGACTGTGAGGGCCGAATAATCTATGGAGGGACGCACCCTTTTTTAATTCCTCGTGTATTGTTCTCTTTGCGTGTTCTCCACATTTTAATTGTGTTCTTCCAATATTGTCTTAACAATCTGTCTGTCTCGCCTATGTGTGTGTCACAACTATGGCAGCAGATTTGGCACAAGCCAAACCTTTCTAGTCATATCTTCAAGTTACTTCACTTATTTCACACGTTTTCTGCGGGGCTACCATCTCCCCAGAGTGTTTAACAATCCTAGGGATAGTTCTTCAGGACCTTTACTCATTACAGTTCTTATAAACCATTATCTTAGTAAATAATTAACGTGTTAATTGTTGTTCTGGATATGCTAATAATACTGATTATAATGGGTACAAATTAACTATAATGAAAAATGTTACGTCGCCTATTTTGGCATATAGGCGCATTTTGTGGAGATTTTCTTTAAACACAATAACGTAGAAACTGCAAGTTATTCACCTACTGAATTCCTATTGCATTCTCCACAGACAGTTACCCCACAACGAACTGACCTTGAGTGAACCTTACACGGCGCTACCCAACTCAGCTATTATGTGAGTACAAGATGCAGGCCTATCGCATTCGTTCATTTACTAAACAGTAACAATTACAAACTAATATTATGTTTGACATTGCACAAATGTGTATGTGCGTGCGTGCGTGCGTGAATGAATTTTTCGTGTCATAAAACATAACTATAAACCTTAAATAGCGTGTCAACAAACAACAAAGTCGATGGTAGCATTGGTCGTTTCACTTGCCTTGTTTCCCATTGCTGTCCGTTGCACTGTGTAACCGAGTTCCAGGTTAATCCACAAAGCTGTCCCGTACTCAGCTACATTTCCACCCTGATAAGACGAAAAAGGCACAGTGCCTCAGTTACGTCACTTCTGTAGTTATGTGTTGATTCACTGCGCAACGCCGCGCGTCATCACTTCTCGTCAAGTCAGTTCGTTCACCACCCTACGCCTGCGTTTTACTGAAGACGCGCTAAAAGCCGTTTGTTTCCTATGCCCGGCATCTTTTTCTGACTCTCTAATTCAAGATACAAAATGCCGTGTCGTATTTCCGCCGACAAACTCGAGTGAACTACGGTTAGGGGAAGGTTGTCTATATTGAACCGTTGCTTATATTGAACCAGGGCGTTTTCTACGGAATAGAAACGGTTATCGCACAGCTCTTCCATCTAGCGGCGTGGCCTTTCACTAAACAGTTATTTGATGGAACAAAATGGCGGGTAGTGTGAATTCTACAAACAGCTGAGCATAGAAATCGTTTTGCTACAGTCTGTTGTAAATTTATGAGTTTGGTGAAGTGGGTTACATATCGAATGAATGGAGGTAGATGTGCAAAACAACATCATGATGACTGCGCGTATGTTAACTAAGGATAAGAGCAGTTAGACGCGCGAATCATTAGACAAAACCACGTGAAACATCCGGGATTCTTCATTGTCGGATTGCCTATATTGAACCACGAGGGGAGTCTATATTGAACCACGAGGGGGAGCCTATATTGAACCACGAGGGGGAGCCTATATTGAACCACGAGGGGGAGTCTATATTGAACCACGAGGGGGAGCCTATATTGAACCACGAGGGGGAGTCTATATTGAACCACGAGGGGGAGCCTATATTGAACCACGAGGGGGAGTATATATTGAACCATGAGGGGGAGTCTATATTGAACCACGAGGGGGAGTCTATATTGAACCACGAGGGGGACTCTTTATTGAACCACGAGGGGGAGTCTATATTGAACCACGAGGGTGTCTATATTGAACCAAGGGTTCAATATAGGAAACTAGGGTTCAATTTAGAGAAACGCCATGGTTATCTTTATTGCATCACCACTAACCATTCTGGTGTTGATTTATGGAATTTCGAAATCAACCATCAAACGTCATCTGAAGAGATCAAACTCGAACGCAAACAATGGACTTCGATATTTCGGACACCCTAGTGCTTTCACGGTGGAAATGGAGCAACTACTAGAAGAGCATGTCTTGAGGTTGGACAGTCGTCTTTTTGGAGTCTCACCTTTGGAACTGAGACGCGTGGCTTTTGATCTGGCAGAGCAAAATAACTTGCCCCATAACTTCAACAAAACGGAGAAGTTAGCTGGTAAAACGTGGTATTGTAACTTCACGAAACGCCACCCGCGTTGATAGTTGCGAGCTGCCGAGCCGACATCACTTGCAAGGGTCTAAGGCTTTAACCGAGAAAGTGTCTCCCGGTTTTTCGGACTCCTTGAGAATGTTGTTGAGAAACACGGTTTCGACGCAACACATATATACAACATGGATGAGTCCAGTCTGACATATGTACATAAACCGGGTAGGGTACTTTCATTGAAGGGGGAAAAGCAGGTGGACGGGATGACTAGTGCAGAAAGAGGCCAGACGACTACTGTGGTCTGCTGTGTAAGCGCGGCGTGGTGATACGTCGCTCCAATGGTGATATTCAAAAGACAACGTATGCCTGACATACCACCAGGAAGTCTGGGTACCAACAATGGCACTGTTTGGATGGATCACGATTCATTCCTCGCCTGGACCCATCACTTCCAATCAATCGTTCAGGAACGTCCCGTGTTGCTCATACTGGATGGGCACAACTCACACACAAAAACATCGTGGCGATTCAGTATGCTCGTGAAAACGGCATGTTGTCCCTGCTACAGTGGTACAGCCGCTAGATCGATGTTTCTTTAGGCCGCTCATGTCTAACTATGGCCGATAAATGGTTACGTATTCACGCAGGGCGCAGTATAACTCCATTCCAAATATGCGCAATCTTCGGGGAAGCCTACGTCAAGACCGCAACGATGTCAAACGCATTGGCCGGTTTCCAGAAGTGTGGCATTTGGCCTTGTAATCGCAATGTATTCTGCGAAGCAGATTATATCGTATCAGATCAGTTCGGCAACCCCGGGGACGATGTTAACGACGGTGAAATTTGCGGAGCTCCGGACTGTGACTCGTGCAACGCTCCGTGCGACAGTGGCTCGTGCAATGCTCGGGCGACAGTGGCACGTGCGATGTTCCGGGCGACAGTGGCACGTGCGATGCTCCGTGCAACATTGGTACGTGCGATGCTCCGAGCAATAACGATGTCGGCGCAGGTGAACGCTCGGAAAATGGTGACTGTAGTCGAAACGTCCATGTCCATTGTGAATCTGGATCTACCACAGTACATGATACGGTCTATTCTACCAGTGACGGCATGCAGCAGGCACTACTAAAATCATATCCCGATGGTAGATGTTTATCAAGGAGCTTGGCGATCAGCATGAACATGGAACTACAGGAAAGTGAACGGGACGAGTTCGGACTGTTGGGTGATCCGATCATCAAGATATACGAAGCCAATGAAGCTGATTCTTTGCGTGCGAAACTTATCAACTACATGTGGCCGATGACGTGGGTCAACATTAAGCAGTTGCGATACATTTCTGTAGAAGCTCTTAATGCAGATCTTCCACGTGGGCTGAAGTTAAAATCGTTACCCGAGAGGATTGAAAGAATGGCACATCAGACAGAAATGGTTGGTGAATTAGAGGTCATCTAGATGTCAAAAGGGTTAAATCGCCCAATCCCTGTTGTTGCTGAGAGCAGTATGATGAAGTACGGGGAAGACAGCCAAGATGGAGCACCTCTGACTGTGCGCTGTACGAAACTTGGGGAGGATGTTGGACACTTTGACTGTTTAATTCGTCCCGAACCGGCTACAACATTCGTCACCCCGAGCATGATATCGCCACTCCCGCAATTTACCCGTAAGAAGCACACCGATCGCATGAGTCAGTCGGAACTCCTGACATCCAGCCCATATAAGAAAGCACTCGAGTGTAAGAAACGCATGGGATGTTTCTCTGGTGAAAAAATTAAGCGGTCAAAATCAAAACGGCGATTGCACAAGACGAAACAACAGGAAAGCACTGAAGAAGAGGGAGATGATAGTTGGTTCTGCTTTAAATGTGGAGAGACTCGTCAAGAACACATGATTTGGTGCTGTGGATGTAAACGATGGGTTCACATCGCATGTGCTGGAGATTCCAGTCCTCAGCATCGCTGTGATCACTGTGATAAATTGTAGTCTAATTTAGGGACTATAAACGCATCCGATAATCTGACGTTCAGTGCAAAAATCCAAACCAATGATGAGCACTGAAGATGATTACACAGATATCTTGTGACATTCGCATTTAAATAAACACGCATCGAACTGACTATTTGCGCGCAAGAACTTCAATATTGGTTTAGTAGTTGTGTGATGTATTTGTGCGGATGATTGTTTCAAGTAGGTATTGGGAATGTATCTTGTATTGAACCTCTGATTTCCTATATTGAACCCCTGGTTCAATATAGGTGGCACAGCGGTTCAATATAAAACACCAGTTTCCTAAATTGAACCGATTCCTGATTTTAGAAACGTTCGTTTCCACGCCTGTATAATTCACCGAATGCTTCCCTTCTTGGCCTGGATGTGCTCAGGTACCATCTACATCGAGTCCACGGGTGTGCTCAGGTACCATCTACATCGAGTCCACGTAGTGCAATGTTTCTACCTGTGAATGTCTCGATTTTATGCCGGTTCGTGCTTAGGGGGGTAAACATAGAGAACTTTCCCCTACATTATGTTATGTACCACAGGCGCCACGGTTTATTTCATGGAGCCTTTATTGTTGATGTGTACAAAATAATGTGTCTGATTCTTACAGGCTGGTGTATTTACGTGAACGCCCTTTTCTTGGTTCAGGGAGCTTAACAATAACAAGATCGAAGTGATTACTGGTTTGACCTTCGCCGCTTCTCCTGACATTACCATTCTGTAAGTGTTTATTTGTCTCGTGAGTTAAGCATCTTCAGTGTTCACAGTAACAAGATGACACATCTAGAGGGGATGTCATAGAACATCATGTTGTCGTTCTCCTCTTTCCTTGAAGGTCCGATACTCATCTTCGATTTCTGTTCTGTTTTTCTTTCCATTCGCTGTACTTCCCTCCATATTTCGCCCTCGTTCTCAAATACTCTCCAAAAACTCCTCCAAATCTCTCTTTGTACAATCCTACTATCTCAGTCTGTGCCGTAATCGTCTCCTGTTAACATCCGCTTCGTTAGTTGTAAATGCGTAATAAAAATGGCTTAAAATGTTAGGTCATCCGTGAGTTGGACTTATTATCGCAACATTCCTAGAGTGGAGCCTACATGTTTGTTTATTTCCTTGTTGTAGCTTGCTCAATAACAATCGGATTCGATTGATCTCAAAGGACGCCTTCGCCAACTTGCATGCTCTCTACGAACTGTAAGCTGTAATGTCGTTGTTCGGTTGTTCAATCATTGTCCGTCCTACATTTTGTTCTAATAAGGTTATGGTGAAATGTTAAGGTAACTAATAGTACGCAGTATCCGGCCAAGCACCATTCACCGCGCTATGCATTCCATCCCTCATGTACCCAAAACACAATATGTTTTAACTGCAAATAGTGACCTTTCCACAACGGACACCTTGACACAACGGACGTGTAGCCCTATGATAATATTTAAATATAACATCTTCACATTTTGGACATTTCATTTTGATGTTTCTAACCTCTTATATTTCTAACCTAAAATGTATTACTTTCATTGGTATATATCCGTTTTAATACAAGTTCTGAATCTATATTATTTAAAATTGTATTGTTTCAGGGACTTGTCTAACAATTGTTTGAGTGAAATTCACGGCGGTTTGTTTTGGTACAACATTGGCATGAACAAATTGTAAGTACACGTTTTATTGGTTGCTTTGTGAATTTTGGAAAACGAGTTTATGTTATGCGCTCACTTGGCAGCTATTGCTTGTATTGTCACTATAATGGTGTTTAAGTAGTCAGTCACTATGTCCATAATTCTTTGAAATATTATTTGGCAGCCGTCATGTTTGTCTGAATCGTTAGTTACTGCGTACACAGTTCTTGAAGACACCATTTTAACATATGACATAATCGTCAGCAACTAACTTATGTACATAGTTCTTTGAAGCATCATTTTGGCTGCCTTAAATTGTATCTACACATCAGTGGCTGTGTCCACAGTTCTTGAAAACATCATTTAGCCGGTATCACTTGCGTCCACGTCTCCGGTCACTACATACACAGTTTTTGGAACTAATACTAGGCTGCCATCATTTATGTTTATTGCCCTCGTTATCGCTACATTACCGTTGATTGCCTGTAAATGAACAATTTTCGCAGTACCGCGCCTCTTTTTCTCGTAAGCCTAACTCGTAATAGTACATTTGTATTCTAGATTACTAGGAAATAACTCGCTCTCGAGTCTGCCCAAGGATATTTTCGTGAACCTCACTCGACTAACATCGGTGTAAGTATTATAAAGTATACAGTTACATTTATTGGTTGTTCCAAAGCCACGGTATTGTTTCTGCTTGCAGTAGAATGTTAGTAGGAGTGCGTATGTTCATAGTTTTTCATTTATTAATTAATATCATGTTCGGGGTATACTAACTATATTGAATGTATACTGCCCGCCAAGTTATGTTTAGTAAGCTCGTAATAACGTTCGCAGTTTGAAGGTACGACCCCGGGGCAAATTCAAATAGTAAACATAACATCCAGTTTCAAAATAAGCTTTATTGGCAATACAGCCGAGTCGGGCTGAGTTAACTACAATACCCTTTGATGTTCAACGATGTCCAATTTTCCTGGTCCTGTTTTTTTTCTCATTTAAGTTGCCTCGTATGTTGGTTTTCACAATGGCATTTTACGATCTCAATATAACATTAACCATGCATGTGTCACACTAACAACGCCGGCTACCTTGGTACGTTCCAGGAATCTGGAGCGTCTACAACTAAAAAACATCGGTCGTCATCTCTTCAAATCTTTGCAAAGTCTCAAGTTCATGTGAGTATTTAATGTCGGCACACATTTTTACTCGGAGGTACTGGTTAACATTCCTTAAATTTCTACCGAATTCCATAAAATTGTTACGGCCACATACATTTTTATAGAATTCTACAAAATGTCATAGATTTCAAATTTTTTTTCGATAGATTTCTATACAATTGTAAATATTTTTATTAGGGGATCCCGCACTCAATTTATACTTGTTATGTCATTGGCTTGTTTTCGACCAGTTACTTCCGCTCGTTCAAGTACTGCCGCTACACGCCCCAGGTGCGGGTGTGTAAGCCGCGTGGAGACGGTCTCTCGTCCATCGACAACCTCCTCGACTGGACCGTCCACCGCGTATGTATCTGGCTCGTCGCCATCCTCACGTGCACGGGCAACATTCTCGTCATTGTCTACCGCCTCGTCCAGCGCAACGCAACTCAAAGTGCTCACTTGCTCTTTGTCAGGAACCTTTGTGGTACGTCTCGTTCTTTATCAGGAAAGTTTGTGGTACCTCCTTGTTCTTTGTTAGGAACCTTTGTGGTACTACCTCCTTGTTCTTTGTCATGAACCTTTGTGGTACGTCTCTTTCTTTGTTAGGAACCTCTGTGGTATCTCCATTTTCTTTGTTAGGAACCTCTGTGGTAAGTGCTTTTTCTTTGTCAGGAACCTCTGTGGTGGTCCTTGTTCTTTGTCAGGAACCTCTGTGGTATGTACTTGTTCTTTGTCAGGAACCTCTGTGGTATGTACTTGTTCTTTGTCAGGAACCTCTGTGGTATGTCCTTGTTCTTTGTCAGTCAGGAACTTCTGTGGTATGTCCTTGTTCTTTGTTAGGAACCTCTGTGGTACGTCCTTGTTCTTTGTTAGGAACTTATGTGGTATATATTTGTTCTTTGTCAGGAACCTCTGTGGTATGTCCTTGTTCTTTGTTAGGAACCTCTGTGGTATGTCCTTGTTCTTTGTTAAGAACCTCTGTGGTACATCCTTGTTCTTTGATAGGAACCTCTGTGATATATCCCTGTTCTTTGTAAGGAACCTCTGTGGTATGTTCTTGTTCTTTGTCAGGAACCTCTGTGGTACATCCTTGTTCTTTGTCAGGAACCTCTGTGGTACGTCCTTGTTCTTTGTCAGGAACTTCTGTGGTATATATTTGTTCTTTGTCAGGAACCTCTGTGGTATGTCCTTGTTCTTTGTTAGGAACCCCTGTGGTATGTCCTTGTTCTTTATGAAGAACCTCTGTGGTACATCCTTGTTCTTTGATAGGAACCTCTGTGGCAGAGCTGGGACGTAACGAAGTACAAGTACTTCGTTACTGTAGTTGAGTAGAAAAGTTTACTTTTCGTGAGTAACGAAGTACATTTTTTTAGGAGTACTTTTACTTGTAACGAAGTACAAATGTGTGTACTTTTCATAAATGTAACGAAGTATCTATAATTTAAAGTTAAAAAGTTGGAGCTCGAAAAATATTAGTAACGAACGATAATGCCTGAAGCCCGGAACTGGTTTTCCCCAGCATATATCTATAAATAGATATCAGCCGGAGCAACAACTGGTAGTCTTTTCTGATTGGCCTATCATTGCCATTACCAGGCATGATCACCAGGTGGCGTGAACATTGCCAAGATTATATGATGTCATTCGCGTTCAAAGATTTATTATGGAAGGATCAGCTGAAAACGATCATTTGCAGCATACATTGCCATACTTATCCAGTATGTTTGATATTAAGTCAGTTCACGGGGCTACTGTTAAGTTGATCTGTCTGTTGTGTGCGCCGATATGCCAGATCTGTTGATCACCTTCGAACCTTTCTTACACACGTGGTCGGTAAATTATTAGTGTTAGACTTACGCAAGTAAAAGGTATTCTTGCCTCAATTTTGCTGTGCAAATATATTACACCATAACACGTCGTTATTTGTACAAAATGTGCAAGTGCATTTAATATGAACAAGATATGTTCTTAGATTTAGGTTCGAGCTATTAGTGACCTGAATAACGTCCCGAATTGCATTAGTGATAAACGCATGTCGAAATTCACACATTATCGCCCCAAAACATTCCCTTAGCTGTGACAATTTAAACTGCTAATGGTTACTCAGATTTATCTTAATAATATAATAAGTATTGTTAGGGCCTATAAATGTTGTTTATATGTATTCTTGGTTCATGTTTTCAATATTTTGTCTCACATATTGACCCTCAGGCCTGGTCGTAGACAATATTTAATGTTCACTGTACACACTACTGAATAGGGTATTACCATTATTTTATTTCTTTTGTCGCTGTCTTGCATAGTATGTATAGTTTGTTTGAGGAGCCTGTCACTGTATCCTGCTGAGGATCCTGTCCTGTTCAATAAAGTGTTTGTTTTGCACACTACTGAATTTGTTTGTTTGCAGTGGGTGACCATGTCAACAGTTTTTTAGAAAAGTACTTTGCATTTACTTCAAGTACATTTGTTTACTTTTTACTTGTATTTCAAGTACATTTTTCAAAAAGTACTTTTACTTTTACTTGAGTAGCTTTTTCCAAAGTTACTTGTACTTTTACTCAAGTACAAAATAAATGTACTTGTTACAGCTCTGCTCTGTGGTACATCCCTGTTCTTTGTAATGAACCTGTGTGGTATGTCCTTGTTCTTTGTTAGGAACCTCTGTGGTACATCCTTGTTCTTTGTCAGGAACCTCTGTGGTATGTCCTTGTTCTTTGTTAGGAATATATGTGGTATGTCCTTGTTCTTTGTTAGGAATCTCTGTGGTATGTCCTTGTTCTTTGTTAGGAACCTCTGTGGTACATCCTTGTTCTTTGTCAGGAACCTATGTGGTATGTCCTTGTTCTTTGTTAGGAACCTATGTGGTACATCCTTGTTCTTTGTCAGGAACCTATGTGGTATGTCCTTC
This sequence comes from Paraescarpia echinospica, assembly GCA_020002185.1. NCBI lineage: Eukaryota > Metazoa > Annelida > Polychaeta > Sabellida > Siboglinidae > Paraescarpia > Paraescarpia echinospica. The sequence goes on from CM034542.1 coordinate 15,892,270, forward strand.
TTCTTTGTTAGGAACCTCTGTGGTATGTCCTTGTTCTTTGTTAGGAATCTCTGTGGTATGTCCTTGTTCTTTGTTAGGAACGACTGTGGTACGTCCTTGTTCTTTGTTAAGACCCTCTTTGGTACGTCCTCGTTCTTTGTCAGAAACCTCTGTGTTATGTCCTTGTTCTTTGTTAGGAATATTTGTGGTATGTCCTTGTTCTTTGTTAGGAACCACTGTGGTACGTCCTTGTTCTTTGTTATGACCCTCTTTGGTACGTCCTCGTTCTTTATCAGAAACCTCTGTGTTATGTCCTTGTTCTTTGACAGAAACCTCTGTGGTACGTCCTTGTTCTTTGTCAGAAACCTCTGTGGTATGTCCTTGTTCTTTGTCAGAAACCTATGTAGTATGTCCTTGTTTTTTGTCAGAAACCTCTGTGGTATGTCCTTGTTCTTTGTCAGAAACCTATGTAGTATGTCCTTGTTTTTTGTCAGAAACTTCTGTGGTACGTCCTTGTTCTTTGTCAGAAACATCTGTGGTACGTCCTTGTTCTTCTTCAGAAACCTCTGTGGTATGCCCTTGTTCTTTGTCAGAAACCTGTGTGGTACGTCCTTGTTCTCTATCAGAAACCTATGTGGTATGTCCTTGTTCTTTGTCTGAAACCTCTATGGTATGTCCTTGTTCTTTGTCAGAAACCTCTGTGGTATGCCCTTGTTCTTTGTCAGAAACCTCTGTGTTACGTCCTTGTTCGTTGTCAGAAACCTGTGTGGTATGTCCTTGTTCTTTGTTAGAAACCTCTGTGGTACGTCCCATCATATGGGACGGTGTTTGTAAAAACTTATTTTGATACAAATATATGCACTTAATACTGACTTGTACTTGTGTTGTTATAAAAAGACCCTACATTACGTGTGCACTGTTTAAACCCGTGGCTGATGTTGTATTGTGTGTGGTGTGATTACACCGTTTGTTCATTACAATAATGGCGAGTAACATACAAAAGGCAGTAGTAATAGTTGTGTTCGCAATGTACTCAATACGAGACGGAGTGCACGTGTATACAGATACACAGTATATTTATTAAATATACCCTTCTTTTCTTACATTATAGATTATTTAAGTTTCTATAACTATATTACTGTGTATTATAAAATAAATATAACCATATTAATATATATCGATCGATCGGTTAATTGATTAATCAATTTATGTATTGGTTGTTGATTGGTTGATGGATTGATTAATTGATTGATTGATTGTTCTCTTTCACTTCTACAACGCTCTCCATTAAGCTCGAAAACGTTTTGCTTCGGATTCCCAAAAATGCTTTCACACATCCACGAGGCACGTCTGAATGACAATAATTACGAACGGCCTCACATTAGACGCCGCACAAGACATCAACAGAGTATTTACTTTGCAGCCGCTGACTTCATGATGGGGGTGTATCTGCTGATTATCGCCTGTGAAGACGTCATCTTGCGAGGTCAATACAACCGGCACGCCCTGCAATGGATGACCAGCTGGTGTTGCCAAGCAACCGGAGCCCTTGCTATGACCTCATGCGAGGTGTCAATCTTCATTCTGACATATATGTCTGTGGAGCGTTACTTAACAATCGCATTCCCTTTCAAGTCACCGAAGGTTTGTTTTACGACAAGATGTTGAGTGGTTCTTCGTGCCTGTTTCGTCGCTTTGATGGTTGAAAATCGTCATAGCATAGACATCTAAACTGTGAAACAGACAGCCAGCGAATACATTAATCTGATTACATATTATTTATTATCAACTTAACTATCTAAAATATGCAGAACAACAAAATAAACGCGTATGTTTCTACGTAAGATTTTGTCGCGACACTTAATTCGCCGAGTAGAACGTGTCATTGAAACATGACGAAGTTATATCTGCTGCGCCGACAAATTTCTTATGTGGAGATTACGCCACCCTCGCACGCCAGGGGTCGCTGCTGCTGATTACGTCAGTGCCAACCAGCAGTACCACCTGGCTGATCGCTTTGCGAAACTCTTAATTTAAGCTCAGCCTATGAACTCGCTCATTAGATCAGTGGTTGGCGGCAGGTCAGGTGGTCATAATAAAACTAATTTCAACCAACCGTGGCTCGTGTTACATGCCATGTTTAGGAAGTAGAAGCAATTATTCGAAATCACAATACCGCTCATCTGCTCGTGCTAATGGGCGAACGGGTCATTATATATTGGGATTCCCAGAAGTCGATTATCCGTCTTAAAATTGGGGTGGGTATTTGTGCTGTTCTCACGGGTGATGCAGTCGCGACTAGGGAAGTCAATTACTAGTTTGACGAGTGCCTCGGGTTGTCGCAATACAGACCTTTGTAAGTGCCTTATACATTCGTAATATGGCCATCATTTCTATTACATATTTTCTATGTAAAGCGCTGTGAAGTAGGCCCCTGACGTTATATGAAATAATAATAATATAATTGTTATTATCGTCGTCGTCATTATTATTATATTATTATTATATTGTTATCATTATTATTTTGCCCTGAAGCTGGGGGTGAGAATTCGAGCGGCCATCATGACGGCGCTGTGGCTCAGTGGCGCCGCCATTGCCATCTTCCCCGTCGTGTCTTCCGGCATCGTCGGCAACTTCTACGGCACCAACGGCATGTGCTTCCCGCTGCACGTGCACGACCCCTTCGCTCCCGGGTGGAAGTATTCCGCCGTCGTCTTCATCGGAGTCAACTCCGTCGCCATGGCAACGATCGCGTGTTGCTACGCGGCGTTGTTCGTAAGCATACAGGTGTGTGTGCGTGTGCGTGTGCGTGTGCGTGTGCGTGTGCGTGTGCGTGTGCGTGTGCGTGTGCGTGTGCGTGTGCGTGTGCGTGTGCGTGTGCGTGTGCGTGTGCGTGTGTGTTGGTGAGTTGTATTGTCTGCATGTATGTATTCCTGTTGACCCTTTGGAAACAGAGCAAAGTAAGCAAATTACTCTACTTTGTGACTTAGCTATGTTAGGTGCAGGGGTGTCTTGTAACGAAGTGAAACTACTTCGTTACTCTACTTGAGTAGTTTTTTTTAAGTAACAGAGAGTAACGAAGTACAATTTATATTAACTACTTCTACTTGTAACGAAGTAGTTTTATCTAAGGTAACGCTACTTTTTATTTCGTTACATTCATTTACGCCATATATTTTCGTAACATTTTTTCTGAACTACTTTGCCTGTTGGCGTTCCGCTCGTCAACAACACATCATTAAACGTATGTAATTACAAGAAGTGAGAGCCAAGGTAAACTATGGCAACGCGGTAATAACTGTCACTCGTTTTATTTGATTATGGTCAAGTCTTTGGGAACAGCAAATGTGTGCGAGGCATTGTTTGTTTTGTGCCGACATAAATCGAATCGTTTCCCTACTGTCAGTTGTGGCTTCTGCGAATAGGCGCCTTCGGCGAGTTCGCCCATCCTCGCGCGTCGGTGCCAGCCAGCAATACCCCCTGGCTGATCGCTTTGGGAAACTCTTAATTTAAGCTCAGCCTATGAAATCGCTCACTGGATCAGTAGTTGGCGGCAGGTCAGATGGTCATAATAAAGCTAATGTCAACCAACCGTGGCTCGTGTTACATGCAATGCTTAGGAAGTAGAAGCAATTATTCGAATACACAATACCGCTCAGCTGCTCTTGCTATTGGGCGAACGGGTCATTAAATATTGGGATTCCCAAAATCGTTTATTCGTCTTCAAATTGGGGCGGGTATATGCGTTGTTCTCACGGGTGATGCAGTCGCGACTGGCGAAGTCAATTACTAGTCTGACTCAGCTAACTTCCGCACTTCGCGTAGGAGATCTGCCAGGGCTAGTTTTGTATAGCAAACAGCCCCTGGCTTGTGATAATGAGTTCGCCTGGCTTCGGCGACTTGTAATGTGCAATTGAAATTCACACACAGGCTACGACTTGCATAATAATGGGATTGATATGTTTAATGCAGCGTAGTTGGAAAGATCAGTATGCTAACATTGCGCAAATATTATCGTTTTGTTGCGACAAACGCAAATTTGCTTGGTGCGCCAAAATATGAATTCGTCAACCACATGCGAAACGGCGAATCGATCGCAGTATTATTCGGCACTGTAAATGTGCATTCTAAATTTGTGTTTTGGTATTGATTGAAAGACGAAGTTAAGCTAACTATGAGCGTATTTATTATAGTGTCAATCTTTAGTCCACCTTAGCTCTGCATTTGTCAACTCATTTGCATGTTCGGCTGCTGAGGTCTCACTACGTCACCGGTACCATATTATCGTTCAGTTCATCGTGGCCTGTTAATCAGTATTCTATTTTAAAACTGTACAATATATATGAATTTTATTCAGTTCAACACTCAGCAGTGTATGGCATTTAAACATAATACACATTGACGTTGGCTGGCATCTTAATAAGCTTAACAAAACCGCGTATATAGATAGCGCGGCCTGAACAATGACTGTGGCTTCGACGGCGTTTTTGGTCAGTTGGTGCAGCGACCGTGGCCGTCGCCGTAGCTATATAGCGCCCATGGTGGCAGATAAGGGAACACATTTCCGTGCCCCGCTGTCGAATTTGCGAAAACATAAAATATAGTTTTCTATAGAACATTATTCTTATACATAATTCATATATGATGGAATTAAACAGTGACTATTTTTACTCTGTCTTCCGTTTTTTATTCGCCGATGCCGTAATTATTGTTGGTTACTTGCCTGACAAAACATTTTCTCTTCTACTTTTATTTCTACTTTTACTTCAAGTACTTTTGGAAAGTAGTTTTACTTTTTATTAAAGTAGGTTTTTAGAAGGTACTTTCACTTCTACTCGAGTTGTTCTGAGGTGAATTACTTTTACTTCTACTCAAGTACAAAATTAAAGTAATATAAATGTGACAATAAAGTAATGGGTCTGCTGGTGTAATCATGATAATATGTAGGCACTCGTGCAAGGAGAGGCACCAACATGTTTACTGCTGTAGAACCACAATGTTGACCTACGTATACGAACTACTACTATTACAACATCACAATATGCGTACATAAACATTTTAAATGTGCAACTACTATTTTGTATTTACATGAATATACTTTTTATACCAGCGGTTATTAACCCCTGGATCGCGACCCCAAATTGGGTCGCCAAGCCATTTAGAGTGGGTCGCCAAAAGTCGCCAGTGATTTTCCAAACTATCTTTTATGATCCTGATTGGCCGTATCAGATACACGTGAGACGAATAATTTATGCTAAACGTTATATGAATTTTAAACGCCGTATGACATACAATCAAACAGCCTTTCAAATTCACGCGACATTTGGTGTTAATAGTTCGTCTTGCATGAATCTGGTTTGGGCACGTCATATTCCGACTGATGCCGCTGAAATGTGTAATGCAAACACCGAGCAAAAATCGGTGCCGTTTTTGGTTCACTTCTTGTCGCAGTACACTTCTACATTCACGTATCGCTATAGTCAGCATGCCTAGGCACATTGCACTCTCATTGTCTACCCGCGTGTCTGCCTCCTTACTATCGCTAGAATGACTTGCATTATCATAATATCAAACATTGTCGAAATCGTACGAAATTCCCAACTTCGTTCGCAATTTTTGCTTTCGATTTACAAAGGGTGTTCCTTTAGTACGTCGAAAATCCAATGAATGGCACTGATTTGGTGATTCCCCCCTGTTCAGTTAGTTTAAATAATGTTTTCCTTTAGGCCCTGTGATTGACTTATGTTAGGTTGTTTTAAGTTTACGTTGTTTTAGTACGAAGTTAACATTTTGAAGACATGGGTCGCCAAGCAAGTCCTGCGAACACAATTTGGGTCACACCTACAAAAGGTTAAGAACCGCTGACTTTATACAGAGAACGATCCTCTACGCTATTGTGTGTGTGTGCATTTGCACGTATGCGCGTGCGTCTTTGCGCATGTGTGCGTGAGTATGCGCGTGCGTGCATGCGTACGTGCGTGTACGCGTATGTGTACGGCTGTGCGCACGAGTGAGTGTAAATGCGTGCTGCACACATCCCTGCCTGTTGTTCGCTACAGAGCACGCGCACCAACTCCCAGATGCCGGCCGCCGCCGTCAGCGACATGACGCTGGCCCGTCGCTTCTTCTTCATCGTCTTCACTGACGTCCTCTGCTGGATCCCCACCATCGTCGTCAAGATCCTCGCTCTCACCGGCCTCTCTCTGTCAGGTGTGTCACTACTCACCAGTCCCTCCCTATTATGTGTGTCACTATTCACCGGCCTCTCTCTGTCAGGTGTGTCACTACTCACCAATCCCTCCCTGTTAGGTGTGTCACTATTCACCGGCCTCTCTCTGTCAGGTGTGTCACTACTCACCAGTCCCACCCTCTTAGGTGTGTCACTATTCACCGGCCTCTCTCTGCCAGGTGTGTCGCTACTCACTGGCCTCTCTCTGTCAGGTGTGTCACTACTCACCAGTCCCTCCCTGTTAGGTGTATGCCCACCATCGTCGTCAAGATCCTCGCTCTCATCGGCCTCTCTCTGTCAGGTGTGTCACTACTCACCAGTCCCTCCCTATTAGGTGTGTCACTATTCACCAGTCTCTCTCTGTCAGGTATGTCACTACTCACTGGCCTCTTTCTGTCAGGTGTGTCACTACTAACCAGCCCCCCTCCCTGCCACATGCGTCACTACTCACCAGCCTCTCTCTGTCAGGTGTGTCACTACTCACCGGCCTCTCTCTGTCAGGTGTGTCACTACTAAACCAGCCCCCTCCCTTTCACGTGTGTTACTACTCACCAGCCTTTCTCTGTTAGGTGTGTCACGACTCACCGGCCTCTCTCTGTCAGGTGTGTTACTATTAACCAGCCCCCTCCCTGTCACGTGTGTCACTACTCACCAGCCTCTCTCTGTCAGGTGTGTCACTACTCACCGGCCTCTCTCTGTCAGGTGTGTTACTACTAACCAGCCCCCTCCCTGTCAAGTGTGTCACTACTCACCGGCCTCTCTCTGTCAGTTGTGTCGCTACTGACCACCCTCTCCTTACCAGGTGTGTCACTACTCACCAGCCTCTCTCTGTCAGGTGTGTCAATACTCACAAGCCCCCTCCCTTTCAGGTGTGTCACTATTCACCAGCTCCTCCCTGTCAGGTGTGTCACCAACCTCTCTCTGTCACGTGTGTCACTACAGCTGTTGTCACTATTGTTTATAGCATTGCTGCACGCTCTGCCATTCCACGGGAACCGTCAATGTGAAGCGATTCAGGGCAAAACGCAGTAAACACAAGGAGCCATTTCTCCAACATTCTAACGTGTTCATAAACCCGATATGGCTCTCTAAGATCAACTTCCCTCATTAACAGTAATCTTGAACACCGAAAACTGACAACACCTTGACGTGCCAGTGGTGTTTACCTACGTGCCCCCACCCATCCTCATCTACTGACCGGTCATTAAAACCGGTATTGTTTATGTTTCGCAGACGATGTGTACGCATGGCTCGCTATATTCGTGCTTCCCGTAAACAGCGCCATCAACCCAATCATCTACTCCCTGCTCAGACCGTCGTTCCATTGCCGACAGACGGCGCTATGCGTGCCGAGCGGCAGCGGTGATGACAAATCTGCGTTCTTCCTACGAGTCATGCGTCCAGGTAGGCGGAGCTAGAGCATCTCGCTCAGACGGGATTAGTAGCGAGCTAGTGGCATTGACAGGTTGACGTTAGAGTTTCATATCTCCAGTAGGCTTAGTTATTGCATCACCACAGTCGGGAGGAAGGATCAGAACGAAGGGGCAGAGACATGTGGAGGGAGGGCAATGAGAGAGAGAGAGGGGGGGGGCAGTCGGATGGAAAGGACGAGAGCTAGCGAGATGTGGAGAGAGAGAGGGGGGAGGGAGAGAGAGAGGAAGGAAGGGATGGAGGGAGGGATGGATGGATGGAGGGAGGCAGGAAAGAAGGGATGAAGGGATGGATGGATGAAGGGAGAAAGGGATGGAGGAGGGAGAGTGAGAGAGAGAGAGAGAGAGAGAGAGAGAGAAGAGAAGAGAGAGAGAGAGAGAGAGAGAGAGAGAGAGAGAGAGAGAGAGAGAGAGGGACACTGAGACAGACAGACAGACAGACAGACAGACAGAGAAAGCACTCTGAAGTCACGTGTTCCTCCGTTAGGTCGTCGACGGTCGTCCGGGCTGACCGACACCTCCGTACGTACGTGGACGTCTCGCTACACGTCCGTGCCGAGTCTGGCCGTGCTGCAGCCCACAAACCACGCCAGTGCAGCGAAGTAATAACATAACGATGACGTCAGACAATGGCGCAATTATCGGACGATGACGTCATCATAAGGATCACTGACACTTTAGCGTCTTCGTAGTTAATTATCATATTATATATTATTGTATTATATATTAAAATATAGTCAACTGTATGACACATGTATTATTTGCATAATATTTAGTGAAGCTTTTTGAGAACCTTACATACAAGTTATACCCGCCACATTACGAATTGTCTTTACTCAATTAAGTCGTCGTACTAGGCTTGCAGAGAATGTGACACGCCGTAAACAACTCGCAAATATAGCATTTATGGACAGTCTGCTTCAGGCGGAATCAGATCTGTTTAGTGTTACGGCTCTGCCTCTGCATCGTTTGTTGTGCCTGTACTGACCTACAATATGGGTCTGACTGAGACGGAGTTGTACAGGCTGGATTCGTACCACCGCCGGCACTTGCATCATAACATAACATAACATAGCATAGCATAGCATAGCATAGCATAGCATAACGTTTATTTGTAGGTACACAATTCATTAATTTTTTTAACATCACTTAAACAGAAATCAACAAATATCAACATTATGCAGACACACATATACGTATATCATTATATGTTCTACATACTCTTGGAAAATACATACAAACACATGTACACCTATTATTGTAATAATGTACCATAGAATGTAATCATATCGCTTATTCAGTCGGGGTCGGTGACTCCTATTAAGACACAATTGTCGCTATCATAGGAGCTACCCTGTTTACGTAATGATTTATATGGTCCTTTTACAAGGTGCCTATCTCATGTATGTTTATTGGGAGTGCTTGTTTCATGTGAGAATGTATATTTGTTTGTGTGTTGGTTGCCTGAAACTAGCATCAAATGTATTGTATTTATTGGTTTTGTTGACACGTGTAGCAATTTGATACAGTGCATATATCATTATATTTGTGTAACAAGCATGTTTTTATATAAAATGAGAAGCCTCGCAAACTGTCTATTTTTTGTGATTATATCGGGGGAGTCATTTATAGCATGTAGTAGGCTGTATTTGAGACATTCATTTCATTGCAAATTCATGCTTAGTTCTAAATGTATGTATATAATTTGTTTACGAGTATTATAATTATTTACACATGGGATAATTTGCCAGCTAATTAAATAAGGTGACAATATTTTATGAATGCATTTAAAGTAAAATTTTAATTCATGTAACTTTAATACATTTTCTACTTTTAGTAGTATAAGTTTTTTTTTAAGTGGTTCCGTGTGTGAGTAGTATTTATTTAAGGTTATTATTTGCACGGCTTTTTTATTTTCTTAATCCTATTTCTTTGGTATCCCCAAACCTCAGATCGTTGGAGTTCACTATCCACAGAAGATTACACCAGAAACCTTGTATTGTCGATGCTAGTGCGAGCCGATCTGTCGGTTGGTTCTGAAAGCCCGGTGGCGACTCTTCGGGCACTTGTTACGTCTACCACCAAACTTCCCTGCTCAACATGCCATTAACGAGTACTTCAGACTAGATAAGAGCGGCTTTCGTGGGCGACCACCGGTGACATTACCGACTGTGCTATACGGCGACTTGATTAGAGTTGGGTTACACCTTCGCAACTGTGGGGATGTCGAGATCCTGCGTGCCCTCGGCCGCGTCGAATGGGGACGACTGACGAGGCAGATCGTTGAAATGGCATAAGCATACCTCAGTAGTTTGAAACGCGAACATGCTTTTTACACATCCCCTCCACACACACACACTCTCTGTCTGTCTGTATGTCTGTCTGTCTGTCTGTCTCTCTCTCTCTCTCTCACACACACACACACACACACACACACACACACACACACACACACACACACACACACACACACACACACACACACACTCACGCACACACACACACACACACACACACACACACACACACACACACACACACACACACACACACACACACACACACACTCTCACACACACACACACACACACACACACACACACACACACACACACACACACACACACACACACACACACACACACACACACACACACACACACACACACACACACACACACACACACACACACACACACACACACACACACACACACACACACACACACACACACACACACACACACACACACGATACGTAATCAAATGTAGCCTACGGTGGCTCCTATGCGACTGTTTGTAGTCTTAATAGGAGTTTCCAACAATAACCATATATTGAGTTGTTTTTATTAGTTTTGGATTAATTGTCAAGGAAAATGAACCGGACATCGAAGTATGATATTATAAGTTATGTGATTCCGCAAATATCATAACATTAATGAGAAGTGTAGCCATTTAGGATTGCGAGCAGAATGGCTGTTGCGATGTGGCAGGTCACCAGTAATTGTTACGTTATCTTCGTCAAACTCTGCGTCCGGTAAGAATACTTCGTGACTCTGTTTGACCTGTTATGAAAAACCTATTCGCAAAATAGTTTGACTTATTCGCAAAAACGCTCAATGAAGCCACGGCTGACACCGGTTGACAGCAATGACAAATTAGCAGCTTGCGTATTGCATGCAACACCGTCACCACTCGGTAAACGTTTGGGGATAGTCTTAATTATGGACAGATTTTTCAGACACAATTCTCTGGTTCAGAACAACGCAGACTGTTGTAATGAAACGAATGAGATGTCGATTGTGAAGCAAGCACTCTCGGTAGTGATTCTGTGTTGATTGGCAGGAAATGGTCGTGTGTCATTACACTTCCTCAGACAATGAATCATGCGGCAAGCCGAGTAAAAAAGCAATTCAGAGTAACAATTTGTTGACACAATTCACTCTGTTGGACTGGAAAAATCGCGGGAAACATTTTACAAAACAAACCGCCGAGTCACTGCCCGCTCAATGACGCCATGGCTCGAGCATGCCACTCTTCCGGTTCCAGCCGGGTAATATGAATGATCTGAACCTTATAGACAACGCGTAGTAGGAAAGTGATGGACAACGTTTCTGCAAAAAGTGTAGCTTAATGCCAGAATTGATTCGTACCATCAAACATGCATGTGTCTTTGAAATAACACACTAGTACCGTGAACATCTTACTTCTAACTTACCTCGACGTATTGGCGCAGTCTGCCAGAAACAATGGTGACGACAGCAAACAATGAAGCAGCACCTTTCTTCTTACTATTGACAGAAGTGTCTGTGTAATACTCTTCTTAGCTTGTGAGACACAACATAATGTTAACTGATTAGCAGCTTTCGCGTTATTTTTCGTTAATAAAACCATGGTGCAACGAGCAAGATTGTAAGGTGCCGTTTTTCGTTAGTGACTTCGGTAGGCCAGACAACTTTATGATCAGAACGAGAGTTCTTGTAGCAACCAATGAAGGTTATAGGAGGTTTTCAATTTACCTGCATACATGCTTTACTTCCAGAGTTATAGAAAACACTACTTATTGCAGTGTCTCTTCCGAAAGAAACACGCAGCGTAGGGTGAACGAAATTGCCCAAATTTTGAAACCGTTGTAGGCCTAGATGAACTCACCTCCAATCAACAACTCGCTGCGAACACTCGCGGGGTTACCCCCGACGTTCCACTAGCTGTAAATCAAGAATCTACACAGATATGCGATGACTGAAAAAAAATGAAATAGGGAGCCTTTCTAAAAACGAACGAATTTTAGGGGAGGTGTACAGGCCAGTGTCATGACGCGTCACAATGTGGTGGATTCCACCTGCCGCTGTTTGAAAACCTGGGCAAGATCGTTCACATCACGTTGCCTATGTCTTTCGGAAGAGACACTAAACGCACCTGGTCCCTTCTATGTGGTGGCTATGTCAGCTAGGGAAAGTAAAATATCACACACGGGGCCAAGTGGAACTCGTCGTGGACTCACAGTGTTGATCTGTAAACTGACTGCTGTTTACTCAACAGTGGACGCATCAAGTGGTGAGACACTCTCTAGGGGAGCCACTGTGGCTTTGCATTCAATGATTTAACTCCTCCGTATCATTTTGCTTTGTAATATTTAAGTATTATACGCTGCAAAACGATGCATCGCTATGTGTCGCGATACGTATCATGTAGAGTTAAAATTATTACAATGCGTGTTGTGGTGTGGTTTATTGCATCGTTAAAGTTACTGTTACATACATACCAACTTTCGCTTAATTCCGGGACATTCTTAAGCGATTCAGCACGCTTCCCGTGTCGCACTGTCTCGTCGCGCTGTCTCGGATCATGACAGCGGCAGACGAGGTGAGGTGCTGTTGGAGATTTCTCTTCAGAATGTCAGCGGTTCAGCACGTCTTCCGTGGTGTCGCGCTGTCTCGAAGAAGGGGAGGGGGTGCTGTTGAAGATTTAAAGCGAAAGTTCGGGACAATTGGCAGGTATGTTAACACTAGGGTCGAGTGCGCAATCGTTGGAACCAGACGACACGAAATAAATGTAACGAGTATTGACAGTTTCATTATTCATTATTATTATTTTACTTTACTATTAATTTATTATGGATAAGTTAGGCTTATACATTACGAGTTTGAGAAGCCTTACATTTTTAAACATAATATTTTACGTATCTTATGTTATATTTACCATGTAAGCTCAAATAATTGTGTATTTATATTTTAACAATGTTGTATTTTTACGCGCCTCTGAGCAGAATTATATTCCAGATATACGGCGTTTTATAATTAAAACAATTATTATTATTATAAGTTTATTATTACATACATAGTTGGGGTTGGAATCAACAAAACAAATTATCTGCTTATATTTACAACACTGGCATATAACCACCACCATAACCATGCAGCCACTAGATCTATACACGCGCAGACATCATGAAATTCACATTGTTTGTACTAAACGTTAATTTGCAAAGCGACGTCTAAAACGTAATTTCTCAAAAACGATAATTTACCTTGAATTTACCTTGAATCCTCCTCTTCTACTTAGTAGTCAAGGAGTTGACGAGGAAGGGAGTCAAACGTTGACTCGTGTAATCCTCCGCCCTATTTCGTAAATATTTGTCAATGTGACCCTTGAACTGGTTGATGTTTTTGGACATCACTGCTGCTTCCGGAAGTCTATTCCAGTCGTTAACTATCCTTTGAGTAAAGGAGTACATGCGTATATCTAATCTTGAGTGCATTTTGGTTATTTTGAAGGGGTGCCCTCTTGTTTTGATCTGTTTATTTTCCATAACAAAGAAATCTGCAGGAAGAATACTCTCTAACCCGTTGAATATTTTATACACTTCAAGTAAATCAGCACGCAGTCGTCTAGTCTCCAGAGTCGTGATGTTTAGCACTCTTAACCGTCTTTGGTAATCTAAGTGACTTAAATCTGAAATCATCCTGGTCGCCCTATGTTGCACCTTTTCTAATAAGTCTATATCTTTTGTTTGAATGGGCGCCATGCCTGAATGCAGTAGTCTAGGTGAGGTCTTACTAAGGACTTGTATAGTTTTACAACTACTTCTTTGGTCTTATATTTGATAGCTCTGTTAATCATGCCTAGCATCGCATTAGCCTTATTTGATGCCTTAACACATTGCTCCGTTACATTAAGTGTGTCTGTTATTATCACTCCCAAGTCTTTTTCTACATGTGATGTTTCTATGGGGTTATCACCCATGAAATAGTCGTACTGCCTGTTGTTATGACCGTAATGTACACACTTGCATTTTTCTGCATTAAACAACATTGTCCATTCTGCACTCCACCCGTGCAAGTTGTTTAGGTCCTTTTGAAGTTTCTCAGCATCTTTACAGGATGATACCTGACTGAACAGTTTTGTGTCATCAGAATTTTTAGGAGATGGTTGCACACGCCTTCGTCTATGTCATTAATATATATTACAAATAAAATTGGACCCAGAACAGCTATTAACCGCCCCTCCTATCCCATGTGCATTTAGTTTCGTCGCCAGCCTGCAGTGTGGGACTCGATCGAAAGCTTTACTAAAATCTAGATAAATAGAGTCCACTGGAAGCCCTTTATCGATATAGGATGTAACCTTATCCAGGTACACTAAAAGGTTCGTCAGGCATGAACGTCCCTTCCAAAACCCATGTTGCGACGGTTTAATCAAAACATGATTTTGAAGATGGCCCACAATTTTATCCTTGATGATGGCTTCCATTACTTTAGATATCTGTGATGTTAGACTTACAGGTCTGTAGTTACTGGGTTGTGATTTGATACCTTTCTTATATATGGGGGTAACATTTGCACTTTTCCAGTCTAGTGGAACTTCTCCCGTTTCCATGCTGTCTGCGAAGATTTCGCTTAGCAGTGGTGCAATGGCCGTGACCACTTCTCGGAGCATTGTCGAATTTAATTCTTTTACCTCGTCATTGAACACTCAGGCGAAGTAGTCGTTTAGTACATTTGCTGTCTCGACCGAGTCTATGATCACCTCCCCATTGCTATCCAAAAGGGGGCCGACAGTATCTTTTGTCTTAGTTTTCGTCCTAGTATATGAATAAAAAGACTTCGGGTCTTTTTGTTGTTGTCGGCAAGTCTTTTCTCAAAATTTCGTTTAGCCTTAACCACTTCCTTCCGGGCTTTATTTAGTTGACGTCTGTATGCCTCGTACAGATGATATTCTCCTGTTTCTCTATATTTCTTCCATATGTGCTATATATATTTCTTCCGTCTTGCCATGTCTGCTCGTTTAGTCACCCATAACCCAAATTGTAAAAAATAAATTCTATACGCATAGTCTACGAGGTTTCATAAATTATGCAAAATATATTATAACTAACTAACTAAAATAAATAAATATAAAAATTCATGTGCGATTGATTGTGAACTGATACGCATGCGCAATTAAAGAGAAAACTAAAAATTCACATAATTAGGTTAAGATACGTGGATATTGCGCACGTATATGTAGAACACACATATATACGTACACAAGATTTAACAAGATTGCCATCCAGAGAATTAACTCTAGATGGCAGGTGGACAAGGAAGCCCTTTGGCTTATCGAGAGTCCAACCCTTTTATCTACATATATCCAGCCCTTCTGAGGTATGTGTCGATTTTATTGTTAAACATATTCACACTACTAGCACTCACACAATCATCAGATAATCTGTTCCATTCATTCACATTCCTTTGTGAAAATCAGAACTTTCTTACGTCTAATCTACACTGCTCCTTTACTAATGTCCTCTATTCTTTCTATCTTTCTTAACTGAAAAAAACACATTTCTATCAAAATTTTCATAACCATTCAATATTTTAAACACTTCTATCTGATCTCCTCTCAATCTCCTGGTCTCTAGTGTTGTTAAACCACATTCTTTTAGGCGTTTTTCATAACTATGATCCCTCAGTTTTTGTATCATTTTAGTCGCTCTCCTCTGTACTCTTTCTAACATATCTATGTCCTTCTTGCGGTATGGCCTCCACGCTTGTATACAGTATTCTAAATGAGGCCTAACTATTGTTTTGTACTGCGGTATTATTAGTTCTTTTTCTTTATATGCTATATTTCGCCTAATCAATCCAAGGATTTGATTTCCTTTTGAAGCTGCAATTCCACACTGCTCTGAAACCTTCATGTCAGCACTAATTGTCAGCCCTAAGTCTTTTTCTTTTACAGTAGTACTTAGTACAGTTCCCCCATTGTATATTCTACATATTCGTTCCCATGTCCTGTGTGAAGGCATTTACATTTCCCAAAATTGAACAACATTTGCCACTTTTCAGACCATTTGATCAACCTGTCAAGATCATCTTAGAAATGCTGTCTATCTCCATCACTTTTAATCCTTCTAAACACTTTTGTATCATCTGAAAATTTCAACACATTGCTAGCTATATCATCGTCCAAATCGTTTATATATATTAAGAATAATATAGGTCCCAGTACTGATCCCTGTGGAACCCCACTCAAACCTGATTTCCAGTTTGAAGCCTCCCCATCAACAACTACCCGTTGTCTTCTGCCAATCAGCCATTTTTCTATCCAGATAATTATACCATTTCCTATGCCATGGGCCTTTAGTTTAAGCAGTAATCTTTGATGTGACACTTTGTCGAAAGCTTTTTGAAAATCTAAGTAGATGATATCTACTGGTGATCCATCATCTACCCACTTAGTGATATCTTCCAAAAAACATAACATATTTGTTAAGCATGACCTCGCTTTTAGAAACCCATGTTGAGATGGGTTTATCAAGTTATGTTTAACAAGAAAATCCACCATGTGATCTTTAATTAGTCTTTCTAATAATTTACAAATCACTGATGTTAAACTAACTGGTCTATCATTATTTGACTTGTTTCTCGAACCTTTTTTAAATAACGGTATAATGTTTGCTTCTTTCCATTCTAAAGGAACCACTCCCTCTTCTAATGACAAGTTGAAAACTGTTGCAAGCGGTATGCTAATTTGTTCTACAATTTCCAATAGTAGTTTGGGTGGAATACCATCCACTCCAGGTGATTTATTATCCTTCATAGCCCTAATTTTCTTAGCTACCATTTCTGGTGTTACACTTAACTGTCTTAAATAGTCTGATTCTGCCCCCTTGAACTTAGCCTCTGGTACTGGTAGTGAACTAGTGTCTTCTCTGGTAAACACTGAACTAAAATACTCATTCAGGTCTTCTGCTATTAAGAATCCTTCTGATATTATATTTCCAGCACTATCTTCTATAGGACCGACCTTATCCTGAACTTTCTGTTTGCTTCGAACATACGCATAAAAACTCTTGCTGTCATGTTTTATATTACAAGCTAATTTATGTTCATAGCTTCTCTTTGAATTTCTAATTTCAGCTGTAGCTTGGTTTAGTGCTTCTTTATAAATGTTGTAGTCTTCGTCATTTCCAGTACATCTATATAACTTCCACTTCATTAGTTTATACTTAATTTTTCTAATGGCTTCTTTCGATAAGTGTTTCTTTTTGGACCGTTTCCCGTGTTTTTTTAGGGAACAAATTGGACAATGATGCATTCAATTTCACTCGTTAAGATATTCCAGCATTCTGTTGTTGTCTTATTCTTCAGTGTGCTATTCCAGTCTATCTTTGCTAAATATTTCCTTATGTCCTTATATTTTCCTTTGTGGAAATTTCTCCTGTACTGCTTTTTACTATTCCTTTCTGATTTTATTTTGAAGGTAAAATGTATCTGGTTGTGATCACTATTCCCCAGTGGCTCACATATCCTGACATTGTCAACTAATTCATTATGTGAGGACAAAACTATGTCTAACACACGCACGCACGCACGCATGCTCACACACACGCACACACGCACATACACACACCATGCTTTGAAGATGGTTTCATATTTTGAACTTTGTTTTTTCTATACGTTGCACTCAGAAACTGTATGTAATATATGATGTCTAATCAAATGTAGCTCCTCCAACAATAAAATATTCCTGGTTTTGATCTCAGTTAGGGTTAGTTATGGTTAGTATTCAGTTGACCGCTCTCTACAACCCTATCGTGAATGTCGTGGATTAAAATTGCGGTGTTGCCATCGTCAGTGGCGCCGCACGGCGGACGGAGAAGGCAGCCAAAGTTTGTAGCTAGTGGCGCCCTCTATCTAAAGTCAGTTACTTACCGGAAGTCTATAACTGCGAACTACGCGGTAAAAGATCATTGTCGTTAATCGAAAGTTTGGACTTGTGTAAGCTAGAATCATAACGATAAAAGCACATTGTTACGGTACGGTCAATTTGAAATGTCGGGGACTTGTGTCGAATCCGGACCCACCTCAATTTCGCCGTTATAACTTGAGTTTTGCCCAACTTTGATACCTCAGTGTGTTACTGTTAGTGTTAGTTCCACCATTCAACATTATCCCATTCCCAGGCATATCAATACACGGATTCACGGTTCTACCATATATGGGCATCCGCCACCTTAAATAAGTTCGAAAACAAGACTGCGAGTAAATAAAGACACGTGCGTCGATATAGATAGCCATTTCTATGTTAATGTTATTTTTCTTATGTAAGTTACAAGCACGTTTTGAGACATACATTCGTAAATACCTACACGATTGTACAGTTTGCTGTTTATAGTATTAAGTTGATACAATTGAGTGTGATTTTGTTAAACATTATTAGATAAGATCGAATATTCAATTAAGAATAAGTTGTAATAATACACCGTTCATTTATATACACCTTGGTATATAGTAAATCTGATTTATATCATAAAATAATTTGCTTTAATCACTTGCATGAGCGACACCAAAGTCTTGTAGCCTTTGTTTTGCTTTGTTATCGTACCCACGTGCATTTATTTACTCGCAACTCTGATCTAGGTCAAGATGGCGTCGTAACCGTGAATCCGTGTATTATATAGGACTTCGTAAATTATAATGCCATATTTACGTTTAAGGCACTTGTGTAGAATCCGGACCCATCTCGATTTCGCCGTTATAACTTGAGTTTTGCCCAAATTCGATACCTCAGTGCGTTAGTTCCATTATTCAACATTATCCCAGGCATATTTACGTTTAAGAATTATTGCGTGTTAACGCACTTTTGAGGCGTAAATAGCGCCCCGGTTTGCATCAACAGCCATTATATCGCTCATTTTACGAGCGCGATGCGGTAACGCACGACCGCATTGGTGCAGACCAGTGCACACCGGGTCGCTATTTGGGATTCAAAAGTGCGTTAACACAATAATTCTTAAATGTAAATATGCCTGGGATAATGTTGAATAATGGAACTAACGCACTGAGGTATCGAAGTTGGGCAAAACTCAAGTTATAACAGCTGCCAAACTTCTCACATATCTTGCAGTTACCATATTTATATATTGTTTATATATCCACATACTATGTTACAAAAACAATTCCCTTACATTCTTATAACGATTACAATTCACAAAACAAACTCAAGTAAAACTTGATATCACCAACAGCAACTACCCGTTACTGTAAAATTGATATTGTGTCGAAGCATTGCAAACAGGCGCACACGGAGTCCCTGTGTTAACAACAAGAACAAGAACAAGAAAGTTTTATTTAGACCCCAATTACAATATGTGTATAATATCAAATTAACGTAACATGAATAGGCATATACATTCATATATACAAATGCAGTGTAATTTCAAATTTGATGGGGTCTGTGACTCCTATTAAGACAATAACAGTCGCTCTCATAGGAGCCACAATAATAATTTGTTTCAACTCGATTTTACCGAAGGAAGTGCAAATGTAAATGTGCAGGAAAAGAAAAGAAACCGAGATTATTTGATTACACATATGCATGTATTGGAGTATTAATGGTATGTTAAAATAAACAAATACTAGTTGTCAATAGTACACATCAATATACTTGATATGTATGTGTATATGCACAAATACAATATCCATATGCTGATTTATATATATACAATACATATCCATACATACATATCCATACATATCACATACAATAATACAGTTTTAATGACTTTGATAGCATGTATAGCAGTTTAATATTGTACACGTATCTACGTATTTTTGTAATAAATTGTTTTTTGCATAATTACCAAAACTTCTGAAGCTATGTGTTCCAATCTTCTCTGTGACTAACTTTGAGGTATTGTTAATGACATGTGGCAAACTGTATCTAAGACATCTTTTGGCAAATTCATGTTTCTGAATGGGTGTAACTCTGTTTTTTTTCTTGTGTTGTAATTGTATATGTAAGCATTCGTAATTATTTTCCAATTTAATAGGTAAGCAGGGAGGTCATGATGTACATATTTATAATAAAACTTAAGTTCATGTAATTTTAACATGTCATAAATTTTTAAGATATTCAATTTTTTGAAAAGTGGCTCAGAGTGAATTATATTTACTTATAGATAAAATTCTCATAGCTTTCTTTTGTATTTTCAACATTCGACTACCTTGGTATCCCCACACCATAATACAATAGTTGATATGTGATAAAAATAACGTATCATTTAAGATAATTTTAATTTCTAGGGGAAAGACATATTTTAGTCTGTTTAAGATGCTGACTGTTTTGGAACACTTGGTTGATACTTTTTCAATGTGTTTATTCCAATTTAAATTTGTATCTAAAGTAAGTCCTAAAAAATTATATTCATCTACTCTTTCAATGTTTGTACCATTTATGTTGAGCGTAAAGTTATCAACAGCTTTATTTTGCATGTGAAAAATCATATATTTAGATTTGTTTCTGTTTAATGATAATTTATTAATGTTTAACCATTCAATTATTTTAAGTAGTTCATCATTTATTGCCGATTCGATATTTCTATTTGAGGAATAACCTTGAAAATAATTGATGGTGCTAAATAAGGTGGTATCGTCGGCATACATAATAAAGTTAAACATTTCGCTAGCTTTAGGAAAATCATTAATGTATATTATGAATAATAGGGGACCAAGAATAGATCCTTGTGGTACACCAATTGTGATAGGTAGGATATCAGAACTTTCATTTTGAAATTCGGTGTATTGTCTTCTATTGCTTAAGTAGCTAATAAATAGATTCAGGGTAGGACTCTGTAATCCATAATATCTTAGTTTAGTTATAGTATCGAATGATCAATTGGATCGAAGGCCTTTGAGAGGTCAAGAAAAATACTGAAAGGAACATAATTGTTATCAATTTGTGTAATTATTCTATCTATTAGTTCAAGTGATGCATACTCGGTAGAGTGTTTTTTTCTAAAACCATATTGATTTTTAACAAATAGATCAGAATCATTAAAGTATGCTGTTAGTTGACTAGATATTATTTTCTCTATCACTTTTGAAATTGTTGGAAGAAGAGATATGGGTCTATAATTTTTAAAATCAGATGGGTGATCTTTCTTAAAAATTGGAATTACTTTAGCGAGTTTAAGTGTATCGGGAAATATACCAGTATTTATTACTTGATTTATTACCAGGGTTAATGGTTTGATGATGGAGGGTTCAATTATTTTCAAAACTTTACAGGAAATACCGTCACAGCCACTACTGTTTTTATTGGGAAGGCTTTCAATGGTTTTCTTGACTATTTCTTCATCAACATTTACTAGACTGAAAACAGAATGGACATTATCATTTAAGTAGTAATTATAATCCTTATTACCATTGTAATGAATGTCTTGTGCTGTCGACTGACCTATACTTGTAAAATAGTTGTTAAATTGGTTTGCAATAACCGTTTTATCTGTTATAGTTATGCCGTTACTTTTAAACAAAACAGTGTTGTTTGAATTGTTTTTGGAGATAAATTCATTTACGGTTTTCCATGTATTTCTAATGTCATCTTTATATCGGTTAAAGCGTGACTCAAAGTACATTTGTTTGGCAGTACGAATATTTTTCTTTAATATTGAATTATATGTTTTTAGGTTAGTTAGAAAGACTTCGTACATAGGTACATTTGGATTAGACATTTTTAATTTCTTATAAATCGAGTCTCGATATTTGATTGATTTTAGAAGACCGTGTGTGATCCAGGTTGAATGCTTATGTTTGTATTTATTATATTTCATGATTTTAAAAGGCATATGCTTATTCTTAGCATGCATAATTTCTTCGTGTATTATGTTATAATTTAAATTGGGGTCAGCCGTAGGAGATTTGTTTAGTTTGTTATACATTGCATCCAAATTTATCTCAAGTTTAACATTATGCATAGCTGCCTTATTTTGTAGATTTACTAAAAAAAAATTTGGAGGAGGTTTAGATTTTACGTTTATATTCATGATTAGGAAGTAAGGTTGATGATCAGAAAGACTATTTGTGAAGATTCCTGCAGTGCTATCTAACATTGATTTATTTAATTTACTGAAAAAGTTGTCTATCAGTGTTCCGTTTGTTCTGGTAAAGCAAGTTGAAAAGGTAATTTGTGGATAGAGACTATGAAATTATAGTATCAAAAAATTCACTATATATTTTGTTCTCGTTTATTTTCTGTAGATTGATATTGAAATCGCCTGAAATTATTAGATTATTACAACTTTCTAGAGTAGCCATTGTTGTTGAAAATTCAACTATGAAATCTATAATATTTTGATTTAATGACCTAGGCGGTCTGTATATGTTTCCAATAGTAAGTGTTTTTGATAAGCTGCCTCCAGTTACTTGAATTACTAACCCCTCCCAATGTTCATACATGTTGATATTCTTAAGTACTTTATATTTATTATCTACATAAATTATTAAACCCCCTTTGACACTACAATGTTTCCCCTGAGCAATTAGATAATATCCGTGTAAACTGAAATGAGATAAATCATCATTATTTGACTTCCATGTTTCTTGCAAACATATAATGCTAAATTTAAATTGTTTAGTATTTAGAAGCTCTACGAAAAGTTCAAGTTCATCAAATTTAGCATTAATAGATTGAATATTTAAGCTTGGGATACTAAAATTGTCAGTATTTTTATGTGCTAACTTGTGAAACATATCGATGTTATAGTATGAAGAACAATGGATCAACTGAGGTTAATTTTGTTCAGTCAATTTTCGTTTATATCTAGAAGATTTATTAAAAAACAGTTTTGGATACCTCCCAAGTGGGAGAGAAATGTCACATCAGAAGTCATTGCTTAGGTTCGGACATAAAACAATAATATAGCCAGCCTTTGTACGTATGTTAGGTATTTTACAAAAGAGTGAACTTGTGTGTATTTATTTCCGTGTGTGACAGTGCAGATATCAGAGTAGTCAAGACTAGTCTTAGAATAAATAAATATAAAAGATAAGAAACAACATGACAGATTGGGTGTTGGGTCATGAATATAAGGCGTAACGCCAGGGAAATGGGTGAGCTATGTTATCAACAGTGACTGCATATAGATTAACAGTTGTCAAACTAAAAATAATAATAGAAGAGATAATGTCATGATTAGTCCAGTATCAAGATATCAAAAGTGATTAAGCATTACTGATGTTATGAGGAGAGAAACGATTAGTTATAATACTAGTTATTTAAATAAAAAAAGAAAACAAAAGGGCTTGAATAGCCCATATATCATCAGATATATCAACAATACTGCAAACTGTTAATTGCAGTTGGTCATACAGCATAAGTAGATTATGTCATTATTATTTTTCAAAGTATGAATTAGCCTGTTGATAATAATTTTAACCTACAGAAGAACAGCAATACATAAAAATAGAAATACATAAAAAAATAGAATCACATAAAAAATAGAATCACAATAATCTTGAATGTATTACAGATTATCAAGTTATCAATGCTTTCATTGACAATAACGTACAACTGGAGATCATTTACAAATGTACAACTGGTGATCACTTACATATGTACAACTGGAAATCATTTACACATGTGATTTCTTTCATTTTATTGCTGAAGTCTGACCATAATTTTGGCGTTGGCAGTTCAGCAGTCGTTGATCTTTTTTTGGTTTTTCAGTTTTCTGCATTCATAAGCCACATTGACCTACGACTTGTTAAATCTTCGTTAACGAAGACCCGTGCATTGCTATTTCTTCTGTTGTAGTCTTTCAGGTTAAAGCGACTGTGGAAAACGTTATCACGCTTTCGCTCTGTCTTAAAGCGCACAATGATTGGGCGGGACCCCGTGGCTCGTTTAGCGCCAAGGCGATGGCTTCGCTCTATGTCTTCTCTAGTTAGTGGCGGCGTAGTTTTCATCTTATCATTGATAATCTCAAGCACTATGGTGTCAGTGTCCTCACCCTCGCTTCTTTCTGCGATGCCGTGGAAAGTTAAGTTTGGGCGACCAGTGTATTGTTCAAGTTGTCAGCTGATTGCTCAAGCGTGTCGACCTTCGTTTCCAGCTCGGCAATTCGCGAGTCCTTCACTCGTATTTCTTTTGTCAAATGTTTGATGCGACCGTTTAGAGTATCAAGTTTTTCTGCAATGTCACGCGGATACAACGCACTTTTGAGTTTCGCCAATACGGCATCGTCACTCAGTAACTCGATTAGACGTAATGCGAGGGCCTCCGGATCATCCGAACTGTTTCGACGTGTCTTTGGTGGCATGTTCGGCACTGTGGTGGATGTTGTGTAATCACAGGTGTAGCGATTGTTGTTGGGCCTCGGTAGTTGTTACGTAACCTTGGTCGGTTGTTATGTCTGGTCAAGAGCAACGTAGTCTTAGGGAAGCATTCATGGAGTGGACCATAACTGACCCGTTTCAGATTGCACCATTAAATATCTGGCAAATACGACTCACCTAACCTTTCCCATGCCCGGGATAGTTACCCTGCACACATCTCAGCGCCTAGGACATGCGTGGTACTTAAAAATCACGTAGAGATAGTGGACAGCTCTGCACGTTCACCTCCTCCAGACAAGAAACGATGTTAAGCTTTATTTTTATACAGGGACTCTACACACACAGTAATCATAGCGCCACTACATAATTTCTATGAAGCTCATTTATGTAGCGATGCCTCGACACAAGATTTCCACCCAGAGAATTAAGTCTAGATGGCAGGTGGACAAGGAAGCCTTTTGGCTTATTAAGAGTCCAACCCTTTTTATCTACTAATGTAACTTCATGTCCTCTAGTCCTTTGTTTCTTAACTGAGAAAAAAATATTTCAATATTTTCATAACCATTCAATATTTTAAGCACTTCTATCTGACCTCTCAATCTCCTGGACTCCAAAGTGTTGTTAAGCCACATTCTTTTAGGCGTATTTTGTAACTAAGATTTTGTATCAGTTTAGTTGCTTTCCTCTGTACTCTTTTTGGCATATCTATGTCCTTGCGATATGGCCTCCACTCTTGTATACAATATTCTAAATGAGGCGTAACTATTGTTTTGTACAGCAGTATTATTAGTTCTTTATACACGCTATATTTCGCTTAATTAATCCAAGCATTTGATTTCTCTTTGAAGCTGCAATTCCGCACTGCTCAGAAACCTTAATATCAGCACTAATGGTTAACCCTAATTCCTTTTCTTTTAGAGTAGTACTTAGTGCAGTATTCCCCATTGTATATTGTACATCTCTGTTGCATATCCTGTGTGGAGGCATTTACATTTCTCCAAATTGAACAACATTTGCCACTTTTCAGACACATGCCAGTCACTTCTAGTGACCTGACAAAAAGACAAATAGGCACAGCCAGTCACTTGTTGCGGTCTAATGATAACACAAATACATACAAGCCGGTCACTTATTGCAGCCCAATGAGAGCACATATTGACACAGACCAGTCACTTCTTGTAGCCTGATGACAACACAAATAGACAAACCAGTCACTTCTTGTGGCCTGGTGACAACACAAATAGAAACAGATCAGTCACTTCTTGTGGCCTGGTGACAACACAAATACACACAGGCCAGTCACTTCTTGTGACCTAATTTCTAGGCTGATGGCAACACAAATAGAGACAGATCAGTCACTTCTTGTGGCCTGGTGACAACACAAATAGATAAACCAGTCACTTCTTGTGGCCTGGTGACAACACAAATAGAAACAGATCAGTCACTTCTTGTGGCCTGGTGACAACACAAATAGACACAGATCAGTCACTTCTTGCGGCCTGATGGCACCAAAAATACACACAGGCCAGTCACTTCTTGTGACCTAATTTCTAGGCTGATGACAACACAAATAGAGATAGATCAGTCACTTCTTGTGGCCTGGTGACAACACAAATAAACACAGTTACACAGGCCATTAAATTCTTGTAAATGTTGTCTATCTCCAACATGTTTAATCTTTCTGAACACTTGTATCATCTGCAAATTTCAACACCTTGCTTGTTATATCATCATCCAAATCGTTGATATATATTAAGAATAATATAGGTCCCAGTACTGATCCCTGCAATACCCCACTGAAAACTGATTTCCAGTTGTCAACCAGCCATTTTTCTATCCAGTTAATTATACAATTTCGTATGCCATGGGCCTTTAATTTAAGCAGTAATCTTTGATGTGGAACTTTGTTGACAGCTTTCTGAAAATCTAAGTTGATGATATCTCCTGGTAATCCATCATCTACCCACTTAGTGACATCTTCCAAAAAAAAAGCATGACCTTGCTTTTAGAAACCCACGTTGAGATGGGTTTATCAAGTTATGTTTAACAAGATTATCCACCATGTGATCTTTAATTAGTCTTTCTAATAATTTGCAAATCACCAATGTTAAACTCACTGGTCTGTAGTTCTCTGACTTGTTTCTCGAACCTTTTTTAAATAACGGTATAATGTTTGCTTCTTTCCATTCTAAAGGAACCACTCCCTCTTCTAATGACAAGTTGGAAACTGTTGCAAAGTGTATGCTAATTTGTTCTACAATTTCCAATAGTAGTTTGGGTGGAATCCCATCCACTCCAGGTGATTTTATTATACTTCATAGCCCTTATTTCTTGGGTCCATTTCCAGGGTTACAATTAGCTGTCCTAAATAGTCTGATTTCGCTCCCTTGAATTTAGCCTCTGGTACTGGTAGTGAAGTAATATCTTCCCTGGTAAACACCAAACTAAAATTCTCATTCAGGTCTTCTGCCATTAAGAATCCCTCTGATATTATATTTCCAGCACTATCTTCTAGAGGACTGACCTTATCCTGAACTTTCTGTTTGCTTCGAACATACGCATAAAAACTCTTGCTGTCTTGTTTTATATTACAAGCTAATATTTGTTCATAGTTTCTCTGTGAATTTCTAATTTCAGTTGTAACTTGGTTAAGTGCTTATTTATAAATGTTGTATTTTTCATAATTTCCAGTACGTCTAATATGACTTCCACATCATTTGTTTGTATTTAATTTTTCTAATGGCTTTTTTCTATAAGTGTTTCTTTCTGGACCGTTTCCCTTGTTTTTTCAAGGGAACAAATTTATCGATGATGCAGTCAATTTTACTTTAAGATATTCCAGCATTATGTTGCTGTCTTATTCTTCAGTGTGTTATTCCAGTCTATCTGCTAAATATTTCCTCCTGTTCTTATGTCTTCCTTTGTGGAAATGTCTCCTGTACTGCTTTTTACTATTCCTTTCTGATTTTACTTTGATGGTAACATGTATCTGGTTGTGATCGCTACTCCACAGTGGCTCACATATCTTGACATTGTCAACTAATTCATTCTGTGAGGACAAAACTATGTCTAATATATTCTCACCCCTGGTTGGTTGTAGCACGTGTTGAGAAAGGAAACTATCTTGTACTAAAACTAAAAACTTGTGGTCCTCACTTCCTGTACTCTGTAGAGATTTCCATTGTATTTGCCCGTGGTTAAAATCCCCCATAATGATACAGTCCCGTTTGCTCACATCCCTTATAGCATTTTGTACTTTTTCATTCTCTTCTATGCTTATGTTTGGACTTCGATAAATTAACCCAACCATTAATGTTGAGTTTCCTGTAACTATGTTACACCAAACAGCTTCTTCGCAATCTGCTTCTCTTTCTGGTTATATTTTGTAAGTCTGTATAGATTCTTTAATATATAAAATAACTCCACCTCCCCTTCTTCCTATTCTATCTTTCCTAAACATTATTTAGCCAGTCAGTCCCAATTCGGCACCTGATATATCGGTGGTGGCCCATGATTTGGTTATACCTATTATGTGAGGGTCAAAATCTTCTACCATAATGTTTAGTTCACTTTGTTTGTTTACTACGCTCCTTGCATTTAAACAAACGCATTTATATATCCCACTTCAGAACAGTTTCCAGGCTGTTCTGTGCTGTCTTTATCTATGCCTCCAGTTTCAGGCTTGTTTGTGAATTCCCCCTGCGCATCTAGTTTAAATAAATGCAACCTATCCCACTGTCAACAGATCGCAGCAGGTTCTCTGAGAACATTGCTGCCTCCTGTCCACTTAGATGGAGGCCATCTCTCATGTACATATCTACCATCCCAACAAAGTATCCTCATAAATATATGAATCCCACCCCCTCTTCTTCACACATCTGCTGAACTGGTACGTTCATCGCCATGGTCTTGCAGTTTCTATATGTTGGCCCCCTTCCTCCCATTACTGGCAAAATTCCTGAGAGAATAATCTGTTCAACTGTTGTCTTCTTTAACTTCCTCACTAACTGTCTGTACTTCTGTACTATCCCATTTGTTCCCTCTCTGTCTGCATTATTTGTCCCTATGTGTACTTATATAGACCCTCCCTTGCCATGCCCCAATACCATCTTTACCCTTTCAGTCACATGTTCTATCCTAGCCCCCCGGTAAACAAACAATGACGTCCTCCCCCTTTCTTAGTGTCTTATCTGTCTTTCTCAGAATAGAGTTGCCCATGAACACCCTACCCTCTCTTTTCTCATTGCCCCCTCAGTCACTGCCTCAGAGTAGCTCCTTCTGCAGTTTGCATCTGTCTGGTTGTTGACTTTCCCCCTGTCGTCATGTCTCCTGTCACATTCTCTTCCATTCCATTCTTTCCTGTCGCTTTTTTTCTTGTCACCTTTCCTCCTGTCATCGTCCCTTTTATCAACCTGTCACATTTAGTCTCACTTCCTTTCGTCCCGTCAACTTTCCTCCCATCGTTTTTTTAAATTAGTTATATATAGCTTCTTGAAAATGGAAGAAGTTAACAAGGTTAATTTTCAAATACTCAATTCATCACATGGACTGTGGGAACATATATGAAAAACCTCTAACCCTAACCTCTAGAAGGTGCATTTTGTAGTTTATAATGTGTAGTTGCTTTTGTAGAAAATTGTGATCTTCCGAAACCTACTTCGTCTACATTATAAAATAATATGGTTGTCTGTCTGCCTATGGTCTGGACCCATATCTCTGTCAGTTTTTCATGTGTGGGGCTGAAATTTGGTATATGATCTAGCAGAGTCACTGGGTTCAGTGGGGTGGTTCATATATTTAGATTTTGTTTTATTCATCTGGCAGACCACCAGAGATCTTGGGTCACAATTTTCAAAAGATACTTACCTGAGTTATCTCCATAAATTTTGCATGTATAGGGCTGACATTTTGTTTTGGAATCTAGCAGGCCCTTTGAGGTGGTTCGTAGATTTAGTAGTTCGAAATTCGTCTGGGGCAGTGGGGCATCTCAGGGGTCACGTACATAGGACTGCCTTTTTTGCCGGGCAGTGCTGGGTTTCTCTGCTAGTACAAATATGTTTTCATTTTTGTAATCTACATAAATGTTTTTCATTTGCAAAATGGCAACCAGTTTTACAACCTTTCACAGCCTTCAGATGCACAACCATCATTCTATCAATAGGTCAAAATAAACTCATAGAGAAAATTTCAAGGTTCTATTATTACTCATTCCTGAGTTAGTGGACCTCAAACTTATTTTTGATATTTTGACTGAAAATATTATAATTGTTTGTTGTAGGTTTCTGGTTGATTGTTCTTGGCGGTCGGCATTGGCGACAGAATGGCTGCGGATAAAAAACAAGTGACACATCTCCTAAAGCAAGCTGTCATCGAACTGTGCACAGCACGGCTCTCAAAGGGGACAGGGCTGGAAATTGACGGCATTCTGTGTGTCACCATTGGCGATGATGACAATGAAAATCACGTAATTATCAAAGTTCACGAGAAAGTCTTGTCCGTGTCAGATGCGGAAAAAGACGACAGATGTTCAGACGCAGAAAATGACGATGACCAATTTTCGGGGTTAACTTTCACGCCGTTGGAGTCGGCTGAGAGTGATTATGATGACGTCACCGATAGTACTAGTAAAATCAAGCAAGAAAGTGATCAGTTGTGTCATAGTCACTCAATGCGTTTGAGAAGACATTCAGTGAGATCTGCCGAGGAAACGTCGATGGAAAACAAAAGTGTAGATACAGTCGACATTAAGAGTGAACAGTCTGCCAGTGAACAGAAGCCAGCAGTTGATAGTCTAAACAAGAAACGTCAGCGTCATGTATGCGATACATGTGAGAAGACATTTCCGCAGAAGTCGGCGCTACTCAGACATAGTCGCACACACACAGGTGAACGACCTTTCGCGTGCAGCGAATGTGAATCCAAATTCGGTGACGTCACCACTCTAAGACGACACATGGCTTCAATTCACAATCTGCCACCGGGCAGAAAGGGGAAGCCGCTTCCGTTTCCATGCGAGATCTGTGGCAAGGTGCTGCGGACCAAATACTCTTTAAAGCATCACATACGTGCCGTGCATCAGGGCATCAAGACGGATCCAAAGCATTGCCTGTGTACGTTGTGTGGCAAGATCTGTCGCAACGTGACCGTACTAAAGGAACATCAAAACAAGTGGCACCTCCACGTCAAGCCGTACCAGTGCAAGACATGCGGACGGTCATTCCATGCGAAGGGCCTTCTTCGAGCACATGAGAAACAGACACATTCAGACATTCGCAACTACCCCTGCGACGTGTGCGGCAAGGCATTCAAACGACACAACGCTCTGAAAGAGCACCTGCTGACACACACCACAATACGGCCTAACGAGTGTGACATCTGTAGAAAACGCTTCCTGCAGAAAGCCGGGTTAGTGCGACATTATCGCACGCACACCGGCCTCCGACCCTTCCTGTGCAAGTCTTGTCATGCTTGTTTTGCTGACGCGTCGACACTCCGACGTCACGTCATCGCAGTTCACAACATTCCGCGTGACAAATGGAACAAGGAAGATTTCAGAGTAAGTGCTGAGAAAGGTGATGGAATGAAGGTGTTGCCGAGAGGTAGACGCAGACATGTGGATAAAGTCGAAAGCTCAGACACGGCATCTAGTCAGGACCCTTTGAGTGCTCCAGTAGAAACCGATGTACCTCCGATCAGTCAAGGAGAGCCGAGTGCACAAGCAGATGATTCACTCGATGTTTACAACAGTTCCGCAGCAAACATTCCACCAGAAACACACGTCTTAGTCCTGCCACCTACAGGAAGTGCAGTCATTGTGAGCGGAGATGACACCGCTGTAGAAGACCTGAACAATGCCATCGTCGATGGCGGTCTTATAGAAAGTGGCACTGACCCTAAAGGCAGGACAGACGAACAGTCGCATGAGAATGTTATCACTCTCGTTGAAAGAAAAGGAAACAGTTTGATTACCTGGGGTAATGAGATGATGTCGCTGTCAGAGGAGGTGTACATTATATTGAATGACCCTGTTGTGCAGCCTGCAGAGGAACTAGTGACAACAGAGGAGGCGTAAGAGATGTCACACCAATCATGACTGTATGGTGGAACCTTGCTCTTAAGGTCACCCTCGGAACTGGGCCAAAGTGACCGTATTTGCAGGACTAACTTCCTCTACGTCACGGTTACAGAAATAATTTGGGACCGTCTCAGGGTGACCTTTATTGCGAGGTGGCTGTATTACTAAGGTGACTGTAAAGTGAGGTTCAACTGTGTATCGATTGAAGCATTTCAGAAAAAAATATGATAAATGCCTTCATCTCTGTAATTTCAAACAGGGTTCAAACTTGAAACGTCTGTTTAACCAGGTGTTGAGTCTAGCCCGATATCTAATTTATACCAAAACACATCATTCCCCTGTTAAAGAACTGGCACAAGTGTTTATTTTCAAAACACTATAAATGCAATCTGTCTTTCTAAAATGCGATATATATCCATTTTAGTCTATCAGCACCATCTTATCACTATTTCTGCTGCGCCTAGTGATGGAACATTATGAATCTCGTTTTGAGAAAAAAATGCATGGATATATATATATATCATGTTTTCATAATTCCATTATACCACATTTTGAATAACAAATCGCCTAACAAATTCAGCCCTTATCTTTGATTTTTAATTCTTAATATGTCCTGCAGCATATGTAAGTTTCCATTTAAACTGAGGAGTTTTTCTATAAAAAACCAACAAGTTTATGTTATGTTCTTTTGATCCAGCTGCAGGAAGAGGCCATTGTAGAGGTATTCTAAACTAACTTTGCACATGGTAGAGTGGCTAGTTAGCAAGATTCGTTAGTACTGAAAGCTGTGACATTTGAACCCATATGTGGAATATTATTGATGGTGTTTTGACTCGCTGAGTAATTCCTGATACATTGATGACATTTCTTTATACAACATTAATTTAGCAGATATAATTTTGGTGTGTGTGTTACAAAATTAATAGTCTTATCATATTTCTTGTTAAATTGATTTAACCCAACTAGGAAATACATTGATTTGTGTAATAAAGCTATTTGAATGTTAATTGTGTCCTTGATAGACAAGGTTATATACTTGTAGCAGGCATCTTTTCGAACAGCTGTGTCATTTATCCTGTTATCACTGATTACAGGATAAACTTTTATAACAAAATTGTGTATGTTTGTTTGCATACCTGCTATTAAATTGTGCCTATCTTGAATACCAAGAAGAGTGGGCTACTTTTCATGTCATGGTTTTGTGGATTATAACATGTATGTAGAGAATACGGGTCAAACTCTTGTAAACGATTGAAAACTGTTTTTTATTTAACACGTAGTTATTACTAGCAAAAAGGGTAGGAATAAAACAGGACCCACTTTACTGTTAAAAGAACAATCAGGCAGTGAGCCAGCACATGCATGATGGCGCAAAATATTGGCTTATTTAATATTACAGTGTAAATGCTTCCCAGAAAAGTCGATATGGTGTTTGATTGAACAGGTCTGCCAAGGAGTAAAGTGTAAAGCGCATTCAGCAGTTCTACGGACTGGTTACTGCACTGTATAAGAACTTACTTGAATTGTTTTACTTTTTAAATCAAAATAATGAATATTATATTTATTAATTTGGTTTTACGTGAACTCCATATAACAAAATATTTTTGCTAACACTACCAAAATGTGTGCTGACACTGAGTGGAGGAAGAAGGTCATGGTAGAAACTGTTCTGTTATGTTTCATCTTCTAAAATGAATAAAAATAACAACGACGCAATAGCGCTTGGGCAACAATTGGATTCATGGATAACGCTGTTTGGTTTATAGTGTGGGAAAGAAAGGTATCATTTATGGTTTTTTGTTGGAGTTCAATCAGAGGCTTTTGTTGGAGTTCAATATAAGTCTCATCAATGCGCCTCCATTAAAAAAAATCCATAAAGCGTTTTAATTCCTCTAAATATATACATGTATTGCGATGCAATATGAAAAATATGATTCTTAGCAGATCAGATGAATATGTCTGAGGGTTAGCCATTTGTTAGAAATACACTTGGTACACATCTGTAATTGTTGAGATTTGTTAGTCGCCAACGCCCCCATCAGCATACTAAAAATTAAACCTTAGCAAAGGTTTGATGAGAAACCTGGAATAGTTTGATTTGGCCTAATCATCATTAGTTATGCCCAAACCTCCAGTCTCTGACTAAGAGGCAGGCGAAAAACACATATTGACGATTTCCTCTGAAAATATAAGTTATATTGAAAACGCGCATGCATTTGTAAACATATTTTTGTGTCCCCCGCCGTCACGGTTATGCATGAACGCACACGCGACTGCTACGAGTGACCTTGACCTGCAGCTGTAACAACAATGGCGGCGTCAAAGGCGTGTAAGTTTGGACAGCATTTGAAAGAACTGCGCATACACTTATGTCAAAAATCTGCAGGAAGCAAAGGAGTGAGGTTCGTTGAAACAATGTCATGAAAATGTAATGCACATAACATTGTTTACTGATTGCATGTCAAATGTGTGCGTTATTCGACTGCCCTGGGTCTGTTATGTTCCGAGGTCACCGACGGATGGGCGATAATACCGTACCACCTTATGATTAGTACTGATCACACCGGTGACACTATTGTTTCAGATTGTTGTCTGAATAATACAAAATAAGACGCATGCGTAGAATCCGGACACTCATCGATTTTGTCGTTATAATTATATTTTTGCCAAAATAATAGCACATTTGGTACATTAGTGCGTAAATTTGACCCTTCCGAGACCAAGTTGTAGTTCTACACCCAGCTCCACTACCTCCAGGCATAATTTACACAATAAAAAATATTGCGCTTTAGCGCATTTTTAAGCCCAAATTGTGCTCCAGTTTGTGCCAGTCTGCACTGCTGCAGCCTTGCGTTACTGCGCTGCGCACTTGAAATGAGTGGTAAACAGTCCGTGTTGATCACACCGGACCGTCGTTTAGGCCTCAAAAGTGTGCTAAGAGCCATGTAAGACGCAATATTTCTACAACATAAATGTACTGGGGATGATGTAGAATTATGCAAATAATGAACTGATGTATCTCTTGTGCAAAAATGTAGTTTATAACAACAAAATCGAGGTGGGTCAGAATTCTACACGAGGGCCCAAATTATTGATGCCACTAAACGACATGCTATTCAAGGGAGCAGTTGTTTCACACTAGTAAGCTATATCCATGGTCTGTGTTTTTATTCGCACTTCATATTTTAGTTAAATACTCACTCTTAAGTGTCTTTGTAAGTTTTTATATGCTTTATAATACTTCCCCAATGATGATGATGATGATGAAAATACATGACATTCTCAAATATTATTTTAAATACTTTGAGCACGGGTATCAATAAATGGCAAGTTAGAATTTGTATTCACCTGTCTTGTTTAACTTTTTGAGACTGTGAGTCAAACAATTGTAATTATTGTAGTTATGCATACTGTGTGGACAAATTATACCATAACATGTTCTGATGAAATATGTAATTTAGTAATTGTTTCAAATGTAATAGTAATAGGAAGAATTCAGCAATACAATGTAATATTAGTAGGAAGGCTTAACAAAATAATATATTACATTGCAATGTAATTGATCCCAGGCCTGGTATGTATGTATCAGGGTCATGCACATAAACAGTAGGTGTGTACATCCTTAAAGGTCAAGTGGTGTTCACAAGTTAACTATTATTAGAAGTTCAGCCGTGTTTTCCACGAGATCCGTTGTTCAACGTTTCACTTCTTCATCTGTACAAGTTAACAGCAGTGATTAGAAGTCTAGCCGTAAGTGTTTTTTTCCAGGGAATTCTTGGAGCAACACTATGTGCCATTGAAACAAAGCAACCCAAAGTTTCCTATGCTGGTACGGGAGTGTAGTGGTGTGCAACCAATGATCTGGGCGAGATATGGTACGTACTTACAATGCAATATTCTCATCTCCAGCGATAAGAAGGCAATAGCCCATTACTAGCAGCGAGGGTCCGAGTATGTGCTGTCTTTTTCTTTCGCAAATTTCATAATGTAGTATACATGTTAGAACAACCAAATAAATATAAGATGTGTCCAGTAAGCCATTTTCCTTTTTTACTGCAGCAGAATAAAAACAAAAAACTGATCTGTTTTTCATTTTTGCACTGAGGAAGCTTCGGTTGCATTACCTCTTCAGCTAGGCAGGGAACTTTGGTCGCTTCAGTGGGATAATTCGGTCGCACTGGCAGCGTTTTAAAAACAGTGAGAATATTGGTTGTTCCCATTTGATTATATTTAGAAATTGACATTTCATATTTGTTTCATATTTCTGCATTCAAGTAGTTTATACTGAAAAAAATGAAGTGGCCCTATTTTTCTCTTATCAAATTTATGCCCTTATAATAACTTTTTAAACAAATTTCAACTGTGTGAAATAAAAATGCAGGTCTGGGCCCATATTTTTATCTCTTGACCACCCTTGTTAGGTAGGTTCAATTTCACAATGTGAAAAACTTACTAATAGCAGCAAGATATTTACAATTGACATCAATAGCAATGTGGAAAACCACAATACTGTAACGGATGAGGAAATAGCCAGATGTTTATGCAAACCAAACAAGACCATGTGTCAACTTGAGTGTATCGTAAATGCATCGTCTCTGAGGCTCATATGTCCACTTCTCTCTCTGTTCACTCACTTCCTTGTGTTCACTCACTTCCTTATGTTCACTCACTTCCTTGGGTTCACTCATTTCCTTGGGTTCACTCACTTCCTTGGGTTCACTTCACTTCATTGGGTTCACTCACTTTCTTGGGTTCACTCACTTCATTGGGTTCACTCATTTCCTTGGGTTCACTCATTTCCTTGGGTTCACTCACTTCATTGGGTTCACCCACTTCCTTGTGTTCACTCACTTCCTTGGGTTCACTCACTTCCTTGGGTTCACTCACTTCCTTGGGTTCACTCACTTCCTTGGGTTCGTTCACTTCCTTGGGTTCGTTCACTTCCTTGGGTTCGTTCACTTCCTTGGGTTCGTTCACTTCCTTGGGTTCACTCACTTCATTGGGTTCACTCACTTCATTGGGTTCACTCACTTCATTGAGTTCACTCACTTCCTTGGGTTCACTCACTTCCTTGGGCCATTCGCTTCTCGCCCTCTTATCTACTCATTTGCAATGCATTAAAACTGACCTGTGTCTATTTGTGTTGTTACCAGTCCACAAGACGTGACTGGTCTGTCTATTTGAATTGTCACCAGACCACTAGAAATGACTGACCTGTGTCTATTTGTGCTGCCATCAAGTCACAAGAAGTGGCTGGCCTGTGTGTATTTGTGTTGTCATCGGGCCACAAGAAGTGACTGGCCTGTGTAACTATATTTCTATCGTAACCAGGCCACAAGAAGAAACTGTTGTGTGTCTATTTGTGTTGTCATTGGGCCACAAGAACTGACTGGCCTGTGTGTATTTTTGTTGTCATCGGACCACAAGAAGTGACTGGTCTGTGTAACTGTATATTTCTATCGTAACCAGGCCACAAGAAGTAACTGGTGTGTGTCTATTTGTGTTGTAATCGGACCTCAAGAAGTGACTGGTCAGTGTCTATTTGTGTTGTCATTGGGCCACAAGAAGTGACTGGTCTGTGTATATTTGGGTTGTCATCAGACTGCAAGAAGTGACTGGTATGCATCTATTTGTTTTGTCATCGGACCACAAGAAGTGGCTGGTCTGTGTGTATTTGTGTTGTCATCAAGTCGCAAGAAGTGACTGGTCTGTGTAGATTTGTGTTGTCATCCGGCTACAAGAAGTGACTGGTCTGTGTCTATTTGTGTTGTCACTGGGCCACAATAAGTGACTGGCCTGTGTAACTGACTATTTGTGTTGTCATCAGCCTAGACATCAAGCCACAAGAAGTGACTGGTCTGTGTCTATTTGAAAATATATGTGTTGTCACCAGGCCACAAGAAGTGACTGGTCTGTCTATTTGTGTTGTCATCAGGCAACAAGAAGTGACTGGCATGTGTCTATTTGTGTTGTCATCAGGGACAAGAAGTGACTGGTCTGTGTCAATATGTGCTCTCATCGGGCTGCAAGAAGTGACTGGCTTGGATGTATTTGTGTTATCATTAGACCGCAAGAAGTGACTGGCCTGTGTCTAATTGTGTTGTTGTCAGGTCAATAGAAGTGACTGACCTGGGTCTATTTGTGTTGCAGACTTGGGACGCGAAGTGAGTGTACCCGTCGCAGACAAGAGTTCAAAGGATGTGCTGTCTACCATCGAGATGCTAGCACAAAAATCCGCCTAGATTGCTGTGATGTGACAACCATGTTGCAGTTTCATGTTTTCTGGACATTGGCTGATTGCATCAACTTATCTATCAGAGCTACTGTGTTAGAGAGAGAGAAGATTGCATGCTGACAGCAAAAACACTTCTTTTGTTTTACATAAGTGAGCACAACCTGGCTCGTTGAATTTGTTGCTTATTTAGTAAATTATTAGTCATTATTTTGTTGTCAGACTTATTTGTACTTAATGTTAACATGTCACCAATGTCCCGCAAGTATCTCATTTAAACTCAGACAAGAAACTAATGTAAACATTATATCAACAACATCCTTCTACCCAGGCAAGTACTTCATGTAAACATAATATCAACAACATCCTTCCATCCAGGCAAGTACCTCATGTAAACATAATATTAACAACATCCTTCCATCCATGCAAGTACCTCATGTAAACATACCAACAACATCCTTCCATCCATGAAAGTACCTCATGTAAACATTATACCAACAATATCCTTCCATCCAGGCAAATAACTCGTGTAAACATTATACCAACATCATCCTTCCATCCAGGCAAGTAACTCATGTACAGATAATATCAACAGCATCCTTCCATCCAGGCAAGTACCTAATGTATACATTATACCAACAACATCCTTCCATCCATGAAAGTACCTCATGTAAACATTATACCAACAACATCCTTCCATTCATGCAAGTACCTCATGTAAACATTATACCAACAACATCCTTCCATCCAGGCAAGTACCTCATGTAAACATTATACCAACAGCATCCTTCCATCCAGGCAAGTAACTCTTGTAAACATTATACCAACATCATCCTTCCATCCAGGCAAATACCTCATGTAAACATTATACCAACAACATCCTTCCATCCAGGCAAGTACCTCATGTAAACAATATACCAACAACATCCTTCCATCCAGGCAAGTACCTCATGTACACATACCAACAACATCCTTCCATCCAGGCAAGTAACTCGTGTACACATAATATCAACAACATCCTTCCATCCAGGCAAGTACCTCATGTAAACATACTAACAACATCCTTCCATCCAGGCAAGTAACTCATGTACACATAATATCAACAACATCCTTCCTTCCAGGCAAGTACCTCATGTATTGGAATTGGAGCAATTTATTGGAAAAACAAAAGAACACAATACAACACACATTTTTACAATAGTTAGTATATGTCGGGAGGCTCTCACTAAGGCTCAAAAGCCATTAGCGTGAGAGCCACCCACGGGAAAAAAATATTTACTGCAATTAATCAATTAAACATAGTAAATTATTATTCAGTAGACTACTTTTATGTCATTCATATCCGTATATTCGCCACACCGTAAAAATATGAAGTGATTCGGTAGAATATACACAAGGTCGCCGTAATCCAACACAATAATTATGAGCCTACATGTGATGTATCAATGGCTATTTCATTTCATTGGAGAACAGAATACAGTGCTCGGTTTAGACTAAACTATAGTTTGCTTTTAGTCGCAATTGCTTCATACATTATGAAAGACGAGACACGACACAAATACTAAAAGGTTAGTACAAGCGGAGGCAGGTTAGATGTTCATAACCAGGGCTGCTCTGGTTTGGGAATACACACGGAAGTCAGCCTATTAGTAAAAAGAGGACACAGTTAAGAAATCTTTGAAATTCGCTGACTGATTTAAGTTGTTATAATAAATTGTACAACTCCTCCTTCATACATCGATATTCTAGTGATATTATGAGATTATACACGTTACTTTCTATAGCTGGATACAATATATGTTTGCTATGTATGTTTATTGGTGTAGATTATCTCTCGTTGGTTGCATTGGATATAATTATTCTGAAAACGAGCCCAAGGGCCACGCTCGGCGAAACCTAGTCGACTTGTAGGCCCATTCGCATTCATTGTTTTGAATAAAATTGGATTCATGTGGAACCGTAAGATAACTGCTTGTTCCTCTATGATGACTAGTGTTTGTACTTCATCGGAATATTGCACAATAACTCATTCTGACGCTAGTTTCAACCAAAAAGCTATACTTGTAAACATGCTCTGAATGCATGGAAAGGGTCGGCCTGATGCGAGTATGGGTCGTAAGTGACGTCCCGATACCACGTGATCGCCTAGCCCATTAAATTTTTATTTTCCGCGGGAATCGCTACAAAGACGGGTTTAAAGTCGAATTTATGCTACAAATGTATTTTTAATGTTGTCAAATGTTACATACAATGCTAAACTTTGTGTACACACGGAAAAAAGATTTTAGCTAATGCCTTATTTTTATTTCCTTTAAAGAAATTTGAAATTGTTAAAAACTCAAAATGTAAATCTTTCTAATTTTCTCTAAAACTTTCTGCAATTCAAGACCCATTTCGATTTAATCTTTCAAATGAAGAAATACATGCAATCAATATTTTTATACATTTTTTTGATGGTGACATTAATTAATATGATCACCATAGGTCACTAGTTTCAAGCTACCTATATATCCAGATCACCAGAGCCAGAACTAGTATGATTCTAAGGACGTCACTCACGTTACACGTCGTCACTCACGTTACACATCGTTACTCACGTTACACATTGTCACTCACGTTGCATTGTCACTCACGTTACATATTTGAAGCTCAGATTGCATAAATTCTACAAGGCCTAGATGTGAATTTGTTTTTATTTTACCTAAGACAGTTTCTGTAAATACACTTCTTGCTTTCAAACATCATATTAAAATATTCACATATTCGTCACTCTCGTTACGTGATGGCCACCAGTAACACATCTAACAATATGCACTGATGTGGGTAGCACATAGATGAATACCAACTGTGCATTACTTATTACCAGTATCCACTTTATCAAAATAATTATTATATATTACTTGGTTCTCAGTAATGCTAAAATTGAAATGGGCCTAGTGTTTGTGGTAAGTTTCAGAGATAGAATTTAAATATGAAAGCCTGGCCATTCCAAATGCTCCTATTCATAACTACCGAGTACCATTTGTATGCACGTTTCATTTTTATTACACCCAACATGTGTACAATACAATACGAGTAATACATTGTCAGTATGGGATACCTATCAATGTCATGTCCAAAGTTACATGAAATTGCCCAGCTGCCAATCCTTACTATATTTATACGTAGAATGGAGGTCTCCATGGAGAGTGTAGGCATATTCTGCTTCAGGTACTTGTCTCTATGCTTTTGTGTCTTCAGCAAACTTTAACATGGAACTTACTGCAGAGGGGTCACTGTTGTTTATAAAGATTACAAATAACATTGGACCAAGTATTCAACCCTGCAGCCCGTCACTGACCACATTTTGCCAGTCTGACTCTACACCATTTATGTACACTCGTTGTCTTCTACCTGTTGGCCTGCTAACAGTCCATCTGTTGGTCTTGCCAGTGATGCCATGCGCGGTTAGTTTAGAGTTTGGGTCTGCGATGA
Organism: Paraescarpia echinospica; assembly: GCA_020002185.1. Lineage (NCBI taxonomy): Eukaryota > Metazoa > Annelida > Polychaeta > Sabellida > Siboglinidae > Paraescarpia > Paraescarpia echinospica. The sequence goes on from CM034542.1 coordinate 15,933,293, forward strand.
GGGACCGTATCAAACGCTTTGCTGAAATCTAAGTAGATTTCATCTACTGGATATCTTTTATTAATATAAGAAATTACTTCCTCTAGAAACATTAGTAGATTATTAAAACAACTTGTTTTGGTCTAAAACCATGTTGCGAATCTAGAATCAGCTTTTGTTGTTTGAGATGTTCAGATATGGAATCTAGAATGTATGAGGTCAGACTAATTAGGCGTAGTTTCCTGGCTTGGAATGGTGTCCTTTCTTGTAAATAGGTAATACATTTGCATCGAGCCAGTCTAATTGTACCTCTGCACTTTTAGAAGCTCTTTGTAAACAATACATACACTGGTCCAGCTAGTTCTTCAGCACATCTATTCAACACAACTGGGAATATCTGATCTGTTCCTGGAGATTTTGATACGTTTAGCTTCTTGCGTTTATTACGTATGCTCATCTCCTCAAAAGTGATATTGTTTAATACCTCTTCGCCTTTTCCTTGAAACATCTTAACTGATTATTCTACATGAACTGTGCTGCAAAATGATTGTTGAATGTTGCTGGTGCTTTGAGATTATCATTAATTACTTTGTTTCCATATTTATCTTTATTAGGTCCTACCATTTCTTTCACTTTTAGCTGTAACCTAGCATACGTGTAGAAGAATGTTGGGTCTTGTTTGATGTTATCCCCTATTTTCCCTCTAGTTTCGTCTTTGCTTTGCGGACTAGTCACCAGATGCTTTGCATTCTGCTATCTTGAACGTTATGTAGTCTTGGTGAAGCTTTAATTCTTTGTCTCTGTTCCGCCATCTCAGTCTGTTTTTTCTAGCTCAGTAAATGTCCTTGTTCCACCATATTGGCTTCTTGCTTCTCTTGCTCCTGATTGTCTTTCAAACATACCTAACTCACCACCTCCTCCATAGCAACTTCCATGCTTCTTCTGTTGAAGAATTATCTCTACTTGAGGTCATGTTGTTTTATATATTCCTTCAAGCCTACTAGTCACCCTTTCTGTAGTCACAGTATTAATTTTAATAATCAGTGTATTCTGTTCTGCATGCAATTATAAATTTTACAAAGTTGTGGTCACTTGAGCCAAATGGTTAAGTTACACACCAGCGATAGAAATAAGCCAGAATATTTACTTGTCCGCCGGACAAGTAGGTTTTGAAATCTACTTGTCCGCCAAAAAATTAACTTGTCCGATTGGTTGTGAAGGGGACTCGAAGCTTCGGAAAAAAACATAAAAAGTCTGTCTTATTTTTACGACAACACAATGTTCCTGCTGTTTCGTTGTACGTACACCTGAGTGACTTGTGATCAATGACACAATTTGATTTAATCTTAAAATTTTGAAATTCCAAAATTATTTTTGCAACTAATTTCCGGTCAATTATTATTCATCACGAATATTGAAAGTAGACACGTTACATGATGTATACCAATATTTTAGTGAGGCTGATATGAACGCTTTTATTAATAACAAATAATTATTACGATGATAGGAGTGAGACAATTGTTTTCCTTGCTATTTGTTTTTATAATGTTGCAAAAACTGTGTATGTTTAATATGACATATATATATATATATAAAACATATAACACTGCTGTACAATTTTGGCATCAGTTTGTCATTGAAGATGCCACTCATCCAGGAACACGACCAATGCGAAGCCGGGAAATGTTGTCACAAAAATCATAATAAATTATACAATCTGATATTATTTTGTTAAACCTCTATGAACTTCAATATTAACAAACTTCTGTGTTTTACAAACGAAGATAATATTAAATTGATCATCACCAAACAAACGCATATTTTTTCCTAAATGTTGTATTACCATTTCAATGATGATAAAACAGTTTTAACTGTGTCTGAATTACATTTACCAGGCGTAAAATAATTCATACATTTAGTTACGTCGTAACTTTGCTGCCGCGCGCAGACCGCCGTAGTTGGCAGAAGCCGACATGTCAGCGGCGGTTGGCGTCCCGTCCCCGGCCGCGCGTCTTGCATAATTCGGTTTCGAAAACTCGCAATTTATTTTTTAAATAGATGTTACATAGATACAACATCACTTCTGAAATGTCATTAATATTCCGTTTATCAACCTGCACCATAGATTTACCGGAGAGCCAGTTACAAGGAGACGGCAAGACATCATCAGAGATCAGAAGAAGAATAGCCATAGCAACGCAGAAAGTAAATAATCTGAAAAATGTATGGAAAGGACAAAACATACCAACAAAGATAAGAATTTTAAAAAACTTACGTTTTCCCAACAGCTCTATACGGGAGCGAAACGTGGACACTGAACAAAGAAGACATGAGAAGAATACAAGCGTTTGAGATTAAATATTATAGAAAAGTCCTAAGAGTGCCATGGATAACAAGAACAACCAATGCAGAGATCCTTAAAAAAGACAAAGAACTGCCAACTTTTGAATAGAATAAAATGACTAAAACTTAGTTATTTTGGCCACATCAAAAGACATGATTCCTTAGAGAAAACAGTCCTAGAAGGCAAAATGGAGGGAAAGAGAGGAAGGGGAAGACCAAGAAGAAGATGGGGGCAGGACATCAGCGACTGGTTGGAAGACGACATCGTGAGAGAAGGGAGACGAACGGCAAACAGAGCAGCGTATCGTGGGATCATCCGGGCAGCTACGTCTCGCAGAGATATGCTGAACTGGAGAAGAAGAAGCTGTACGTAGAAATTTAAAATGTTAAGTCTAAGGAAATAGTCATCAACACTGGTGTCCCTCAAGGTCCAATTTTAGTCCCACTCTTATTTATTATAATTTACACATAAATGACATAGCAATTTCTAGTGACCTTTTCAAATTCATAACGTATTCTGACGACATCACCCTTACTAGTACACTAAATACATTTAATGATTCAGAAGGCCAAATGCGAACTGAAAATATTAACAAAGAACTAACAAAGATTAGCAGTTGGGTGAAAGCTAATAAACTGTCACAATATGCCAACAAGACTAAATTCAAGATTTTTCAGATGCCTCAAAAGAAAGTAGAATACCCTGTTTTATAAATAGATGGGGCATATATTGAATGTGTAAATGGTTTAAATTTGTTAGGCATCACAATAAATAACCATTTAAACTGGCAGAGTCGTACAAACACAATAGCAAATAAAATATATGAAACAATAGGCATACTAAATAATTGGTGCTAAAGAAATACAAGAAATAATTCGGGCGATGCCTACATGAAAAGCTCCTGGTTATGACTGTATAAGTAATTAACATTTTAAGTATACTAATAAAAAACTGCATGTTTATATGTCACTGCTATTCAGCAGCTTGTTAATTCATGGGTTTTTACCTGATGCTATGATGGTCACAATAATAGCTCCAATAATTAAAAACAAAGCTGGTGATTTGTCTGATACCAATAACTACAGACCTATTGCTCTTGCAACAGTTGCTAGTAAATTATTTGAATGTTTAATATTATCAAGGGTTACCATTTTCTTCACAACGTGTGCCAACCAATTTGGATTTAAAAAGCATCACTCAACTGAGATGCTCATATTTCTATTAAAAGAACTTTTTTGACACTACATAGTGAATGGCTCTTCTATGTATGTCACTACGTTGGATGCCTCCAAGGCCTTCAACAAAGTGAACCATAGCAAACTATTCACTAAACTAACTGACCGTGGCTGTCCTGCTTACATTGTGCGCATTCTGTATCACTGGTACAGTACCCAGAAATTCACTGTCAGATGGTGTCAGAGCTTTTCTAGATTTTTTACTGTCTCAAATGGTATTAAACAAAGTGGAATCCTTTCTCCCTACCTTTTTAATGTGTACATTAAGTGTAAATCTTAACAAATTACAAATTGGATGTCTTTACGCAGGCACCATAATGAATCATTTGATGTATGCAGATGATCTCTGTATTTTTTAACCTAGTGTTTCTGGGTTGAGAAAACTAACAGACTGTTGTGCCAAGTATGTCGAAATGTTTAACATAACATATAATGCCAACAAATCATACTGCATGGTTATTGACAACAAACCTCAGGACATGAAAAATAGTCGCCCTGTCACTCTCAACAATCGTCCGTTACCTCACACTATTAAATGTAAATACCTGAGTCTTGTAATTAACAATAATCTTACTGACGATGACGACATTGCCAGACAGAAAAGATCCCTATATGCTCAGGCCTAAGTTTAGCACGAATATTTCGCCTTTGCAGATCTACCATTAAAACTTACCTATTTCTCTCTTACTGTTGTACTATGTACACCTCAAATCTTTGGTGTAAATTAAAAAAACAGAGTTTGAAAGATATTACTGTTGCCTATAACAACAGTTTTATAATTTTACACAATTTTTCATCACGCTGCAGTGCAAGTTTTATGTTTGCAACAAACTGTGTTAAATCTTTTAATGAACGTGTGCGTTCATCCATATATAGCTTATTATGTCGTCTTGAACGGTCTGAAAATCCACTTTTTTATTATTTTATACTGATATACATTTTAGAAGTCCTATGTTTAAATATTGGAATACCCAATTGTATACTTAAAGTTGAACGCACATTATATATATATATATCTTATTAACCATCTATTTTTATTTCATGTGCATCTATATCTTTGTATTTTAGTTTAACAAGATTTAACAAGATTTAACAAGATTGCCATCCAGAGAATTAACTCTAGATGGCAGGTGGACAAGGAAGCCCTTTGGCTTATCGAGAGTCCAACCCTTTTATCTACATAGTTATTTATCACTTATTTGTTTATTTACTTGTATTGTATGTACATATGGACTTTTGTCTGAAATAAAACATTATTATTATTATTAAACTGAAACACTTTTTACCACTTAATAAATTATATATTATGTACAATGCTCTTATTCTCCCTCATATTAATTATGGCTTATTTTATGGGATCATCAGGCACATCGAATTTTCAAATTTCTGAAAAAAACAATACGAATAATATCCCTAAGTAAATATAATGCTCACACAAGTCCTATTTTAAAAATACTTCAGTTGCTAAAGTTGAATGACTTTTATAAAATCCAACAACTAAAATTTTACTATCAATTAATTAACAATCTTTTACCCTACGATTTCAATGTTTTTCCAAACACACACACATATAATATTCATAAGCACTGCACACGTGAAAGAAATAATATGTATATGTCCATATTCAAACATGAATTTGCCAAAAAATGCATTAGACACAACATAGTAGAGACAGTTAATAATACACCAAGTATTATCTTTAATAAAATTTACACCCACAGTCTGTTTTTTTTCAACATACACAAAAAACTGTTTTATTTTAAATTATAAATCCAGTTGTCGTATTCATAATTTCTTGAAATGTATACCTAAGTATCCACATGTACGTCAATGTGTACACGAGTACAAACAATCAGTTCTCGTATTATGTATGCACGTTGATACATTGAGTAATTATGAACTATAAAAACAAGTCATGCTATTCTGCTAGTAGTAGTTAGGGGGCTCAGACTACCGTACATGATACAAAGATCAAAGGACATCAAAGGGTTTTTGGGGCAGCGGTGGCGGGGGGCGAGGAAACAAGCCGAAACTGCGAGAGGGAGATCGCGTACGCATCAGCAAGGCGAAGGTTCGGTTCAAGAAAGGGTACATGGCTAACTGGAGCGAAGAGCTCTTCACCGTCGTCGAAACGCACCCGTCCGACCCTCCTGTTTACCGATTGAGGGACGACGCCGGAACGCTACTAGACGGCACATTCTACGAACCGTAGCTGCAACGAGTAACCGTCCCGAAGGATAAACTGTATCGCGTGGAGACCGATCTAGAGCGTCGGCGACGTAAGGGGGGCGGTGCGGAAGTGCTCGTGAAATGGGGGTTATCCGGCTTCCTTCAACAGCTGGATCGACGCCAAGGCGCTCGTGGACTATAAAGGGTATGCGCGTCCCGGCGTCGGACGGTAGTCGCGCGACGATGACCGACGAGGCGACAACGATCGCCGGCCGCCGCCGTATCCGCCCTTGTCGATGCGACCGATGCTATCGACGACGACCGCGACGTCGGCGAACGCGCTCCATGGTGTTTCTGCGGCCGCGATTGCCCCTCCCTCGGTAGTCGTGCGGCGTTGAACGCGATACTTGGGGTGTGTGCGACAGCATAATTACAACGCGTCGTTCAGCCGTCGATTCGTCGCGCGCCTGATAAAGGAAGGATGCCGTATCGTCAGACGGCAGTCGTGCGACGATGACCGACGAGGTGACTACTATTGCCGAAGACCCCGCCGACGCCACATCCACCGTTGTAACAACCGTTGTCAACGCGACCGATGCCGTCGACGACGTCCGCAAACACGTTCCATGGCTTTTCTGCGGCAAAGAATGCCCTAAAGCCGAGATCATCTTCCTGTGTCAGATCGTCGTCCTGTATACGGTTATCGAAGTCAGTATATACCATCTGACGCGCGGCCAGAGCGACTCCAACCTGTGGACGGCGCTGCTGAGTAGCTGTCTCGGCTACCTACTACCGAGACCTTCTATGAGACGCGATGGCATCGTCTGACTTTTACCTGACGCTGCCGAGCAACGCGTCTATGAATGAGCACCCAGAAAACACGTTGACTCACTACACCACGAATCTGTCGACCTGTGGGGGCAGTGGGAATGTGGGCTGGTGGCGATACAGTACCCGCATACCTGGTACAACGTGAAAGAAGAGGACGCGTACTTTTTCTTGGCTTGCGGGTCGGAGGAGCAGGGCGTTTACACCACCTCGGACGGTAGTAAATTTCTCCGGCAGGGCAACAACCCTCACGGCGTTTACAATAGCGTCTACGAGTTGATGCACAAAATCAACGAGTCACTGACGAGACTGAGCACCAATAAAGTCAAAGCGCGCCTGGAGTACAGCCCCATCTCTAATCGTATGAAGCTGCGTCTATCGCCGGGCGTCGAATTTAACAAACCCCCTCGGAGCCACCTGAAGAAAATACTAGGCTTCGAGTCGAGCCGCATCGCGAGTCTTGCGGCGCCGACGTCCACCGACGTCGTCATCAGCACCATGCCCGCCGCGTATTCCTTCGAGTACGAGGGGGACTACACGGTGGACATGCAGCGGGGCGTCGACACCATGTACGTGTACACGGACATCGTGGAACCGCGCATCGTCGGCGACGTTTTCGTCCCGTTCCTCCAAACTGTCCCCGTCTACGGTGCGAACGGGGTCACTATATCGAATGTTTTCGTCCGCGTCCAATACGTGCCTCTTCTTCGGCGACAATTCGATTCGATCGAGATAGATATAAGATACGACATCGGTCAACCGAAACCATCCGAACAGGGGAAAGTCGTGTCGACGCTTCACATCAGACGCTGCAAATACAAACTGTTCTGAAGACGGCAGCAGCAGCGAGTGTCGTCCGCAACGTGTACGAGGACTACTACACTCGACAGGTCGGCGGTAACCTGCCGGTCTTCGTCGCCGGTCGAGTACAGCGGGGACACGGCCTGGGCAATCTATTCAGGAGCCTGTTTCGGAGCGCCATGCCGCTTATCAAGAGAGGGGCCCTGGCACTGGGAACACGCGCTCTCAATACGGGTGTGCGCGTGGCGCGGGACATCGTCGCCGGCGAGAATTTGAAACAGGAGGCGGGCGCCGACCTACTCGACGGGCTGTTGAATTCGCCCCCGCCGCCGAAAAAGCGACGACGCGTTATAAAGCCGCCCGGCAAACCGTCGACGCCTAGTAAGAAGAAGCGTCTTCGAAAGGAACAGACGTCGAGCGACATATTCCCCGCGTATAATGGCATTCGTGCATCGACAGTCGTGCGAGGGCCTGAAGAGCGAACTGGACATGTTCAGCGTGCCTATGACGCCGACAAGCATCGAGAGCTGTCAGTGGATTGATCACCAGCCGCTGACGTCCCAAGACGCGGGCGGTCCTATCGAGTTCCTCATCCCGAGATCGGGAGACGACTATCTGGACCTGGCGAGCGTTAGACTGTACGCGCGCGTCGAAGTGGTGCAGGGGGACGGCACCGATCTCGCGAACGACAGCGTCGTGGGCCGGGCCAACAATTTCCTGCATTCGATGTTCAGTCAAATCGACGTGTCGCTGAACGGCACGCTCGTGACGCCGTCGACCAATACGTATCCGTACCGGGCCTATATCGAAACCCTGCTGAGTTACGGTTCCGACGCCAAACATTCGCAGCTCGGGGCGGCCTGTGGGGTAAAGACACCGCCGGGTACATGGAGACGAACGCGAACGCCAACAACAGGTACGCGCATCGACGCCACTTCATACGGGACAGCCGCGAGGTGGACATGTTGGGACGCCTGCACGCCGACGTGTTCTTGCAAGACCGGTACCTATTGAACGGCGTCGACGTAAAGATCCGACTGGTGCGATGCAAGGACGCCTTCGCGCTCATAGGCGCGGTCGTCGATCAGGGGTTCAAAATCTTGCTGCTGGAAACCTACCTGCAGGTGTGAAAGGCCAAGGTGAAACCGTCTGTCCAGCTCGGTCACATCAAAGCATTGACGAAGGGGATGATCAAGTACCCGCTACGTCGAGTCGACTGCAAGGTGTTCTCTATACCGCAGGGCACGATGTCTCATACGCACGAGAACGTCTACCTAGGCACGCTCCCGAAACACGTGTTCATGTGCCTGATCGACAACGACGCCTTTAACGGGGCCTACGATAAAAACCTGTTCAACGCGACGCACAACGACATAAACTTCCTCGCCCTCTACGTCGACGGATGCCAGGTGCCGAACAAGCCGCTGCAGCCGAACTTCGCGCATCGGCGCTACATCCGAAGCTGAAATAACCTCTTCGCGGCGACGGGGAAAGCGTACGAGGACGATGGTAACGACCTGACGCACGCCGACTTCGGCGACGGCTACATCATCTTCGGCTTCGACCTAACGCCCGACTGCTGCGATGGCGATCATTTCAACGTCGTGCGTAAGGGGAACCTGCGCGTGGAAGTCCTCTTCGCGCAGGCGCTGCCCCGGACGGTGAACGTCGTCGTGTTCAGGGAGTTCGAGACAGTGCTCGAGATCGACAAGAAACGGGACGTCGTGTACGACTACTGAGCTGATGGACACGTTTCAGCTGATACGCCGCCTGGCGGTCGACGCATACACTAAAAACGTCGTCATCGGTGTCCTGCCTAAAGACGAGCTACCGAGAAGGCGGCTCACCGCTTACCCGACGGCCTTCGTGTGCAGCACCGACGACGGCGACGAACCGGGGAAGAACTGGGTGGCCGTCTACGTGGACGCCGATCGGTGAGGCGACTACTTCGATTCGTACGGACTGCCACCGCTGCACGCCGACTTCCGCGCCTTCCGCGCCTTCCTTCGCCGCAACTGCGACTCGTGGACGTACAACGACAAGAGACTGCACAGCGGCATACCTAACGTGTGCGGATAATATTGCGTCGCCTACCTGCTCTTACGGTGCCGCGGTATGCCGTTAGGCGGCTTCCAGTGCCTATTCGTTCCCAATAGGGTGGCTAACGACTGTCTCGTATTCGACTGGCTAATACCGCATTGAATGTATCGCTTACTAGCTAGCGTCTATCGCTTATTAAACGGCCGCGACCGTGTATCCGAACCGACTTTGTTGTACCCGCAAGGGCTCCTCGCCGTATGGCAGGCAAGACTGAAGTAGTGAGGTCGCATGTAGTAGTAGTAAATAAAAGACGATGAAAACTCTACCGCGTGTGTTCACTCTTTTTTATTAGTTCCTACCTACCTACATATATACATACAAACATACACCCTACCCCTAGGGGAAGTACGGGCGGCCCCCTTTAGGGGTAGTCCTTAGGTTATTTAGGGGTAGTCCCCCTTAGGCTAGGTAGTCCTTATACGAGTATAGGCGCCGTAGTGACGCCGTCGTCGAGCACGCGACGTTTGGCGTAGAAGTAGCTCAACGCAACGCGCTCCTGAATGTACGTCAGCAGAGACGATTCCTTTACTTGGAAGCCGCGGTTGCAGCCGCTGCCGCTCCTTTGTCCGCACAGCACGGCGAGGAAGACGTCCTTGTCGATGTCGTTATTACGCTTGCTCAACCCCTTTGTGCTGTACTTATCTCCGCCGTTGGCGCAGAAAAAGTAGTAGGTCTTGCAGCAGAGCGCGACAATACCGCGGCCGGACCATTCCTCTTTGAAGAGGCCCGGCGTTTTCTTATCGTACCTGCGACGCTTCGCGCAACATTCGGCGGCACTGCACGTACGCCTCCGCGTGCGCGTCGCAGCACTCCGACGGGAACCATTCTCCTCGGTGGCGGAAGTAGTGCTCGCGCTTAGCCGTCTCCACGAGCTCGTCGATGTCCCGTTTCGCGAGGCTCAAATACGCTGAGTCGGTGTCCATCGCGCAGTACTGGAACGGGGGCGCGGCACGTAGGTAGCGATCAAGTCGTAGTAAAACTCCAATATACGTAGTTTGGCGTACTTGTATACGAAGTAGCCGATTTGGATGGGCAGCGCGTACCGGACGGTTCGCTTGTTCATCGCCGCCTCGTAAAGACCGTCGGGAACGAAGACGTAGAGCTGCCGGAAGCGTCGATCGTTGATCAGCGTCGCGGCGCCGGTAGACGTGCAGTACTTGATGTCCCGGTGCCGATCGACCAGCGTGATAGATTTCCCAGGTCTCCTGGTCCGCTGAGGTCGGGCCAGGAGACCGTGCGTTTCTGCGTAGCGACGCATCAACGGGATGAGATCGTTACGCGCGATGTAAGCGTTCTAGAAGATCGGCTGCATCTCGGCGAAGGCGTCGCGTCCGGGACGGCCATGTCGCACTCTATCAGACCGAAGAGAGCGCCGTCGAGTACGGCTTTTAAGATCGTCGACCGCGTAACGTCACCGCCGCCGCCGGTCCAGCGACGGGTCTCCGGCAGCGGCGGCGGCGGTCTCACCTTGCGACACTGGCACTCCCATATCTCGACGACGGTGACGAAGCGGTGAAGGTAGGTCGTTGTGGCGGCCGTCTCGGCGTACAGTTGACTCATCGGCTTTCCGTTAACGCCGTTCGTCTACTTCCCCGTACACGGGCAGCCGTGGAAGAAGCACCCTTGAAACTGGTACGCCGTCCGCGTCTCTCGAAACAAGCCGTCGACCCGGTACTTGCCGACGCGCTTCTCTCTCCCGTTGAGGTGGTGTCGTATGCGCACCCCCGTCCGTTCGGCCTCCCACGTCAGGCACTGCCGGCCATGCGACCGTAGCGGTGCACCCGTTCCGGCCGAAAGGCTTTCTCCGCGGGGCGGCGCGTGTACCACCAGTCGGCAAGTCTTGCGTGATGGCCCGTAGGTAGAGGCCGTTTCCGTCGAAGCCCACGATCGAGCGGCAAGTCCGCGCCGACTCGCCGTACTCGGCTCGGCGTAGTACGGTACCGTCGGCCTCGTGATGACGCGCGAAAATGATCGTGGTACCGCCGACGATCTGCCATTGCAGGAGACGGTGCAGGTCCTTGTTCGGCTCATTGAACAGAGCGAAGTGAACCGTCGGCGGCAGATCGTTGAACAGGTAGAGTAGCGTTAGACCAGGTACGCTGATGGTGTCCTTGAACATATCGATGCGGCGCTCCCGGTAGAAGGCGAACTGTTTGTCGACGGCCTCCAAGAACGGCACCACATCCCTGTTGTTGTACCAGACGAGGAAGTCCCGCAGCGTCGTCATCCCTTTATCGCGCCATACCTTCGCGCAACCCTCGTACGCCGCGGAGGAGATCCCTTCGCGTATTAGGTGGCTGTAGAAGGCCTCCCGTGGCGGCATTCGTCGTCGAGTGCGGCGATCGCTTCGAAGGTCGGGTCGTAAGACGGTCGCAGAGCCGCTCACGGCCTCCAGGGCGACGATGAGGCGCTTCGCGAGTTCGTTCGAGTCGCCGCTCGTGACGAAGCAGCGCACCGTCTCGTGGCGGGGGACGTTCGAGGCGATACTCACGCTGAGTAGCTCGTGTCGGGCTATCCACCGGCATTTGGCGCTGTCCGCCGGCAAGTCACGATTGTCGAAGTAGCACTCGAAGTCGAACGTCGCCCTGTACGGGTAGTAGCGCAGGGGTTCGTCCACGTAGATGCACTCATCCTCCAACCGTTGAAACACGGACGGCGTCGGATGATAGACGCCCCCGGGGAAGACGTGGCGAACGCCGCCTTCGCACGTCGCTTCGTGACGCTGTAATTTATAGGCGTCTCGCCACAGCGATTCGCCGCACTTACCGCATAGGCACGTGTGACAGAACATCGAGACGTCGCGTATATACGAATAGTGCGCGTCGAACAGATTTACATTAATGGTAGTGGGGTACCGGTGGAGGGAACGGCTGACCAATTCGGGTGATGTTTTCCCGAGCTCTTCCTCCTCCGTCAGTCGATACACGACCACGTTGGTTTAAAAGACCGTCTCCACCCGGTCGACAGCATTCAGAGGAACGCCGGCATTGTAGTCGGCGTAGAGTTTTGAGGCCGGGGCCGTCACATCGTCTACGTGGTTCCTAGCGCCTCGATGAAGCGTCAGAAAGCGGAAGAGGCACAGGTCATCGGTGTAGGATCTATTGTGTCGATCGTTCGCTAGACCGATGAGCGCCTTGCTGGCGCACAGGTCGTCGAGGAGTCGCGCGTCGAGACAGCCGATAGGATGGTGGATGATGGCGTCGAGAAAATAGGTAACGTTCGTCACCAATTCGGCGATCCACCCCGAGTTGGGTCTCTGCACTATAACGTACTGAAGAACGTCGGGCTACCGGACGGCTTTGAGGAAGCGTTCGAACGACGAGGCGTCGGTGACGAGGGCGGGCGACTCGAGGTATCGACCGCAGCAGTTACACAACGAATGAAAGTACGTGTAACGGCCCGTCTCCTTGTGTCGGAGGATAAACCCAAAACTTAAGTTGATTTTAAACGCTCCAGTCTGCTCCTCGAACATTAATCGTAGTCGGGGGTCGAGCGCGCCCTTGTTCAAACGGGTCAATTGATAGTTATATCTCTACTGGACGGGACCGCGCGCTATAGACGTGCGGATGCTCGACCAGTGCTCGTGAACGGTACTCCGTAGACCGTCCGACACGTCGTCGTTGTCGGCGGCGTCTAACGAAGCTTCGTCGTCGTCAGGGGTGGGGGTGGTGGTTTACCGCAGCCTCTCAGATGTTTCACCATAGTATAACAAAGGGCGAACGATCGACCGCATTTCGGACATTTACGGTCAGTATCGCTACCACATTTCATTAAAAGTCTCGTTACGCCGCTACGCTACTACTAATGCTACTGCATTTCGGATATTTGCAGTCATCACCCCCGGTATCGCTTCCGCATTTCTTTAAATATCTCGTTACGCCTCTACGATAGGGGAACGATCGTCCGCAATTCGGGCATTGGTGCCGCGGCGGACTACACTAGTGCCCCTCCAGACGATCGACGGCGCGACCGCATACGGGACAAACAGGCATCGTCGGTAGGTGGTAGCAACCACTGACTGACTCTCCGTGGCGCGCGGCTCTAGTGGTTCGTGTAAGTGCAGTAGGTGGCAGCACTGCGGAGTGTAGGCGCGCGCGTCCGTCCTAGTCGAAGCCGAAACGATATTAACTACGACGAAGCCAGGACACCGACTATAAACGGAATCGCAACCGTTAGGTGGCTACGGCGAACGATTTGTAACCATCGATTTTCGAAATTATTAAACAATGCCGCAAGGACAGGCTGTAACCCACGCCTCGCCGTAGTACGCTGGACGTGCTAGGCGGAGCGCTAGACTGGGATTGCGTATTTGTTTTCTCACTGCGATATGGAAAAGGGTGTTCGTTTCACAGACAAGATTGTTCGTACGTTTTCAACATTTTATTAAGCATCGTTGAAATCGTGATACATTTAAGGCTTTATGCCACAATTACGGCATGTTGACCGCTACTAATGTTCGTAAACAAGGCTTCATGCCACCTACAATTACGGCGTGTTGACCGCTTCTAATGTTCGTAAACAAAGCATATGCTCATAAGGCTTTATGCCACCTACAATTAAGGCGTGTTGACCGCTAGTAATGTTCTTAAACAAGGCAGATGCGACTAATGTGATTCGTAAGGCTTTATACCACCTACAGACACTAAATTAAAGTTCGATATATGTTCGCAAACACGCGACTAATGTTCGAGCCCCAAGAGAGACAACTATTAATGTAAATCACTGAGGCAAGCTCTTTTCATTAGGTAGCCCTTCACCGCGGACTCCAGGAACGCATTATCGAAGCAGGAAGTCCAGTCGGTACCCATCAGCCAGTCAGCCACCTGGTGCACGAGGGCCCTTTCCGAGTGTCGATCCGGACAGGGCACGCATTGATCTTCTAGCACGTATATCAATCTCGAGGCGCACGGCGAGAGCGATCGAAGCAGATACGAGTCGAGCACGGACTGAAAAAACCGATCGGTTATTCCACACACCTCCTCGTACATCAGGCGATAGCGTCGGCTGGGCTTTCTGCCTCGATACACGTACATATGTACGAATGGGCATCCTTCTTCGGGTGGACACTCACCGCAGAAGTCGCACGCGCGCTCCATTATCGTATCCCCTATCAATTCGGCGAAGGTGCTCATCAGGCACCTTTGCCGTCCCGCGAATGTCGTTATGAGGAACCCCTTTAGATGGGGGTCATACTGCTGCGATTGGGCGCCCTCGATCAGCGACGGCGCAGTGGTGCTCTCGTTCAGCGACGGCGCCACGGCTCGTTGGGGGCCCTCGATCAGCGACGGAAGTTCGTCCGACGAGACGTACACGACCTCAAGCGGCGGCGGCACCGGATACAGGGTCGCATACGTGGGCGGCGGCGGCTGCGGCGTTACCGACGCCTCGTCGTTGTACGAAGGCAGGCGAACGGAGGTCAGCGGTTTATATTCGACCTCCTTCAATAGCGGCCATGGAACTTCATATTTCACTCGCTTCTCGGCCGGGGCCGCGTCGTCCGCTGTGTTCAAAGGGTCGGCGATAGCAGTAGCGGCGGCATTCTCGACAGCCTGTCCCTCCTTGTGTACCGCCTTCAAAGAGTCGGCGATTACGACGTCGAGTACTCGATCCCGGCGGTCCTACAGCACATAACAAGCGAAGCGTTAGTCATTCAAGGGTGAGTGCTTTACTCCTGCTTCAGAATAACACTCACACTCCTGACGGCATACGTCACCATTTCACCTCATACGGTCTTTCGCAGGGACACTTCCAGGACCGTACCGATGAGGGCCATTGCAGTGTTGCGCAGTTTTTCCGGCATCATATGGGCCAGATATTCGGCGTCGTAGGAGACGAGTTCCGACATGGCGTTCTCGAATAGAGTAAGCCAAATCTCGTCATCGGTCTTCGAGCCAACTTCCTTTACCATCGCACGAACCGAAAAATTGTTTTTCGGTTTAACTTGTACGCCATGAGATAAGCACATCATAGCGCCGCCCCTGGATCGCTGTACTTTACCCATATACTGAGAACAGCCAGCGTACGTACATTTTGTTCTCCACGCAATTGTTTCAATCCTCACAGGTGTAGATGTCTTATACAGCCCGTCTTTCGCCTTTATGAGTTCTTTCAAACTCACCAAGGATGGGTCGAAGAGACTCACCAAGGATGAATCGAGGAGCGCCGACGACGACGCAGCGGCATCGGCAGGCACCCCATGTTCGGCCGGCTCGATAGCGGTCGCAAGCGATGCCGAAGTAGCAGTAGCAGCGGGCGGCTTCGGTTCTGAAGCCGTATTAGCAGGGAGGACGCCTGGCACGGAGGGCTTCGGTTCTCTAGCCGTCGTTTTTTTTTCTTCAGCATAGAAGCGAGGACCCCTTGTTCGCCTTGAACCGGCATGATGACAGCGATGATCTGCGAAGGCAAATAACACAACGTTACCACACCGACAAAAAATGAATACAGAGGCATTCTTGGCCGCCCTATTTATACTAGCGTAGTGAATAGACTCCGTTTGCTGGAACACGTACACCACAAAACAGCCGAGTCTGGCAAGGTTATTGAAAATACAAAAAAGCACTCGGTCATGTTAGTGCACAAATTGTACGTCGCTTTTATAGAGCGTTATTTTCAAATATAAGTTTACCATAAGATTCTCTAGTCCTTACTTCGTATTATAGACCGTTTATTTTACGCGTTTAGGATTTTATTAAGGATTTATAAACTTATGTAACCAGTTGGTATAGATGCTTATGTAACGATGGTCTACGTGCTAAACGGCAGGCGTCCATAAGCCCAACTAGCGTCGTGTAAACAAGCACGCGTCATTCCCTTAAACGGCTACAATGGACGAGCACGCTTACGAAGAACCGAGTACAGAGAGAGAGCGCGTCACGAGCACGATAGGTACGTTACGTCACAATAACTTTCCTTTTAACTCGACACTACCTAGGATGTTTACAGATTTTTCTCTTCTATATATTACTAACTAAAATTTTATCTACATATTTACTTTCCTTTTAACTAGGATGTTTACAGATTTTTCCTTCAATACTAACTAAAATTTTATTTATATATTTACAGAGTGAGGCCCACGGGCTTTGTTGGCCGCTGCGCCATATATATTGGTCGCGGCGTTAGCGTCACCGTGGCACCACGAAACGGATTTGGCATACCACGCACACTTAGGCCCACGGCATCGCCGCCCGGCGTTGGCCGCTGCGCCAGCGCGGACTCAGTGACTATAGCGCGCGCCGCTCAACTTGCCGGTTCGCCTCCGTCAACGCACGCCGCACACAAGAGTTGATGCAGGGTCCCGATCTGAATAACAGTCTCGTAGGAGTGCTCATGAGATTCCGGCAGGATAAAGTTGCAGTAGTTGCTGACATTGAAGCGATGTTTCATCAGTTCAGGGTGCCTAAACACGACTGTGAGGCTCTGAGATTCCTGTGGTGAAGAGATGGATTCGAAGAAGCCCCCGCAACCTATCAGATGACCCGTCATATCTTTGGTGCTACAGACAGCCCAAGTTCGTGCACGTATGGATTGAGACGGTGTGCTAGACTTTGACCCACGAGTAGCAGAAGCCGTACAACGGAACTTCTATGTCGATGATTTGCTGAAGTCGTTTCCAACGGCCGAGGCAGCCATCAACTTGTCTAGGCAGCTGGTGAGGATGCCAGACCGAGCAGGACTTAGATTGACAAAATTTCTGTCAAACTCGAAGAAGGTGTTGGCCGCACTACCTGAATCTGAACGGGCAGCCGACTGCAAAGACCTCGACCTTGAACATTTGCCCACTGAAAGAGCCCTAGGGGTGAGATGGGACATCGAAACCGACTCCCTCGGGATTACTGTCACTAGCATGGACAATGCAAACACGCGTAGAGGATGTCTCTCAGCTGTAAGTTCCCTCTATGACCCATTTGGAATGGTGGGACCGGTAACACTCCTGGCTAAGAGAGTTCTGCAGATGAGTTGCAAGTTGAAACTTGGTTGGGACGACGAATTGCCTGGAGAACTGCTTCAAGAATGGGAGCAGTGGAAAACAAACCTAGGTATTTTGGAAGGAATTCGGGTTCCTAGATGCTACTTCAGAGGAGAAGGGTCCACTCACATTGAACTTCATCACTTTGCTGACGCATCGGAAATAGGATATGGAACGGTGTCCTATTTGCGGAAGGTGGGTGAAGATGGCCAAATTGAATGCTCCTTCGTCGCGGCAAAGAGTCGGACGGCACCCACGCCGTTTGTTACTGTGCCGAGGTTGGAACTGCAAGCAGCAGTCGTAGCCGCGAGGATGGATGGTCTCATCAGGAGGGAGATTGATTTACGTATTGCAAGGGTTGTCTTCTGGACAGACTCTAGAATAACTCTGCAGTACATACGGAATGAGACACGACGATTCAAAACGTATGTGGCAAACAAGGTGACGGAGATCAGGGATTCTTCAAAACCAGAACAGTGGAGACATGTCCCAGGAAAGAAAAATCCTGCCGATGATGCTTCGAGGGGCCAGACTGCGTGGTCTTTCCTTCGGAACAAGCGATGGTTTCGTGGGCCAGACTTTCTCTGGCGTTCGGAAGATGCATGGCCTGCTGCTGACATTGGAGCCTTGTTGAATGGCGACCCAGAACTGAAGGACGAAAAGTTGGTTGGGATGATGACATCGCCTTCTTCACTTGATCAGCTACTGAAAAGATATTCTTCTTGGACTGCCACTCAGAGGAAAATCGCCATTCTGATCAAGTTTTGTTGTTACATCAAAGCAAAGGGACAGAAAGCCACCGATCGGCAACTTGACCGTTTTGAAAGGGAGATCTGTCCAGAAGATATCAGAAGGGCAACTCAGGCCATTGTGAGGTACATCCAGAGGTCTTCATATGCAGATGAAGTCGACGACATTGAGAAGTTGAGCAGGGTCAAGACGTCGAGCTCCTTAAAGAAACTGAACCCAGTCTTGATCGATGGCGTTCTACGCGTTGGGGGAAGGATTTCAGCGGCACCGCTCTCCTTTGATTCGAAGTACCCGATGATTATCCCCAAGAGTCATCACGTGGCGACCTTACTGATAACACACTTTCACCAAGCGTCAGCCCACGCTGGTCAGGAACATGTTCTTGCTAGACTGCGAGAACAGTTCTGGATCCCGAAGGCGAGATCTACAGTTCGTCGTGCTCTCCGGTCCTGCATTGGATGTCGGAAGCGCCAAGCTATGAAGATGACGCAGACGATGGCTGACCTACCTGGGATGAGAGTCACTCCTTATGAGCCCCCCTTTACAAGAACCGGGGTGGACTACTTCGGACCTATGCTGATCAAAAGAGGACGATCCATTGTAAAACGATGGGGCGCTTTGTTTACCTGCATGAACGTAAGGGCAATACACATCGAAGTCGCCGAGTCATTGGACACAAACTCGTTCATCAATGCCCTTCGTCGCTTCATTGGTCGCAGAGGACATCCACGGGACATTTGGTCCGACAATGGCACTAACTTTGTTGGAGGAGAGCGGGAATTAAAACAAGCCATTTCTGAGTGGAATCAAGAGCAGATCAAACGAGAAGGGGATTCACTGGCACTTCCAGCCGCCAGGTGCTCCCCATATGTCGGGTGTTTGGGAACGCCTTGTAAAGTCGGTGAAACTCGCATTGAAGGCCGTTCTCGGAGGATGCCTTGCCAGTGAAGACGTACTAGTCACCTCACTCGTTGAGGTAGAGAAAGTCCTAAACAGTCGTCCCCTGTGTAAGAGCAGTGATGACCCAATTGATGATGAAGTGCTAACCCCTAATCATTTCCTGCTCCAACGGGGAGCGTTGTCGTTGCCTCCTGGAGTCTTCTTTGACACCGACCAGTACCACAGGAAGAGATGGAGACAAGTACAAATTCTGGCGAACCACTTCTGGAAGCGATGGCTAAAGGAGTATCTTCCTGCTCTACAGGAGAGGAGCAGGTGGCATCAGAAAACTCGTAACGCAGCAGTTGACGATCTCGTTCTTGTAGCGGATGACGACGTATCCAGAGGAAATTGGCCGTTGGGTAGAATCACCAGGACATTCCCCGGTCGTGATGGTTGCGTACGAACAGTAGAGGTGAAGACCAGAAGCTCGCATTTCGTGCGGCCAGTTCAGAAGCTGTGTCTTCTTGAGGAAAGCAGTGGTGGATATTCTGCAGAAGATGACTCGGAGGGTTGGCACATTGTGTATCAAGACTCAATGTATTGAGTATGCACAGCGATGTGTGCTGTGGGTGTGTGTGTTCAAGTGTCAGTAACACGGTGAATGGACTCATAATTGCACTATTGGAATTATCTAAGTCAATTTGTAAAGCAGCAACTGTTCTGCGGTGCTTGTTTCCATTCAAGTGGGAATATTTACTGTGTAATTCATTTGTATTGTTGATGAACCTGGACATTCATTGTCGTGTGATTATTGAACGTTGCGTACTTGGATTCAATTTTGAACAGAAAGGTGGACTTTCTAGTGATTAATTTAATTAATACTCCTAATTGTTATGGCGCTTTGGAGTTTGATTGAATGTTTCGTTTTTGGACTCTCCATGGGGGGAGTATGTGCACGCCATTTGGCATGCTAGAAAATTAGGGCGCCTCCTGGCGAATGAGAAAGCGAGAGGTTCGCCATGTTGTTTATAGAATTGTCGAGGTGACAATTGCGCATCGAATAACGTAAAAGCAACGCGTTACGGGCAAAATCTGTCGTTGCCCCGTAAACGTAATAAAAACTGGTCAAACAAGGTTTGGGATGTTATCTATATAGACGGTCTATATAGATGGTTTGTTTCTTTATTTTTGAAGCTTGTCCACTTCGTATCTCTTCACTACCTTTCTTTGTGACTGGTGATATTCATGTGGCTCTTCTGATATAAGAATGTTGAAATACTATGTTGGCAATAACAAGGTCATATATTGTACAAAACAGTTATTGGCCTGACTGAGACCAAATTCTCCAACAGTTTCTGGCCAGAGATAATGTTAGTCATCACCTACTTTTGCATTGAAGTGCCACTGTACTTGTAGTTATTCACATTTTTGGATGGCACTGAAGTCTTGGCATTGTTCATCGGGATAAGAACAGTATGTTGCATATACCTGGAAAATGTTTCGGACTCCAGTTCTCGTTTTGATCCTTTGATCTCTCAGTCGAGAGGATTAGTGCCACGCCTTGTCTGTGGATACCATCATCACTTTCAGAGTGAATAATTGTGTATACATTTTGTTGGAATCCTGCGTCTACGTCATTACACCAGTGCGTTTCCGATATGCCTGCTATGTCGATATTGAATCTCTTCAATTTGTCTAGGAGCAGCTCCAGCTGTCCTTCTTGCATGGTGCAGTGTCCTTATGTTCCATGTCGCGATGGACATCTTCTTTTCCTTTATTTTCTGACTGTTTTCCGTGGATGTTGACAGCATATCTTTGACCGGGAGATTCTTAACATCCCGTATGCAACACCACTGCCCAGTGTGTAGCAAGTAGGCCGTTGGAGAGGATTAGTGCCACACCTTGTCTGTTTCCTGCAATGGTTGTGCGCAACCTAGTGCCTCGTAAATTGGTACCATCGCAAGCAATATAGTGGAAGTTGCATGAGCAGAACATGTCCTATAATGTGCAACTAAGTCGCATGCAATGGCTAGTTGGCGACACGGTGGTCCTTCAGCGCATACGTGTGTGCCCCCATGGCTTCGCCTTGCGTGGCTCTTGAAGAGATTGTCACAGATGTGTGAAAGCCGGTACCGTCCTTCGTCTCGGTTCATGCAGTCCTTGGTTTTTCTAATCCAGATCGCTTCTTTGATGCCTCGTGTCCTCAAACAGGACCCTCTGTCCACAAATTTGGCCCCCTCCAAGTCTACTATGTGATTTTGCTGTGTCATGTGGTCTATGATGGCTGATTTGTTCATATCCTTTTCCGATGTTTTTCTTTTGTTTCTGGTGTAGGGTTTGTTCGTTGTTGCTTTGTCTGCGTCATCTGTGTTCTCTGATGCGGGTTCCAAGTGTGCGTTTAGTTTCTCCGATGTGTGTGGCATTGCAGTTCTTACATGATATAGCATACACTCCTTTGCACATCTTGTGTGGTTCCATTTTGTCTTTTGGTCTTACCACTGACCTCTTGATGGTGTTGTGAGGTTTCATTGCTGTGTTCACTTTGCATTTCTTCATGATCCGTGATTTGGTCTCGGCTTATCCTTGGACATACGGAAGTACCACCATGCCTTTGCCCTTGTCTTTTTTCACAGTCTTCTTCCAGTGGCTTCATTATTTTGTTTCATCTTTCTCTGTACCGTTGATATGGTCCACTGTGGTCCACCGCATCTCTGTAGGATTTCTTTGGTGTGTTCTTTTCTTTGCGTTTATTTTCCTCTTCTGTGACAAGCGTTTCACGTGTTTAGTAGAGTAGGGATCACTTCCATCTTCTGGTGTAATGGATGATGTTAGAATAAATTTATATATTAATCCGTGTGGGTACTCTTTCGGAAGATCAGAAGTTTCACCTCCCCCGATTCCTTTCTGACTAGTAATGTGTCTAAAAATGGCATCTTTCCTTCCGCTTCCTCTTCGTATATAAATTTTATGCTGTTAGTTTCATCCACTGTGTTAAGATGGTCGGTCAGGTTTATAACTTTGAGAATATCATCGACATAGCGTTTCCACATTCTTGGTTTTCGTGTGACTTTTGAAGAGCCACCAAGGGCGCAGCCGTGGGGGTACACACCTGAGTGACTACGTCTGCGCTGAAGGACTACCGTGTCGCCATCTAGCGGTAGACGTCTGAAGATGACTGCTGAAAGCAATCGAAACGTCATGAGAACAAAACAATGGTAAACTGACAGTGAAATAAGTAAAAGTATCACTCATTAGAGGACATGAAGGTACATTGGTAAAGGAGCAGTGTAGATTAGATATAAGAAAGTTATCATTTTCACAAAGAACTTTTAGTGAATGGAACAGAATATCTGCTTGTTGAAACCACTTGGATCTCGGTTCGGTAGAAATAATTATACATTTCTAAGAAGAGTGGTCGAATGCACTATATATACAGATAGGAATGCGCTGGATAATTTAGAAACATAGAAATTGTATAGAAAGGTTGGCCTATGTCGGACTCGACGCAGCCTTCTAGAGGCGTGGTAACAATCTGCCCCGTCTCTACAAGTGATCGAGTGTCATTTATTTTGCTTTGTGGAAGTCGCAATTGAAACAAAGGAGTTGAATAGAGGGTACACTATAATTCACATTCGGTAGGTTGAAAGAAAACGCTCATCCTGCCTGGATTGACAGGCAGAACGTGGTTAGGTTGTAGAGACGGAAGCCTTAATAAGTGAAATACGCATGTGCAGTGGTCTACGGGTGCATAAACACGCATGAAAGAGGTTTATCGGTGTAATAAAGAAGGGCTAGAAAAAGGTTGGTTTGAGAGACTTGGGGGCGCGGCGAAACTCTCCACAGGGACAGTCGAAGATGTGTCTGGGATTACTTTAGAATCGAAATTACAACTTTAATATGGGAGAGTTAGCCCATACTCTAGGTGTTTCCCTTACATTACCGGCCGACTTTTTACATTTAAACGTAGAGACTCTGGGGACGACTGGAATGTAGTAGGCCAGATCCAAAGTCTTGATTTCACTTTTGTTGAGGAGTCATAGCAGTACTTACTTTGTATCGATGACGTGTACATGAAGTGTTCTATATTGTCCGTGAATAAATTCGACGTGACACTGGAATCAAGCGTTTCTACTTACCGACTACTCATACAGACACCTATAATCGGGGGTGTAATTTATTATGTATAGCTATGCGCCTTCGCATTGCACGTTATCGTTGTAACGGTTTCGAAAGGCAGCACAACTTGTGGCTGTGCGTGTTTTGCACAGGGAATACAATAAAGGTGTTCCGGTGACTATACGAGGCTGAGTCGTTGAGTTCGTTACAAATCCCTAGAAAACATGGCAGTGGGGACGAGGTGGTTCCAATAATGGCTGGACGAACCCTGAGGTATGAAGAGTATAACGAGGAGAAGGAATTATTCGAACATTATCTGGAAAGATTCGAATTTTTTGTAACGACTAACGCCATGCCAGACGGCACCAAAAATGTTTGTTGCTCAGTAGTGTCGGCGCACAGGCTTTCACGAAAATCAAGAGCCAACTGAAGCCTGAAAACTTGGCTGACAAAAGCTATGACGAGGTGGTGGCTGCGGCCCATGCTGTGTACAAACAGCAGTTGACAGTGATAGGTCGTCGAAATCGATTCATGAACAGGAACAGAAAACCGTCAGAATCGGTATCACAGTATCATGAGTATGCTTTGGCGTTACGAGAGCTGTGTGGCGACTGTGAATATCCAGCGGCATTTCAGACAGAAATATTGCGTGATGTGTTTGTGAAAGGACTAAACTTACCTTCTGTCCAGACAAAACTTATGTTGAAAGACAACACACTAACATTTGACAATGCGTACAAAGAGGCCGTGGCTGAAGAACTAGCAGCCAAATGCTCTGTCGAATTCAATGCCTCATCATTGGGGGGAAACTGGATTTCCCATGCTACTGCCAGTGCTAACCAGTTTGAAAGTGTCAACCGGGTGCAGAACTTTAGTAAGAAAAAAAGTGCCAACAAAGGTACAGTTGCCAGTCAAAGTCGTACTGCTTTCAACAGCAAGAAGACCTGCTACCGCTGTGGTGGTAGCAGGTCACCATGAACAGAAATGCCTATACATCAACGAACAGTGTCATTGGTGCAAGAAGACAGGTCACATTGCTCGGATGTGCAGAGCAAAACAGCGAAATCAAGGCAGAAACAGAGTGGCCCATGTGAGCGATGGTGACGAGCCAGCTGAGGACCACACGTTGGGGTTGTTTGGTGTTTATTCAGCCGATGCTGATATAAATGAAGTATCTGGGTGCATGGGCAACAAGGTGAAAGTAACATTGGGCAGTGAAATAGTCCCTATGCTGTTGGACACAGGGGCTGCAGTCTCCCTTATCCCGGTAAGCACCTACAGACGGGTCCTGGCAAAACACCCTCTACATCACCCTCAAGTCATATACAGGTGATCTGATACCAATTGCTGGGAAGGCCTACATTCCAGTGACGTATGGAGAACAACACTTCATACTGCCAGTAGTTGTAGCATGTGGTGAGCAACCAGCACTGCTCGGTAGAGATTGGTTGCAGCAGATAAAGTTGAACTGGAAGAGTATTTTCAGTGTGATGTCCGGAGCCACGTCTGAAATGCACAAATTGATGGGCAAGTACGCACACTTGTTCAGAAATGATGGATCAACCATTCAGGGACATACAGCAACCTTGAAGCTTAAACCAGAGCAGAATCCAGTTTACCAAAAGGCGCGTCCTGTTCCTTATGCTCTTAGGGAAGTCGTGGAGAATGAGATCGACCAACTTGAATCAGCTGGAGTGCTGTACAAGGTCGATAACAGTGAATGGGCGAGCCCGATGGTGAATGTGCCTAAGTTGAAAAATGGCAAGATGTCAGTTCGCATATGTGGGGATTACAAGCTCCGAAATGTCACCATTGAGGATGATAAATACCTCCTACCTACGGCTCAAGATGTCAGTTCGCATATGTGGGGATTACAAGCTACTAAATGTCGCCATTGAGGATGATAAATACCCCCTACCTACGGCTCAGGATTTGTTTGCCAGAATGGCTCACAAAGGGAAAAACCAACTGTGTTCTCAATCCTGAACCTAAGTGGGGCATTCAACCAACTCGAGGTTAATGAGAAATCGTCACCACTGCTCACGCTCAATACACATAAGGGACTGCACAGAACACGGCGTTTAGCTTACGGTGTTAAAACTGCGCCGTCCGTGTTCCAGATGACAATGGACAAAATTCTAGCAGGACTAGAAAATGTCATGTGTTTCATCGACGACATTCTTGTGACGGGAACCACTGAACAGGAGCATCTGAAGATACTGGAACAGGTGTTGCACAGGTTGGATCAGCACAATGTGAGGTTGAACAAGACGAAATGCCAGTTTCTGAAGTCCCAAGTGAAGTATCTGGGACACAGAGTCAGTGCAAATGGGATCCAACCTATCCAGGACAAGGTGGAGGCCATTCGGAAGGCACCGCCTCCAACCAACCTAACGGAACTACAAAGTTTCCTGGGTGTCGTGCAATACTATGCGAAGTTTGTGCCAAACTTGTCCACAATATTGCATCCTCTGTACGAGCGCCTGAAAGCTGGTGTGGAATGGTCGTGGGACAGAGCTTGTGATGGAGCATTTAACCAATGCAAAAGGTTGCTGTCTAGTGAGACGGTACTTACTCACTATGACGAAAACATGCCACTCATTCTTGCCACGGATGCAAGCTCATATGGAATCGGAGCTGTGATCAGTTATCAAATGTCAGATGGGGTGGAAAACCCATCGCATTTGCATCACGAACATTGAGTGCCGCAGAGCGTAACTACTCTCAGATCGAACGTGAGGCACTGGGAATCGTCTTCGGGGTGAAGAAATTTCACCAGTACCTCATGGGGCGATCATTTACCATGAGGACAGATCATCGTCCACTGACGAAGATATTTGGACCAAAGACTATTATACCGTCTATGGCGGCAGCGCGAATGCAACGCTGGACATTGGTACTATCTGGGTACCAGTACGACATCCAGCACATTCCGTCAAAGGAAAACGCTAACGTGGATATTCTGAGCAGACTGCCGGTAGACACTCCCGAATCTGCAAGTTCAGACGAGATCGAATCTGTGTGCATGTTGACCGTCAACGAACTGCCGGTAACCTCACAACAGATAGCGGAATATACACGCAATGATACTACCTTGGCCACAATCTATGACTACACTCTGCATGGATGGCCTAGGTCGTGTGCCAGATTTGACGAACTATATCCATACTTCGTTCGGAGAGAGGAACTATCCCTTGAAGATGGATGCATCGTGTGGAGCAGGAGAGTTGTCATTCCATCGACATACACCAAACAGCTGCTTCACGAGTTGCACACAATGCACCCAGGAATGGTGAGGATGAAGGCCATTGCCCGAAGTTTCATGTGGTGGCCGGGTATAGACAGTGACATTGAAGAAATGGTACGAAGCTGTCTCGAATGTTCAAGGCAAAGAAATGCACCAACCGCCGCACCTCCCATGCCATGGCCCTGGGCCACACGCCCATGGCAAAGAGTACATGTTGACTTCGCAGAAAAGAACGGAAAGATGTTCTTGGTTGTGGCAGATAGTCACTCAAAGTGGCTTGAAGTCCTACTTATGAACAGCACCACAGCCGGAAACACGATAACAGAGCTGCGAAAACTGTTTGCTGCATACGGACTGCCTGAATCGGTGGTTTCAGATAACGGACCGCAGTTCACTTCTGAGTAGTTTGGAACATTCTTGAAGTTAAACGGGGTGAAACGTGTGTTGTGTCCGCCCTACCACCCTGCATCAAACGGCCTGGCAGAGAGGAATGTTCATACATTCAAGAACATGCTAGCAAAGGCAGACCCTCGAATTCCACTACAACATCGGCTTTCTGACATCCTGTTTCAATATAGAAACATACCTCACAGTATCACAGGCCGTACTCCTGCTGAACTGTTTCTAAGGAGAGCTCCCCGAACAAGGTTAACCCTGCTGAAACCTAGCCTGCAAACCAAGATTCACGAGCGACAGCAGAAGGAAAAACAGAATCAGGAACATGAGAGCAGGCATGGAAAAGTGGATTCCTGGAACTGTGACCAAAATACTGGGACCACTCACGTACATAGTGAGGCTTCCAGGAAACAACAGACGTGTCGTTCATGTGGAACACATGATTCCGCGAGATGACACTCTGTCGAGAAGTTCAGTTCATTCGCCCGATTCCTTCCGTAGCGGAGAGTTTCTCCCTGCAAACGCTGCACCAGAACTGGATAAGCCATCTGTTCCAGTTGATCCGACCAGACCTCCTGCTGCTGTGATTCAAACTCCCGGCAGACGCAGTCAACCACAAGTGAACACACCCGTGGTTGCTCAAAGCCCTGCTAAGCAGGATACCGCCAGCCAGTAACATGTCTTCGACGGTCAAGCCGTGTTCTAAAACCTGTTATAAAACTAGATTTGTAATTGTTAGAGCTGATTCGAACATCATCAGTGTTCTTGGTAACAAGTTATTTGTAATTGTTACAGAGCTGATTCGAACATCATCAGTGTTCTTAGTAACAAGTTATTTTCAGACTATAGTTTTCACACTAGAGATTAGTAGTGAATTTTGTTGTGCTGGTTTTTTACTTTGCAATGTGATTTTTATTATTGTTCAGGAAGAAAACACGTTATTATGCTACATACTACTTGGACTGTAATTGTGATTAAATTGATTAAGTTTTTCACTTAAGGTTGGGGAAGTATTATGTATAGCTATGCGCCTTCGCATTGCACGTTATCGTTGTAACGGTTTCGAAAGGCAGCACCACTTGTGGCTGTGCGTGTTTTGCACAGGGAATACAATAAAGGTGTTCCGGT
This sequence comes from Paraescarpia echinospica, assembly GCA_020002185.1. NCBI lineage: Eukaryota > Metazoa > Annelida > Polychaeta > Sabellida > Siboglinidae > Paraescarpia > Paraescarpia echinospica. The sequence continues at coordinate 15,961,234 of CM034542.1, forward strand.
GACTACACGAGGCTGAGTCGTTGAGTTCGTTACAAATCCCTAGAAAACATGACATAATTCAAGTCCGATTATGGCGAGCGTGAACCCAAGTTACACAACACATATACACTCCTGTCAATTAAGGCCCTTGTCACAGAACTTGGCCTCCAAGCTTTCAAAACTCGATGTATTACCAGCAAGGCTACCACGTGATGTACAGAAATCTTGCTGACATCAACCAGAGGGAAAACAACATAATTCCGTCCACCCGACTCACACGAGGCCAGCCTTCCAAACTCCTGACCCCCCACTCCAGAACCAACACATAGCTGCACTCCTTCTTTCCCTCTGCCATCCGCCTCTGGAACTCCATCTCACCAGAAGCCCCAGCTGCCTTCAGAATAATCATCCTTCAAGGGTACGTGGCTCCGGGCACTTGGCCCCTCCTCCTTGAAAATCCCCCCACATAAATATACCGCCGCTTTTAAGGATGTAGTTTGTGATCCCTTTTTATATTGTTTGCCAGCTAGAAACCATCTGCAACTGTGGATATTGCCCAGTATTGAGCTTACCACATTATTTAGAAAGAAAAAAGACCGACATTTAGCATTAGTTTCATTGGAGCTTGACCGCGGATGGTCGTTGGACCCATTTCAGAAAACGTGCTATCAAATCTCGCAACTTCCAGCCTCTGATCTCTGTGTATGACTAACGAGATTCGAGCGTGACTTCCCTAGGCAATTACGTCACATGAATCAACATAGGCCTATATTTTTCATTGGTTATAACCGCTAGGACGGTAAACGAGTTACCAAACATTTCGTGCGGTGGAGTTACAATATATATGTATTTCGCAAATGTTTCTTCCGATTTTTATGAAAACGGCATGTTTATAATTATTATTGTTGATACGATCGACAAGAGAGCGATGGTATCGCCATCTCGTGGCTTTGAGGCTACTAATTGTCAATGTTCCGAGTCAACACGCAACGGACGTGAGGTGAGCGATAAAGCTTCCGAGGACACGTTTTCATTAACATTAGATTGGTACGGCACATAGCAATTAACAAAATGATGTTGTTGAATGTGTGTCGTTGTAACAAATAGATAGTTATGTACTTTGATCATTTAATTTAGTAACTAGTGTTGCAAATATCCTTATTATCGCCCTACGACAACTACAAACCTCAATAATTAATTAAATTAGTGGACCAATATCAACTGGAGACGCTTAACACTTAACAACCAATTCAGTTCCCTGTTTACTCAAGAAATCTACCGCATCCCCCAACTATCTCCATCCAACTATCCGGATATCCCATCCCTCGAAATCGGGATAGACAGAGTAATTAAGCAACCAAAAAACCTAAACCAAAATAAAGCTACAGACCCAGACGAACTCCCAGCCAGAATCCTTAAAGAGACTGCAGTGGAAATTGCCCCCATCATCACACACATTTTCCAGTGGTTATACAACACTTGCAAACTCAGATGACTGGCTCCAAGCACTAGTAACACCAATACAACAACAACAACAAATCAGACCCCGCTAATTATAGACCAATTTCGCTAACATGCATCCTCTGCAAAGTTATGGAGCACATCATTCTAAGCAATATGTGGAAACACTTACACAAACACAACATCCTCTACTTCCAACTTGAATTCCAGCCAGGTCTGTTGTGTGAATCCCAACTCATCGAGACAGTCCATGACTGGATGACTGCTATGGACAATAAGATGATTTCGCCAAAGCCATCGACAAAGTCCCTCATAAACGCCTCCTATCCAAATTGACTTTATATGGAATAACTGGAAACACGCAAAACTGGATCAAGTCGTTTCTATCCAGTCGCAAACAGAGTCTCAGTCAATGGAGCCCTGTCGGACAGAACAGATGTTACATCTGGTGTACCAGTGGGCTCAGTCCTAGGACCAATCCTATTTTTACTCTACATAAATGACATAAACGAAAATGTCCAATCTCCTGTACGTCTCTTTGCAGACGACAGCATTATATATTGCAAAATAACGTCCGAAACCGACCACAAAATTCTCCAATCTGACCTGATCAAACTCCAAACAATGCCACAGTGTTCTCTTTCTACCTCGAGCAGTTCAAATCTGGAATATGATCCCACCACAAATTACTGAACTAGAAAATCCTATGGCATTTAAAACAGCAATCATGAACCTCTCTTTCACCACACCCAATCACCTAAAGTGCCTATAAAATAAACAAACAAACTACCCACAACGCATGCGCACAAACATGCACCATAAAACTCCTGCGTTAGCTCAAGTTTGGGCTGTTTGGAGTAAATCACCAAGATGCAGGACACGCAAAAAAGTGGGCATTTTAGAATATACTGCCAATGTTTTTCTTACTTTTTAAATATGATTTTCTTACTCAGTTATTGTACACTCCCTATACATACCTCAACTGCAACTTATACTCAGTGATAAAAAATAAAATACTGAATTTTGTTTTGTAGTTGCTCTTAGTGTGAGCAAGTAATCGTGAAATAGAAGAAATAGGTCGGTAAAATTTACAAAATACAGACCTACTTCTTTGTTGCATATACAACTTTGCAATTCACCAATACAACACACGTGGTAAAAACAACTTATTTATTCCCAGAGTTAATCATCAATATGCATAAAAGTACATCAGACACAACATTGTACAAACTGTTAACAATTCTCCAAATATCATCCTTGATAAAATGTCTACACCTAGTTTATATGGTTTTTCCACTTATACAAAAAATTACTTTATCAAGAATTATTAATCATGTCATATTTCTAACTGTTACATCTGTCATACTTAAACTAGACATGACTTTACTATTTAAACACATATATGTATGCATATATAGTTGATCATGTGAGAATCATATAATTATGTTACATCAGTGGGGTGGCTCCCATGATAGCGGCACATAATTGTCTTAATGGGAACCTCCCTGACCTTCCTTACAATGAATATTATATTGTAGTTTATGTACTTATGATGGTCAAAATAAATACTGTGTGTCTGTCTGTCTGTCCGTCCGTCCGTCCGTCCGTCTGTCTGTCTGTCTGTTGCCCCAGGTGTAAAAATACTGGATAAATTATACAGTGCCAGGTTAGATAGTTTTGTAAGTAAATAAAATGTACTTCAATATGGATTTAGATCAAGCATGTCAACATCACATGCTTTAATATAATTGGTTGAAGTAATTATTAATTTTCTTGATAATAATAAATATGCCACTGGCATATTTGTTGACTTTAAGAAAGCATCCGATGTATGTAACCATGATATATTGGCCACAAAATTTATGTTTGTGGTATTCGTGGTGTTGCACATAAATGGATTATGAGTTACTTGAAAAACACAAGTCAATTTGTTGGCAAAAAACATATTTCTATAATAAAATTTAAACTTTCAAGGAGTTATGCTATAATGTATAGAACCAGCTTTGTCATTGACAAACGTGGGATGCTTATTTTATACCATTCTCTCTTTCTTCCATACATTATGTAAATTGCTTTGAAGTTGGGGCAGTACGTATGCTACTACCTTAAATTATTTAGTATTGTTATGTACAAAAGAAAGTGGTGCATTTAATTTGTAGAGCTAAGTGGTTGGATCATACATCTTCTCTATTCTCTGAATTACATATCTTGAAAGTGTCAGACATTGTGAATTACAAACTGCACTTATTATGTACAAGGCAAATAGCAATTTGCTACCATTGAATATACAAAAGTTGTTTACTTTCTACAATCCTGTCTATCCAACTAGACAAAGCCCAACTTTTAAACAACATTTTGTTCAAACCAATATAAAGAGAATGTGTCTTCCGTTTAAAGTTGTAACATGTGGAATTCTCTAAATAATTCTTTAATATGTTCTAGAAACGTCCATTGTTTTAAAAAATACACTGATAATATTTTACTTACCTACTCAAAATGTATTGTTTATATTGGACTTCACAAATTGTTATTCTTTAACACAAGCAGTTTTGGTGATAGATATTGTATTCTCTTAAAAATATAAATTGTATGTTGTAATCACGCATGTTGCATATTGTAATATATTTTTGATTGTAGTTATACCAATTGTAATTTGGGCAAGTGTTATAAGTGACACACTTCTTCTTGCCCTTTTCGACTTCAAAACTGTGATTTACAATTGTATGCTTGCATTTTTATGCATTGTAATTGTTGTTGTTGAAATAAATATCCACTCGTTAAAACAATTATGTTAGCCTGACTTCGGATTACACGATTTCAAAACCAAAATACACATTAGTACATTGACCCTATCATGTTTTAATTTCAGTTGATGGACACACGCCACTACGATGTCAGATAACTGACATAAACCAAACTGTGGTACACTGTATGAACGTTCTAACATGTGTTCTCCTGACATCGACGGCGGCTTGAAATATATCAAGTCTGAAATGCAGATGCCAGAGACGAGGTTTGATGGAGGCATTCTGACGGTCGACAACACAAATCAGCAGAAGATGTGGAGTGAGAATGATATAGACATTGAGGTGAAGTCAGAGAAGGTTGAAGACAGTAGCAGTGGAGAGACGAGACATTGGGTGGTGTGTGAGGGAAGCATACTAAAGGAAGTCAAGGTAGAGTCGACTGACTGGACACCAGACACACATGGGACATCAACTTGCAATGAAAACATTAATGAACAGGAACTTAATAATGATGAGGTTGATGAGCAGCCCACAAATGTCAGACCGTACGTCGGTGTTACGTGTGGAAAGTCGTACACTTGTGGTTCATGTGGAAAGCCATTCAAGCAGTTAGTTCACCTTACCATTCATGAACAAGTTCGTTCAAATGTGAAGCCGTATACTTGTGTTACATGTGGATTGTCATTCAAACGGTCTGGTGGCCTTACTGCTCATGAAATGATTTATACATATCCGAAGCCGTACAATTGTGTTATTTGTGGAAAGTCATTCTCAACATGTTCTAACCTTACTGTTCATGAAAGGATTCATACAAATGTGAAGCCATACACTTGTGTTACGTGCGGAAAGTCATTCAGTCAGTCTAATGGCCTTAGAGATCATGAAAGGATTCATACGAATGTGAAGCCGTACAGTTGTATTACATGCGGAAAGTCATTCAGACAATCAAGTCACGTTAGACGTCATGAAAAAATTCATACAAAGATGAAGCCATACATAGGTATATAGATAGGTGTATTTATTTTCCCATTAGTGTAGAACACGTAATATAGAATAAGTAATGCAAAGAAAGCATACACATAAAGATATAACTAACAATATAACGCGAAAGTTATGAAAATTAAGGTTGTACCAAATATGGTGTAGGAGACTAATTTATTTTCTGCCTTTTTATAGAATAAGTTTGTTGTATTCCATTAATGCATCATTGTTCAATCCAATTTAGGTGCATATGTGTAGTATGTTCATGTGTGTTTTTATTTATGTTTACTTATTCACGCGAGTAGTAAATTGGTGGGTGGGTGGATGCAGTAATATGTTTGTGTGGTAGTACGTGTAGCTGGGTTGGATGTTTATTCATGACTGTATACATGTGTAGCAGTTTACGACCGTACATGTTTATAACCTTGTGTGATATTACATTTGACATAACTTTCAAATCCTTGTAAGCTGTGTGTGATTTATTTTATCTTAGGATATCTGAGGTATTGTTTATTGTGTGCGCTAGATCATATATTTGCATAGGTTTTTGCAAAATCGTGTTGTGTCTTGAATGTACATATTTTGTTGTGCTTCCATGTGAAATTGCTATGTATGTTTCTTTTTTATACTTCTGCGGGTAATGTGTATAAATGCGTGTTGTGTAGTGTCTTCAGTAGTAATATATATGCGTTTCGCGTCTGATATGTGGCTTTTGCCAGCCATGACGTCACTCCCACTGACCACTGGACGTACGGCAGTCCGATGTTGTTTACCAACAAACCCCACTACCTCCGCACTCCCCACTCATCGTAATACACTGGGTCAGTATATCAGTAGGTCACGGTGACGTCATTCGTAACTATTTATAGCGTTGTGACCTGGGTTTTTTTTAAACGTTCTGAGACAAGTGATGGAGAAACGTCTATACAAGTTGGTGAGCCAGTGGTATAGAGACAGAGATATGATATATATGGCTATACGGTTTGGTGGGTCAGCTTCTTTCCTGTTGAACTTTTGTCTATGTCAAGTCGAAGCGTACAGTCGGGTGTTTAAATCTGTTTAACATGCTTATCAGTTTAGAAAGGCGATGTTTAATGAAGACGCCGAATGCGCGGAAAGTATCAAAGAGGCAAGGTCAGCGTACATAGCAAAATGGAGAAATAGAGTCGTAACGACGAGAAGAGCACCCGAGTGGGACGCTATCCGTGTCGACTGTCTGCGGAACATACTGATCACAAAGTTCACGACCTCGAAAGGTTTGAGAGAGGGCTTGTTGGCTACTGGAGACGTTGAACTGGTGGAGTGGGTGCCGTCGAAAGAATAATAATTTTGGGAGGTCGGCTACGGTGATAAAAAGGTTGAAGCACGCTCGGAAAGTTATTGGTGGAGGTGCGTGATAAATGCAAAATATAAGACGCGGTCATTCATCAAGATGGATACGTCGTTGAAACATCCTTTTACATGTATCGTAGCCGGTCCGACAGGATGAGGTAAGACCACGTTCGTGACCCGGCTCTTGCGTTTCGCCTAGTCTATGATCGACCTACCGCCCGAGAAGATATTGTGGTACTATGGTCAGTGGCAAAAGGTGTACGCGTCTATGGTGGGGACTATGCCTAACGTGGAGTTCGTAAGACGGTTTACCGGACCTGAACACGTTCCACCCGGGAACGAGGACGTTTTAGACGACCTCATGGCGGAGACGGATAGTTGAGTCGCGACCATGTTCACAAAAAAGAGTCGTCACTGTAACACATCCGTTGTGTATCTACTACAGAACTTGTTTCCAAAAGGGAAGGAAAACCGCACCATCAGCTTGAATGCTAAGTACATGGTGTTGTTCAAGAGTTCACGAGACGCCGGTCAAGTAGGTCAACTGGCTAAACAGATGTTTCCGGGTCGAGTGAAGTACATGCAGTACTCTTTCAAAGATATGACGTCGACACCGTACGGTTACCTGCTGGTCGACCTGGAACAGGAAACGCCTGCACACGAGTATCTGACCTGATGACGTCGTTCAGTACGTATATGTGCCAAGAGTATACAAAGACTAAGCGGATCGCGTTAGTTAGCATTTGCGAGATGTAGGAACGCGTTAAGAGACACACATTGTGTCTGCAGATGTTGAATAGGAACAAGAACACTATATGTAAAAACGCCATCAATACCGACGCCGACCTCAAGCTGAGTGAGGTGTGCGTGCAGCCGATTGATGAGCGTGGTTTACGGATTAGTCGGCCTATTCATCGACGCCTCCTCGTCCGTCCCTTTCTCTTGACTCACATTCCATGCGGTTTTGAGTACACTGAAATCTTCGAAGACAGGTCGATACGAGGGTTCCAGCGCTTCACGGGCTGCCACGCTAATTTCTTCCAGGGTCGACTGCATGCGTTTCGTTAGGTCGTTCGGGTCCCCGGTGGTGACGAAACACTGCGCCGACTCGTACCCGGGGATTTTACTCGCTAGACTGACACTCAATAGCTCATGTCTGACTAGCTACTGGCGTCCGATGGCAGTCCTTTGGTGTCGAAGCCGCATTCGAAATGAAACGTCGCTCTGTAGGGGTAGTAGCGCAAGGCTTCTTCCACGTCAATGCCTTTTTCGTCTATTTGTTGGAAGACGGACGGTTTTGGGTGACTCTCGTGTTGCCGGAACAACCACGCTGTCTTTCACAGGCAATCGCCACACTTACTGCAGCCATACGAGTGACAGGACAGCTTCACGTCTTGTATGTACTAGTAGTGCTTGTCGTACATGTTAACGTTCAGGTTAGCGGGGTAGCGGTACATCGATCGCCTGACCAGTTCAGCAGTCGTCTTCCCGTCGTCCAGTTCGACCAGTCGGTACACGGCCACGTTCGTTTGGAATACTTTTTTTCACCCAATCAAGATCGTTTAGCGTGACGCCGCCGAAGGAGTAGGCCTACGCGATGACCGGCCCGTTGGCTCTCTCGTTGTAGTCGGCATCAAGGTTTGCCGTCGCCGACTCCAAACCTCGTACGTTACACCCCCGACTCAAGGCCAGACAGCGAAAGAGATACATATTGTTGATGTAGGGTCTGCCGCTGCTACGGCTCTTCTCCAGGGTTACGACCGCTTTGTTTTTTTCTCAGGTACTCGGGGAGACTCACGTCGCGACATCGATGTTGGACGATAGCGTTCAGGAAAAAAGTGGCGTTAGTCATCAGTTCAGCCGTCCAATTACAGTCTGGACATTGGGCTATAACGTACTGTAGAACGTCGGGCTGACGGATGCGAGCGAGGAAGGCTTCAAAATCTTCGGGGGTGGTGATAAGAAAGGGGACCTCCAGGTAAGGACCACAGCAGTTATTCGACGCGTGGTAATACCGACCCGTCTACTTGTATCTCAGGATGATCAGAAACTCAAGTTGATCTTGAAAGCACGAGTCTATTCATCGAAGATGAGACGCAGCAGTTATTCGACGCGTGGTAATACCGACCCGTCTACTTGTATCTCAGGATGATCAGAAACTCAAGTAGATTTTGAAAGTACCAGTCTGTTCCTCGAATATGAGACGCAGTCAACTCTTCTAGAGCGCGCTTGTCTAAACTGGTCGAGTGGAAATTATGTCTCGTCTGTACTAGTCGTCGACGTCCGTATGCTGGACTGTCGTTGTTGCCTACCGCGTCCTCAGGCGCGGCGGGTTGAGGTAATTTATGACGTTTTGGTGGCGGCGGTCCGTTGCCTCGACAACCCGTTCTGACGTTTCTCATTAGACAGGTTTTGCGCTTGTAGGTACGACTGCATTCGGTGCAGTCGTAGAACCGCACTTTGTTTTCCAGTCTCGGTTGACATGTTGTAGGGTGCTTTCTCATAGTGTCGCGTTGACCGAAGGTTCGACCACAGTTCGAGCAATAGGGCTTTTGACATTTCTCGGTGTGCCTTTTCAAACGGGCACCTCGGTCAAAGGAACGTCCGCACTTCGGACAGACAAACAGTGGTGGTGACGGGGTTTCCGTCTGCTACAACGTAATTCAAAGTGGGTTATCAGCTGATTGTTGTCTAGATACAAGTGGATCAAGTATCTTCAAATACGGGATGGTGGTAATAAATTCTAAACAGGCAAGCCTTGGTGGATACGCCAAAAGCATTCTGCTTGCTCTAACCTCGGAGGCGTCCGCTTAGTAATAACAACACACATCGTACGTACGGTCTATATATATAATGGGTTGGTGGCGCCCTCGTTTAGTAAGCGGGAGAGACACTAAGAGTCGTGACCGCTAGAGGACGCTGCTGATAGGACTTTGCCGTAGAGATATAAAAAAATATACGAGATATAATGGCTTGATTGATCGGTAGAGGCCCTACTGAGTACCGTGTGGCTATAGTGTTAGATTGAAAAGTCGTTTTCCGGTTTTAACATTTTATTCACGCCGACGAGACATAAAAAGTACGTAAAATACGAAATTTTAACTTTACAGCGATTCAAGACTACAATTAAATGTGTTAAGGACTACAGTACAATTAAATGTATTAATCACTACAGATATATGTTATAGACTACATATATAATGTTATGGAATAAGGATATTAAACGTATAATATCATAACCATAACATATAATCTTAAAGAATAAGGAGATTAAACATAAATCAGCAACTAATCTTAAACAGAAAAGACTTTAAAATATTAAAGGGATTAAATGTATAATATAATTGTATATTCTCACTTATATTATAGTTAAACTTGTTTGGTTGTCTTGTCTTGTATATATTGTTATCAATGTTCTGAATAAACGTTCATTCAATTCATTCAATAATAATGTTAAAGAAAACGGTAATAAAACTGCTAGTAGCAAAGACATATATTGTATACGAACTAATTCATTAAAACAAGCTGCTCTATATGTCCGTTGATAGCACTGGCGATCTTTCAGTCCATTCTACAGTTCAAGTAATGTTTGACCGCCCTTCTCGGCATCATCCAATCCGGTTTCTGGCTCCATCGGTAAGACGATTGGGGGTTGAAAGGATGGTTTCATACAAGATAAGTATGGTCGGAATGGCAGAGGGGACAACGGGTATTCTCCCGAACTCGTTGATCACGAGGAGAAAATGTTTGTTGACGAGGTCATACGGTCAGTCGAGGCATCCGGATAAATGATCCAGGTGATTGACCGCTAGGTCGAGGCAATCGACATAGAGGTGTCGGGCCCTAGCCAGAATCATCTCACCCATTTGCTCAGCGAACACCGCCACCAGACGGCACTTTATGTAAGAAAGAAGCACTTCGGGGGGTCAGCGACGGCGGTACGATTTCGACTGTAGCATGGTATGTCGTAATCACTCGACGATGGTGAATTTTCTACAATAGTCGGCGCCGGCAACGAGGCCAGCGGCGGAGTCGGTGAATTCGACGTCGAGGAATCTTCCACTATAATCAGCGGCGGATTCGGTGAACTCAGTGGTGGGGTTGATGACCTCGGCGGCGGAGACGGTGACCTTGGCGGTGGAGACGGTGACCTCGGCGGTGGGGTTGATGACCTCGGAGGCGGGATTTGTGACATGGACGAGTAGGATGTCGACGGTTTCGGGAGAGGTGGATCGTTCAGGGGTGAAAGGTCGTCACTTTCGGAAATGTCTTCATACACCCATGAAGGACGAGCGTGCAACGAACTGGTGTAGACCCGTTAAGGCGTTATAGGTTGTACGACTTCTACTGTCACGCGTTTGGGCGGGGCGTCCTTTGATGATTGACAGGCTATCAACATAATGGCTTGAAGGGTGTCTGGGTCGATAGCCTTGTCCTACAAAAAAAAAACAAGTGAGTGAGAAGGTTATAGTCACGTGTGAGTTCAGTTGGGTTTCTGTATGACGTAGACGTCACAACCGGTGTAGCTAGTCGTTGCACCCCAACTCGCTTTTCTCAAGGTCACGTGAAGCACCGTTCCCATCAGCTCGTTGAGAGCCGATAGCAATTTTGCCTCGGGTAATTTTGCCAGATAGGCTGCTTTCTATGCGACAATTTGGCACATCGAAGTGTCAAAGAAAGTCGCCCATAGCTGTCGTTTCGTAGGGACAACGTCATCGTCTCCCACTTCTGTGTCGGTATCGTCAGAGGTCGCTGTCGAGTCATGTGTCTCAAGCATCAATCGGACTGCGAAGTAGTACACAGGTTTTGGATGGGCTCCATGTCGCGCAGACGGTCTTACCGGTTTTTGACCTAAAAATCTTACGTTTACAGTAACGACATCTTTCGTTCGTGAGCTGCACCCCTCACTAAATACACTTAACAGATTGGAGATCTTTTATACACGATTTTTCTTCAACGTCGCACTGACGTTTGCCTGTACGTCGGACTGACGTCCAAGATCGCGGGCGCTGTCCCCACGGAGCCGCCTAGCAGGCTCCGAACGAAGCACTTACTGGTAATCAGTATATAGGTAGCAATAATAACGGCGATGCACATGTAATCGAGACTGCACCTAGACCAGACGCTTAGCAGCTTCCGCCGCACAATTTTCCCACTTTACAACACACGATATTTTAGTAATATAGCCTATGCGTACTAACTTTATACAGCGCACAATATTTTAGTAATATAGCCTATGCGTACTGACTTTATACAGCGCACAATATTTTAGTAATATAGCCTATGCGTACTGACTTTATACAGCGCACAATATTTTAGTAATATATAGCCTATGCCTACTGACTTTACAGCGCACGATATTTTAGTAATATAGCCTATGCGCACTGACTTTACAACGCACGATATTTTAGTAATATAGCCTATGCGTACTGATTTTATACAGCGCACACTATTTTAGTAATATAGCCTATGCGTACTGACTTTACAGCGCACGATATTTTAGTAATATAGCCTATGCGTACTGACTTGATACAGCGCACAATATTTTAGTCATATAGCCTATGCGTACTGACTTTATACAGTGCACAATATTTTAGTAATATAACCTATGCGTACTGACTTTACAGCGCACGATATTTTAGTAATATAGCCTATTCGTACTGACTTGATACAGCGCACAATAGTTTAGTAATATAGCCTATGCGTACTGACTTTATAAAGCGCACAATATTTTAGTAATATAGCCTATGCGTACTAACTTTATACAGCGCACAATATTTTAGTAATATAGCCTATGCGTACTGACTTTATACAGCGCACAATATTTTAGTAATATAGCCTATGCGTACTGACTTTATACAGCGCACAATATTTTAGTAATATAGCTATATGCGTACTGACTTTATACAGCGCACAATATGTTAGTAATATAGCCTATGCGTACTGACTTTACAGCGCACGATATTTTAGTAATATAGCCTATGCGTACTGACTTGATACAGCGCACAATATTTTAGTAATACAGCCTATGCGTACTGACTTTATACAGCGCACAATATTTTAGTAATATAGCCTATGCGTACTGACTTTATACAGCGCACAATATTTTAATAATATATTGCCTATGCGTACTGACTTTACAGCGCACGATATTTTAGTAATATAGCCTATGCGCACTGACTTTACAACGCACGATATTTTAGTAATATAGCCTATGCGTACTGATTTTATACAGCGCACACTATTTTAGTAATATAGCCTATGCGTACTGAATTTACAGCGCACGATATTTTAGTAATATAGCCTATGCGTACTGACTTGATACAGCGCACAATATTTTAGTAATATAGCCTATGCGTACTGACTTTATACAGTGCACAATATTTTAGTAATATAACCTATGCGTACTGACTTTACAGCGCACGATATTTTAGTAATATAGCCTATTCGTACTGACTTGATACAGCGCACAATATCTTAGTAATATAGCCTATGCGTACTGACTTTATAAAGCGCACAATATTTTAGTAATATAGCCTATGCGTACTGACTTTATACAGCGCACAATATTTTAGTAATATAGCCTATGCGTACTGACTTTACAGCGCACGATATTTTAGTAATATAGCCTATGCGCACTGACTTTACAACGCACGATATTTTAGTAATATAGCCTATGCGTACTGATTTTATACAGCGCTCACTATTTTAGTAATATAGCCTACGCGTACTGACTTTACAACGCACAATATTTTAATAATATAGCCTATGCGTACTGACTTTACAGCGCACGATATTTTAGTAATATAGCCTATGCATACTGACTTTACAGTGCGCAATATATTAGTAATATAGCCTATGCGTACTGACTTCACAGCGCACAATATATTAGTAAAATAGCCTATGCGTACTGACTTTAAAGCGCACAAAATTTTAGTAATATAGCCTATCCGTACTGACTTTACAGCGCACAAAATGTTAGTTATATAACCTATGCGTACTGACTGGGTGGGGAGTGGCGGGGTTTGAGAACGACGTCGGAGACTATTGAAGGTCTATTCGTATACTGTTAAAAGAGACGCACAGAAGCGTGTTTTGGGGGATAAGGGACCCACCCTCAAGTGGTGGAGAGCCTTTAGAGAGAGACACAATGATTTATCTCTCCGTAAAATTGAAGGAATTGACAAAGGCCGTGCTGCTAACACCAAATATGATGTCATACAGGATTACTTCGAGGTACTGGAAGCAACGGTAAAAACAAAACAGTTTGATGATAAACCACACCTTATATTCAACTGCGATGAGTCGGCATTGGTGCTAAACAAACTGGCCAAAACGGTGCTGGTTCCAAGGAAGAGCAAGCATTGTCATTCTATTGCCACTGCAAACACGCAGCACGTTTCAGTGTTATGCCGCGTGAAGAGGCAGTGAATGCATGTTACAGCTACAGTGACAGTGGCTTTGTCGACCGCCACATTTATACAGAATGGTTTACGAAGGTCTTCCTACGCTTCGCACCCAGAGAGAGACCATTGTTGTTTCTTCAGGACGGCGCCTCGGTTCACTTAGGCCCAGAGCTCATAGATGAAACCGTCGCCAGTTATGTCACACTGATATATTCCCCACCCAAATTGACACATCTGATCCAACCATGTGATGGTGGTATATACAGGACCATGAAAGCGAAAATAGCTGACACTATAAAGCAATTAAACGAAGATGCTGAGAGGAGACACGTGGGTCAGCAAAAGTAAAGTTCCAGTTGTATTTCGTGAGGTCTGTCATCATCACAGGGGCCTTCCGAAGGTGTGGTATTTATCCATTGGACAGATATGCAATTAGCGATGACCTAATAGTGAGGAGTCCACCACACATTTGCGAAGAGATGAAGAAGTCTCCAAGAAGATGACTCTGACAACACTAGGCATGACGCTCCAGAAGACCCAATTAAACAAAACGATACCCCATCCACTTTCCACGTGACAACGTATGAATGTCAACGACATGCACGTTGATGACAATAACAGATAAAGTCACCAACATCGCAATGAATGTCATTGCCAATCTTACTTTAGATGTAGTTTTCCCATCTTATGCTCCAGCAGATGCTGAAATACTTCTCGAGATGTTGTCCAAAAACACAAACCAAAGATGTCGGCCAATTTTGGCACTGGAAGGGATTGAGAAGACACTGACTCCAAAGAAGAAAGCCAGTTACGCTCTAAAGGACGCAACGGGCATAGCAGTTGCAAACGATCCAGCTTTCTCAGCATGGCGCTACTTAAAACAACAAGTTAATAGTACGCAACATAAAATTCAAGCCCTCTTTACGAGACCAAAGGACATCCCCTTGACACGGCTGGGCTCATCCCTAAGAAACTTGTAGATGTATTCAGGACTCCACCTGAAAAGGAGAAACAAGTCAGGAGAGGGACATCATCAAAGGTAGAATATTCACCAGTGAAGTATTGTCCAGTGAAATAAAAGAGCGCGTTGCAAAGAGGAAGATGTTACAGGTTCAAAAGGAAGAGAGGAAGAAAGCCTGACTCGAGAAAAAAGAACAGAAAGAGAGAGACAAACAGCAGACGTCTACAAGAACAATATTCAAATCTACAAGGAAAATGGAAAACAAGCGGCAAACTACGAGCACCAACGGGGCACGAACCTCTCCGATGGCGTTCCTAAATGCTGAGATGAAGACGAGATGAAGACGAAATGGCCAGAACATATACCCTACATATTGGAAGTGAACACACCAGAGGGTGATAGCTTGAATTAAGCCCTCGTCGGTAGATCCAGTCTCAGAAGCATTACTCGCTGCCAGTTTCCGCACAATGAACCTGCGTTCAGTTGGAGTTATTGCGGATAGGAACTGCTTGCCTCGTACCACAAGTTTTGTTTGTACAGGTGATGAAGAGCTTCACGCGTGTGTAATGTTCAGGAAATGCTTGTTCACGACAACACGTATCTTGACGACACGTTTCTAACCGATGACAGCACAAATACTGTGACGAACGTGTCTGCCACATACGTCCAGTACTCACCAATGTATGTGTCAGGCACAAAGCTTATAGATCACGACATCCGACGACTTTACAAACAAGAAGTCACGGATATAATTCACCCCAATGCATACTGTGACATATGGCAGACGCACGCACTGGCATCGGTGATGTATCAAATTGTTGTATCCATATCTCCGCACTACCTCATCAACATCCTGTGGACAAACATCTTCAATTCAAACCAGCAAACATCGTAGGAACCTAACCACTTTGTGCCTGCCTTTCTCAAAGAAGACGGACAAGCGGCATCCAAACATCGTCCCAAGTTAAGGCTAAGCATCGTACAGTGGCCGAACTATTTTCTTCCTGAAATCCACGCTTTATTTTGTGGTACGTTCAGTACTCATTAAATACTCCAAGCACTTGTTTATATGTTTCAATCTGGAAGGGATTCGGGTGAGGCCAACACAATTACTAATTAACAGAATATGTCCAAGGTAAACAGCTTGGACATATTCAGGCAATCAGTAGTCGTATGCTTAGTAAAAACTAAGTTATGTTGAAACAGATAAATCATCTCCCAAATGTCGATCTATGACAATAGTTATTTAATTACCTGTGAGTCTGTGTTTTATTTGTCTAATGTTCATATCACCCGATATTCACAAGTTTGTTCAGGTACCAACTTGTCGGAAGTTTGACATTATCCATGGATGTTCTAGGGACCCGTCGTCTTGCTGTGTTACTTGTACGTGCCACTTAAAAATGATAGTTATACTTATTGGAAGCCTTTTCCTTTCAGTCTGGAAGTGGTAACGAAAGTGATTGCAACTGTGTAGTCTGTGGAGAGTGCTTTGTGGACTCCAAATATGGTGAAATATGGGTGGAATGTCAGAGGTGCTCATTTTGGGCACACGAACAGTACACCCGAATGGGGGAGATGTGCATTTTATGTGACAATTGTGGTGGTTAGAAGAGAAGACATTAATTTTAGTTATGTCGTGTAGGCTATGTGGCTCACAACGTTAGCTTGTGTTCATAGAGGCCATGGGTTAATTACCATTTTTGGTATTTTTAGCCGTAATTTACTAAGCACAACATTATATGCAAGTTGTTATATCAAGTTATGATGACGTATGTTTGTGAAGTTGGTACGAAACAAAATGCTTTCAAAGTTATTTGTTTGGTTGATTACCATTTTAACAGTCCGTGACCGTATAGTTGGGTCCGTTTCACTAACAAAGATGGTTCATTTCGAAGTTTGCTTAATTGGCAATACAATTTGGCTGCCTTCAGAATGGTATTTACAGTTGTCCGACTGCACTAAAACTGAACAAGCCTCGTGACCATAAGCAAAGTTTTAATGGACTACTGCAATAATGATTTTGAGGAGACTACGTTTCGAAAAAAAGTAAGTTATTCACGCAGTGTTATAACTTGCTACAGTGATCGGCGCCGCTAGTATATTTACACAATATTATCTTTACAGCTAGGATACTAAAAACGTTGTCTATTGTTGTCCTACGACAGAAATTGGTCAACCAAAGTGATGAAATTGAGACACCGATGTCCCAATTCCGTCACTTCCAATTTACAACTTTTAGACAAGAATAACTCTAAATTCTTTCACGTTTTAATTTTTTTATTTGAAGCAAAGAAGTGTTTCTTTGATATAAAATTAAATTAATGGTTCAAATAACTATGGGCAATATAAGTGATATGAATAAAACTAAAAAATATGACGGAATTAGGGCGAATTACTTACTTACTTACTTACTTATGCTTGTCACCTCTACTGGGGCATAGGCCGCCAACAACTGCTCTCCAGCGCAGTGGCACGGGAACGAAATTCATATTTGGGGGTGCTACCGGAGCTTCAGCACCAATGAAATATTTTTTCCCGCCGCGCCGCCGCATATCTTCACATCTTCCTTCACCTTGTGGCTGTCTCGGAAGAATTTCGAATACAGACAGTGTTATTGAAAATTAATTTTTTTACGTCGCGCCGCTGCTGTCAGTTTACCTTCTCCAACTTCTCTCGGCTTCCTCGGCTGAAATGATGACATCCGAAGACGGGGTAAATTTATATTTCTACCCGCCATTGACGCTCGCCACAAAAACAAACATTTACATTCACATTTAATGGGGGGCAGAACCATATGTCTGCCCCCCCCCGGAGAAATTCCAGGGGGACAGCTGCCCCTTGCCCCCCCCCCCTGTTCCTGAGCCTATGCTCCAGCGTCCCTGTCCTGTGCTGTTATAGGTGTAGCCCATCCTGCTGGTGTCTGCTTCAAGTTCTCGGCGCTAGGTGTTTCGTGGTCGACCTCTTTTCCCCTTTCCCTGCCGTTTCCGGGATAGCGCTTGTTTGGTGAGGTTTGTGTCTGGTTTGTTTTCTCAACATCCTTCTCTCCTCCTTCCTTCATCCTTCCCTCTCCTTCTCTTCTGATACAGACGTCGAAAACAGCGACGACGAAGGACTTGACGCAACCATTCTTGCACCCAATGATTACATTATTGTGAAACTTCCACCCAAGAAGGTCATATACCATTATGTGGGTATGATTGTTAAACCGACAGATGAATTTTAAGTAACCTTTCTGAAATGCAGCAGGAAGAGTTTTACTGCTAACCGGTTCACAATCCATGGCTAGGAAGGCATCGTCGATGTGCAATTTGATGACATTGTAGCGCTCTTGCCTACTCCTACAATGTTAGCTATAGCATTGCCCGCACAAAGAAGATGGTCGTGTTTTCCGTTGATTTTACTAGTTTTCGACCTCAATGGAAACAATTCACTTTTTTAGCCGTGTTGGTTGGCACTGTCCGCACAGATGATAGAAGGTCGTTTTTGTGCTCACTTAGTTGTCTTGTCATTCATTGCTTACTCCTGTAAGAAAACCTATCCGGCTTCGATCATCTAGCTCTGACCTACTTTTTGTTCCTAGAGTCAACACCAACATTGGAACTAGAGCTTTTTCTGTTGCTGCACCAACTCTTTGGAATATGCTCCCTCTTAGTTTTAGATCAGTTGAAAATATTACACAATTCCGTCGTCATCTAAAAACTTATCTTTACAACCTTGCTTACCCACCGTAGCTCCCTAGCGCCTTGATCCATCTCTCGACAACTGGAATACTGCTTATGGATTTTGAGATTGACCAACCCTTTGTTTTGATGCGCCTCTCGTTTCCTAGGATTTATTTATCTTATTATTATTGTTATCGACCTCTGTGAAAACAGTTCAGTGTGAACTGGGTTAGCTGGCACTGCCCGTACAAGGAAGACGGACATGTTTTCTATTAACTTGACTCGTTAAGGACCTCGGGGAATAGAGTGCACATTATTTTCTAGGCACAGGTCTACAGAGTATAAATAAATATACTTTGTTTAGTTTTGTTTTCAACAAACGTTTTTTTGTGTTTGAAAACAACTATTGTGATTATTTAATTGCATGACGCTGGCAACGTAAGTTTGTAAAACAAAATTGTATAAACAAGTAAGTCATACAGTGACAAATAGCTTATCCGGTTGGTATATGAAACAGTTCTTGTCTACTATATCATATATAGCTTAATGACACATGTGACCATACATGAGCATGTTGCGCCGCTACCGAGCATGGTGCCTCAAATCATTTTTAACAAATACAACAATTTTCATTGTTCTATATATGTTTTGGAAATTATATGTCAACCAACTATAAAGAACATTGAGGAGTTTAACACACTGTATTCCATTTTATAAAGTCGATTTTTTTTTAGGAACTGGGGTCATGATGCTCCGATCTACCCTACTGCAAATATATATATATATATAGTTACCGGGTCGTCATTCGACCCATTTCAGAAAGCGTGCTATCAAATCTCGTAAGATGTTGCCGCTGATCTCTATGTATAATAACGAGATTTTAGCGAGACTTCCCTAGGTAATTACGTCACGTGCGTCAACATATTTTTCATTGGTTATAACCGCTAGCACAGTAATTAAACGCTGTTAACAAACTGTTCGCAAGGCGCTGTGTTTTTGTGCGGAAACTGTAAGTATTTCACTAAAACCAAGTTTTCTGACAATTTGTTTGCAGAACATGGCACAAATAAGTGGCAGGGAATTACAATATGAATGTATTTCGCAAATGTGTCTTCAGATTTTTATGAAAATGGCATGTTTATATTATATTATAGTTGACACGATCGACAAGATGGTATCGCCATCTCGTGGATTTGACGCTACTAATTGTCAATGTTCCGAGTCAACACGTAACACACGTGAGCGATATAGTTTCTGAGGACACGTTTTGATCAACATTAGATTGGTACGGAACACAACAATTAACAAAATAATGTTGCTGAATGTGTGTCGTTGTAACAAATAGATAAGTATGTACTTTGATAATTTACTTGAGTAACTAGTGTTGTAAATATCCTTATTATCGCCCAACAACGCAACAAACAACTACAAACCTCGGTCAACCTCTACTCTATGTCTCTAGTCCGTTTGCTTTCATTAAGTAAGTAGGAACACATTACATGTATGTGCAAATACTCTAAAATAGCAATAATTAATTACATTAGTGGACCAATGTCAACTGATGGCGCAGGAAACGCAAACAATTGTCAGTTTAGAAAATACTGCCAGTTTTTTCACTTTTAAAATATGATTTTCTTACTCAGTTACTGTACATACCTCAGTTGCATCTTAAGCTCAATAATAAAAATACTGATTTTGTTTTTGAAGTTGCTCTTAGTCTGAGCAAGCAATCGTGAAATTTATGTTAGCCTGACTTCAGATTTTACAGTTTCAAAAACAAGACACATTAGTACATTGACCTTATTATGTTTTAATTTTAGTTGTTCGACGCACGCCACTACGATGTCAGAAATCGAACATAAACAAAACTGTGGTGCACTGTATGAACCTTCTAAGACGTGTTCTCCTGACATCGATGGTGGCTTGAAATTTGTCAAGTCTGAAGTGCAGATGCCAGAGACCGAGTTTGATGAAGGTATTCTGTCAGTCGACAATACAAATCTGCAGAAGACGTGGAATGATATAGCCATCGAGGTGAAGCCAGAGAAGGTTGAGTCTGAAGACTGTAGCAGTGAAGAGACAAGGCATTGGGTGGTGTGTGAGGGGGGCGTACTGAAGCAAGTCAAAGTAGAGCCGACTGACTGGACACCAGACACACATGGGTCATCAACTTGCAATGAAAACATTGATCAACAGGAACTTTGTTACAAGAATAATAGTGACATTGATGAGCAAACCATTAATGTCAGACCGCACGTCAGTGTTACGTGTGGAAAGTCATTTAAATATTCAGGTAACCTTGCCATTCATCAGAAGATTCATACAGATGTGAAGCCACACACTTGTTTTGTATGTGGAAAGTCATTTATAACGTCTTCTAAACTTGCTGTTCATGAAAGGATTCATACAAATGTGAAGCCATACACTTGTGTTACATGTGGAAAGTCTTTCAGACAGTTAGGTCACCTTAATGGTCATCAAAAAGTTCATACAGATGTGAAACCATACACTTGTGTTACATGTGGAAAGTCATTCAAACAGTCACATCACCTTACTGATCATGAACAAATTCATACGGATGTGAAACCACACACTTGTGTTACCTGTGGAAGGTCATTCAAACGGTCTAGTAACCTTAATGCTCATGAAAGGACTCATGTGAAGCCATACACTTGTTTTATGTGTGGAAAATCATTCACAACATCTTCTAGCCTTACTAGTCATATAAGAGTTCATACAAATATGAAGCCATACACTTGTGTTACATGTGGAAAGTCATTCAAACGACCTAGTGACCTCAGTGCCCATGAAATGATTCATACAGGTGTGAAGCCGTACACTTGTGGTACATGTGGAAAGTCATTCAGACAGTTAGTTCACCTTACCATTCATGAACAAGTTCATTCAAATGTGAAGCCATACACTTGTGTTACATGTGGACTTTCATTCAAACGATCTGGCGACCTTACTGTTCATGAAAGGATTCATACAAATGAGAAGCCGTACACTTGTGGTGCATGTGGAAAGTCATTCAGAACATCTTCTAACCTTACTGCTCATGAAATGATTCATACAAATGTGAAGCCATACAATTGTGTTAAGTGTGGAAAGTCATTCACAACATTTTCTAATCTTTCTGTTCATGGAAGGATTCATGAAAATGTCAAGCCGTACACTTGTGGTACATGTGGAAAGTCATTCAGAACATCTTCTCATCTTACTGTTCATGAAAGGATTCATACGAATGTGAAGCCGTACACTTGTGTTACATGTCTAAAGTCATTCAAACAGTCAAGTCACCTTAGAGATCATGAAAAAATTCATACAAAGATAAAGCCATAGCTAGGTAGATAGATAGATAGGTGTATTTAGTGTAGTGTAGAACATATAATATAGAATAGCATTGCAAATAAACCATACATGTAAACATATAATGTAACTATATAATGCTAAAGTTATGAAAATTTAGGTTGTACAAAATATGGTGAAGGATAATCAGATTCTAAATAACAAACGTCGCTATCATAGGGTCCACCTTGGGGTTTCCTAATTGTCTGCCTATTTATAAAATTAGTTTGTTGTATAATCAGGGTTGACCGGTTTTAACCGCCTGCTTAAAACCGGGCTCATTTTCCCTGAAAAGTGGTCAAAACCTGATCTAAACCCAGTCAAAATCTAATTTAGTGATAATTGTGTGCAATATTTCTGTAATTAATTGTTAATCACTATAAAAACAATGCAAGTGTCAAAATTTATGTTCAGTATGAATAAGAAACAAGATGTCTTGAGGTATTATTGCTCATTGTATTCAAATCAAGCTCATGCAAAAAGTAGTCTGTAATTTTCAACAATACTTGTAAACATGTCTGAGTGGTAATCAATGTAAAGCATAAAAAGTATTTCATGGTCATTGCTCTGTTGTTGGTCCTGTTTTATTCTTTAAATTAACCAATTGAATTTGTGTTTTCAAAAGATAGCCCATCTTTGTTCTCATGATTGATGATTACAGCTGCATGGAACATTTACCCTCATTATATAATTTTTTATTAACTAGTTTTATTTACATTAAGTTATAATTAATGACACTGCGAAAATTGACACCAGACAACTTATTCGAATTCGGCATAGCCAGACCGTTTCCGTAGCTTAGATTTAGGACCAGGCCGCAGTCTATGTGAATTATTCACCAAAATAGTTTCTAGAATATTTGTGCATATAAAGAACTTTGTAACTGGTGAATACTTTACAATAATTAATAAGTGTTATACACATGCTTCTATTTATTAAGAATGTGTATAAATTCAGTTTCAGTTGTGCAAGGACTGCTTTAGAGTAATTACACGACAATTCAGCATTGATGTTTCATAATCTCCAGCTATGCTTGTTTTAAGCAAGCAGACATTTATATTCTATCACTAGGTAAAATTAGTGTATGAGCTAAATATAAGCTAGGAGACGTTTGGTGTATTTTGGGATAGTTTTAGAGTTTTGAATAGTATTCATAGGTTTTGGCCGGGTTTTCACCGGTTATAACCGCTAAGCGGTAAAGTGGTGAGTGCGTGGATGCAGTAATGTGTGTTTATGGTACAGGCAGTACCTGTAGCTGGGATTTTATGTTATATGATATCTGAGGTATTATTTATTGTGTGCAGTAGATCATATCCGACTTTTTTGCAAAGTCGGGTTGTGTCTTGAATGTCAATATTTCATTGTGCTTCCATATGAAATGGCTATGTATGTTTCTATTCAGATATGCTTCTGCGGATAACGTGTATATATGTGTGTTATGTAGGTCTTCAATCTTAGCTATCAAGAACTGTTTAAATATTGATCCTGTGTGAGAGTTGTATTTGATTAAATATATTGTTACAGTTTTCATTTGTAGTTTGTTTATTCAATTACATTTGTATTTTCTTACCAGTTTTGTTACTGGCTCTTAAGACCTGTTTGAACTGAATAGAATACAACACTGATGTCACTTGCTTCTTGGACCATTGGCCTCTGATCCACCAAATAGTTGAAATCAAAAACAGAGTTAGTTATTTAGAATTATTAATGTTATTATTGAACACAACCGAGGTGTCCGTCATTCCCGGGTGACGTCTGTGTTGAGTTATATTGAAATGAACATGGGAACGAGTTTCAGGTCAAAACATCATACTGGTGTCAATTGTTGTCATTGGTGCACTGCTCCGTCTTCGCGTACTGTCACTCGAATTGTTATGTAATGGGTGTGTACGTGAATCACATAAGAGACCGTGTATCAATCAATACAACTTCAAGACGGTCCAGCGCGCTCTATTCACAATGTTCAAAAAGTACGTAAATGGAGCGGTTAGTCCGGCATTCTGGAGGCACGCCAGAACAGAACATATGCACAGATGTACTTATGTCACCAGAATTGAAAAAATGGCAGTTTGTACTACAATCGAATCATAACTACAAATGGTCGAATTGCTTGACAAACGTTTAGCTGTGGTCTTAATGGAGCAAAACAATACTGATCTGCAGCCATCATCGGGGCAGCCCTGGTATCGCCATCTCGTGGCTTTCAGACGTACTATAATTAGGACAGAATATGTAACAGATGGCGACACTAATTGTCAATGTTCTAAGTCAACTCGCAACAAACGTTGTGCCCACCTGACGTCGACATCGGTTTGAAATATATCAAGTCTAAAATGCAGATGCCAGAGACCGAGTTTGATGAAGGCATTCTGCCGGTCGACAACAAAAATCAGTAGAAGACATGGAGTGGGAATGATACAGACATTGAGGTGAAGTCAGAGAAGGTTGAGTCTGAAGACAGTAGCAGTGGAGAGACGAGACATTGGGTGGTGTCAAAGTAGAGTCGACTGACTGGACACCAGACACACATGGGACATCAACTTGCAATGAAAAATTGATCAACAGGAACTTTGTTACAAGAATAATGAAGTTGACAAGCAGCCCACAATTGCCAGGACATACGTCTGTGATACGTGTGGAAAGTCATTCAAATGGAAAAGTCACCTTAATCTTCATAACAAATGTCACTTGTGTTACATGTGGAAAGTTATTCAAGCGAACTAGTGACCTTAGTGCTCATGAAAGGACTCATGTGAAGCCGTACACTTGTTTTATGTGTGGAAAAAATCAATCACAAAATCTTATAACTACCGTTTATGAAAGGATACATACAAATGTCAAGCCATACACTTGTGTTACATGTGGAAAGTCTCAAACAGTTACATCACCTTACTGTTGATGAAATAGTTCATTCAAATTTGAGGGCGTACACTTGTGTCACATCTGGACAGATATTCAAAAAACCCAGTCACCTTACTGAACATGAAAAGGTTCATAAACATGTGAAGCCGTATACTTGTGTTACATGTGGAAAGACATTTAATCGACGAAGTCACTTTACTGATTGTCGTGATGTCATTACTATTGGTAAAATGACAACTGTTCCCTGAAATTGCGACTGGCGCGCGACATTAATAATCTGCTGCCTTGATGTGTGTGGTGTTGCACTTCCCGTTAAAAAGTCATAAACAACGCACTGATTATGAAAAAGTTAATACAAACGTTAAGCCGTGCACATGTGTTACATGTGGAAAGTCTTTCAGACAGTCACACCACCTTACCGTTCATGAAAAACTTTCAAACAAATTCAAATGAGATGCCATACACTTGTGTTACATGTGGAAATTCATTCAGACGATCAGTTGACCTTACTATTCATGAAAGAATTCATATAAATGTGAAGCCATACACTTGTGTTACCTGTGGAAAGTCATTCAGAACACCTTCTACCCATCATGTTCATGAAAGGATTCATGCAAATGTGAAGTCGCACAATTGTGTTACGTGTGGAAAGTCATTTTGAACAACATCTCACCCTACTGATCATAAAAGAATTCATACGAATGTGAAGCCTTACACTTGTGTTACATGTGGAAAGTCATAAAGAACATCTTCTCACCTTACTGACCATGAAAGAATTCATACGAATGTGAAGCCTTACACTTGTGTTACATGTGGAAAGTCATAAAGAACATCTTCTCACCTTACTGACGATGAAAGAATTCATACGAATGTGAAGCCTTACACTTGTGTTACATGTGGAAAGTCATAAAGAACATCTTCTCACCTTACTGACGATGAAAGAATTCATACGAATGTGAAGCCTTACACTTGTGTTACATGTGGAAAGTCATAAATAACATCTTCTCACCTTACTGACCATGAAAGAATTCATACGAATGTGAAGCCTTACACTTGTGTTACATGTGGAAAGTCATAAAGAACATCTTCTCACCTTACTGACCATGAAAGAATTCATACGAATGTGAAGCCTTACACTTGTGTTACATGTGGAAAGTCATAAAGAACATCTTCTCACCTTACTGACCATGAAAGAATTCATACGAATGTGAAGCCTTACACTTGTGTTACATGTGGAAAGTCATAAAGAACATTTGCTTTACTGACCATGAAAGAATTCATACGAATGTGAAGCGTTACACTTGTATTACATGTGGAAAGTCATAAAGAACATCTTCTCACCTCACTGACCATGAAAGAATTCATACGAATGTGAAGCCTTACACTTGTGTTACATGTGGAAAGACATAAAGAACATCTTCTCACCTTACTGACCATGAAAGAATTCATACGAATGTGAAGCCTTACACTTGTGTTACATGTGGAAAGTTATAAAGAACATCTTCTCACCTTACTGACCATGAACGATTTCATACGAATGTGAAGTCTTACACTTGTGTTACATGTGGAAAGTCATAAAGAACATCTGCTCACCTTACTGACCATGAAAGAATTCATACGAATGTGAAGCGTTACACTTGTGTTACATGTGGAAAGTCATAAAGAACATCTTCTCACCTCACTGACCACGAAATAATTCATACGAATGTGAAGCCTTACACTTGTGTTACATGTGGAAAGTCATAAAGAACATCTTCTCACCTCACTGACCACGAAAGAATTCATACGAGTGTGAAGCCTTACACTTGTGTTACATGTGGAAAGTCATAAAGAACATCTTCTCACCTTACTGACCATGACAGAATTCATACGAATGTGAAGCCTTACACTTGTGTTACATGTGGAAAGTCATAAAGAACATCTTCTCACCTTACTGACCATGAAAAAATTCATACGAATGTGAAGCCTTACACTTGTTTTACATGTGGAAATTCATAAAGAACATCTTCTCACCTTACTGACGATGAAAGAATTCATACGAATGTGAAACCTTACACTTGTGTTACATGTGGAAAGTCATAAAGAACATCTTCTCACCTTACTGACCATGAAAGAATTCATACGAATGTGAAGCCTTACACTTGTGTTACATGTGGAAAGTCATAAAGAACATCTTCTCACCTTACTGACCATGAAAGAATTCAAACGAATGTGAAGTCTTACACTTGTGTTACATGTGGAAAGTCATAAAGAACATCTGCTCACCTTACTGACCATGAAAGAATTCATACGAATGTGAAGCGTTACACTTGTGTTACATGTGGAAAGTCATAAAGAACATCTTCTCACCTCACTGACCATGAAAGAATTCATACGAATGTGAAGCCTTACACTTGTGTTACATGTGGAAAGTCATAAAGAACATCTTCTCACCTCACTGACCATGAAAGAATTTATACGAATGTGAAGCCTTACACTTGTGTTACATGTGGAAAGTCATAAAGAACATCTTCTCACCTTACTGACCATGAAAGAATTCATACGAATGTGAAGCCTTACACTTGTGTTACATGTGGAAAGTCATAAAGAACATCTGCTAACCTTACTGACCATGATAGAATTCATACGAATGTGAAGCGTTACACTTGTATTACATATGGAAAGTCATAAAGAACATCTTCTCACCTCACTGACCATGAAAGAATTCATACGAATGTGAAGCCTTACACTTGTGTTACATGTGGAAAGTCATAAAGAACATCTTCTCACCTCACTGACCATGAAAGAATTCATACGAATGTGAAGCCTTTCACTTGTGTTACATGTGGAAAGTCATAAAGAACATCTTCTCACCTTACTGACCATGAAAGAATTCATACGAATGTGAAGCCTTACACTTGTGTTACATGTGGAAAGTCATAAAGAACATCTGCTAACCTTACTGACCATGAAAGAATTCATACGAATGTGAAGCCTTACACTTGTGTTACATGTGGAAAGTCATAAAGAACATCTTCTCACCTCACTGACCATGAAAGAATTCATACGAATGTGAAGCCTTACACTTGTGTTACATGTGGAAAGTCATAAAGAACATCTTCTCACCTTACTGACGATGAAAGAATTCTTACGAATGTGAAGCCTTACACTTGTGTTACATGTGGAAAGTCATAAAGAACATCTTCTCACCTTACTGACCATGAACGAATTCATACGAATGTGAAGTCTTACACTTGTGTTACATGTGGACAGTCATAAAGAACATCTGCTCACCTTACTGACCATGAAAGAATTCATACGAATGTGAAGCGTTACACTTGTATTTCATGTTGAAAGTCATAAAGAACATCTTCTCACCTCACTGACCATGAAATAATTCATACGAATGTGAAGCCTTACACTTGTGTTACATGTGGAAAGTCATAAAGAACATCTTCTCACCTCACTGACCATGAAAGAATTCATACGAATGTGAAGCCTTACACTTGTGTTACATGTGGAAAGTCATAAAGAACATCTTCTCACCTTACTGACCATGAAAGAATTCATACGAATGTGAAGCCTTACACTTGTGTTACATGTGGAAAGTCATAAAGAACATCTTCTCACCTTACTGACGATGAAAGAATTCATACGAATGTGAAGCCTTACACTTGTGTTACATGTGGAAAGTCATAAAGAACATCTTCTCACCTTACTGACCATGAAAGAATTCATACGAATGTGAAGCCTTACACTTGTGTTACATGTGGAAAGTCATAAAGAACATCTTCTCACCTTACTGACCATGAAAGAATTCATACGAATGTGAAGCCTTACACTTGTGTTATATGTGGAAAGTCATAAAGAACATCTGCTAACCTTACTGACCATGAAAGAATTCATACGAATGTGAAGCGTTACACTTGTATTACATGTGGAAAGTCATAAAGAACATCTTCTCACCTTACTGACCATGAAAGAATTCATACGAATGTGAAGCCTTACACTTGTGTTACATGTGGAAAGTCATAAAGAACATCTTCTCACCTTACTGACCATGAAAGAATTCAAACGAATGTGAAGTCTTACACTTGTGTTACATGTGGAAAGTCATAAAGAACATCTGCTCACCTTACTGACCATGAAAGAATTCATACGAATGTGAAGCGTTACACTTGTGTTACATGTGGAAAGTCATAAAGAACATCTTCTCACCTCACTGACCATGAAAGAATTCATACGAATGTGAAGCCTTACACTTGTGTTACATGTGGAAATACATAAAGAACATCTTCTCACCTTACTGACCATGAAAGAATTCATACGAATGTGAAGCCTTACACTTGTGTTACATGTGGAAAGTTATAAAGAACATCTTCTCACCTTACTGACCATGAACGATTTCATACGAATGTGAAGTCTTACACTTGTGTTACATGTGGAAAGTCATAAAGAACATCTGCTCACCTTACTGACCATGAAAGAATTCATACGAATGTGAAGCGTTACACTTGTGTTACATGTGGAAAGTCATAAAGAACATCTTCTCACCTCACTGACCACGAAATAATTCATACGAATGTGAAGCCTTACACTTGTGTTACATGTGGAAAGTCATAAAGAACATCTTCTCACCTCACTGACCACGAAAGAATTCATACGAGTGTGAAGCCTTACACTTGTGTTACATGTGGAAAGTCATAAAGAACGTCTTCTCACCTCACTGACCATGAAAGAATTCATACGAATGTGAAGCCTTACACTTGTGTTACATGTGGAAAGTCATAAAGAACATCTTCTCACCTTACTGACCATGAAAGAATTCATACGAATGTGAAGCCTTACACTTGTGTTACATATGGAAAGTCATAAAGAACATCTGCTAACCTTACTGACCATGATAGAATTCATACGAATGTGAAGCGTTACACTTGTTTTACATATGGAAAGTCATAAAGAACATCTTCTCACCTCACTGACCATGAAAGAATTCATACGAATGTGAAGCCTTACACTTGTGTTACATGTGGAAAGTCATAAAGAACATCTTCTCACCTTACTGACGATGAAAGAATTCTTACGAATGTGAAGCCTTACACTTGTGTTACATGTGGAAAGTCATAAAGAACATCTTCTCACCTTACTGACCATGAACGAATTCATACGAATGTGAAGTCTTACACTTGTGTTACATGTGGACAGTCATAAAGAACATCTGCTCACCTTACTGACCATGAAAGAATTCATACGAATGTGAAGCGTTACACTTGTATTACATGTGGAAAGTCATAAAGAACATCTTCTCACCTCACTGACCATGAAATAATTCATACGAATGTGAAGCCTTACACTTGTGTTACATGTGGAAAGTCATAAAGAACATCTTCTCACCTCACTGACCACGAAAGAATTCATAAGAATGTGAAGCATTACACTTGTGTTACATGTGGAAAGTCATAAAGAACATCTTCTCACCTTACTGACCATGAAAGAATTCATACGAATGTGAAGCCTTACACTTGTGTTACATGTGGAAAGTCATAAAGAACATCTTCTCACCTTACTGACGATGAAAGAATTCATACGAATGTGAAGCCTTACACTTGTGTTACATGTGGAAAGTCATAAAGAACATCTTCTCACCTTACTGACCATGAAAGAATTCATACGAATGTGAAGCCTTACACTTGTGTTACATGTGGAAAGTCATAAAGAACATCTTCTCACCTTACTGACCATGAAAGAATTCATACGAATGTGAAGCCTTACACTTGTGTTATATGTGGAAAGTCATAAAGAACATCTGCTAACCTTACTGACCATGAAAGAATTCATACGAATGTGAAGCCTTACACTTGTGTTACATGTGGAAAGTCATAAAGAACATCTTCTCACCTTACTGACCATGAAAGAATTCATACGAATGTGAAGCCTTACACTTGTGTTACATGTGGAAAGTCATAAAGAACATCTTCTCACCTTACTGACCATGAAAGAATTCAAACGAATGTGAAGTCTTACACTTGTGTTACATGTGGAATGTCATAAAGAACATCTGCTCACCTTACTGACCATGAAAGAATTCATACGAATGTGAAGCGTTACACTTGTGTTACATGTGGAAAGTCATAAAGAACATCTTCTCACCTCACTGACCATGAAAGAATTCATACGAATGTGAAGCCTTACACTTGTGTTACATGTGGAAAGACATAAAGAACATCTTCTCACCTTACTGACCATGAAAGAATTCATACGAATGTGAAGCCTTACACTTGTGTTACATGTGGAAAGTTATAAAGAACATCTTCTCACCTTACTGACCATGAATGATTTCATACGAATGTGAAGTCTTACACTTGTGTTACATGTGGAAAGTCATAAAGAATATCTGCTCACCTTACTGACCATGAAAGAATTCATACGAATGTGAAGCGTTACACTTGTGTTACATGTGGAAAGTCATAAAGAACATCTTCTCACCTCACTGACCACGAAATAATTCATACGAATGTGAAGCATTACACTTGTGTTACATGTGGAAAGTCATAAAGAACATCTTCTCACCTCATTGACCACGAAAGAATTCATACGAATGTGAAGCCTTACACTTGTGTTACATGTGGAAAGTCATAAAGAACATCTTCTCACCTTACTGACCATGACAGAATTCATACGAATGTGAAGCCTTACACTTGTGTTACATGTGGAAAGTCATAAAGAACATCTTCTCACCTTACTGACCATGAAAAAATTCATACGAATGTCAAGCCTTACACTTGTTTTACATGTGGAAATTCATAAAGAACATCTTCTCACCTTACTGACGATGAAAGAATTCATACGAATGTGAAACCTTACACTTGTGTTACATGTGGAAAGTCATAAAGAACATCTTCTCACCTTACTGACCATGAAAGAATTCATACGAATGTGAAGCCTTACACTTGTGTTACATGTGGAAAGTCATAAAGAACATCTTCTCACCTTACTGACCATGAAAGAATTCATACGAATATGAAGTCTTACACTTGTGTTACATGTGGAAAGTCATAAAGAACATCTGCTCACCTTACTGACCATGAAAGAATTCATACGAATGTGAAGCGTTACACTTGTGTTACATGTGGAATGTCATAAAGAACATCTTCTCACCTCACTGACCATGAAAGAATTCATACGAATGTGAAGCCTTACACTTGTGTTACATGTGGAAAGTCATAAAGAACATCTTCTCACCTCACTGACCATGAAAGAATTCATACGAATGTGAAGCCTTACACTTGTGTTACATGTGGAAAGTCATAAAGAACATCTTCTCACCTTACTGACCATGAAAGAATTCATACGAATGTGAAGCCTTACACTTGTGTTACATGTGGAAAGTCATAAAGAACATCTGCTAACCTTACTGACCATGATAGAATTCATACGAATGTGAAGCGTTACACTTGTATTACATATGGAAAGTCATAAAGAACATCTTCTCACCTCACTGACCATGAAAGAATTAATACGAATGTGAAGCCTTACACTTGTGTTACATGTGGAAAGTCATAAAGAACATCTTTTCACCTCACTGACCATGAAAGAATTCATACGAATGTGAAGCCTTACACTTGTGTTACATGTGGAAAGTCATATAGAACATCTTCTCACCTTACTGACCATGAAAGAATTCATACGAATGTGAAGCCTTACACTTGTGTTACATGTGGAAAGTCATAAAGAACATCTGCTAACCTTACTGACCATGATAGAATTCATACGAATGTGAAGCGTTACACTTGTATTACATGTGGAAAGTCATAAAGAACATCTTCTCACCTCACTGACCATGAAAGAATTCATACGAATGTGAAGCCTTACACTTGTGTTACATGTGGAAAGTCATAAAGAACATCTTCTCACCTCACTGACCATGAAAGAATTCATACGAATGTGAAGCCTTACACTTGTGTTACATGTGGAAAGTCATAAAGAACATCTTCTCACCTTACTGACCATGAAATAATTCATACGAATGTGAAGCCTTACACTTGTGTTACATGTGGAAAGTCATAAAGAACATCTTCTCACCTTACTGACCATGAAAGAATTCAAACGAATGTGAAGTCTTACACTTGTGTTTCATGTGGAAAGTCATAAAGAACATCTGCTCACCTTACTGACCATGAAAGAATTCATACGAATGTGAAGCGTTACACTTGTGTTACATGTGGAAAGTCATAAAGAACATCTTCTCACCTCACTGACCATGAAAGAATTCATACGAATGTGAAGCCTTACACTTGTGTTACATGTGGAAATACATAAAGAACATCTTCTCACCTTACTGACCATGAAAGAATTCATACGAATGTGAAGCCTTACACTTGTGTTACATGTGGAAAGTTATAAAGAACATCTTCTCACCTTACTGACCATGAACGATTTCATACGAATGTGAAGTCTTACACTTGTGTTACATGTGGAAAGTCATAAAGAACATCTGCTCACCTTACTGACCATGAAAGAATTCATACGAATGTGAAGCGTTACACTTGTGTTACATGTGGAAAGTCATAAAGAACATCTGCTCACCTCACTGACCACGAAATAATTCATACGAATGTGAAGCCTTACACTTGTGTTACATGTGGAAAGTCATAAAGAACATCTTCTCACCTCACTGACCACGAAAGAATTCATACGAGTGTGAAGCCTTACACTTGTGTTACATGTGGAAAGTCATAAAGAACGTCTTCTCACCTCACTGACCATGAAAGAATTCATACGAATGTGAAGCCTTACACTTGTGTTACATGTGGAAAGTCATAAAGAACATCTTCTCACCTTACTGACCATGAAAGAATTCATACGAATGTGAAGCCTTACACTTGTGTTACATATGGAAAGTCATAAAGAACATCTGCTAACCTTACTGACCATGATAGAATTCATACGAATGTGAAGCGTTACACTTGTTTTACATATGGAAAGTCATAAAGAACATCTTCTCACCTCACTGACCATGAAAGAATTCATACGAATGTGAAGCCTTACACTTGTGTTACATGTGGAAAGTCATAAAGAACATCTTCTCACCTTACTGACGATGAAAGAATTCTTACGAATGTGAAGCCTTACACTTGTGTTACATGTGGAAAGTCATAAAGAACATCTTCTCACCTTACTGACCATGAACGAATTCATACGAATGTGAAGTCTTACACTTGTGTTACATGTGGACAGTCATAAAGAACATCTGCTCACCTTACTGACAATGAAAGAATTCATACGAATGTGAAGCGTTACACTTGTATTACATGTGGAAAGTCATAAAGAACATCTTCTCACCTCACTGACCATGAAATAATTCATACGAATGTGAAGCCTTACACTTGTGTTACATGTGGAAAGTCATAAAGAACATCTTCTCACCTCACTGAC
>CM034542.1:15996389-16136315 GCA_020002185.1 Paraescarpia echinospica
TCTCTTGCTGCCAAGTAAGTAATTCATCACGCATGACATGCACATGACAACTTCTGCGGTTTTAACCGCTTCAGCGTTTCAAGTGTTATGTGGTTTCCTCACTCTGCGTCTTTACATAGAATTGCGGATAGGTTGTTTCACAGCAAGTTTTCCAGTTGGAACGCTAATACAGGATTGTTACTGAGTGTACTGCTGTTACAAATAAGAATACAAATTAGACTTATAAATAACAGCTGATATGTTTATAAATGAACGAAACCGCATTTTAAATACTCTAATCAGTTTTCGATGTTGTTAAATATGATGTTTTTTTTAATATATGTTAACAACTGCGTCACGCAGCACTATGCCTAGATGTATATTTGCTGTTTATAATCAATTCGTTACTGATACATTTGACAAGAAAGAGGACATTGGATAGTTCATTTTGTAGACAACTTCGACCTGTTTTATCTGATTTACTGAATGAAGTTCGCAGTATTAATATGGGAATTTAATTACTAAAATCGCACTGATTACTGTGTTTAATGGAAAGGCGGATTAATGGACAAATGGATAAAGGGATGGGTGAAAACCCATAAACATTTGAGAAGGATTCAGTAGTAGAAATCGGTACCCATAGGAATACTGGTACTAGGAGAATGAGACCGTTGTGATTCGGTAGCTATGAACACACATTTATACCGATGCCACAACATATAGATGAAGTAGAGTTGGTTATAGAGCAAATATTCTGCACTGTACGATTTTTTGCCACATGATATCTTCTCTGTAGGTACAGGTCACATCAGTCAGTTTAAAGTTAACATACCTTCGAAGTCAGATAGTTATGTGCAACAAAAAGTGTACACATTGGACTTGCAATGTCATGAACTAACACGATACATCTATGTGGTGGTGGTCGGACGCATGGACGTAAGCTGGTCTTTAGTATATCGAATGTTCTGGTGCAGTTACGTTTGCGCCTTGTGTACTGACATGCTAGTGTTAATGTTACTGGTAGATGGGCTACACCTGGAGGGAAGTGCACAGGACAGAGGACTCTGGAGAGTTGTTGTCGACGGCGTATGTCCCAGGAGGGCGATGGGCATAAGTAAGTAAGTAAGTATTTTAGGAATATGCATGCACACACACGCACATGTACATACACGCACTCACACACACACACGTGCGCACACTCGCTCGCACACTCGCACATCCGCATATACAGACGCACGCGCACACCCACGCACACACGCACTCATGTAAACACACACACATGCACATGCCCATGCACCAACGCACGCACACATACACACATACAAGCACACACGCACATCCGCACATCCGCACAACCGCACAGACACAAATACGCACGCACATACACACTTTTTCATTTTAGAACATCAGCCTTTACCTGCTACCCAAAACTGTGAATAATGTATAGCAAGACGCTACGTGTCCAACAAAAAGCAAATCAACGAATCATAGCAGGGCAGAGCAAACACTGGTGTGTATAAAATGAAACATTGCTGTCTTTCTAATCATACACCCCTTGGGCGTCGACGGGACTGCAGAAAGTTGTCTTATCGTCTTTACAAAACACCGTAAGTGCACATATTTGGATTTAGCTTCTCTCTTGGTGAAAGTAGTAATCGTACTTTCTAAGTAAAAGGGTAGCAGCAGGAAAGGTCTATTTCATTGACTGTGACAGAATATTAACTAAAACACTTTGAATATAAAACAGTTCAACAAAGGAAACATAGTAAATGTTTTTCAAGTTTAACTCGAGAACAGTTGCTGTCTATTAAGCTTAGTGGTAGGATATTTTGTGAAGTGTATATGGTGCGGAGTATAGCTGTTAACACCGCCATAGCCCCAACACTACCGGCAGATGATGCAGTAACCGACGGTACACAGCACAACGAACGGTTCTGCACAAGAAAGTAATGCTATCTGTTATCACTTCTTGTCTATTTATATTGTCACTGCATTTTGCTGTGTGTTTCAGATGGCGACTGCGGGGCTCCTAATGGCGCTGTTGTCAGTGATGACATTGGGACAATATGTTGATGCCATCCAGAAGTTATCGTCGCTTCAGTACGTTCCGCTTTGTGTCACCCCACAAAGCTATGTGGTCAACGCCAACGGAAACTTCGCCATTGACCTCTACAAGAAGATCAGTGGCCTCTCGGGTGGACAGAACATGATCTTCTCTCCGTTCAGCGTGTCTTCAGCCCTGGCGATGACGTACGGCGGCGCGAGTGGTGTCACCAAGTCTCAGATGGCCTGGGCGCTGCGTTTCTCCGGCATACCTTCAAACTGCAACATCCACCAAGGCTTCTTATCGCTGACGAACCTCATACAGAATTATAATACCTTACACGCTGCAAACAGGATCTACGTTGACCAGTCTCTTCAGCTGAACGTAAGTGTTTTGAAGTAGAATTTACTGAAACATAATTTATTGGGTTTACCATAAACAATTTAACGTATTATAGCGAAATAGCGCCTGTATACGTGCGTGATACAGTAACGTTGTCAGTTACATTACTATTTAACGAAAACGAATATTACTGTAATATTTTTGTTTCGTTTTCAATGCACTCTTTTGCCTGCTAATGTCTTAACACGATTAACGTAAACATCAAGACGCCAATTAGGATAATGGAAATAACAATTGCTAGAACGATATCATCGTGCATTTCTGTCGCAAAAGAACATTCGTAAATCAGATTTAATATATTTGGAAATTATCTGAGATTCTCCTTTATTAGGTATGGAGAAAAGCTAACCAATGACACCATACTTGCAATCGCAATGCCTACTTCTTTCCGCTATAAATGATATAGCTGGTAATATCTTCAACAATGCATTCTGCACATATGTTTTCTTCCATCCTGTGAATGCACCAGTCAGAATGTTTGTGTTTATTGTTATTATTCAGTCGGCCTTCCAATCGTTGACAAGCACGTACTACCTGGCTTCAGCAAAGGTGGTCGACATACACAATAACTACAACACGGTAAAGGGCGACATCAACAACTGGGTAGCGAGCCAAACAAACCAACAAATTACCAATCTGCTGCAGACGCTCGATCGTAATACAAAACTAGTGCTGGTGAACGCGATCTCATTCAAGGACAAGTGGCTCAAACCTTTTGAACTTTCATCAAACGGCCCATTCCACGTCTCCAACAGTCAGACGGTCCAAGTATGTAAGATGTCAATGTCTTGTGGACCGGCTTCACTCAAGCACGGCAACGTCCCGACTCTCAACGCTCAGATTCTTGAATTGCCATACGAGGGAAACCAAGTATCGATGTACATCATCCGTCCGAACGCGATCCAAGGCTTGTCTGCTGTCGAGATTGGTCTCACCTTAGCGAAACTAAACATCGCCATCTCTGCAATGACGACTAAAGACGTAAACGTGATTCTTCCCAAGTTCTCGGTCAGTCAGAACATCGACATGAAGCCCCACCTCCAAGCCATGGGCATGAACAAGGTGTTCTCATACGCGGCAGAGCTGTCCGGCATCGGCACGAGCGCAGACAACCTGTACGTTGACTTCGTCCAGCACAAGGCGATCATCAAGGTAGACCTGAAGGGAACAGAAGCGAGCGCTGCCACGGTTGTCGGGCTTTGTCCATCGCCCGGATCCGGTCGTATTCGTCGAAGCGCACCCATACCTTTCGACGTCGACCGACCGTTCCTCTTTGTTCTCCGCGAGAAGAATAGCCGTAGCATCCTCTTCATGGGCCGCGTCCTCAACCCGCTGTCCAGCTGCTCAGCCAGCTCAGGCCTCTTCCGCAGGGTGTTCTCGCGGTCCTAAGGAGGCTCATTGTTTCGCATGCAACGTGTCTCTCTGCTTTTGAATAGAGTAGCATCATTTGAGACGCATAAAGTAGTGTTTACGATGTATGTAATTTCTCGACACTTGTAAGATATCTACAAAGCAGATAAGGTCACGATAACAGTTTGAGGGTTGTTATTATGTGTGGTTAATTATAAATAACCAAAACAAAGAGTAATATTCAAAACTCCACATGTCTCCTGACGTCATAAAACAAAGCAAATAGTTGCGTTCTGTAGAGTTTAATCTCGTTACATTTAACATATACGCCTTATGTCAAACACGTTGTATAATAAAATTATTACTGTTATATAATTGTGTTATCCTTTCACAAGGACACCATTTTGTTATACAATGTTATTGTATATTTGAATGATTAGGATGAACAATCACAGTCTAAGAACGTGGAAGTTTTATACTTCTTATGACGAATCATGTTATCTGCTCAACACATGTGCACATAGGATTATGTTTCATTATTTTTACAGAAACATTTTGAAATACGCACACATTTTTTTATTTTGTCTACTCAATTATTGAATAAGAAAGGTGCCTCGGTGCCCGGTAATTACGTTTTTGCTGCATTTGATAATATTGGGTTTCAAATCTATCGTCAGTACGATGCAGTCAAAATCAACAGAAAGACTTACAACAAGTTATGTCCAAATGGAATCCGTTTTCGTACGAAACGTGAATTTCGCAGATAGTAGCGTAATCCTTTCGGGGTTCACACTTGTTGTTAATCAGCACAACACACAAAATGCAAACATGTATAATCAACTCTGGGCATACACAGAATGTTTGGAAAAAATCCGGCTGCATAGAAACATGCTCTGATGCTTGTTATTATAACTCTTACTCGTAGAGAATTTGCAGGTTTTATTTGATAATTACATTATATATATGTTTATAAAAACGTGAAGTCTGACAACTAGTTTATCAAAATAAATGTTATGTAAGACCATAGTGTCTAATAAGTTAAATGCTTTAATAAAGACTTCAACTTGTTTACGTTTGTATCAGTATCATTGTTTAATTATGAAGTAACATTCGATTGACTGATAATGTGGGTAATTAAAATGTGCTTCACACAAATTTATGAACGACATGCTTATAAAATAAATAAAAAATTGAATAAATCCGGTCGTCAATAGATCGAAACGTACCTTACTTTAAGTATTTTAACAAATTCTCAATTGCTTTTTTAAGTAACCAAAATACACTTCACACAGAAAATAGCAGTCGGCCTCATTTGGGATGCTGGCGATGAAAGTATGTGTTTATTGGCTGTTGTTTCAGCACAGCTACCTATTCAAATCGATGTTTTCAGCAAACTTTGCATTCCTATTATTGCATTCACTAGATGGAGCAACAGTTTCTTATAATACAATTATAACTGTAATATGTATAATGACTACTATAAACACGAACGATTATCAAACAACATGAACGTGGTAAACGCCTGCGATAAGTAAGTACATTTACATCAAAGTGTGCCTTTGCTAATTGCGTTAAAATGTAATCGTACGCGACGTTGGTGTACTAGCACAGTAGATCAGTTGTACCAAAGGCAGCAGACATATCAAGCAAGGTAACCACAGTTACGTTACCTTTATCCGAGTTTAAAGTTAATATCTTTGTGCATCACTAACAACGCAGTCTCCGTAGATTGAAGCTGTTTGTATTCAGAGTGGAGTACATTAGATAGGCAATTTGACCTAATATGAGGCGTTTTGCTACAACGTTTTCAAGTACATTTGAAATGAAGCTAAGATTAGAAACCGGTGTATTACTTTAAAGTTTTCTTTCGGCAAAGTTGTATTCTTAACGAGTGGGTTTACATGCGCTCGCATAGAATCATCTGGACAAATACCCGACCCCAATGATACATTTACTATATTAGTTATTGTATTAAGTAAACGGTTACGGTATGCTTTCTGCAGTATGTTTGGCAATGGATCAAAAGCACAGGACTTATTTGGAGAAGACATGATTATTTGCCTCTCTTCCACAACAGTAGCTTAACTGGAGTAAATGTAGAAAGTAGGGAATTTATTTGCGGATGTTGAACGTATACATGATTTAAAGTGTGAACTGAGAAGGAAGAACGGATCATTTATCTTTAAAATAGCCTGACAACATATCACAAAGATAACGTAGTAAATTAGTTATCATCGCGCTTTAGGAGGATTGCATAAAACTAGTGTAAGTTCTCACAGGAGACAGCATTTTAATGACGTCCCCCGGTTACACATTTGTGAAATGTCATTCTTGCACGACAGGTGTACGTCTCCTGTCAGTGGAGGCAGAGTCCCAGCGACAGCGATAGGCGTGGTCCAAAGTGCACGAAGGTGCAAATCGGAACACCTTTCTCAGTATGCATGAGATCAAATAAAATTGTTTTAATTCCTTAGTTATTATTAAAATGATATATGCATGCACAAAAAAACACAATACTGCATGTTATAGAACAATTTGTGTCCAGCGGAACGGATGAGGGTAGTTTCGTTGTATAATATAAAACAGTCTACGCAAGAAATAAATGTCCACCAGAGAAAACGCCTGGTGCATTGGTATCCACAGAAAAGACGTGGTGCATTACCACAACAACAAAGATGAGATGCATTGTTCACCACAGCAAAGATAATGTGTATTACCCACCACAGAAAAGGCATAATACATTCTTAACCACAGCAAACACGAAATGTTTTGTTCCCCACAGCAGAGATATTGTGCATTGATCACCACATCAAATGCGACAACAGAGATGGGGTGCTTTGTTCACCACAACAAAGACGATGTGCATTGTCCATCACAGCAAACACATGGTGACTGTTCGCCACAGTAAAACGAGGTGAATTCTTGTCCAAAGCAAGACGCGTTCGTCACAACAAAGTCATGGTGCATTTTCATCACTATATAGTCTACATGCAATGCTTCGCCCTAGTTGTTGTCTCCGCCGATCCGTGTGAAAATAGCAGACTGACAATTCACACAAGCCAGCGAAATTAATACTTACGTCTACTTCCCGAACATGACATGTAATATCAGCCACGATTGGCAAAACGCAAATTAACGTGATGATTGGAAAACGGGCTCAGATTATCTATGAGTGGTGGTTTTCTTGGTAACGTCAATATATATTTGGTTAAATAATGTCCCTTTCAGTCAATGTGCTAACAGGTTCTCGTTCGTGTGACAGTAGCCTGCGAATTGTATGATTGACTCTCTGATCCGATACAAAATTTGCGATAACTCCCCACAAAGTTAATTGTTTGTGATGTGCTAGCTACAATGAATAAACAAAATATAATAGACGCAGAAACATTAAACGCGTAACTATAGACATGGCGGAGGACGCTGTGTGTAAGATTGAGAGAAATAAAGAACAAATAAAAGTACAAGTCAGTAACACACACTCACACACACACACACACACACACACACACACACACACACACACACACACACACACACACACACACACACACACACACACACACACACACACACACACATACCAGATCAGACAGTTTTACACAAAAGTCAATGACTTCGTATTTACACCCTTCAAACATTGTATATTATCATTTGTATTAGAGTTAAATTTGTTTGGTTGTCTTGTATATACCTATA
Organism: Paraescarpia echinospica; assembly: GCA_020002185.1. NCBI lineage: Eukaryota > Metazoa > Annelida > Polychaeta > Sabellida > Siboglinidae > Paraescarpia > Paraescarpia echinospica. The sequence continues at coordinate 16,003,861 of CM034542.1, forward strand.
TATTTATTTTGTTTTATGTACAAAACGGGGTTAGGTTGAGGGTTATTATTATTATAATCGGATATATATAGTCAAAATCACGCCGTAGTCGTTAACCTGTCCTACGCTTAACTAGTGTATAGATGACTACTCCCAGTTCTACAGTTAAATGATGTCATGCCAATGTACAACTCCTGTTTGTCATTGCTGGTTGACGGCGTAATAAATCTGCACAAAGATGTCATGCCGACCTTTCCAGGTTATGTTAAATCAAAACTTTCAACCGCGTGCAAAACTCCTTACTAACTAAGTTGACTAATTCGGTGTACTGACCTGACGCATTCATGAAGATGTCAATACGTAATTTGGTGTTAGGCACGAGCGAACACAACGACCGGGCGTTAATGCACCAGCAAAGAAGTATTATGTTCATTTTATGTACGTCGAAGTTCATATAGCACACTCTGATTTATACCGGCGTCAGCGAGTGTGTTGAGAGCAAAAAATATATAATTTATATATCTTCTGACAGGGTGTCACCTTCAGTATAAGCCTTTTCTAGGATCTTCATTCTCGTCGACTATCATCCGTGTCCAGATGGGACGGAATGATTAGACAAATGTCCGAATGAGACCCACACAAAGAGTGCTTCAATAAAGTCTTCGTGTATGTTTCCTTCAAAATACAGCCAGTGATTGAGGCAGTCAGACCGGAAAACTCATGTGATGGTAAGTATTGTTGAACGCTTCATTTCATCACGTTTACTGATGACGTACTAATGACAACTAAATTGGTGTAATTGGTTACATTTACTAATATGCTTCACGCCCACTGGTAAAGGTAACATATGTATGTACTATATTTCTCTATGTGAAACGTTAATAAAGAAAACAAAAAACAGGCGTCATATTAAAAAGTGCCACAATTAACCAAATTTGAGGAATTTGAAAGTGTTATTAATCATTATGTTAACAATCGATTTAACAATACGGCTTCTTGTGTCATACGCATGAACTGTCATCTGCCGACACACATATGCTGATATTCTAACGAAATTGTGCATTTCCTTCAGTGATGCTCATTTACAAAATACACAAAGAGGCTGTATGCGGAGTCGACCACACATTAAAATCGCGACAAAAGCGACAAAAAACGTCGCATGGATGGTCAGCCATGCTGCAGAATCACCAGGCACGGATAAATTCCTACAAGTACAGGGACACTCCTATACACATAAATTGTTTGAAAATACTGAAACTATTTTTGTATGCGGTTGATGGCTCTGACTCGATACAGTCTAAAGCAGGTCGACATGACATGTTCTTGCAGAATTACACCGCTGTGAACGCAAAAACAAACATTAGGCTTTAACAATGGAAGACATTGAAATAACATCAAGCAACGAACAGGGAGTGGCGTTTCTAGCAATTACGTGTTTACCGACAAAGCCTGTGTTTTACCATATTCGACAATAATATATATACCAGAAACTTGCTTCCAGACTAATACAGTAAAACTGTTGTTTTCAATTTAATAATAATTATACCCAAATGTGTCTGTATATATATATACATTGTCGGCAATAGTACATCGCCTGGTTAATATAACTAATGCACTTTTCTGACAACCCACCCATCTATGCATTACGATGTGACGTAATACTTTATCTTAGAAGAGGTGGCAAACGGACAGCACTACGTCGATTTGTTTGACAGTTACCTATGTTATCTTGATAACAAATTGTATAATTTTACATTGTACCATGTACCATGATACAAAAAAATGTATATAAATAGTATAAACAACACCGCAAGTTGTACATATCTATCTCTCGGGTACCCACATAGAATTGGATTTCATTTTGGAACATGCATGCTTTCCCCCTGTCGTCTGCGAGTCTACCACCAGCGCCATCCAGTTAATTAAACCACCATGTATTTCATGAGTTTCTTTCATATCAAAAGCAATGCTAACAATCAATGTTGTTATGTACTTAGTAGTAGTAGTAATCCTTCATCTATCTACTCTACAATGAAGTTTAGAATTCTACGTTATAGCATGTGACAAATCGGCAATACATACACTCAAGTCAAGTAACCTATCTTTACTCCATGTGTGCTCATAATTTCCTTCACCGTTGGTAATTTCACAGGGAGATCTGTTTTCTACACCATTGTCATTAACTAACTATGTTGCAGGTGGGTAATTTTGTTCCCCCTTTCCCTAGTTTTTACCCTTACGTCTTCCGTTTGTGCTGGAACTTCTTCGTGTTAAACTGGTTCTGTTTTTCTTTTATATACAGTACTGCCAGAAAGTCATTGGTACATTCACTTAGATTTTAATTTTTATACATTATTGTCTATCCATTAGGTGGCAGCAGTCCCAATTGTCAATCAAATTTAATGTACTGCCCTCTAGAAGATTACTATTGATCGAGGCTATATTTGGCGGAGATAGATCGTTGAAATTGGTGGTGTATCAAAGTTCATAAGCAAGTGGAATTACTGATTGATAAGTATTATTCTTGCCTTAATATCATTCATAAAGTAGCAGTAAACATATATTGAGTAGCAGTTGTGCTTAAAGTTAGTTAGATAAAGTATTTTAGGACACTTTAGTCTAGTGAGTGATAATAGGGTACGTTAGCTTACGGCTACGATAAGTTTGTAAACAAGATTTAACAAACCTCGTTATGTGGTAGAATATATAGGTGATAAAGTAACAACCATAAACTACCTACATAAGATAATATCTGTGTAAGTCAGTACCTGCTAGACATTTTGATAAGGTAGCTTTGTTGTTAAAATTAAGCATTTGCGATAATCGGGCGAACTAAGTTTATGTAGCTAGTGTCTCTCTTATTCGCTAGGGCGCTGTATAACCTAAATAAATAAGGCAGTCTAGCGTACGCAATCTTACGTAAAGTGTAACATTTGTGCACAGAAAACAGTCTTCTTAAAGACTACATAGACAGTGAATAGTGTAAACACAGTTGACAAAACTATTTTAAATAGCTAATTAGATTATTATTATTAAATAAATTCTGATATGGCGCCTTGCAAGCGGCAAGTCAAGGCAAAGAGACACTTGGTGTGCGACGACTGCCACAGTTGGGTAGATTTTGCCTTATCCGGCTGTACGAAGTCATGGACAGAAACCAAGGAAGAGGGATTCACCTTTCAGTGCGTGGGGTGTTGGAAGGTGAAATGTCTGGAGAAAGAGGTAGCTAGGTTGGTAGATATTGTGAAGGGGATGGAGATGAGAATCAGCAAGGAGACAGATGGAATGGAGAGAGACGACAGGGATAAAGTTGGGAATACTGTGAAACTGAAGGAGCAGAGTAGTGGCAACAAGACCGAGGAAAGGAGACTGAGAGGAGGGAAGGTGATCGGAGGGGAAGAAAGTGGAGGATCGACGGCAGGAAATGTGACAGGTGTGAAGGTGGCAGGAGAGAAAGTGACCGTAGAGAAAGAGGTAGGAGGGAAAAAGAGACGGGAGAGGAGAGAAGGAAATGCAATGGGAGGAAAGATGACGGGAAGAAAGGAAGTGAGAGTACATGTGACAGAAGAGAAGTCGGGAGGGACGATGACAGGAAGAAAGGTGACAAGAGAAACAGCGTCAGGAAAGAATGGAACGGACGAGATTGTGACGGGAGAGCAGAAGACAGGGAACAAGATTACAACCAGACAGATGCAAACCGTAGAAAGAGCTACACTGAGGCAGTGATTGAGGGGGCAATGAGGAAAGAGAGGGTGTTTATGGGCGATTCGATTATGAGAAAGACAGATAAGACTCTAAGCGAGGGGGAGGACGTCGTTGTTTGTCTACCGGGGGCTAGGATAGAACATGTAACTGAAAGGGTAGAGAAGGTACTGGGGCATGGCAAGGGAGGGTCTATACTAGTACATGTAGGGACAAATAACGCAGAGAGGGAGGGAACAACTGGGATAGTTCAGAAGTACAGACAGTTAGTGAAGAAGTTAAAGAAGACAAGAGTAGAACAGATTATCCTCTCAGGAATTTTGCCAGTAATGGGAGGAAGGGGGCCGACATATAGAAACTGCAAGAGGATGGCGATCAACGCACTAGTTGAGCAGATGTGTAAAGAAGAGGGGGTGGGATTCGTAGATTTATGGGGATACTTTGTTGGGAGGGAAGATATGTACATGAGAGATGGCCTACATCTAAGTGGAAAGGGGGCAGCAGTTTTCTCAGAGAACTTGCTGCAATCTGTTGACAGTGGGACAGGCTGCATCTATTTAAACTAGATTCGCAGGGGGATTCACAGAGAAGCCTGAAACTGGAGGCATAGATAAAGACAGCAGAAATAAATCGGCAAAGAACAGCCTGGAAAACTGTTCTGAATCAGGATATAAATGCATTTGTTTAAATGCAAGGAGCATAGTAAACAAAAGAAGTGAACTAAACATTATGGTAGAAGATATTGACCTTCACATAATAGGTATAACCGAATCGTGGGCCACCACTGATATATCAGATGTCGAATTGGGACTAACAGGATATGTAATGTTTAGGAAAGATAGAATAGGAAGAAAGGGAGGTGGAGTTATTTTATATATTAAAGAATCTATCCAGGCTTATGAAATAAAATTAGAAAGAGAAGCAGATTGCTAAGAAGCTGTTTGGTGTAACATAGTTACAGGAAACTCAACGTTAACAGTTGGGTTAGTTTATCGAAGTCCAAACATAAGCATAGAAGAGAATGAAAAAATACAAAACACTATAAGGGAAGTAAGCAAACGGAACTGTATTATTATGGGGACTTTAACCATGGGCATATACAATGGAAATCTCTACAGAGTATGGGGAGTGAGGACCACAAGTTTTTAGTTTTAGTACAAGATAGTTTCCTTTCTCAACATGTGCTAGAACCAACCAGGGGAGAGAATGTGTTAGACTTAGTTTTGTCCTCACAGAAAGAATTAGTTGATAATGTCAAGATATGTGAGCCACTGGGGAGTAGTGATCACAACCAGATACATTTTACCATCAAAGTAAAATCAAAAAGGAATAGTAAAAAGCAGTATAGGAGAAATTTCCACAAAGGAAGGTATAAGGACATGAGGAAATATTTAGCAGATAGACTGGAATAACACACTGAAGAATAAGACAGCAACCGAATGCTGGAATATCTTAAATACTGAAATTAAGTGCATAGTCGATAAATTTGTACCTTTCAAAAAACAAGGGAAACGGTCTAAAAAGAAACACTTATCGAAAGAAGCCATTAGAAAAATTAAGTATAAACAAATGATGTGAAAGTCATATAGATGTACTGGAAATGATGAAGACTACAACATTTATAAAGAAGCACTTAATCAAGCTACAGCTGAAATTAGAAATTCAAAGAGAAGCTATGAAAAAAAATTAGCTAGTAATATAAAACATGACAGTAAGAGTTTTTATGCGTATATTCGAAGCAAACAGAAAGTTCAGGATAAGGTCGGTCCTCTAGAAGATAGTGCTGGAAATACAATATCAGAGGGATTCTTAATGGCAGAAGACCTGAATGAGTATTTTAGTCCAGTGTTTACCAGGGAAGATATTAGTTCACTGCCAGTACCAGAGGCTAAGTTCAAGGGGGCAGATTCAGACTATTTAGGACAGTTAGTTGTAACCTCGGAAATGGTAGCTAAGAAAATAAGGGCTACGAAGGATAATAAATCACCTGGAGTGGACGGGATTCCGCCCAAACTACTATTGGAAATTGTAGAAAAAATTAGCGTACCGCTTGCAACAGTTTTCAATTTGTCATTAGAAGAGGGAGTGGTTCCTTTAGAATGGAAAGAGGCAAACATTATACCGTTATTTAAAAAAGGTTCGAGAAACAAGTCAGAGAACTATAGACCAGTGAGTTTAACATCAGTGATTTGCAAACTATTAGAAAGACTAATTAAAGATCACATGGTGGATTTTCTTGTTAAACATAACTTGATAAACCCATCTCAACATGGGTTTTTAAAAGCGAGGTCATGCTTAACAAATATGTTATGTTTTTTGGAAGACATCACTAGGTGGGCAGATGAGGGATCACCAGTAGATATCATCTATTTAGATTTTCAAAAAGCTTTCGACAAAGTACCACATCAAAGATTACTCCTTAAGCTAAAGGCCCATGGCATAGGAAATGGTATAATAAACTGGATAGAAAAATGGCTGAATGACAGAAGACAACGTGTAGTAGCTGATGGGGAGGCTTCAAACTGGAAATCGGTATTGAGTGGGGTACCACAGGGATCAGTACTAGGACCTATATTATTCTTAATATATATCAACGATTTGGACAATGATATAACAAGCAAGGTGTTAAAATTTGCGGATGATACAAAAGTGTTTAGAAGGATTAAAAGTGATGGAGACAGACAGCATTTACAAAATGATCTTGATAGGTTGATCAAATGGTCTGAAAAGTGGCAAATGCTGTTCAATTTTGGGAAATGTAAATGCCTCCACACAGGTCATGGGAATGAAGAGGTAAAATATAAAATGGGGGGTACTGTTCTAAGTACTACTGTAAAAGAAAAGGACTTGGGGTTAACCATTAGTGCTGATATGAAGGTTTCAGAGCAGTGCGGAATTGCAGCGTCAAAGGGAAATCAAATCCTTGGATTAATTAGGCGAAATATAGCGTATAAGAAAAAAGAATTAATAGTACCGCTGTACAAAACAATAGTGAGGCCTCATTTAGAATATTGTATACAAGCATGGAGGCCATATCGCAAGAAGGACATAGATATGCTAGAAAGAGTACAGAGGAGAGCGACTAAAATGATACCAAATCTGAGGGATCTTAGTTACGAAATACGCCTAAAAGAATGTGGTTTAACAACATTAGAGACCAGGAGATTGAGAGGAGATCACATAGAAGTGTTTATAATATTGAATGGTTATGAAAATATTGATAGAAACATTGTTTTCTCAGTTAAGAAAAATAGAAGGACCAGAGGACATGAAGCTACATTAGTAAAGGAGCAGTGTAGATTAGATATAAGAAAGTTCTCATTCTCACAAAGGACTGTAAATGAATGGAACAGATTATCTCCTGATTGTGTTGGTGCTAGTAACGTGAATATGTTTAAAAATAAAATCGACACACACCTTAAAAGGGCGGGATACATGTAGATAAAAACTATTGGACTCTCGATAAGCCAAAAGGCTTCCTTGTCCACCTGCCATCCAGAGTAATTTTCTGGATGGCAATCTTGTTAAATCTTGTTAAAAGCCTGTGTATGCCTAATCAACCCGCGTTAAATATACTCTAGACCTTTTAACGTTAGGCTTCCTATCCATGTATATGTTTCAGAGCAGTGTGGAATTGCAGCTTCAAAGGGAAATCAAATCCTTGGATTGATTAGGCGAAATATAGCATATAAAGAAAAAGAACTAATAATACCGCTGTACAAAACAATAGTTAGGCCTCATTTAGAATATTGTATACAAGCGTGGAGGCCATACCGCAAGAAGGACATAGATATGCTAGAAAGAGTACAGAGGAGAGCGACTAAAATGATACCAAAACTGAGGGATCTTAGTTATGAAAAACGCCTAAAAGAATGTGGTTTAACAACACTAGAGACCAGGAGACTGAGAGGAGATCAGATAGAAGTGTTTAAAATATTGAATGGTTATGAAAATATTGATAGAAATATGTTTTTTTCAGTTAAGAAAGATAGAAAGACTAAATGACATGAAGTTACATTAGTAAAGGAGCAGTGTAGATTAGACGTGAGAAAGTTCTCATTTTCACAAAGGACTGTGAATGAATGGAACAGATTATCTGATGATTGTGTGGGTGCTAGTAGTGTGAATATGTTTAAAAATAAAATCGACACATACCTCAGAAGGGCTGGATATATGTAGATAAAAGGGTTGGACTCTCGATAAGCCAAAGGGCTTCCTTGTCCACCTGCCATCTAGAGTTAATTCTCTGGATGGCAATCTTGTTAAATCTATTGTGTTATGCATCTGATATTGTCCTTAAATGTGTGTTAATGTGATACTTTTGTAAAAAAATCATTACAAGTGAAGCCAACGAGACAGTCCACGGAAAACTGAGGTAATTATCCTACTACTGTTATGATTATAATTATTGAAACTACGTATTTTATCATACATTTGAGGTTGTAGGATTGTTATAGTGGGTGATAATAGGACACTTTTTAATACAAGCATGATGTATCAATTTTGTTTAACCCCAAATTAAAAATCATATTAAAAACAATAAAATTAAAAAAAATGAGAAAAAAATCATAAATATTCAATTAAATCATCTGAATTAGTAGATTTCTAAATTTTATCATTTATTTAAAACATATTTATGATAAATACATGCTCTGTATACAATAAAACACTAATACATTTTAAAAATAATTTTTAGTCATGTTGCGATACCAAAAGACGAGCTTGGATACCCGAACCCGAGCTGTTATACTGGTGGAACAGGGGCTCAGTCGGCGTGAAGTGAGCAGGCAACTTGGCCTAAATGTGAAGACCGTTTGTGCTATAATAAAGAAACATCAGGAGACTGGATCAGTCGAAGACAAGTCCAGAAGTGGTCGGCCAAAGAAGTCAACAACAAGGCTGGATCGTATTCTGGTTCGGACCAGTCTTGCTGATTGCCACCTCACATCCCCGGAACTAAGAGCCACGCTGGAAAGAGATCACGGGATATCAGTATCTTCCAGCACAGTGAGGAGTCGCCTGTATGCAGCAGGATTACGTGGCTGTGTGGCTGCAAAAAAGCCTCTGTTGAGGAAAGCAAACGTGCAGGCGAGGCTGCAGTTTGCGACAGCCCACAAGGACTGGAACACTGAGCAGTGGGACAACGTGTTGTGTTCCGATGAAAGCTGCTTTCAGCTTTTCTGTGGAGCAAAGAGGGCATTTGTGAGGAGAAAGGTGGGTGAGAGATTCAGCCCACAATGTGTTGCACCCACAGTTAAGCATGGAGGGGGCTCTCTGGTGGTCTGGGGGTGCATGACCAATACCTCAGAGTGCTCAGAAATTATATGTTACCTTCTGCTAGAATGCTTTATGGTGAGGACTAGTTCATGACACCCCGTGGTCTCTTTCCAGCGTGGCTCTTAGTTCCGGGGATGTGAGGTGGCGATCAGCAAGACTGGTCCCAACCAGAATACGATCCAGCCTTGTTGTTGTCTTCTTTGGCCGACCACTTCTGGACTTGTTTTCGACTGATCCAGTCTCCTGATGTTTCTTTATTATAGCACAAACGGTCTTCACATTTAGGCCAAGTTGCCTGCTCACTTCACGCCGACTGAGCCCCTGTTCCACCAATATAACAGCTCGGGTTCGGGTTTCCAAGCTCGTCTTTTGGTATCGCAACATTACTAAAAAATTTTTTTAAATTTATTAGTGTTTTATTATATACAGAGCATGTATTTATCATAAATATGTTTTAAATAAATGATAAAATTTAGAAATCTACTAATTCAGATGATTTAATTGAATATTTATGATCTTTTTCTCATTTTTTTTATTTTATTGTTTTTAATATGATTTTTAATTTGGGGTTAAAAAAAATTTGACACATCTTGCTTGTATTAAAAAGTGTCGTATTATCATCCACTATAACAATCCTACAACCTCAAATGTGTGATAAAATACGTAGTTTCAACAATTATAATCATAACAGTAGAAGGATAATTATCTCAGTTTTCCGTGGACTGTCTCGTTGGCTTCACTTGTAATGATTTTTTGACAAAAGTATCACATTAACACACACTTAAGGACAATATCAGATGCATAACACAATAGTAATCCTCTAGAGGGCAGTACATTACATTTGATTGACAATTGGGACTGTTGCCACCTAATGGATAGACAATGATGTATACAAATGAAAATCTAAGTGAGTGTACCAATGACTTTCTGGCAGTACTGTGTGTATATATATATATATATATATATATAAGAAAAACAGAACCAGCTCAAAAAGTCACATTTTATACAGATCCGTGTCTCTCTACCACGCTGCGATTCGTTGACGTTGATTGACGTCACAGTTTAGAACCCCTCCCTCCCTCTAAAAAGCTTTCATTGGACACGAACATAATTTGAACACACACACACACACACACACACACACACACACACACACACACACACACACACACACACACACACACACACACACACACACACACACACACTTCCACCCTAAACTTCAATTTTTTTTCGTGTCCAATGAAAGCTTTTTAGAGGGAGGGAGTGTTTCTAAACTGTGACGTCAATCAACGTCAACGAATCGCAGCGTGGTAGAGAGACACGGATCTATATAAAATGTGACTTTTTGAGCTTGCAGTCAGAAATCCACTGCGCGTCAATGTGTCTTTAGCAATTTCTGTCATCACTTTGACAGGGAATGGTAAGTACGTTTTTTTACTACGGTTCTGTGTTAGACGAAGCTTACGATATAATAGTAGGACATACGTACGTATCCATATAAACTGCTTGCATTTTTATGGTTTTTCGTATCATATATGCGATTAACAATGTCACTTTGATCGTCAGTAATAGAAGCGTTCACGACCACGTGACACATTGAAGACAAGGTACACCAGTAACTGTCTATTACGTGTACCAGTAAGAGAGTACATGAGAGGCAAAGAGGTAGCCATTAACCCCGTCATTCCCCAAACGTACACTCAGATGTCGCAGTAGTAACATAAACATTCATGTTATTGTTTCAGATGGCGAATGCGAGATTTGGAGTGGTGCTACTAACTATGGCGGCAGTGGTCGTGACATCGGGCCAGCAATTCGTTAGTCTCCTATCGGTTATGAAACTGCCACCGTCAACTTGTTCCCAGCAGAGCGCTTTAGTCGCCGCCAATAGCAAGTTCGCCATAGACCTTTACAAGGAGATCGTCTCGGGTGGACAGAACATGATCTTCTCACCGTTCAGCGTATCTACAGCGCTGGCGATGACGTACAGTGGCGCCAGTGGCGTCACAAAGTCACAGATGGCCTCGGCGCTGCGGTTTGGCTTAATGACCTCAAGCAGTGTGCACTCTGGCTTCCAGTCAGTGCTGACCTTACTGCAGAGTTATACCACAGTAAAGACGGCCACCAAGTTATTCATTGACGATAGCTTTACGCTACTGGTAAGTTATATATGTTAAGCCGAATCGAGTTTAAGAAATACAACACAATGTGACGACGATATAAAACACGATGATCCAACATCAACATAGTAATATATGGATAAAGGTAGAATAATGTGTTTTGTAAATATTTGTCTCTATACATTTCTAAAGCAATATCACTTTTTCGAAAATAATTTGAAAACACCCCCTTTGTTACGAATTGATAAATAAATTAGTGATATATTTATTTTCGTTAAACTTTTCCATTGTTTTATTGATGACGTTATGTGTATGAGAATATGAGCATGGTTTGTATTGTAAGAGGCCAACACCCAGTTGTCGTTAAAGTTCATACGTTAAATTAACCTATGCCCCACGATTTCATATAATTGTTTCCACCTACTACTGTTACGTTTTACAATTGTGCTGTAACGTCTTGTGAAACTGCTTCTGTTATTGCTATCATTATATCATTATATATATATATATATATATATATATATACGTCAATGTCTGGCAACCTATTTGCTTTTCCTGGGAAGTCGAGAAGTCACATGTTGTGTAACATCTTGCAGGGATGTATTGTTGTTACTTATGTCGTCGATCTTTACCTACGACCCTAAACTACGAATTATTGTTTTCAATAAGTTATCATAGCTAAGCTAAATACAACAGATAAATAGATAAAACTACACGCTTTCGCATTTTTATTTTGTAGTTTGTTCTATTACGATCTGTTTCATTGTCCTTTAGATAGTATGATGCTGATTTGTTGTGCTCCATGATTTCTTCTGTCAGATTGTTTGTGTCTTTTATTCAGCCCAGCTATTCGACGTTGACAAGCACAAAATACCTGTCTACAGCCGCGGTTCTAGACATAGAGGATCACCCTTCCCAGGCCAAGGACTTCATAAACAACTGGGTGGAAGCCAACACAGACCCGCAAATTACCAATTTGCTGTCTACGCTGGATGCTGCCACGCCGCTAGTGTTGGCGAACGCCATCACCTTCAAGGATAAGTGGCTCAAACCTTTCGGGATGCAGTCAAATGGTCCATTCCACGTCTCCAACGCCCTGACGGTCCAAGTATGTAAGATGAAGATGACTTGCATGTCGCCTTCGCTTAAACACGGTTCCGGTTCCAACTTCCAGATCATCGAGCTGCCGTACGTAAAGAACGAAGTCGTTATGTACATAATCCGGCCGAACATGATTGGTGGCCTGTCTAACATCGAGAGTAGCCTCGATTTAACAACGCTAAACAGCGCCATCGCTGGCATGACAATGAAGACGGTAGATCTGACTCTCCCCAAATTCAAACTCGAAGAGAACGTCGAATTGATATCCCGCCTCCAAGCTTTGGGTATGACAAACGTGTTCCACACGACCGCACAGCTGTCTGGCATCGGCACTGGCGCAGGCGACCTGTATGTCGGCTTCGTCCAACATAAGGCCATCATCAAGGTTGACATGATGGGCACAGAGGCCAGCGCAGCAACCAGCGTCGGGTTCTGCCCAATCGGCCGTCTTCGTCGGGCTACGCCCGTGCCATTCGACGTCGACCGACCGTTCCTCTTCCTTCTTCGCGAGCGACGCTGCGGCAGCATCCTGTTCATGGGCCGCGTGATCAACCCCCAGTCCAGCTGTTCAAGCCGCCCGGTTTCGCGCAAAACAATTTAGCACGCACGCACGAACGCACGCACACACACGCGCACACACTCCACATACAAACACACTCACTCACGCGCACGCACGCACGCACACACGTCGGTCTACGTGTTATTTAGAAACATTTCCAGTTAAACGGTTGAACCACTCGGCATAATGTTACGGAGAATTATGAAAAAGTGTTAATAAATGTTGTGAATGAGTAAACAACTTGCGTTAACAGTTACATGCAGAATTCTGCTGTTTCACAAGCTGCTATCACGCAAGACAGCCATTTACGTTCTGTACCGTTCAAATGAGTCAACTATTAAACAAATATGTCTCACACACAGTATATTTAAACAGTTGTCGTTCTTACACAAGTCACATCGGCTTATTCTTTTATAACTAAACGATCTCCTCGTTGTTTTGATTATTTCAAACAAACTTTGTAGAAAGCAGTGTGAGTTTCACCTGTCTAATAATGTATGGTAATTTATGTCCTGTATTACCGACACTAATCACAAAGTGTCTTCTCCAACTCGGACCATTTGGGCTTAACCTCCATTAACGTGTCTCTCCATGAGGTGGCGCCACCGTTTATTGTTGCCGCCTGCTAATGTCCAGTGAGTAATCGTAGGAACCAATCAGATGACGGGGATAAATGGTTAATGTCAATCTCATTATTAATTAGGGCTAGGATTATTATTATACATAGTTAGGGTTAGAGTCAGTTATGGTTAGGGCTATAGGATCAGTACTAGACAATATTTATGGCTAGTTTTGGTTTTGGTTAGCCTTTCAACGATTAGGGCCTACGCAGTCAACCGCCCTCGTAACAGTTCCTTTATGCAATGAGACGGTAATTCGGGTATTTCCATCAATGCCCGGATGTTAGCCCCACGATCTAATCAAACATCTTTCATTCTACGTTATTCAGTTTGTATATACCATATATTCAAAACAATTATATAAAGTTAATTTATGTTGAAACAAATTATGCAATATAATAAACATAAATTCATATTTAGCATTGCGTTTTCTGTAGCATCACCCACTTCGCCACTAGGTGGTGCCTTGGTCGGGAGGGGAAAGCTCGTCTGGGACTTATAATAATTGATATCCATCTACCAATTGTAGATGGATATCAATTAGTTTGGTGTTGCCGGTACTCAGATGGAAAAATCAGATCGAGACAACATAACACACGTACAGGACAAACTGTAAAACGTAAAACACCTAATCGACACGTAATTAGCGGTAACAATCAAACAAAGTAATCGTGCGTTGGATTAAATTATCTAGGCGAATTCACGAAAGCGAGCGAGAATGGGCCAGCTAGTGTCACCTGTCGGATAGCAAGGAGGAGAAGAGTTTTCCTGTTTACATGCGGTTTTAATTTTTGTTTAAATTAAACGTTCTTCGACATATATGTGCTTTGTGATTTTGTATGATATTTATTAATTCTGTATGTTCTTGCATGCATGCATATGTGCAGATATTGTAAGTAGAAAATGTATTTTGTTAGGGCATAATATTATGTGTAGTTTTAGTAGAAAGTTCCCCTCACAGATGGCGCATAAAACTTTCACTGTAATCGCATCAAATCGACACGCTCACACGATCTGCGATTCTATTCTTAGCTCTCTAGCTGTATGGCTCCGAGTAAAGGTGAAAGCTGCTTCTGGTCAAGATTGACATTATACACAACACTTTTACTTGACGTATCCACGAAAAAATAATGTGTTCAAAGTTACCCGGGATTGCATGTACCCCATCTAAATTAGGGTGCGGAGCATACAAAACACATTTTAACCACCCGCACTATTTAATTGAAATGTTGGTACACGGACAAGTGACGCGAAACTGTTCGCACAGCTGATCCCAACGTAGATAGCGATTAGTGCTCTATGTTTACAAGAAACATGGCTCGATGAAGAGGCTGACATTCCTTTATTTCAAATAGATGGATATACATGTGCTTCTTAAAGAAAAAAAAATGAATATGAATATACTTTACATAGGTAATTATAAAGACACGACAATGTTACACCTTCCGTCAACTACTGCAGTCCACATGAGTGTCTATACCTTACGAAACAACTCGTCGGTCTTCACCTCACCACCGGTGAACTTCCGAAAGTCAATCCCTCCAGAGACGGCAGTTGCTGCCGACGCGACAGGGTTGACGAGACGACCCATGAAGAGGATGCTACCGCTGGTCTGCTCGCGGATGAAGAAGATGAAGGGACGATCGACATCGAATGGTATTGGAGGATGTTCGGATCTGCGTGCCCGACAAACTCCGACTGCGGTAGCGGCGCTTGCCTCGGTGCCGTTCTCGTTGACGTCGATGATGGCCTGGTGCACGACGAAGTCGACATACAGGTTATCGTTGCCCGCTCCGAGCTTCTTCAGATCGGCATTGGTGGGAGAGAAGACGTCGAACATGCCGAGTGCTTTGAGGATGGGCTTCAGGTCGATGGTCTGCGTGAGCGAAAATTTCGGTACCTTCAGGTCAATGTCCTTGACCGTCATGGCGGCAATGGCAGCGTTCAAGGTCGTCAGGTCGAGAGTGTTCTCCAGATACGCCAGACCCTCGATGTGGTTCGGCCGTAGGATGTACATCGATACTTTATCACCTTTGTATGGCAGTTCAAGGATCTGGGCGTCGAAAGCCGGGATGAAGCCGTGCTTCATAAGCGGGTTTCCGCAGGCCATTCTCATCTTCGTCGTCTGGATCGTCTCGCAGCATGACAGGTGGAATGGTCCGGTGTATGTGCTGTCAAATCGGTTGACCCACTCGCCTTTGAATGTGATGGCGTTGACCAGGACTAGACTCGTGGCTGCGTCGAGGGCAGGCAAGAGATTGGTAATTTGGCCGTTTGTTTCCGAGGCTACCCAGTTGTTGATATGATCGAGGGAGTTGGCGGTGTCGTGGCGTATGTCAAGCATCTCCGCCATGGACAGGTAGTACGTGTCTGTCAGCGTCTCGAAGTTTGACTGTATAACAAAGAAAGTGACTGGTGTCAGAAAACTACGAAGTTCGAATACATACAGGAGATACAGACGTATTCAAATATCAACACTCAGGTCAAAATAACATCCACAAGACAATGATAACGCGACAGTCGTTAAAAGAAACAACTATATTGATGCATAACGAGCTAATAGGCATTCAAACGTAACCTATCAGTCTAACAACGCTACGTGGCAATATGTGGGGCTGTCTGTTGGTGCAACGAGTGATATAATAGTATTGTTACTTTTTAGCAACCTCCCAATTCTGGATTGACAGTATTTATATATTTAATTACAATTATTATAACAGCATGTCGGTTAATAATATCGATATAATATTTATGCCATAAAAGTCTCTGAGTGAAACCTCTCTATTACGGTCACCCTCGGGACTGAGCAAAAGTCACCTGGATAGCGAGGTGATCTTATTGGCAGGACTAATTTCCATTTATTTACTGAATATGAAAATAATACTGGATTGTCGTAGGATGACTTTAATTGCGAGGTGGCTGTATTACAGAGGTTATCGTGAAGCGAGGTTCCACTGCATTTACATTTCCTCTCATTTCAAGTCAGTGCCGTTGCTCGACTTCAAACGCAACTCACATTCAAAGGAAAAGCCTCATCGACGAAGATCCTGTTGGCGGTGCTGAGTATATACTGGTTGTTGGAATTCTGCAGTAGGTTCATCAGCGCCAAGAAGCCTTTGTGTACGTTGCAGTACCAAGGCATGTTGTAGAAGCGCAACGCCGTGGCCATCTGTGTCGCCGTGACGCCACTGGCGCCGCCATACGTCATCGCCAGCGCTGCCGACACGCTGAACGGGGAGAAGATCATGTTGTCGCCGCTCACGGAGCAAGCGATGTTCTTGTAGAGGTCGATGGCGAATTTGCTGTTGGCCCTGACGACGACTCCTTGGTGATTACACATCGGGTAAACGCTGATAGATGGGGAGGCAGCAAGTCTCACTGTCCCTTGCACCAGTGTCATGGCGAATGAAGTCACCAGAAGCAGCGCTGTAGCCCACGTGTGCGCCATCTTGAAATGTAAAAACGAACAATATGGTGACTGATTTGTAAGTCGGACATGATTAACTAATCTAATGGCCGTGTGTTATATGATATGTTCGTCACAAAATACATGTAATCATGGTTTCAAGTGTCAGTAGTTGTGTTATTCAAGGGATCTCACAACAATGGTCATTGGTCAAATGAGATACATTATGTGTGTATGTGTGTGTGTGCGTGTGCATGCGTGCGTGTGTGTGTGTGTGTGAGTGTGTGTATGTGGTGTATGTATGTGTGTGTGTGTGTGTGTGTGTGTGTGTGTGTGTGTGGTGTGTGTGTGTGTGGTATGTGTGTGTACGTTCGTTCGTGCTTGCGTATGTGCATGCGTGCGTGCAAGAGGGTGTGTGGTTTATCTAAAATGTCCACATTCTCTAAATTTCTCGAAATTAAAATACAGCTACGTTAGCAATGATATAGAGGTCTTCTCCACATTTGTATTACTGTCAGAACTTGTATAAAACGAGAACATGATAGATAATTAATTATTTTGTCAGTGAAAAAAACGTTATATTTCACCTTCAAATGTGACTATTAATTGGTTCGTTTTTTTAACAAATTAAAACGACCTTTACGCGGCATCGCGGTAAAGCGGTCTTAGGCTCTATATGTAATACAACTTAACATAGTTCAACTTAATTCAACGTCACATCGTGTATTTTCTAAACTATTAAGTAGTAGAAATACCACAATGATAACATGTTTGTTTGGACTTTGTGTAGCCAATCGATAGTTTGTTAATACTATTATATTATATATAAAACAATGTAATGTCGTCCGGAAACAGAGTTCAGTTACCCAATTAAAACAGTTACATATTCCCTTTTTCGTAACATAGAAAACTACGGCATTTCCACCTTCAGACCTGTGTCAAAATGGGTACAAGCTGATCAATCCACGTCGCTTCATCGGTTCCCATAATTCTACTTATGTTTATTTTACGATATTACATCAAACACTTTTATTTATCACAACAACCAATTTGGCACGCCCGCACGCAAGCTGTGCGTATAGTATCATTGCATAACAAAGCAACTTCACCAATCTCTAAATTTAGTATAATAACGCACTGCAATGACGTTAAATGTCATCCCTCCCAAATGAAATATCCAGGCAAATGTTGTGGAATACCTGTAAGAAATCCAATATGCCATCACAATCGTATCTTCATCAATGCACACTTATTGATATATTTTAAATAATTTATTTATGACAAAAAAATTATAGCTTATTAAAGAGAGCATTTGGATATATTTAGAGCAATGTTTCCTAATAAACATAGCGCTAGTGGTATTCTTGTTTCGTCTCAAAGCGATAGTCACATAAATAGAAGAACACATTAACGTAAAACATGTATTTCAATAATGTGCTGATACACCATATGACAGTTTAAACTCACTTTTAGTAAGATATACCGATGTGTCAAACCTCATACTTACCACTGGATGATGTTCGCGTGTGATCGTTGAGTCAAGACGCGAAGGGAATACACAACGAAGGTCCTGACTGCGCTCTATATACCCAGCAACCGCGTGGACTACGTGACACTATCTACGCCGACAGCGCGCACGCGCAGTGACTAAGCACATTCTACTCAACCCCGTCAATGGCGAACATAAGTTATTGCGAATTAATAGTTTACTATCGCCGTCACATCGCCACACCAACAAAACCTATGCTTGATATGGCCTACGAACTACTGCACGTGAATTGGGGTTTTCACCCCGTACAATACACCTGTCCTTAGTGTGGCATCCATTTAGAGTTGTTGACAAGCCAGATTAGTAATAAAACATCAAGATGTTAACATCAAAGTCATCTCATTAAACAATTTAGCACTCGTTCGCGCCCGACACATCTGAAACTGTGTACTTATCAATTCAATAAATTATTCTAAAACACCCCATGAATTAAGATGTTATACGAAAGTTCTCATGATTCTACAAAGATTGAAAAGCCGGGTCTACGAACGGACTGGTCTTTGATATTATATCAGAAAACAAATTCTGTATCATACTATGTTATACTATAGAACATAATGCAACCAATGTGAAGGATACTGCACATGTGTATAGTTTATATTAATTTTGTATTTATACATGTATGTGTGTGTGTGTGTGTGTCTGCGTGTGTGTGTATGTATGTGTGTATGTGTGTTTGTGTGTGTGTGTATGTATGTATGTATGTATGCATGTATGCATGCATGTATGTATGTATGTATGTATGTATGTATGTTTCAATCATGTCTAAATCTGTGTTTCTTTTAATGTCTCTCCCTCTCGCTC
Source organism: Paraescarpia echinospica (assembly GCA_020002185.1). Classification (NCBI taxonomy): domain Eukaryota; kingdom Metazoa; phylum Annelida; class Polychaeta; order Sabellida; family Siboglinidae; genus Paraescarpia; species Paraescarpia echinospica. The sequence goes on from CM034542.1 coordinate 16,022,981, forward strand.
TCCCTCTCCCCCTCCCCCTCCCCTTCCCCTTACCTCTCCCTCTCCCTCTCCCCTTACCTCTCCCTCTCCCTCTCCCTCTCCCTCTCCCTCTCCCTCTCCCTCTCCCTCTCCCTCTCCCTCTCCCTCTCCCTCTCTCTCTCCCTCTCCCTCTCCCCCCTCTCTCTATGCATATATTGTATTGACTGTTCTTAAAGTGTAATGCATGTATATATGGAGAGAGAGTTTAATAGCATTAATATTTAATAACAATTTGACTTACTTACATTCTTAATTACTTACTTATTTTCTTTTCAGTTTTCAAAACATGCACAACTGCTTTTGCTGATCGTACCTAAAGTGTACGTATACTACAAAGCCTTGCGTAAGGGCGGGAATGGGTGGGTCGAAGAAGGGAGAACGAGAGGAATACTTGCAATCGAAACAACAATCGACAAAGCAGGCATGCGATACCGAACGTGTATCACAATTACAGGCAAGTTATTAACGCACTGTGTGCATGTTACCTTTGCAATAGTGTCCAAAGCTAGAAAAGGGTGTTCTGATTCTCCACATGACTGGACGCTAAGTAGACCATTGTAGGTGGAACCGGTACCACTATGTACCACTCTGAATTACCCTGTACCATTCTGTACTACCTTGAAAGACCCTGTCCCACCCTGTGCATGTCGCTCATACATATTTTTCATGGTTGAAAGAATGTCACAGAATAATTTGTTGCGCGTAAATTGATCGTAACAAAGTAAACGGTTTCTAAACACATCCGAGGTCACTCAAAAGCTAAATTAATACTACTAATAATAAAGTTTTACATCGCGCAGTTTCAGCCCTTTGGTCTGTTATAATAATAATAATAAATTCTATAGCGCCTATATCCCCAGGAAAACGCTTTATAAGAGTCTGTTTATTCGAACATATGTTCTCACTGTAATTAGCGTAAAGAGTTTTAAAAAGACTTGTAGGCCTAACAGCGCATTCCTAAAATAGGAACGTCCTTAGAAAAACACGAAACAGGGCGCAGGGCAGGTAAAAAGGATTGGTGACAGCTTTGAAGAACAGACGGGAGTTCAAGAAGGTGAACTCCGTACCACCTTGTGTATGGTGCACGGCTGAGCGGATTTAACAATGCAGTAAACGCGATGCCGTGCAGCCAAGTAGGTAACTCATCACCCTTGACTTATTTAAGTGACACGTAATGCGGGGTTAACACCTCTAATGGTTCACTGATCGTAGGTGACTAGCCACACCGCAATGACTGGATGCCTTTATGGTAAATTCGCAGTAAGCGCACATTTGTCTCACGAAAAGATTCCCAGTCAATAAAACAGGCTAGGATACATAAACACACACACACACACACACACACACACACACACACACACACACACACACACACACACACACACACACACACACACACATGCACGCGCGCGCGCAGTTAACGTCAGATGTTAGCATCATTGAAACATCTTATTCGATTTATTGGCTCCAGTTCGAAGTGCTAATATATCAAGTCAACATGCCAAACTCCGTAGTTAGGGGAAAGACTAATGGGTACCATGCGAGCTCGTTAATAGATGAATTGGTGGATTGATGGATGAGTGGACGGTAAGAAGGAAACGAACAGTAATTTAGAAGGGGTCCTTGAAGAAGTCATAACCCCTGACACGGTATAAATGGAAGAATGAGATTATTACACATTAATCACTCTTATTCGATCTATGTATCTGGATAAGCAGTCTGTGCATGTCAACTGCCATAGATGCTGTATGGACAGCGGCTTTGTGTTTCATTCCACCTTCCACATTGTTGAATACCGTATCCACAGTGTTGAATACCGTATCCACACTGTTGAATACCGGAGAGAGTATGCATCTCGCTCTGTCTCGGAGGGTTATTGGTCCGATACGCACGCACGCACGCACGCACGCACACACAATCCGTATCGGTCATATTTAATTATATAATTAAACTGTTTGTAAACAAACAATATTTGATCTTGCCGGTAAACACCTACGTGATGCATCGTTTCACAAAACAGCTTTCCACAAACTACTCATAATTATTGATACAGGTGTCTCATGCGCAACACATCTTTCGTCCCGTAAATGTCACCACTGTCCGATGTCACTGGTGCATTCGTGTGGCGCAGCAGTTCACTTCCTTCGATAGGCCCTAATCGTGATAGTGTAGAATTAAAACAAAAAACTATTCGTATTGCTATGCTATTGGCATGAAGGTAGACATAAGCATTATGTCTACCTTCTTACGTCCTATGGTCTTACGTCCTATTCTAGGGTTTTAAGATTAATCTCTGAAAGTTTGGCGCTCGAGGTTCAAGCCGTCTAAGAGGAAAACAATAAAATACCCGCATAACAAAGCTCAGTTATAAGTGGGGGTGAAACGATACACCGAACTGTCGTTGCATCGCGATAGTCGATGCATCGCGATGCAATACTATGGACAGTAAATTTAACTATCGATAGTTATCGGCGATAGTACAGTGAACTATCGATAATAACGATAGTTGACCAGAGGAATCAACAGGTTTACTTTGTCGCTGTAATACTGTTCGCAGACGTGCTTTTGTAAACTTTATTACGTAATCTTTACATATTTACCGAGTCTAGTAACCCAATGTCAACAATTGTCGATGAAATCAGCATCACTCACGGATCGCCATTGTGAAACAACTGACTACAACTCTACACGATGACGCCACACGTCAATTGTGGTTTTGGACTGCTTCCTTGACTATTCGCTAGGAGAAACTATGTTTTATGTTTAATATGGCGGACGCCGATGATTTCGAAATTGTTACTAACAAAAATGCGAAGTCAGTTGTGTGAAAGCACTTCGGGTATGTAAAGACCAACAACAAACTTGACAGATCACATCCGTCGCAAACATCCGTCCGTGTCACTGTCAGCAAGTGCGCCCGACATCGTTCAACCAACTGTCCATCGCCACCAAACCATTGGCATTGCCAGCACTATGTTTGCAAATTTGCAAGCCACATCTCCACGGTCGAAAGCAATGTCAAACGCAATTGTTCGGTTTATCATAAAAGGTATGCACCCATTGAATGTTGTTCACAACGAGGGATTTAGACACCTCCTGTCCATGCTAGAACCACGATTCGAGGCAGTATTTCTCTGAAACTGCGATCCCCTTGCTTTACAACAAAGTTAAGACTGAGTTTAGTGTTGCCTTGACTACTGACGGGTGGACGAGATGTGCTACAGACTCGTACATCACGATCACAAGTAGCCACTTAGACGAAGACTGGCAATTAAGGAGTTACGTGTTGCAGGTGAGTGCGTAATGTCGTGATAATATTGATTAGTGGATATTTTTGGGCAAATAGAAAAATGGTGATTAAAACAAAATAATGATAAACTATGTGCAATAGAAATAAATACACTGTGAAAAAATGAACGTGATGTTTGGTTATACAGATGCAACATATGTATTACTCTATTTGCATTATTGATCACGCGCTACAAGTAATTTTGTATACATTTTGTACACATTTCAGCTGCCTTTGAAGAGTATCTTCTGCTTGTATGCTTATCGTACAGAAGGAATCTCACCTCCCAAACTTGTAAGAAGGGATGGTTTAGTTGTGTAAAAGCTATAATCCGTTTTTCTTTGGTCCATGCAACAGAATAGACATTAAATAAACTTAACAATCGTTCCCTCCTCATAAATATTTAGTAATATGTATCAGTTATGCAACTGCATTGCAACTTTTGAATGTTTTAGACCAGAGCAATGCCGGATCGTCATAACGGTTTCAACAATAGTCAAAGTATTGACTGAAGCTGTGCAGGAGTGGTCACTGCCTCCCAACCCGGCTCTAGTCACCGCACAATGCAGCCAACATGACTGCAGCCGCCACGATATACATTGGCTGTTTCATACACTCGCTCAATTCGGCCTGTGTTAAAGCCATCCAGCGTCCCAATGTCGCCACACTGCTGATAAGAATACGAAGATTTGTAGCTTACTTTCATCGCAGCGCCGTCGTCACGTCTTCTCTGAAAGAGAAACAACAACTTCTGAACTTTCCTTGTCACAAGTTGATCATTGATGTTCAGACGAGGTAGAATTCAGCAGGCAACATAATGGCTCGTTTTCTTGAACAGCAGCCAGCTATTTACGCCGCCCTGACATCGAAGGAGCTGCGCAACAGGTGCAGGGATGTGTCAGCCTTGTTGGAAGATGACATGACGTGTGCCGTCGAACTACTCACCGTCCCTAACCCGCTGAAAACCGCAACAGTCGCATTGTGTAAGAATGTTAAACACTTGTCCAATGTGCTGCCGCTGCAACACCAACGCTTGGATTATGCCATACAGTCACAAGCTTCCGATTCACAATTTAACAAGGATGTAAAAACACCTGTTGCGGTTGATCTCTCTCGACGTTACCGATCTGTGAAGAATTTAAGGAGCTTCTGATGGCCACCTTACTCGATCCACGCTTCAAAACAGCACCGTATCTGAGTGACGGGAAGAAGTGCAGGAAACTGACCATGCATTAACGATGTAAGCAGTCCAGATGGTAGATGATGAATCTGCTCAGGTTACCGACCCACCCGAACCACCTGTAGAGACCATCCGTGACCCTGATGGGACCGAAGCATCAGTTCAAAATCAGCAAAAGTTGGGACAAAAGAACTCCAAGCGCTATGTCGAGTCTGTTTGGGGATGTGAACGTTGTCACAAAGGAGGAAGCGAAATCGGTCATTGACATAGTGTCGGCAAAGGTGAGCCAGCTTAAGACAATCGAACCTATCGACCTGTTCGACGACCCACTGGCAGTTGCGTATCCAGGATTTTTCATTAGGGGATGGGGGCAAAACGGTCGAGTACTGCCCTGTCCAGCGCACAAGAGCTGACAGCTGCCGTGCGACTGTTGGGGGGGGGGGGGGCAGCTGCCACCATTGGGTGGGCGACGTCCCCCTCGCCCCCTCTAAATACGCCAGTGCCCACTGGCATGGTGGAAAGGGCGTCAGTGTCAGTTTCCTGCGCTTGTTCGCCTAGGGAAAAAGTACCTGTGCATTCCAGCCACCTCAGTGTCTTCGGAGAGGGTGTTTACTACAGCTGGAAATGTCGTAACAGCCCAGCGGTCCACATTGACAAGCTGATTTTCCTGAAGAAAAATTGGCGTTCGTGACACCCTTGACCCACCGTGTTTAAAGGGAACTTCTGAACTGGCCAGGCAGTGGCCAACGGGACACGTGCTTTATAGTGAGTGGGTCTTCTAAACGCTAGAATGACGCATTGGCTCTATTGAATGTTATGAAAATAAAACAAATAATTCGAGCGTAGCCAGTTTTCTGACGAACCTTCTCAAACTGGAGCGGTTCTGGCACATCTAGATGGCGGTGGTAATGTCAATGCCAGCAGTGGCCAGGTCAAGGACGATTGAATCGGACCACCGGTTCTTGGGCCGTCCTCTCGGCCGGCGCCATCCTGCTGTTTTTGGATTAAAGTCATAGACTCGGCGGGCCGGGGCGGTGCATGTCACTCGATGAAGTTGTCCATATCAGCGGAGACGGGGTTGACGTGACGGTGGGTTGGCCAGTTCTATCACGTATAGAGCAGTTGGTGATGTGCTGTTGCCAAGAGATACGTAATAGACGATGCTGGAAGCGCAATCCAAAATATAACACCATGAATTCTTACAGAACGAAGTTTTATTTGTAAAGTTGCCGTATGTGTAGATTGTCGTGAATTGTAACAATGAACACCTTGATTAAGTCTAAACATATTATCAAAGAGTGTAGCTAAAGTATGACTGCTGTATTTATACATAAACAAGTGTATTGAGTTTACTCACGAATGTGGAAACATAAAATATTTTATAATAAAAAAATGGTTTAATAATATTATGAGCTAATATGTTTGGGTGAGACAATGGTTGTCATTGCTTTCTTTTGAATCTTTATAATACTTGACCAATATCATCAAAATGTAATGCACTACCCCACACTTCAATACAATCTGAGGTCAAGTGATGGAATAGACACGAGTAATTTAAGGTGACCAAGCACATTGATTGATTGATTGATTGATTGTTTATTTAGGATCAACAATGTTACAAAATTGTGTATCATGGGTACAACACGTGCTAATTTACATATACACCCAACACTATTACATGAATACAATACAGAATACAACGTTTTACATGCACCCATCGTCATGTGCAATGCACCGTAATGGAGAACTGATAATATCCAATAATAATGATACACAAATATTCCAATCAAGTAGATTCCTACAATTGTCTATCGAACATGAGAGCACACGCATCAGCAGTATTAAAGCAGCGAAAAATAACATTGATTGCCCTGTATGTTTTGTGAGAAATATACAAAATGTGTTGCTGAAATAAACATTTATCATCCACCGTAACACCAAAATCTTCGTATGCATTAACGTTAACAAGCTGTACACCTTTCAGATGATAGGTAGCCGGGATACTATTTCCAATCGTCAGTACACAGCATTTATGTTCAACTATTTGAAACTGCCACCGGTTTACCCAAATCACGAATTCAGTAAGACACTTTTGCATATCAGGCGGTTCGGAAACATGTTTTAATCTAGTTAATTATATTTTGGCATTATTCAGAACGCCAACAACTTTAGAAATGTTACATTTAACTCAGTTGAGTTTGTAAGACCACCAAATGTAGTAGAGAATACTTGTTTAATAGCATTATCATTAATGTCAAGCTTTCTTGGTCTGGTAGGTTTTCTGTTGGGTGTTCTGTTGAATATGTCCTTTTGCGCTCCGCCATAGTGTATCTAAAAATTGTCCAGTGCCAGGACGTCGGGTATACTTGGCCGGCGGCGAGCTGATTTTATGGAATGTTTCTAAGGATGGTCTATTGTCCGGGCGAGCCGCTGGACTGCTGGTGGACGTGATGTCCGTTATCGGCTTGACTCCGTTGTGAAGTAGCAGCGCCTGATTGCATGGTGATCTGCTGAAAATTAGAACTAATATCATATTGCGACACTCTAAACGAACACAAGGAAATATAATTTGCTGATCACTGACGTTATTGTTAGATATATGGATGTGTTATATTTATTTGGAGAATATGTTTAAAAAATCAAACTAATTGACACAGATGCACAACGTCATCTAAGTCTGTGAAATTAGAACTTTGCCGAGATATTACCAAGGTTATCAGGGCTAACAGCTCAGATGTATTTAATACAATCAAAGACAAATTGAGAATTTGGAATTTAAAATGATTGCCTTGTTCCGTGTTTTAGTTCATGTAAATTAATTGAATTTCAGTGTTGTGCTGAATTATTTCAACATGTAATTATATGTAATCAGTGTGTGTGTGTGCGCGCGCGCGCGCTCGTGCGTGTGTGTGCGTGTGTCCGTGCATGTGCATATTACCGAAACCTCGGGCACATAGCAAGAACTGGGACTGCAATCCTGCAGAAAAACGCCAGCAAAGGACATTGGTGATCACACCCAGAAATAAGTAGCGAAGTGGTACTGCGAACCTTCAGACAAGCGCCCATAAATCGACGCTTATTTATTTATGTAAGTAAAGCTACCGTAGCACTGCAGAGAGCCAGCAACCAGTTGACATGAATAGCAGTCCAAATGGTAACAGCTGACACGCCAAGTCCCAGAGCGACCATTGAAGACATGCATTTCAATTGATGAGTGGATGATAAGTAGCTATGCTGATGCATGTAGTAGGATGTTATACTACAAACCTGCAGGCGAGCGCCAACATGAGGTTAATAGTAATCGCACCAAGAGTCGGGTAGTCTTAAAGATACACTTTACTAAGAAATGGGACTACAAACCTGCAAACGACCGCCAGCAAGAGGACAACGTTGATCGTACTGACTTGCACTTTGCGATGCATGTCTCTAGGAGCACTTGGTCAGGGAGACGTACCGTTCACAGTTAGTACCTAGATGTACTATTATGCCAACTGTCGTCTCTGTGCAGTGATGTTATGGCGTGACTTATGCAGATGTCCCAACAAGGGTTTGTTTCGCGTAAATCTGCCGCACCTCGCACTTACTTTGACAAACTTAGTACGATAATCCCACTCATGACAACACTTAATTATGCAAATAATTATGCTTATCTTTGGTACACGCTAGAAGACGGACTATCCGCACACGGTGTTGTACTTGCAGGAAAATGGCTTGTTTGCGGAACGTGGCAGTTCATGTCCACCAAGCAGTACATACGAATACGACCAAAGTTCTTGCTTTCATTAAGAATTAAAAGAACAACTATTTATTATTTTCTTACGTAAATTAGCCAGTTTTTGGATGACACAAATGTAATTGGATACAGTAAATGATGCAATGAGTAGTTCCAGTATGATTAATAATTATGAACATAATTTTCTTCAATTTACCGAGCAAGCCTAGATGTATATTGCTTGATTATAGGAATATTATTAATCACATTCCAGACGTGTGTGTGCCTCTGAGTGTTAGATGAACTGAAGTTGCTTAGAGTGTTTATCCAAAGTCATAACCGGTATTTTAGGCTTGAGCTAAACATTGTACAGTTGATGGTGCTCAGTGTAAAGAACATTTACATTGTCATTTTCGGACGTAAGGATTTTGGTATTTCAGGAGAGGTCGCGATAATTCCGGCGAGCAATTTTCGAAAGTTGCCAGCTGGACAAAAAACTAAATTGATTCATTGCACACTAAATACCTGCGCAAGATCTTGGGCATCCACTGAACCGAACATAATATTATGACAAATAAAGATGCCTGGATACGATCAGGCAATCTATGGCACCATGGTGTCGCTTTCAGTAACTAAGAAGGCAGTTTCCATTGCCTACAAATTACTTGCAACTAACAGTGAACCTTGCTTTAAATAATGATTATATTTATTTATACGCAGTTTAAATATTTTAATTATTTATAATTCCATTTATTTATATTTTATAAATATCCCATTCAAAGTTTTAGTAATCTACTTTATCAATATTTAATTATCAATTATCAAGGAGATAAACTTATTGTTATTATTTACGTGTTTGCATTATCATATATGTTTCACTCACTATGTGGCACCACTGTAACATTTATTTCCCCGGAGATACGGGATGACGATCAAGCCCCCTCTTTGGTGTCGAGTGATTCCACAGTAAATGAAGTAATACACACATTCTGAATGACGTGAAACTAAATAACGATGACGTCACTTCGTATTTCACGAATTAGCCTTGTTTCTGGATTTACATGTTATCGGGCTTTGCAACGTGGAATTCAGTTAATAATGTAGTAAATTTGTACTGTAGTTGACATTCTTAAGTATATAATGCTTTGATATAATCTAATTAAAGCTCTCTCGGTAACCTGCAGTGACGTTACGCAAAACAACTACGTCGTTACCGGTCCAATTACGTGACTGTGAAGGAAATACGTCATAAACAACGCTAGGTAACGTCAAACTGTCTCGCGGATCACGGAATACAATTGCAGGAATATACACGAACATTTAGCAGATAAGTACAGTTTAGCACAATTGTTTACTTAACGTTTGCATCACTTTAGCTTTGAGATTCCACCTAGGTAGGCTACATACTATTTGGGAGGCAGGCAATAAGAGTTGTGGTAAATAATGTTAACCATACCTTAGAATTAGACAAATATCTACTTCTCTATATTGTTTTACATTCAGCTTTTTCCCTCGTACTATATCTCTGTGGAACAGTCTTCCAGCATTGGGTGCTGATGCTCCTAACTTTACCTTTCTACCCGGCCTGAGGGATGAGGCAACACCTAGTCAGCACTCTCCTCGCAGACGCTCGCTTTCGGTGACATCATTCTCTCAATCCAGGGGTGGTGACTACGTTCATTACGTCCTACCCCTGGTAGACAACCTACGCAATGTATGCAAGTCAGCCGAGTCAAACTAGTAATTGACTTTGCCTGTCACGATTGTACCGGGAGAACAATGCAGACTTCGGCTTATCTCAAGGCGATCTGCCGGGGGGGTACACAGAGACTGGTGTAATCAGCAGCGCCCCTGGCCAACGAGGATGGGGTCTCCTGGGGAATTTGGAAATTCTATGTCTGGCGAGTGCTTGGGTAATCAAGGCTAACAATCGGCAACATCTATATTCTACAGTGTTTATCGAGACGCTGTCACCATCGATCCACTGCTCACAGAACCCAGAACCCTACAGGTGGCGCTACCCATCATAGCAATAAGCGAGCCTCGATTAACCAGACTCCGCAATGAGGCGCCACTGTGTCGCACTCCTACATAGCCTGGAAATACTAGCAATTCTCATCGTGACGAAAACTCTAAATCAAGGTGACCAATGAAATTGACTTTCATGCTATGAGCCGTTAAATAAGAACCCCTTTGTTTCCAATGTATATAAAGCACTCAAACCAACTTTTAATCCCGAATATATTGACAGAAGTCACACACAACAATACAATTGATTTGCAAACGATTACGTTTGGGTTGCATGGTAATATCCCATATTTGTAAAAATGTTGAACACCTTCATATTTGGATACCATCTACTTTTATAAAATATTATTTTAAGAATCGGCTAAGCGAGTTCTTGAAGACTGAAGACCAGACGTTCAAGACTACTGTTATTTTGGGTCTACTGGGCTAATTAGAGACAAAATAGCCCTCACATAACGAATGCCGACTGACATGGCGCCGAGCGTGTAACTGAACTATTTATTAGATAAATACGCACACCGTCATCATTATAACAAAAGAGTGCACCATACAACACCTCCCTTTTTAAACATAAGTCTAAACATACTACTCTGAGTCTTATGCCACTTATGTACGCAGTAAAACACAATATCGATTATTGATTAGTGCTACGTAACCGATACACGATATTCTGAACCTTAACTAAAACTTACTCAAGTCATATACATTACAGCGTTTCACACTAACCCATGCAGGTGTGTTCAATATACAGTACCATACAGATACAACGTTGTCAATTAGTATGGTGAGAGCAGAACACGAACGCACCATTTTACAGGTGAAGCACTTATCTTGGCTTTATCACATGACCGTGACACGTTTTCAATGTCAGTGCATGTGTCGTCGGGCGGATTATCAGGCTCGACGGTCTATGCATCATTTGGTAAGATGTCGGGTGAAGCATCGCTTGGCTCTCGTAAGGCTGTCAAGGAAATGCACTTGCGGCGAAGAGTACCATTGCTACTCTTGACCAAGTAAGAGCGAGGCGTTGCAAAAGGTGGACTAACCGCTTTGGCTGGACGTTCGAGATTTTTGATCCAAATCCTCTCTCTTACATACAGTGCTGGCAATTCCCTTGCACGATTCCTTTGGTCAAATCTGAACTTAATCAGATCTCGTGATTCATTTTCTTTCAACCGGATCCTCGATGCATCGGGCAACTCTGGATGTAACACCTTTGGTAAGGCAGGGACGGTAGATATCAGCTCCCTTCCAATTAACAGCTCAGCAGGCGATGTTCCATTCTCTAACGGTGAAGTTCTGTATGCAAACAAAGCCGTGTAAGGGTCTTTCTCCTTCTCGAAGAACGACTTGATCGTCTGCACTGCGCGCTCTGCGGCTCCATTACTCTGCGGATATTTGGGAAAGCTAGTAACGTGTTGAAACGCGTATTCATGTACGAACTTTCGGAATTCTTCCGACGCATATTAAGGACCATTGTCCGATGTCAACACCTCAGAAAGGCGACGACTAGCAAATATCGATTGTATGTGTTCTACCACATGACGCGTGTTCAGCTCTTCCAGTAATGCTACTTCTATGTAGCGTGAGTAGTAATCTACTACTAACATATACCAACGTACACGAAAGTAAAACAAATCACTACCTAAATGTTCCCATGGACGTGAGAGCAACTCACTCGACTTTAGCGGTTCGGCTACATCATTTGCCCTCTTTCTACAAGTGTTGCAGTTTCGAACCACATCTGCGATTCGCTGGGACATACCAGGCCACCAAACCAATTGGTTAGCACATTCACGACACTTGGTTATTGCGAGATGACCCTGGTGAAGACGTTGGAGTACACATAGACGCCCCGACTGAGGAATTACTATCTTGTCATCATACACCAATATGTCATATATAATTGAGATATGACCACGATGTTCCCAGTATGGACGGAGAAGCGAATCTACTGACAATACACACAGAGGCCAACCCGTACGCACGTATTTCAGAATTTGTGCTAGGACTTCATTCCTAACCAGGAGTATAACCAACTCAACTAACCATTTAGGCGAAGCACTGTAATCAACTACTTGTTTCGCACATGCTTCCACCTCAGCTTCAAAAACCTCCCCAACTTCAGTAGGCGTGGCACTAGATCGCGACAGCGCCTATGCAATCCCATTTTCCTTTCCGGAAGTGCGTTATACTTTGTACGAAAACTCATCATTCGCATTCGAAATCTCTGCATGTGTTCTTATCTAAGCTAATGTAATTGAGCATTGAGCAGTGGGATCAATGATTTGTGATCCATTTGAATCCGCACGCTGAAACCTATGATATAATTTAGAAGCTTCTCATATGCCAAAACTATAGCCAATGCTTCTATCGCTATTGTTGCATATTGTTGTTCCGTCTCCGTTAACGAACGAGACGCTGCACATACTAACCTGAGAGTGCCATCACTGTGTATACGTGATAAACGTGGCTCCGATACCATGCTTACTCCCATCCGACTGAATCACAGTCTCTTTCTTTGGATCTGCTAGTATTACTGACTTAGAAAGCTCTCTTTTGTCATCGCAAAATACTTTATCCTGCGCATGACCCCAATACCACCTGGTATTCTTACACAATATATAACGTAGCGGTTGACTGATCTCACTTAGCTTATCCGAAAACTTGCCCAACTGATTGGCCGTCCCAAGAAAGCTTCTGACATCACCCACACACTCGGTTGTCTTAATGTCATTCAGACCCTGAATAGCATCATGATTAGTACACACACCTGTACTCGAGATCACGTAACCTGGGAATCTAATCCGATCCACTGCGAGTTCGCATTTTGACATTGAGCATCATACAAGCGTCTTTAAGTCTGTTCAAGACATTTCTGACTCTGAGATCGTGTTCTTGGAGAGACGCCCCCCATATATACAAATGTCATCCATGTGACATATCACACCTTCAAGTCCTTCCAGAATCTTCGAAACAACCTTCTAAAAGTTATCTGGACTTGAAGATAAACCAAACGGTAAGCGATTGAACGCATAACGTCCATGTGGTGTTAGAAAGGTCGTGACCAGTTTGGACTGAATTGGCGTCCAGCTTAGTGAAGTATTTCCCCGTACCAAGTGTAGCCAAACTATCGTGTACGTTGTCATTGGGTGTACTTGTCGCCGAACTACTTTGTTCAGTTCGGTGTAATCTACACAAATTCTTACCGTCTCACCTTTTGTTCCCTTCTGAACAACTACCATAGGTGCACACCACTCAGTTGGTTCATCAACAGCGAAAATTACATTTTTGGCAACCATTCGATCGGGTACCTCTTTAACTGTACCTTCCAGAGGATAAGGCACGTTACGAGGGGGTGGGGGTGGTGAAGATCGCAAACGGACGCGCATCTGGTTGTACCTTAACCTCACATTCCTCTCGCATCGTGCCTAATCCTTCAAACAAAGTTTGAAATTCATCCCGGAACTCATCTACATGGTAACAGATCAAGCCTAACTTAACGCATGCTTTTCTACGCAATAGTGCATTCGTTTGGTCTCAACATACAAACATTCACGATGTTCACATGAACCAACTTTCAGTACACTCCCAAATTGTCCAACAATTGGTATGGTTATGTCCCCTGGTCCTACTAGTTTCTTGGTTGTAGGTACCAACTTCACTCGTATACACAACCTACTTGGCACCACGGAGACATCAGCTCCAGTGTCCAGTTTGAACCTAACCGGTATTCTCAGTCTTTGAACTTGAACTAGTTCGGTCCAACTGTTGATGTTGTCACTGATCTCACCAAGGATGCCTTGCCTTGATCTGCATCCACAACATTCACCTTTGCCTCTGTCTGATGATTACGGCCGTGAATCTTCGATCTGCAGAACCGTGCAAATTGACCCTTGAGTCCGCACAAATTGCATTTCACATCAAGAGCAGGCCATCTCCCCTTTGTGTGTTTTTTGTGTTACACATCGAGTACAATACTTTGCAGACTGCGTGTAAGACTTGGATGTATATATCACTGCCCTACGCCTACTACGAGCCCCGACAGCATCTATCACTTAGGTATGCACGTTTAGTTCTCACATTTGCCGCTCTACTTCCTCCGCTTGTCGTGCCATTGACACAGCTTTTGCTTCAGTCAGAAGATTTATGTTCATCTTCTGCATTTCGCAAGATAATTATTGATCCCGTACACCAACAACGATGCGATCCCTGATCTGTGTCGACCGGTCTGGGAATTCACATCTGTCCGCAGATTCGTTCAATGCACGAATAAACTGTTATATATATATATAATATATATATATAAGTATATATATATATATATATATATACATATATATGCATACAGCAAGGAAGTCATCAGGGTGGAACGATGGGAAGGCAGGATAATTGCAGTGTGGATGTTAGTTGGTGGAGAGATGATGTGCATACTATCGGTCTACGCACCACAGACAGGGGGAACTCAAGAAGACAAGGATGCATTCCGAAACAACCTGGAAGAAATTATTGAGCATGAGGAGCCGGAGACAATGCTGGTTGTGACAGGTGATCTAAATGCCCATGTAGGAAAGAGACAGAACAGTGAGGAGACCTTAGGAAAGTACGGATATGGAACGAGAAACAGAGAGGGACAAGATCTGGTCGAGATGCTAGGCAGAAATCTCTCCGTGTCTGGACCTACGCTCTGGAACGCTCTCCCAATAAACGTTCGTCAAATACAGACTTTGGATAAATTCAAAACTTGCCTTAAAACGTATATATTTAAGCAGGCGTACATCGACTGAGGAACTGTGCTGTAGGACACTTTTTTATGAATATGTATTTAATCAATTAATTTATTTCTATTATATAATGTATTCTAATTAAGTTATTATTTATCTTTTAATACAATTTTATATATCATAATGTATATTCTCTTTCTTAATTATATTAATATTTGTGCAAATATGTCATGTATGTTGGTCACATTATATATATATACAATCTTGTAAATCTTAATAATTATTACATTTACCGGCATCTTTATACATATATATTTTTACATTTGTTTCCATATACGTCTTATAATGTGTGTACGCGCCTATGAACGGGCTGGTCCCGGAGATATGACGCTATAGAAATGCTAGTAATAATAATAATAATAAATCAGCTAGTTGAGGTAAACTCCTTCTTTCAGAAGGAATGACACAAGATCACATACAGAAGTGGAAACAACAGAACAGAGATAGATCGGCTGATTGCTAGAAACAGCCAGCTGAACAAGGTTAGGGAATGCAAAGTTCTGGCAGGAGAGCACATAACGAGCCAAAATAAACCAGTGGTTTATGAAATGTGGATAGGAAGAGGCAAACAGGGAAGGAAGAAACAAAGACAGGTAATAAAATGGTGGAAATGTGAAGGAGAGGTGATGGCCCAATACAAAACCAAAGTAGAGAGGAAGTTCAGGCTACTCCAAGAACAAAGGGAGGATGTGGAATCAGAGTGGAAAGCACTTAAGGAAGGCTTTGTCAGAACAGCTGAGGAGATATGTGGCCGAACATCAGGAAAGTCGACACAAAGTCGAAAGAACAGTGGTGGTGGAACCAGGAAGTTGAACAAGCAATACGAGAAAAAAGGAGGCACTGAAGTGTGTGGAAGAAGCGAGTGATGAAGAAAAGACGAGGCTGAAGCAGAAGTACCGGGAGAAGATGAAGGCAGTGAATAAGGCAGTTGCTAAAGCAAGAGATAAAAAAACAGCAGTAATTATGTGATAGGATTGAAGAAGACGAAGGGAAAAAACTGATCTTCAAACTTGCCAGGGATAGAGACAGAGACAGCAAAGATACCATACGAACATCAGCAATGAAGAGAAGCGACGGGACACTAGTCACTGGAGCAAAACAAGTGTTGGTGTTTGGGAGGAGTACTTCGTGAAACTACTAAATCCGGAGGAAGAATATGAGATAGAGGTACATCATACTGTAAGGAGAGAGCTGAAGGTGAGGACAATAACAGAAGAAGAGGTGGAGAAATCAGTAACGAAGATAAAAACTGGAAGGCTGTAGGAGTGGATGAACTCTCAGTGGATATGGTGAAAGCAAACAAACTAGTTGGAATCAAGTGGCTGACGAGGCTGTTTAATGTGTGCTTCACAACAGGAGAGATACCAGCAGAGTGGCGAAGAGTAGTGATTGTGCCGATATGGAAGGGGAAAGGGGACATCCATGACCCAGGGAGATACAGAGGCATCACATTACTGAGCCAAGCCCTGAAATTGTTGGAAAGGATACTGGATGCTAGGGTGAGGCTTACTGTGGAGAGCAAAATCGGAGAGAATCAGCTGGGATTTAGGAAAGGGAGAGGAACAGATGATGGATTGTTTGCCATCAGACAAATTATCGAGGAGAAGAGATAATTTAAAAAGGATGTAGCGTTCGGTTTTGTACATCTGGAAAAGGCATTTGACATCGTGCCGAGAGAACTCGCATTTGCAGTCATGAGATGGATAGAGGTTGGAGAAGCAGAAGCCAGAATGGTGGAGGAAATGTACAAGGAGACAACAGCGGTAGTGAAAGTCGAAGGAGAAACATCGGAACAATTTGGAGTGGAAGTAGGACTCAGACAGTGCCTTGAGTCCCCTGCTTTTCATTATGGTGATGAACCTGACCAGTGGAAAGATATCGGAGCAGGAAGAACTTAAGAAGATGCTGTATGCAGACGACCTAGCAGTGGTAGCTGATAACAAAGAGGAACTACAGAAAGCTTTACAAGAATGGAGTGACACCTTCAGAAAACACGGCCTCCGAATGAATCTGGAGAAGACTGAAGTAATCGGGATAGTTGAACAGGAGGTAAATCTGCATGTAGTTATTGGCGGAAAGACCATTAAACAAGTGAACAGCTTTGTATACCTGGGCGGTACAGTGTGTGAGGATGGAATGAGTAGTAAAGAAATACAGAGGAGGGTGCAAGCAAGAACAGCAGCATGGAAGAGGGTAGAAGGCATTATGTGGGACAGAAAACTGACGAAACAAGTGAAAGGAAAAGTGTTAGAAGCCTGTGTTGTACCAGCCTGTATATATGGGTTGGGAACACTGCCACTGACAGAGAGATAGGAGGAGAAACTACAGGTGGCAGAAAACAACTGGGTCGGAAGAATATGTAGAGTAACACGAGATGATAGAAGGAAAATGAAGGAATTGAGAGGAGATTGGAATGAAAAAAAGTAGCCGGTAACAGAATGAGATGGGCGGGACATGTACACAGAATGGGTGAAGACAGACTGGCGAAAAGAGCGTGGAAAGTAGAAGAGGGTGGCAGACGAAGGAGAGGAAAACCAAGGCTGAGATGGAACGACAGCATAAAACGAGACTTGGGGAGGGCTGGCGTGAACAACCATGAATGGGTGGCAATTGCGGACGAGAGAGAGAGGTGGAAAGAACTGACAAGAAAAGTAGAAGAAGCTACCAAGTGATGTGGACCCCACCCCGCAAGGGAGCAAGGGGAAGAAGAAGAATATATATATATATATATATATATACCAACTTCATATACCTCTACTTTACTATTTCAAGGATGACTACTGTTGTTGTCATGTGCTTGTCCGCTCGGTAGCGCCACTTGTAATTTCACGCCATTCACTGACCCAGAGCAAACGTTTGCTCTTCAAAGTAAGAACATCGCACTTTCTCGAGTACCATTCACTTACTCGGTATGCCATTTGGTTCTCTGCGTCGTTCGTTCGATTCACCATATTGGGCCACCATGTTATGTTGGGTCTACTTGGCTAATTAGAGGCAAAATAGCCCTCATATAACGAATGCCGACTGGAATGGCACCGAGCGTGTAACCGGAGCTATTTATTAGATAAGTACGCACAACGTCATCATTATAGCAAAAGAGTGCAACATACAACAACTACTCTCGCTCGGCTTCGTTAGAGGGCAGTCGACTGCGTAAGCCTAATCGTTGGAAGCCTAAGCCTAATCCTGACTATCCTCGCTAGCCAAGGGTGGTAGTTGCTTACACAACCTCTGACAGATATCCAACCCCACGCATGGAAGTTAGATGAATCAGTAGCACATTTTCTTAGTAATTCACCCCGCCAGTCGCATCTGCACCACCCGGGACACAGTGCAGATGCCCGAGCCCTATAGCAAACACAAAGTGCGGCTACAGGGAATCCAATTTTAATTACCCGTTTGACCGGTTGAGCGGTAACGTGTATTCCAATCCGTTGTTCTACTTCCGGCACCAAACTCCAAATATCCGAATATTGAAAGGCAACACAATTATTGCCTTAGCTTAACTTGTGTGTGTTAGCAAAAGTTTATGCCAGGGAGTAATGAAACTGACGTAATCAGCAGCGACTCAAGGCGTGCAAAGATGGCCATAACTAACCCCAACCAGAGGTGCCAATAATATTCCACAAATGCGGCAGTTTACGATGTGATGGCGGTAGATGAGGTCTGGAACTAAAGGGGTAGACCGGGAGATGACTCAAAAACTAGAAACCGTGCGAGTTATACCGCCAATCCGGTAGATTTAGCCAAACTGTGATTAATCCAAACCATAATTTACTCCAACCGTAATTAATAATAATAAATAATAATAATAACCTTAAGTCTAATTAATAATAACATTTCACACTAACCATTTATCTCCGTCGCCTGCTTGGTTCCAACGATTACGCATTCGACCCTAGTGTTAACTCGCTGCGGTAAGTGTTTACAGTTTGAGATTTGTTGATGACCCTCAAAGGGGGGGTAGTTGGAGTTTTGTGGAGAACATGGGTGGGGCGCATTTTGATGTTTAATTTTTTTAAACTATCTTCCTGGATGTTAACACTGCAAGGTCAGCAGGTAAGTAAGAATTACGGTTTTATTATATGATCTGAACCCGCGACCAAAATGTTAAGCAGTAACCTTTTAAAATGTGGAACCCTATTAAAGAAATGGTCGATTTTGGCTGTAATACACCGGCCATCCGGTTTTCCGTTGAGCATGCCATCCATATAAAGGTATTTGTATTAACTTACTTATGTTTGTTCAGTCAGTTGTTACTTACTGTGTCAGTGTATGTACCGTCTTTACCTTTTTCGTTTTGAAATACGTCAACGAAAACTGACAAAAGCAAACAATGTTTGTTTTTCGTGTTCATAATTGAAGTACGAAAAACGAATACAATCTACTATTCGCGGTATTTCTAATACGTGTTAGAAAAAAAATAACGATGGCGTTTTTCGTTTTCACTGCATCAGAACGGAAAACGAAATACCACTCGTTTTTCGTTTTTGCACTTAGGAAGCTTCGGCTTTCTTACCGCTTCGGCTAGGTGGCAAAAGTTGGTGACTTCGGGGGGACAATTCAATCGCACTGGCGGCGTTTAAAAAAATCGTTTAAATTACATCGTTGCCGAAGTGGAATTGTTGCCGACGCGACAAGTACGGGCGAATATTGGTCGTTTCGGCGCCGTTGTTTTATGAAAGGTTTTGACTACTACATTAATTATACTCAAATTTCCGTGGTAAACTACTTTATTAATTATTATGTTTAGCAGAAATAAAAAATATGAAACTAATATTTGAGATTGTACTATTATGTGAAAGTGATTGAAAGTCAAAATAATAGTAAAGCATAGTTGAATGCAAATATTAGTATTTTGGAAAACATACTCGAACTAAACGTTGCATTCTGAGATCGCCCATATTTAAAATAAAATAAAATTGTTCAATGAATCACCATGCCACATACAATATCATACACTATATATCACTTTCCTCAACTCCATATCGCCTTGTTCACGTACTATGCAATGTTAAGATAAAACGTCGTCAAAGATTAACAGGTATATCCGCATGCAATATTCCACTGAAAATACGTAGCCACCGGTAATTTTTGCAAAAATATAATTTATCAAATAACATATCAAATGCCAACTGATACATATGGCAGCAAATAGCTCATTCTACAATGCAACTTTAAATTCACAAAATCTGACCCTCGTGCAAGATGTAATCAGTATCTCATTTCTATTTGGCTAGTATTACTATAAACAATCACGTACAATTTCGCAAGTAATCGGTTATCCCTTTTTTTTAGCGTTTTCTGTATAAATACTATCTTCGTTTTCTAAAAAATCACTCCACTAGCATTTAACTATAATCCAGAGTGTGTATATACATATCCTGTTTCATTTTGGAATTTTATATATTATTCGATAAATTATGAGGTTTTTGCCAAAATAACAGGTGGTACGTCCAGCGGAATATGGCACGCGGATAAAAAAATGAATTGTTCATCTTTGGCGCCGTTATTTTATGAAAAGTTTCGAGTACTAAATTAATTATACTCAAATTTCCGTGGTAAACTACTTTATTAATTATTCTGTTTAGCATAAATACATAATACAAAACTTCTATTTGAGATTGTACTATTATGTGAAAGAGTTTGAAAATCTAAATAATTATAAAGTGTACTTGAATGAATTTATTAGTGTTTTGACAAATGTACTCGTACTTGACGTTGCATTCTGAGATCGAATAAACATTTCCTCATACAATATATGTATATATATATATATATCCATATATATTGTATGAGGCATGTTACTTCACTGGAAATGCTTATTCAATCTCAGAATGCAACGTCAAGTACGAGTGAAGTAACATGCCTCATATAATATATGTATATTGTATTTCTTATAACATTTTAAATTTAAGTTGGTGTATTTATCTTAGCTGTATCTTTTCGTTACACTAATACAGCATTTGTCCCACGCATAGTAGCGTATCACGAATTCATAACTATGAGGAGAAAACGTCAGGTTTTATTGCCACGAAGTAAGCTATTATTGTGTGCTATTTCCAATCGATAAATGGTTGATACACGCAGCAGACACTTCATTGGAAGGGTATGGGTTTTATAGTTGACCCATGGACGCTAGGACCTGATGGAGTCCAAGGGTTACTTTGTCATAGCGGCCGGTCGAAATGCCCTTCGGCGAGGCTATTTAATTACAGCGCCGCATCCGGTCGCCGGGGGGTTCCCAGTCGCCGGGTGGCTTGGGATTACGCATAATTTATCAGAATAACGATACGCCCACTTCTACGGCGCATGCGTAATAGCGAAGCACTTCCGTTTTTGTTTTTGTGGTGAACAAAGCAGAAATAGGAAAACGGTTGATTTACCGTTTTCTCGTTAGCTATTTTCATTTTGCAAAAATGGAAATGGGAAAAGGGTCTGATTGCTCTTTTACCGTTTACCCATTTGAACACTACTAAACGAAAATAGGAAAATGGCTCGTTTTCCTATTTTCAATATGTTGTTTTCAAACGGTTTAGTAAATAACGGTAGGTCCCATGATTGCGCTGCAGTCGTATTTTGTTTTCTGTTCTGATGCTGTGAAAACGAAAAACGGTTGATTTTATCGTTATTTTGTTTTTAACATGTATTAGAAATACCGCAAATACCGCAAATACCGCAAATACATGTAGTAGATTGTCTTCGTTTTTCGTATTTCAAATATGAAAACGAAAAAGGAAAAGACGGTTTATACACGGACCTTACTGGTCGTTGAGATAGCTGGTTGATAAACAAGTAATACCTGCATACTTGTATTGGGGAAAGTCGGGGGATAGTCCGTGGGAGCGAGACGAAGCGTCTCAACGACCGCAGCCGCGACACGCCGAAGTCGGTGTCGAAAAATCAGTAATTAATATTTCAAAGCGTGCCATAACTGGTTTTCTGTTAGTGTTATTTCCGAATGTTAATATTATTTTTTTCTCTGGATGTATACCAATAAATATGTGCAACGCATCCATTTACTTAGGCGTTAACATGAAGAACGAACCATATTCAATCAACAATGGTATTGCAAGCCTATTGTGCATGGCTTTCTGTGTGACAGTTACAGACCCCTAATAATATAACCAAATTGTTTTAATATGATTTGGATGCTTCGTATATACTGATAACAATTCTAATTTCTTTGCTCAGTTTGTCTGAGAGCCAAATCCCGGCATGTTTTTTTCAGATATTTCAATATCAAGAAACGATCTCAAGAAACTGATACATTAACGAAACGACCCTGACACAATATTCTGCGTTGCGTTTTGTGTGATAACTAAATTAAAGGTCGGGTGAATTTATGTCGACGCTTAGCATACATGTAAGCAATTTATGGTTTCCGCCTCACGTTGCCATTAACATAAATTCATCTCTGAAAGCGCGTACGCATGAGTAATTGCAGTTAGCATGCAAAACTTCCAGAACTGGCGCCGTCTCAACTTCACGTATCGGGCGATCACTAACGACATTTCTTTCACGAAGAATGTACCTTTCACCACCAGTAAGATGCATACGCTTTTGCCGTGCATGGAATCTGGCCGGAGAGAAAATTGTCCCTGGCCCATCTTCGCACACAAACGCGTTTTGACATTGTTAAGTGAGTCGTGTAGAAGAATTTCACCGCCTAACCAGCAGGGAGCGAGATATACTGAGCTAATTGTTGTCCACACGCGTGGAACCTAACGATATGCGCAAAGAATCCCGTTTTGACGAACCAACGTAATTGATTGTCTGGTCTACTTTGCGGTCGCACTTTGTGACGTAAATGGAAGAAGTTAATTTTAGTTTGCATAGACGTCGCAAACGCACATTTCCATTGCTGCAATAGACAAGATTTTTACAGTATTTTTGTCAGGCGAAATTACACGTTTTAAGCCGTACAATGTCCGCACAACGTATCGTAAGTTCCGTATCGTATATAGGTAGGGCCTATGTTGACGTCAACAGAAACAGACTGTCACATGATCTTCATAAGTTTCTCGTCGCGATACAAGTAGGCAAACATGCATTGAATGGTCGTCATTAATACATTATATATATATAGACAGAATATATATATATATTTAAATATATATAAATATATATGTATGTTAATTATCATTATATATATATACATTATATATATATGTATATATATATGTATATATATATATATATAGAGAGAGAGAGAGAGTCTTTGATAACATTTAAGCGCGACTGATAAGTAACATACATATTAATGACGGCCATTCTACGCGTGTTTGCCTATTCGTATCGCGACGGGAAACTTATGACGATCATGTGACAGTCTGTTTCTGTCTATATGTTTCTGTCTATATATATATATATATATATATATATATATTCTGTCTTCTGTTATAATGTTAAGTGCCGAGAAACGTTGGGAGCATAGAATGTATGGCAGATTATTGCTGTCTATTTTATAGTGTACGAGCATTACAGTTCATGTTTAAAGCCATCATAGTGTATCCAACGACTGTTTGGGCAAGCACATGGAATTGCAACTCCTTGCTACAATTTACAACGGTACACAAAGATAACTGTAGCTTTGACGTTTTGTAATTAAAAACACCTTGGGGCCACATAAGCATATACTACATATTACAGGTGTATCACTAAAGTAATTAGTCGTAATAAGGCCACCGATAAAGAAACAACTGTCAGCAACATGCATATATTAGATACGTGCATAACGTCCTAAGTCGTAATGTTTTTGTAAGATTTATATCACTAGCATGATGTGAAGCAGCGCTGCTATTGCGATGTGTTTAAAGCGTCGCGTACTACTGACGTCTTATGAATGAGCAGTACAAAGAGATATGGTGTCTGATGGAAGGATCACCCGCAGAACCTGCCAGAGAAGAGAAGACTGTTGGTGCTCCGGTCCCAGATGAAGAACAAGAAGGGTCTGTTGGCGATAAGCGTCTCCCCGAAGTCCCGCAGGAAGGACTTGGCGTGGAGGACAGCCGTAGCTGCTCCGGCGTCAGTTCCCGTCTCGGACACCTTGATGTACGCCTCGTGAAAGACATCGGGCACGAAAAGGTCTCGCTTACCGTCGATACCGCGTAGGTCAGCGGCGCCGAACAGATTGTTCATCCCCATGTCACGTAGTTTGGAAGCCAGGTTCACCTTGCTACGCACGCTGAACTTAGGCAATTGCACGAGCATCCGACGTTCACTCAGGCTCAATGTGTTTGGGTTCCACTTGAACACCTGCTCAAGCGAGGAGAGCGACGAGGAAGAGTAGGGAAGAACGACGTACAAGGCTACCTTGCTGTTGTCATAGGGCAGTTCGACTAGCTCGGCGTGGATGGACGGGATGTTGGCGTAGCGAAGAAACGGCGCGGCTTGGGTCATGTGCATCATATCGACGTACCTCGTTCGCGACTTGTAGAAGCGTTCCCGTTTCGTCTCGCCCGCTGTGAATCTATATTTCCAGTCACCTTTGAACGTGATGGCGTTTACTAACGCCAACACAGTGTTCCTTGTGACGCTGCCTTTGGGAAGAAGGTTAGCAATCTTGCTGTCCGTTTTTCTTGATACCCAGCGGTTGATAGTTCTCCGGGCCGAGTTTGGGTTGCTGCAAGTAAGGAATGCGAGTCACAAATTTAACTAAAGTCATAACAATTACTAACGTTATCGTTTTAGAAGATATTCAATATATTTACCATAGTGCAGGAGACGTATAAAGTCGTGTAAGCTTTGAGAATGCGGTTAATTAAAAACTCAGAATATATACGAAACATGAAATAATTTGCTAAATTAAACTAGATAATGGCAAGTTATTTCCAATAGACACACAATTGTATTAACCAAATATCATCGGTGGTATCTATTGTATGTAATGTTTCTGAACAGTTAAATACTATACCTGTAGAAAGGGAGCGTCTTTGCCTTCGCCCCGTAGTTGTATTTTGTAAGATTAAGGAACTTGTCCAACACACTAAAACACGCAACAGACAAACATTGTTAAATATGAGTGATAGCATCGACACAGTTTGACGAGGTCGTCTAATTGTTGGCCTGACACAAGATACAGTAGTTGTTGGAATACCAGACTCAACTGTAAATTGAGAAAACAGAGGTTCGAATCCTCTTGCTGCAGCTTGGTAAAATTTTGGTCTCTCCACCTTGCTCCAGTTCACTGAGCTTTATGAATTAATATAGTGGAACTTCAATTTTAAGGTCACCCCTGGGACTGGACAGAAATGACTTGAATAGTGCAATGACCGCATTAGCGGGATTAATTTCATATAGCATACTGTTATAAAAAAATCCGTACTATCCCAGGGTGACCTTAATTGCGAGGTGGCTGTACTGCCGAGGTGACTATAAAGCGAGGTTATACCTTGCCTTAGGCACTGGAGGATATATGTTGGTATGAACGGTTGGTTAAGCGGTGAAGTGGCAAGCTATTGACCGGATAGCGTGCTATATAAGAACATACCTCTAGTTTAATATATATGTAAACATATATCGCTCGCAGTAGACACATCATCGCTTTTGTGCGAAAAAGCGGTGCACGGAATAACCTTCCCTTAGGCAAATAGCAATCCTGATAACACGCCAACTATAACGTACATTTATAAATGATGTGCTGTTGATGTATGCACTATAAGCAGGTAAAGACGCAATGAAGACTCATGTGTATTGCATGATGTATTAGATATATATATATATCAACGGCACGCATGACAGACACGGCACGATCTAGAGAGGGTACGCAGAAAATGTATCAGCAACCTCCAGATAAATGAAATGGCGAACACCCAAGGGGACGAGGATGTAGCTTAGCGTATGTGTGTGCGTGTGTGTGTGTGTGCGTGTGTGCGTGCGTGTGTGCGTGCGTGCGTGCGTGCGTACGTACGTATGTATGTATGCATGTATGTATGTATGTATGTATGTATATATGTATCTTTACGTTTTCCTCCTAGACAGCTTGCACATCGAACGCCATACGTTTAGGGATTAATCTACGACCCTACGAACAAAACGTAAACCCTATTTTAGTGGTCTTTAAGGTATATCCATTCTTCGCAATATAAAACGTAATAGCAGCAATCGTACAAACCACGCGCGCGGAAAACCCAGCTAAAGTTTAAACGTCCATACGAATAGAGCGGGAAACCATAGTCTGTCATGTGTGTACTATCAGTTTATGTTGCCTTTTGATATTTTTTTATCTCACTTTATATACGTCATCAGTCAGATACATAATACATCATAGGTAGCAAGTACTGAAGTCTGGTACTTATTTAGAATAGCGATTCTATACACAAACGATTTTTTTTATTGTTGTGAAAACAGTATAGAGGTATATTCGATTTACGTCCAGCAGAAACTGACTGGATCAATATGGCTGTTTACTGGTGCTTCCCAACTTCGACGTACGCAGTTACGAAACAAATATTTGGAATAACACTGAATTGGAGACAAAGATGTACAGAAATCACCTAGACAAAAGATCAACGTGTAATATTTTGTTGATCACTAATAAATTTCAGTAATTCCCCTATTGGTGTGTGTATGTTACCGTAATACTCTGTTTTTTAAACATACACGTTACAGGTATTTCGTGAACACATGTCTAGTTTGTTTACGTACGGGCGTGGCTTCGCACACTTTATCCACCATGCAAATTTTTCGCGCATTCTGTGTGTACATGTCAGAATTCGAATATTACTCTTTAAAATGTTTACTTGTAGCATTGTGATTACGCACAAGCACTAGGCATACACACCTGCACCGTTGGTCAACGAAGATTCTGTTTGCTACTTTGAGAACATGACTGTACTTGGTAGCCGACAGCTCCCTCAGCAGCCTGCGGAAGCCCTCGTGGACACTGCAGCGGGAAGGCAAGCCGTCGAAGTGGAGAACTCGGCGCATCTGAGAGGAGGTGCGACCTCTAGCGCCGGCGTACGTCATTGCCAGGGCAGCGGAGATGCTGAATGGTGACATTACGACACCTTTCGCACCGCTTGCGGTCGCTATCTTCTTGTAGAGATCAACTGTGAATATAACAGCCTAGCTATGATGACCCGGATATTCAATATACTATTGTTACGTTTAAACAAAATTGTGGGAAACGGAAACATCACCGCCTTTAATGGAGAGTATCAAAAGGACTACGTGATATGTTTGTTCTGTGTTTGGAATTAATAATTTTATTTTGTAAATATATGCTGTACTTCTATTTAAATTGAAAGATAATTTAAAAACATTTTGTAAAGTTATTCGTGTTTGCATTAAATCCGAATGAAAGGAGCATAATTCCAAGGTGGCCGCTATATCACAATTGTGTTTGTGGAACACGTTCAGATTTAGCAGGCCGTCCACACAGACGTCACAAATCATGCAAAAACAAATGGCGAACATAAATACAGTTTTTAAAAGCACGTTAAAGTTATAACTGTGTAAACACTTTGCGCTACAAAAACAATAATAAACAGCAATGGTGTCACATGATCGAATACAAGTGTTTTCAAAGGGACGTTCGTGTTTTCTAAACGTTTTTAACTGTTTAGTGATGATAGGATACAATAAACATTGACGAATTAATTTTATAATTTGATAGAAGTTGTTATGCACATGAATGTATGTCAAGGGATACGCGTATATCCAACTATGTGAAACTTTATAACATGACCTACCTTTATATCACAAAATAATACAATATGACTATAATGTTGACTGCGACACATTCACTATTGAAACATGTTATCGTTTAGAATTATGACGCGGATGAAAGCGTAGTAGAATCAAGTTGGATCGAGATGCAAGTGAATGAGGCTGGAGACTGAACAGAATATGACACTGGAATGTGTGAATCTTTACAAGGTGCTGTGAGATGGATGGGAATGCCAGAAGCCGGAACTGTAATAGTAGATGGAATGTATGAGCAACAGAACGAGCAGTTCTTAGACCAGGGTTAGTTTGAGAGAAAGAGAGAGAGAGAGAGAGAGAGAGGGAGGGAGGGAGAGAGAGAGAGAGAGAGAGAGAGAGAGAGAGAGAGAGAGAGAGAGAGAGAGAGAGAGAGAGATGGTAGAGAGATGCGGAGTAGAGACGGGGGAGAGACGGAGGAAAGAAGGAGGAGAGACGGGGGAGAGGCGGGGAGAGAGACGGGGGAGAGACAGTGGAGAGACAGAATAGAGACGGAGGAAAAACGGAGTAGAGACGGGGGAGAGGCGGAGTAGAGATGGGGGAGAGACGGAGGAAAGAAGGAGGAAAGACGAAGGAGAGACGGCGGAAAGACGGAGGAGAGACGGGGGAGAGACGAGGAGAGATAGTGGAGAGACAGAGTAGAGACGGAGGAAAGACGGAGTAGAGACGGGGGAGAGACGGAGTAGAGACGGGGGGGGTGGAGTAGAGACGGGGGAGAGACGGAGGAAAGACGGAGTAGAGAAGGAGGAGAGAGGAGGAAAGACGGAGTAGAGACGGGGGAGATACGAGGGAAAGACGGAGGAGAGGCTGGCGATAGTCGGAGTAATGTTGGAGAGACGAAGAAACACAGAGAGACAGAGATAACGTATAGTCGTCGAGAGGACGGAATCAAATTGATGACGTCAACCAAGAAGAAGACAATAATATGGGCTCACTCACTGAGCTGTGATCTCATTCTCTAAACTCCCATTAGCGATAATGCCACAAATGTCAACCAAATGACAGCTACATAAAGGAAAGAAGAAAGAAATAGTCTGGACACCTCTTAACGGGGATCTTTTCCTGAAGGGACTTCACAATAAGGGAACCCCCGCCTCTAGTCCGGCTCGATGAAGAGGCTGACACTTCTTTATTTCAAATAGATGGATATACATTAATATGCCAAGGCAAAATTTGTAGTGCACATGCTGGCTTGGCAATTTATCTCAGCAACAAATACAATTACAAATCTGTAAACAAACCATGCTAATACAGACACTTGGGAAGGTAAATTTATTGAAATAACATGTTGTGAAGAAGAAAATGAAGAACAAAATAATTCTTGGAAATATAATATATATACCACCTAGAGATATAATTGAAAATTACCGTATATTTACAAACGAATTTGCATCAAATTTAGTTTAAAAAAATCTAAAAGTGAAATAATAATTGCAGGAGATTACAATATTGACTTGCTTAAAATTAACGAAAAACCCATAATGTGTGAAGGTTTATATGATTAAAACAACAAAATCCTGACTCACTCAATACATTTAAAACTGAAATAATTAACTCAAATCTTTATGATAAACTTAACACAGATACTCATGCGGATCCGAATGAAAACTACAATATCCTCGATGAAATTGTTACTGCAGCTATGGATATATTTCTACCTATTAATGTAATTAAATTTAACAAATATAAAATAAGAAAACTGCTTGGATTACCAATGACATTATTATGTCGAATAAATCTAGAAACAAATTGTATTCGAGATTGAAACAGACTCACGTAAATACAGAGCATTACCATAAACTTAAAACTGACTTACATACTTATAATAACATTCTTATAAGTAATATTAGATTAGCTAAGCAAATGCATTACCAATCCAGTTTTGAAAAGCATAAGCATGATGTTACAAAGACGTGGTGTTTAATAAAAGAAATTATTAAGAAAAGTCAAAAGAAAGAACAATTTCCAGATTTGTTCAAAGTCGATGGGGAAATGACAAATGCATTATTGCAAACAGATTTAATATGTTTTTTTACTAATGCCGGTCCTATTCTAGCCTCTAAAACAACTACTAGTGGAGGTAAATCATACAAGTATTACCTGAATAACCCGATATTTCACACCTTCAGCTTTAACCCAATTAACATGGAAACTACTGCTAATATAATTGATCGTTTACCTCCAAAATCAAGTTGTGGAAACGACGGTATTTCAACACCATTACTAAAATTGATAAAAAATGATATCAGCAATGCAATCACTCTAATTATTAATCAATCAGTAATAACTGGTATATTTACAGACAAATAAAAAATTGCAAAAGTCATAACCCTTTTCAAAAAAGGTGATGTTTCTGACTTTAACAAGTATCATCCTATTTCTATTCTGCCAGTGATTTCAAATTTTTTTGAAAGGGTTATTTTTGATCAAATCCACGATTATTTTCATTCTAAAGCGTTATACTACAATAGCCAATATGGGTTTAAAAAGGAACATTCTACAGAGCTTGCTACACTCGAAATCATAGACAGAATTATATAAGAACTTGATAAATCGGTTACTCCTATAAACATATACCTTGATTTATCAAAAGCATTTGACACAATTAATCACAATATCTTGGTACAGAAGTTAAATTACTTTGGATTAAATGACAAGGCTCTGGACCTTTGTAAGAGTTATTTACAAAATCGTAAGCAGTACGTAGAAATTGAAAATGTTAAGTCTAAGGAAATAGTCATGAACATTGGTGTCCCTCAAGGTTCAATTTTAGGTCCACTCTTATTTATTATATATATAAATGACATATCACTTCCTAGTGACCTTTTCAAATTCATAACGTATGCTGACGACAACACCCTTACTAGTATACTAAACACATTTAACGATTCAGAAAGCCAAATGCGAAATGAAATTATCAATAAAGAACTAACAAAGATTAGCAATTGGTTGAAAGCCAACAACTGTCACTAAATACCAAAAAGACTAACTACATGATTTTTCATATGCCTCCAAAGAAAGTAGAATACCCTGTATTACAAATAGATGGGGCATACATTGAATGTGTAAATGTTTTCAATTTTTTACACAATAAATAACCATTTAAACTGGCAGAGTCATACAAACAAAATAGCAAATAAAATATCTAAAATAATAGGCATACTAAATAAACTTAAACATTTTATTATTTGTTAGATACCATCGTATAACAGAGTTCATAAACCACAAATCATGTTGTGTGGTCAATAATGACGTGTGCAGACATACACGGGGTGCGAAATTAAATTAATTTTGTTAATTTACGTATCCCAGCATAATGCAATTCGTTAGTTTAATCTAAGCTGTTCCTTGGTAGGTGTACATCGTATAACGTGTAGAAGTAGGCTTACAACATTAACAAGCGGAGGCTGAACACGTCTAAACTAAGACGTACCTCCAAACAATCTGTTGGCTTTGGCGACGACTTGTACGTGACGACATGGCGAGCTACCGGCGGTCAGTGCTACCAAAGACGCCGCCACCAACGTCAGAATACCGAAGGCTCGCATGACGGTTACTGAATGCAAACACGTCGTGCAACGATACGAGTCACAAAAGCAGCAGCAGCAGCAGCAGCAGCAGCAGCAGCAGCAGCAGCAGCAGCAGCAGCAGCAGCAGCAGCAGCAGCAGCAGCAGCAGCAGCAGCAGCAGCAGCAGCAGCAGAAGTAGCCGCAGCAGCAGCAGCAACAACAACTACAATACTTTAAAACGCAGTCGACGGCTGAATATGATTTAGTTATAATTGTATATATTATTTCAACCATGTCACTGATCGCAAATGTAGCGCACTGCTAATATTATTATTACAATCTTGTGTAGCTCTGTTAAAATGCAATATCTAGATCTACTTGTTTTATTTGTGAATGATGCATAGTATGATGACGTACAAATTCGGCAAGCTTACCAACTGTTCTCGTGTCTTTGGTGTGCTCACTCGATCCTCGACGACTAACGAACACATGGCATGAGCTTGTTGTGATTTTCACTTATATGCCAAATAACTCAGCAGCCTTCGTGACGCCGTCCGCGTTGCATTCCATGCATATAAAGCAACTTCTAAATATACGAATAACCCCGACACTGCACAACGTGTTACTGGGGAATTAATCAGACCAAACGCACCAATAATGGAATACTTCGCTTCTGTAAATGTCGCAATATACAATGTAACGCAGCACGATCTGTGACAGAAGACTGCAACCTCGACAGCACAAACGTCAAAACAATTACGATGGACTACATGTGGAGAAGAGAGAAGAGGTTCACGAACATGCTATATAGTCGTCCTAAACTTTAATACCTAATAATGTCTGCAAAGAATAAAACAAAATTAGTTATTATAACATATAATGGGAGGAAGGGGGGGGGGGGCAACATATAGAAACTGCAAGAGGATGGCGATCAATGCACTAGTTGAGCAGATGTGTGAAGAAGAGGGCGTGGGATTCACAGATTTATGGGGATACTTTGTTGGGAGGGAAGATATGTACATGAGAGATGGCCTCCATCTTAGTGGAAAGGGGCAGCAGTTTTCTCAGAGAAACTGCTGCGATCTGTTGACAGTGGGACAGGTTGCATCTATTTTAACTAGATTCGCAGGGAGGGGGACACACAGAAAAGCCTGAAACTGGAGGTATAGATAAAGACAGCACAAATAAATCAGCAAAGAACAGTCTGGAAACCTCTTCTGAAGCTGGATATAAATATGTTTGTTTAAATGCAAGGAGTATAGTAAACAAAAGAAATGAACTAAACATTATGGTAGAAGATATTGACCCTCACATAATAGGTATAACCGAATCCTGGACCACCACCGATATATCAGATGCCGAATGGGACTGACAGGATATGTAATGTTTAGGAAAGATAGAATAGGAAGAAAGGAAGGTGGAGTTATTTTATATATTAAAGAATCTATCCAGGCTTATGAAATAAAATTAGAAAGAGAAGCAGATAGCGAAGAAGCTGTTTGGTGTAACATAGTTACAGGAAACTTAACGTTAACAGTTGGGTTAGTTTATCGAAGTCCAAACATAAGCATAGAAGAGAATGAAAAAATACAAAACGCTATAAGGGAAGTAAGCAAACGGGACTGTATTATTATGGGGGATTTTAACCGCGGGCATATACAATGGAAATCTCTACAGAGTATGGGGAGTGAGGACCACAAGTTTTTAGTTTTAGTTCAAGATACTTTCCTTTCTCAACATGTGCTAGAACCAACCAGGGGTGAGAATGTGTTAGACATAGTTTTGTCCTCACAGAATGAATTAGTTGACAATGTCAAGATATGTGAGCCACTGGGGAGCAGTGATCACAACCAGATACATTTTACCATCAAAGTAAAATCAGAAAGGAATAGTAAAAAGCAGCATAAGATAAATTTCCACAAAGGAAGGTATAAGGACATGAGGAAATATTTAGCAAAGATAGACTGGAATAACACACTGAAAAATAAGACAGCAACAGAATGCTGGAATATATTAAAGAGTGAAATTAAGTGCATAGTCGATAAATTTGTACCCTTCAAAAACAAGGGAAACGATATAAAAAAACACTTATCGAAAGAAGCCATTAGAAAAATTAAGTATAAGCAAATGATGTGGAAGTCATATAGATGTACTAGAAATGATGAAGACTACAACAGTTATAAAGAAACACTTAACCAAGCTACAGCTGAAATTAGAAATTCAAAGAGAAGCTATGAACAACAATTAGCTAGTAATATAAAACATGACAGCAAGAGTTTTTATGTGTATGTTCGAAGCAAACAGAAAGTTCAAGATAAGGTCGGTCCTCTAGAAGATAGTGCTGGAAATATAATATCAGAGGGATTCTCAATGGCAGAAGGCCTGAATGAGTATTTTAGTTCAGTGTTTACCAGGGAAGATATTAATTCACTTCCAGTACCAAAGGCTACGTTCAAGGGGGCAGATTCAGACTATTTAGGACAATTAATTGTAACCCCGGAAATGGTAGCTAAAAAAATAAGGGCTATGAAGGATAATAAATAATGGGATTAGGCCCAAACTACTATTGGAAATTGTAGAACAAATTAGCGTACTGCCTGCAATAGTTTTCAATTGATCATTAGAAGAGGGAGTGGTTCCTTTAGAATGGAAAGAAGAAAACATTATACCGTTATATAAAAAGGTTCGAGAAACAAGTCAGAGAATTATAGACCAGTGAGTATAACATCAGTGACTTGCAAATTATTAGAAAGACTAATTAAAGATCACACGGTGGATTTTCTTGTTAAACATAATTTGATAAACCCATCTCAACATGGGTTTTTAAAGCGAGGTCATGCTTAACAAATATGTTATGTTTTTTGGTAGACATCACTAAGTGGGTAGATGAGTGATCACCAGTAGATATCGTCTACTTAGATTTTCAAAACGTTTTCGCCAAAGTACCACATCAAAGATTACTGCTTAAACTAAAGGCCCATGGCATAGGAAATGGTATAATAAACTGGATAGAAAATGGCTGATTGACAGAAGACAACGTGTAGTAGTTGATGGGGAGACTTCAAACTGGAAATCGGTATTGAGTGGGGTACCACAGGGATCAGTACTAGGACCTATATTATTCTTAATATATATCAGCGATTTGGATGATGAAATAACAAGCAAGGTGTTGAAATTTGCGGATGATACAAAAGTGTTTAGAAGGATTAAACGTGGTGGAGATAGACAGCATTTACAAGATGATCTTGACAAGTTGATCAAATGGTCTGAAAAGTGACAAAAGCTGTTCAATTTTGGGAAATGTAAATGCCACCACGCAGGACATGAGAACGAAGAGGTCGAATATACAATGAGGGGGGGTACTGTATTAAGTACTACTGTAAACGAAAAGGACTTAGGGTTAACCATTAGTGCTGATATGAAGGTTTCAGAGCAGTGCGGAATTGCAGCTTCAAAGGGAAATCAAATCCTTGGATTAATTAGGCGAAATATAGCGTATAAGGAAAAAGAACTAATAATACCGCTGTACAAAGCAATAATGAAGCCTTATTTAGAATATTGTATACAAGCGTGGAGGCCACATCGCAGGATGGACATAGATATGCTAGAAAGAATACAGAGGAGAGCGACTAAAATTATAACAAAACTGAGGGATCTTAGTTATGAAATTCGCCTAAAAGAATGTGGTTTAACAACACTAGAGACCAGGAAATTGAGAGGAGATCAGATAGAAGTGCTTAAAATAATGAATGGTTATGAAAATATTGATAGAAATATTTTTTTCTCAGTTAAGAAACATAGAAAGACATAGAGGACATGAAGTTACATTAGCAAAGGAGCAGTGTAGATTAGATATAAGTAAGTTCTCATTTTCGCAAAGGACTGTAAATTAATGAAACATATTATCTGCTGATTGTGTGGGTGCTAGTATCGTGAATATGTTTTAAAATAAAATCGACACATACCTCAGAAGGGTGGGATACACATAGGTAAAAGGGTTGGACTCTAGATAAGCCAAAGGGCTTCCTTGTCCACCTGCCACCTAGAGTTAATTTTCTGGGTGGCAATCTTGTTAAATCTTATTAAATATATATCGACAGCTCAAATGTGTTTAGTGTTAACGCTAAACCTATACTTGTTTACCATTGTATATTTTGTTTGAAAGCTTAAAGACGATTAAATCCAGTTTGTATTGCACGCAGCGAGGACAAATACTTGTATTTACACACACTTAAATAATTGCTTGTTGTAACGCAACAGTATCCAGTCCGTATGATTGCTCAGAGCACTTTACACTTCACCCCCTGGCTGACCGGTTCAAATGAATACCACCTTGACTTCTACAGGA
Organism: Paraescarpia echinospica; assembly: GCA_020002185.1. Lineage (NCBI taxonomy): Eukaryota > Metazoa > Annelida > Polychaeta > Sabellida > Siboglinidae > Paraescarpia > Paraescarpia echinospica. The sequence goes on from CM034542.1 coordinate 16,058,554, forward strand.
AGCATTCAGCCACGTTGCAAATACTGCGCGAAGACTAGTCGTACACAAATATCCACCAATATCTAAAACCAACTGCTCATTCATACAGCTGAATGAACTGGAGCAACGTGGAATGAACGAATTCAAGGTTCGAGACGGCAGCATGAGGATTCAGACCCGGAATCTCTTAAATTTGCATTTAAATCGACTTTACTAAGAAACTAGCAGTAACGGCATTATAAACACATTACCTCAACACGCCCATCCCATCATGGGCGGACCTTGAAAATGGGTACCCAAAATTTAAACAAGAACCACATTATACAAGACGCACGCTCGAACTCCCAGTCGTAAGCGCGCACATACGCATGCACCATAAATTATGTAGTAGGACTGAGATTGTAAACTCCCTCTAATAAGGCCTTCCCTTCTGTAAACAAGAGGGTGAACTTTTGCATGTTGTAAATTTTCAAATGGATATAATCCGGATGATATTTTTGTTACATTATCTTCCAGAATGCAATGTTATTTTATGTCGCCAAAACTCCAAAAACGTCGTCAGAACCAAGTCGCCTTCATTCTTGTGGATGTTGAAATGGGCAAAACTTCTCATGGCTATATGAAATATATTTACCATTCAAAACTTAATAAAAAGCGGGTTTTGTCCGCATGGCTCTCCGCACTGGTAGTATGAATTGTACCTGAAAAACACCGACTCTCTTTATTATGTGTTACGTCTTAAAGCCTGCAGTTTGTCAGTGTCTGGGAAACCTGAAAACAGCTGCCGACTTAAATTAACTTTCCAACATATATTGACAAAAATCTAGTTGTGCTCAGTGATGCGTATTACGAAGAAATGACAAAGACAGGTGGAGGGAGGCAGGACGACTGGAGGACAAATGACAATAGTGGTGGCATTACTCCCTAGTTTGAACGTTGACGGGTCCTTGCCTATTTGAGGAACAAGCGTCATGCACACAGCGGTATCTCGACAATTATAATTGACTTGAAAACAATTCCGGCCGAAACAAAAGGACACCTGTTGGACACCCCGGGATCCGCCCATGCAATCCCATTCATTCGCCCATTAACGTACCCATGCAAACCTAATACGGAGAGTCACACGCCCACGGCAAACTACGTCTGACGTCAATGACGTGCCAACGCCCCGGTCTTGAAGTGAAGCGTTCGCGAAGGCGGGTATCAATTGGCCTAGACATCCCCCGGCGTGACAGTTAATCATTAAATTGTCGGTGGTGTGGAGTTATGTTACTTTTACACGGACATGCAACATTTACGATACGTGTGTTCTGTTTTTACATGTGTTTACAAAAAAGTTTACGTTGTTTGACTTTCGTGTAACAATACCCTCTCACCCGTTAGGCCTAAGTTTACATGGACATTAACGTGTATGAAGGCCCGGTGCGTGTTTTCTGTTTTTACATACTTTGCAAACATTCATTCTCACTTGCGTTTTTAAAAACATTTACGTTTTTTTATGTTCACAAAACGGCATGCTCTCGTCCGTATAGTCTACAGCGTAATAGAAATGCTGGTTTATTTTTTTATAAAAACAAACTATTACGCTTAATCATCCAGTACTGTCGAGTTGTATATTTCGTCGTCTATAACACACGGCAAAGGGCATGAATATCCTGATTACAAACTTCACAATGCCAACAGGATTCACCCTTTAGATACTTATATTGTACACCGGTAGATCGAAGCACACTTCATATATATCCGTTGCTGACGAAGCCACCATATACACAGAACAAAGGCCAAGTGTATCCAAGGATAAGCCTACACTAACTAGTTTTGTCTTACAGGCTTGCTAGACCAGACAAATGATGCGCTTGGAAACGTGGCACCCTACAGAAAATGGCTCATCATTGGATTCGTCCACTGTTGGTTGAACAGCAAACACGTAAACCAATATTCAGAATAATTATCTTTATGGTTATTAAAGGAGGCAAGGGCATTGTGATACTCTTAGTTGAAGGGCCATGGTCAGACATTTCATTTATTGGTAACATCTGGGCGGGCAAGATCTAGTTATGTTTTTTCAAATAGTCCATGTTTATGGAACATATTTTGATATGATAAACATCGCCAACCAATGATGCAGAACCGGATGAGACAGAGGCCTTCTATAGCATGCTGCAAGCCGAGAAGGAGAGAATGCCTGCACACGACGTTTTGATTATCATGGGCGACCTCAATGCAAAGGTTGGATCTGACAATATCGGAAGAGAACGAACCATGGGCAGTCAAGGATATGGTACCATAAACTTAGAATGGTGAGATGCTATGTGACTTTGTGGCTTGAACAGTATGAAGATAAGAGGAACCCTGTTCTCACACAAATACATCCACAAACTGACCAGGATTTCCTCAAATATGCATTTGGGGAAATCCAGGTCAGTTTGTGGATGGACCAAAATCAAATCGACCATATTATGATCAACAGCAAATGGCGGCGTTTATTACTAGATGTCTGTTTTAGAAGAGGTGCCGGTATTGGGAGTGATAATCATCTATTTCAGGCAACAGTCAAGCTGAAGCTAAGAAAAACAAGATTCTGTAAACAGACAGGCCAAGAACGATTTAATGTACACCTGCTAAATAATACAACACAAGCTAGAGCTTTCACTGTTAAGCTACAAAATAGATTTGAAATGTTGGAAGAAGAAACAGATGCATGATTTAGTACAAGAGAAGTGGGAAATCATCAAGAAAGCATACTATCAAACCAGCAAAGAGACACTGGGCATTAAAACCCGATAGCACAAAGAGTGGATCAGTACGGAAACATGGGAGCGCATACAAGAGATAAAGCAACTGAAAATTGTAATTGGACAAACCAAATCTGAAAGACTGAACGAACGTTTGCGAATAAATATACAGTAAGGTGAACAAACTTGTTAAGAAGTCAGCTAGAAGTGACAAAAGAAATGATTTAGAAGAACTTGCAAACAAAGTTGATACAGCCGCTTCCAGGCATGAGATGAGCACTGTGTACACGATAACTAAACATATTTGTGGAAACACCAACTACAAGGTCAACCCCTCAGTCATGGACAAAGTCGGACGGCTACTGACCAATGAAGAGGAACAAGAAAGAAGATGGATAGACCCACAACTCCCAGCAGACACCCAGCCTGCAGAAAGAGACTTGAAATTAGAAGTGACCTCACCAACGAAGGCTGAGATTAAAGCAGCAATAGCCATACTGGGAACAACAAAGTTCCAGGAACATATGCATTATATGCAGAAGTTGTCAAGACAGACCAAGAAACGGCAACCGATATACTACACCCTCTCCTCATCAACATATGGGAACAAGAAGAACTGTCTGATGACTGGTCTCATGGGAAAATAATCAAGTTACCAAAGAAGGGAAATTTATCAGACCGCAGCAATAGGAGAGGAATTACTCTTCTCTCCATACCAAGCAAACTGTTCTCTAAGAAGAACAACCGAGCACATCTTCACTTTGCGGAACATTCTAGAACAATGCAACGAATGGCAGAGAAAAACATATGTCAATTATGTAGATAGATTTTTAAAAAACATTCGACAGTGTGCACAGAGAGAGCCTTTGGAAAATCACGAGAGTCACCAAGTTCAACTGCGCAAACTGTTCTTCTTTCTTCTTATTGCTGTTCGTCTGTAGCTCGCACATGTTGGTGCGTGTCAGTCCATTGACAAGACACTTGCAGCTTGGCAGTTTGCAGGAGGAGGAGCGCACATCCATTCGATGACCAGATGACCGCCATCATCCGTCGTCCACCCAAACTCTTTCGGGTCTGCCACAATTGGCTGAGTCTCAAGGCAGCACTTCCAGATTGCTGTTGGTAGTTGGCTCAAATAACGTGTATGTGGAGGCAATATTTGCATGGTGGTAGTTGTCTGGACTCCACCTTTCCTCCTTTGACACAGAAGAGGTGGTAGCGCAGTTCATTCACCTCGTCAGTGGCAAGTAAACAGCTGTATGTTATCAAACAGTTGCTTACAAACTTCCAAGGATTTACCAAGTTGGCTGAAAGTCTCGTGGCTGTCCTTTTTCATCAGTGTCAGGGCACCCAGCTTCCCACGGCCTGTGAGGGCACTCACAATGTCACAGTCTGTGAAGGCATGTAATCCAATTACGGCGTTGCAGATGCTGTCTTCCAATGAACTGGTCAGTAATCCAATGTTGATGAACCGTGTGCGATTTCGTGTTTCACACTGCTGATAGATGGAGCAGGGGATGCATATGTTGAAACCAAGTCAGAGCACCATAACATATGTTTTCGGCTATCATTATGACTCTCTTTGACCCGGCCTTTGCAGCGTGGAGAGCATGTAGAAGCACACGAGTATCTGCTTCTTCTAGTGCGGACTTCAGTTCTGTTCCACTCAGTCATCTTTGGTCATCTTGTAGCAGACACCCTCACAGGTTACATACAGTGACTTGTCTTGTAGCTTATCCGTGTACTTCGGCAGTTTCTACTGATTGACAATGAATTTGATCGGGTTGTACTTGTTGCAGGAGCTGGACAAGAACTTCCTCCACTGCTGGATAGTGTGGCCTCCTACAGTGTTCTTGTACTGAACAGCAGGGCTTGATCCCCGGTTACACCTCTAGGCATATTTGATTGACGCCCAGTAAACGTCGAATACCTCATCAATCCTGTGACTCTGTGACCCATTTTCTTTATTTATTACTTATACTTACATACCTACGTACTTACGTACAGTTGATTGTATAGTCTCTTTAGCCGGTGGCCAGAGACCGCAATTTCTTCTTAAAATATTCAATGAAGCAACTGATATGACTACTTCTGGAAGCTTCTTTCAAGTGTCGGTGGTGCGATTAGTGCAGAGGGTTTCCGTACATCGGTGCGCGAGTAATTCTTTTGTAATGTAAGTCTATAGCCTCTCAGATTTCATACTGATGGATGAAATGAAAAAATTACACATACCTCAGAAGGGTGGGATACACGTAGATAAAAATGGTTGGACTCTCGATAAGCCAAAAGGCTTCCTTGTCCACGTGCCATCTAGAGTTCATTCTCTGGGTGGCAATCTTATTAAATCTGGTTAAATCTTGTTACAAAAATGGTCTGGCATATTTCTGTTGGGGTCACTAAGATATTTATAAACTTCACATAGGTCTGACTCGCGTCGCCTCTGTTCTAAAGAAACAGATTCAGATGGTGGGCTGCTGAGTTTCAGCGCTATTTTTTAAATAATTCTTTGATTTTTTTATAACATAGGTTCCACGCTTGGAACACATATTCCAGAACTGGTCTAATCATGGAGTTGTATAATGTTTTTATTATTTTTCAGATCTGATTTCAAAATATCTTTTAATTAATCCTATCCGTTATAGTTTGCCTTTGATGTAACATGTTTTATGGGTGTGCTTGGTTTTAAGTTACTACAAATAATAATTCCTACTTTTTATGTCTGTTTAGTGTATATACATATTTAATACTTTGTTTTAATATAAGCGCAACACATTTGGTAGCGTTAAAGTTTAATAACCAAGTTTTGGACCAAATTGCAAGTTTGTTTAAAATCATCTTGAAGGTCTTCACAGTCAGCTGACGTAGAAATCTTTGAATAGTTTTGTATCGTCAGCAAACATTTTAGCAGTTGCCTTTACTGAGTTTGGTAGATCATTAACATATAACAAAAATACTATAGGTCCTAGAATCGAGCCTTGTGGGACCCTACTTTTTACCTTTCTCCAAGATGAGTTTCCATTTCTCAGAACTACCCTCTAACGTCTACCTGACAGGAAGGATTCTATCCATTAGCCGTACTTTGCCTTTGATGCCATACTGTTTTACTTTATGTATCAATCGCTTATGAGGAACAGTGTCAAACGTTTTTGCGAAATCTAAGTAAATTATGTCGGTTTCGTCACCATTATCCATATCTGCAGTCCAGTCTTTGAGGCATTCTAACAGCTGGTTGGTGCATGATCTGGAAACCATGTTGGTCACAACTTATAATGTCATTTAATTCAGCTAGGTTAAGAAGACTCTTGAATTAATATTTCTAATATTTATATAACTCGGCTATTGAGTGATACTGGTCTGTAACTGTTGCAGTTGTTTCTTGGCTCTTTATATGTATTGGTGTTACATTTGTATCCCTCCAATCCTGCGGTATCTGGCATGTTTGTATCGATTTGCTAAAAATGTAGGATTTTTAACGGAACATCAAAGTCTAAGCAGTTTCTTAAGACATTTACACTTATTAAATCTGGTCCACTAGCTTTATTTGGTTTAAGAGTTGTTAGCTTGTTTCTCACTTCAGTGGAAAAGATTTCTAAATTGTACAATGTAAAGTTTACATTGGTGTCTAAAATTGGTAGAGAGTGCTGTAGATCTGGCTCATCTGTAAGTACTGATATGAAAAAGTCATTTAGGATGTTTGCTTTGTTGGAGTCATCCGAAAATATTTTCCCTTCAAATTCTAGATCACTAATTGCTGACGATGATTTGGTAAAGTGTCTAGAGTAATTCCAGAATCGTTTGTCATTCACTTTTATTTGATCTACAAGCTTTTCTTCGTAATGTAATTTTGCTTCCTTTGTGACAGTGCGCAATTTTTATAAGTCATATATTATCTAATCAGCTATAAGCTCACTTTTGCTTGCTGCTACTTGTTTAGCACGTTTCTTTTTCTTTGCCTTTAGCATTTATCTTATCCATGGAGGCTTTAATCTTGATCCCTGTTTTATAATTTTAGATGGAATATGCTTTTCCACTAGTTGCATGTAGTAGTGCATCATTTCAGCCATATATTTATTTGTATACTCTTTCTCCCAGTCCATATTTTTATTTCATGGTTGATCGCATTATAATTGTTTTTTTCCTAATATGTGTGCCTGGTCTTCCTATAGCCTATAGCAAACTCCGACTAGTCACTGTACATTAGGGTGTGGAGATCATAGTAACCCATAATATTTCTGCATCCGTATCTCCAGGTGAGAATGGTGTTAGATTTAGATTATCTTTTATTAGGAGTAATACTCCTCCCCGTCTCCAGTGGTGTATGTCCCTGGTGAAAAGAAATCTAGTTTTATGTCTTTTCTAAAGCATGTATAATTATTTGGTGTAAATTCTGAATCTGCAATATCAGAATAGAACTACGTTTCTGTAATTCTGGATCTTCTTCAGTTACAAGAATATTTAATTGTGTGAATGTATTTCTTAGACACTGTGTATTAAACGAGCATATCTTTAACGGTAAAGTTTCCTTACCATTTCACAGAATAGTGTTATGTACACATTTATATGAATGTTCTGGTGTTTGACATGGTTTATAGTTTACCCGGGTTGATTTGGTGTGGTGTTTACGATCGTACTTCCTCTTATTTTGTACCTGCCATTTTGGTTTTTGAACTAGTTTCTTTGTGTGTTGCCCGTATGGCTATGTCAGCTTCGCATTCTAGTTTGATTTATTCCGGAAAAATTGCAATTTTTTTGGGATTGTATGAATCTGGTTGAACTTGTCTGACCCTTGAGAATTTGTTTATTATCTCATCTTTTGTTTCTAGGTTTTGCAGGATGACTCTGAGTGGTCTCGCTCTTGTTTCGTTTTGTTCTTTCCGACACAGCCTGAGAGTGTTTATGATTTCTGCATGTGGACACCCTATGTCTTGAAAGAGTTTGTTGGCAAGGTCTCTGTCCCTTTTTTCGTGTTTTTCTGGCAGTCTCCTTATAACCAAGTGTCTTGTTCTTTTACTTTTTTCAATGGATTCGTCCCTAACCATGTCAATCGTTTAGCTTAGCTGTGAAATATCAGTAGCCACACAATTCGCTTCTAGTTTTGTTTCTAATTCCTCGATGCGATGAGTGATTATATGTAAGAATGCAGTATATATGTGTTCCATTTCAAGAATGCACTTATCACTGTTGATGAAAACCTAAATAGTCGCTTCCCCAACATAGTCATAGACCTCATCTGACATGCTAACACAATGTTGGCATGTCCAACCTCTACATTGTTTACACGGGACCATTCGGTCCATTTTCCCAAATGATTTCTTGCATATCAAGCAGACTGTTTGTTCTTTGTTTGCTGGTTCTTTTTCCACCAAAGGTGTTTTTCCATTGTCTTATCAGTGCTGCCTTTCCGTTTCTTTTGGCTATTATGTGACATGTTGTTTGGCGCAAAATAAATTTACTTTTTTTATAGTTTCTTTAGTTATTTAATACAAGTCACGTTTATAAATCCTTTTAATCAGGCTCGTGTGTTTATCTTATATTTAAAGCTGAAACTATCTGGATGGTGCAAGGTAGCAAGACGCTGTTGTGTTGCAGAGAAAAATTGAATCTCCTCCCCATGGCAATGGGATTTCGTAGACGTCTTGGATGAAAAGCCTGTTAGTAACAGTCGGAAAAGTTGGAACGCACCTAATTATTTAATCTATTTTGCACCCAGTCCTGATTTTCTTTTCTTAATAAAAGTATAGTTTTAACTGCATAGATGATATCCTACACGTTTTCACTACACGTTGGGTGATGCACCTAGTACTGTAGCGTAGTGTAGTGGGTAGTAGCTTGCTTCTGACCTCCCGCTTTCAGCTTCAGCCGCCAGATAGCCTCATCTGAGGTGAAAAGAAAGCCGAGTGTGTAAGTCTTTCCTTCTGGTATATAGTCTCTCCTCAATCAAGCCTCCTTGCGACACCATAGGGTAACCGGACACCTTGCGGCTCCAGGCCAAACCTGCATGGGATTTAGTGGTCCAGCCACGAAAAACCTTGGCGGAGTAGCATGAGCCCGATATGTGCGGGGTGCGGGACCCACCAGTGTGTGGACATGTCCCGACCCCCACAAATCATGTTCCAGCTATGGGTCAAATAGCCGCCTGGAGAGGGATGGGCTCCACCAGGTTAGAAAATCTGCTCCAGACACGCTACATGATGAACAAAAAAATAATTACTCAACATGTGGGACATTACGAAGACCTGCTGACCACAGTAAAAACAGAGGAAACTGAGACGGTATGCGCCAGTATAGAAGGGAAAGACTCGATAACGACGACAACATTTATTGAACAGACTTATCTCAAAACGGAAGTCGAGGCAAGAGAGCGTACAACAGGAACAAGGTATGGAATTAACCAAAGCAATAATACAGGAAGCGGAAATGTGATACTTATCCAATATGGCGATGGCCATGTAACACGATCTGTAAGGGCTCACAAAACAATACTACAAGGAATGGACTGAGAAGACCTTCGCAGAAACTCAGACATTAGCACACAGCCGCGAAGACTGGCGTCGACTGGTGAAACATTCAGCAATGCAGCGCCCCTATGACCCAGGCGGGTTACGGGAGCAATAAGTAAGTAAGTAATATTACAATAAACCGGTATCCCCGACGGTGGCGATAACGACACCTACGGCTGACCGAGTTTCGTTTTAATTGTGAATTTAGGGCTAGCAACGTCAGTGGTTTGATATGACAAGCACACGGAGGAGACGTGACAAAGTAAGTGGTTTTATGTGACTAGCACACGGAGGAGACGCGACAACGTCAGTGGTTTGATGTGACTAGCACACGGAGGAGACATAACAACGTCAGTGGTTTGATGTGACTAGCACACGGAGGAGACATAACAACGTCAGTGGTTTTATGTGACTAGCACACGGAGGAGACGCGACAACGTCAGTGGTTTGATGTGACTAGCACACGGAGGAGACATAACAACGTCAGTGGTTTGATGTGACTACCACACGGAGGAGACGTGACAACGTCAGTGGTTTGATGTGACAAACACAAGGAGGAGACATAACAACGTCAGTGGTTTGATGTGACAAGCACAAGGAGGAGACATAACAACGTCAGTGGTTTGATGTGACTAGCACACGGAGGAGACGTGACAACGTCAGTGGTTTTATGTGACAAACACAAGGAGGAGACATAACAACGTCAGTGGTTTGATGTGACAAACACAAGGAGGAGACATAACAACGTCAATGGTTTGATGTGACTAGCTCACGGAGGAGACATAACAACGTCAGTGGTTTGATGTGACTAGCACACGGAGGAGACATAACAACGTCAGTGGTTTGATGTGACTAGCACACGGAGGAGACATAACAACGTCAGTGGTTTGATGTGACAAACACAAGGAGGAGACATAACAACGTCAGTGGTTTGATGTGACTAGCACACGGAGGAGACATAACAACGTCAGTGGTTTGATGTGACTAGCACACGGAGGAGACGTGACAACGTCAGTGGTTTGATATGACAAGCACACGGAGGAGACATAACAACGTCAGTGGTTTGATGTGACAAACACAAGGAGGATACATAACAACGTCAGTGATTTTATGTGACAAGCACAAGGAGGAGACATAACAACGTCAGTGGTTTGATGTGACTAGCACACGGAGGAGACGTGACAACGTCAGTGGTTTGATGTGACAAACACAAGGAGGAGACATAACAACGTCAGTGGTTTGATGTGACTAGCACACGGAGGAGACGTGACAACGTCAGTGGTTTGATATAATAAGCACACGGAGGAGACATAACAACGTCAGTGGTTTGATGTGACAAACACAAGGAGGAGACATAACAACGTCAGTGGTTTGATGTGACTAGCACACGGAGGAGACGTGACAACGTCAGTGGTTTGATGTGACTAGCACACGGAGGAGACATAACAACGTCAGTGGTTTGATGTGACAAGCACAAGGAGGAGACATAACAACGTCAGTGGTTTGATGTGACAAACACAAGGAGGAGACATAACAACGTCAGTGGTTTGATGTGACAAGCACAAGGAGGAGACATAACAACGTCAGTGGTTTGATGTGACAAGCACAAGGAGGAGACATAACAACGTCAGTGGTTTGATGTGACAAGCACAAGGAGGAGACATAACAATGTCAGTGGTTTTATGTGACAAACACAAGGAGGAGACGTGACAACGTTAGTGGTTTGATGTGACAAACACAAGGAGGAGACATAACAACGTCAGTGGTTTGATGTGACAAACACAAGGAGGAGACATAACAACGTCAGTGGTTTGATGTGACTAGCTCACGGAGGAGACATAACAACGTCAGTGGTTTGATGTGACTAGCACACGGAGGAGACATAACAACGTCAGTGGTTTGATGTGACTAGCACACGGAGGAGACATAACAACGTCAGTGGTTTGATGTGACAAACACAAGGAGGAGACATAACAACGTCAGTGGTTTGATGTGACTAGCACACGGAGGAGACATAACAACGTCAGTGGTTTGATGTGACTAGCACACGGAGGAGACGTGACAACGTCAGTGGTTTGATATGACAAGCACACGGAGGAGACATAACAACGTCAGTGGTTTGATGTGACAAACACGAGGAGGAGACATAACAACGTCAGTGATTTTATGTGACAAGCACAAGGAGGAGACATAACAACGTCAGTGGTTTGATATGATAAGCACACGGAGGAGACATAACAACGTCAGTGGTTTGATGTGACAAACACAAGGAGGAGACATAACAACGTCAGTGGTTTGATGTGACTAGCACACGGAGGAGACGTGACAACGTCAGTGGTTTGATATGACAAGCACACGGAGGAGACATAACAACGTCAGTGGTTTGATGTGACAAACACAAGGAGGATACATAACAACGTCAGTGATTTTATGTGACAAGCACAAGGAGGAGACATAACAACGTCAGTGGTTTGATGTGACAAACACAAGGAGGAGACGTGACAACGTCTGTGGTTTGATGTGACAAACACAAGGAAGAGACATAACAACGTCAGTGGTTTGATGTGACTAGCACACGGAGGAGACGTGACAACGTCAGTGGTTTGATGTGACTAGCACACGGAGGAGACATAACAACGTCAGTGGTTTGATGTGACAAACACAAGGAGGATACATAACAACGTCAGTGATTTTATGTGACAAGCACAAGGAGGAGACATAACAACGTCAGTGGTTTGATGTGACTAGCACACGGAGGAGACGTGACAACGTCAGTGGTTTGATGTGATAAACACAAGGAAGAGACATAACAACGTCAGTGGTTTGATGTGACTAGCACACGGAGGAGACGTGACAACGTCAGTGGTTTGATGTGACTAGCACACGGAGGAGACATAACAACGTCAGTGGTTTGATGTGACTAGCACACGGAGGAGACGTGACAACGTCAGTGGTTTGATGTGACAAACACAAGGAGGAGACATAACAACGTCAGTGGTTTGATGTGACAAGCACAAGGAGGAGACATGACAACGTCAGTGGTTTGATGTGACAAGCACAAGGAGGAGACATAACAACGTCAGTGGTTTGATGTGACAAGTACACGGAGGAGACGTGACAACGTCAGTGGTTTGATGTGACTAGCACACGGAGGAGACGTGACAACGTCAGTGGTTTGATGTGACAAGCACAAGGAAGAGACATAACAACGTCAGTTGTTTGATGTGACAAGCACAAGGAGGAGACATGACAACGTCAGTGGTTTGATGTGACAAGCACAAGGAGGAGACATAATAACGTCAGTGGTTTGATGTGACTAGCACACGGAGGAGACGTGACAACGTCAGTGGTTTGATGTGACAAACACAAGGAGGAGACGTGACAACGTCAGTGGTTTGATGTGACAAACACAAGAAGGAGACATAACAACGTCAGTGGTTTGATGTGACTAGCACACGGAGGAGACGTGACAACGTCAGTGGTTTTATGTGACAAACACAAGGAGGAGACGTGACAACGTCAGTGGTTTGATGTGACTAGCACACGGAGGAGCCATAACAACGTCAGTGGTTTGATGTGACTAGCACACGGAGGAGACGTGACAACGTCAGTGGTTTGATGTGACTAGCACACGGAGGAGACATAACAACGTCAGTGGTTTGATGTGACTAGCACACGGAGGAGACGTGACAACGTCAGTGGTTTGATATGACAAGCACACGGAGGAGACATAACAACGTCAGTGGTTTGATGTGACAAACACAAGGAGGATACATAACAACGTCAGTGATTTTATGTGACAAGCACAAGGAGGAGACATAACAACGTCAGTGGTTTGATGTGACTAGCACACGGAGGAGACGTGACAACGTCAGTGGTTTGATGTGACAAACACAAGGAGGAGACATAACAACGTCAGTGGTTTGATGTGACTAGCACACGGAGGAGACGTGACAACGTCAGTGGTTTGATATAATAAGCACACGGAGGAGACATAACAACGTCAGTGGTTTGATGTGACAAACACAAGGAGGAGACATAACAACGTCAGTGGTTTGATGTGACTAGCACACGGAGGAGACGTGACAACGTCAGTGGTTTGATGTGACTAGCACACGGAGGAGACATAACAACGTCAGTGGTTTGATGTGACAAGCACAAGGAGGAGACATAACAACGTCAGTGGTTTGATGTGACAAACACAAGGAGGAGACATAACAACGTCAGTGGTTTGATGTGACAAGCACAAGGAGGAGACATAACAACGTCAGTGGTTTGATGTGACAAGCACAAGGAGGAGACATAACAACGTCAGTGGTTTGATGTGACAAGCACAAGGAGGAGACATAACAATGTCAGTGGTTTTATGTGACAAACACAAGGAGGAGACGTGACAACGTTAGTGGTTTGATGTGACAAACACAAGGAGGAGACATAACAACGTCAGTGGTTTGATGTGACAAACTCAAGGAGGAGACATAACAACGTCAGTGGTTTGATGTGACTAGCTCACGGAGGAGACATAACAACGTCAGTGGTTTGATGTGACTAGCACACGGAGGAGACATAACAACGTCAGTGGTTTGATGTGACTAGCACACGGAGGAGACATAACAACGTCAGTGGTTTGATGTGACTAGCACACGGAGGAGACGTGACAACGTCAGTGGTTTGATATGACAAGCACACGGAGGAGACATAACAACGTCAGTGGTTTGATGTGACAAACACAAGGAGGATACATAACAACGTCAGTGATTTTATGTGACAAGCACAAGGAGGAGACATAACAACGTCAGTGGTTTGATGTGACAAACACAAGGAGGAGACATAACAACGTCAGTGGTTTGATGTGACTAGCACACGGAGGAGACATAACAACGTCAGTGGTTTGATGTGACTAGCACACGGAGGAGACGTGACAACGTCAGTGGTTTGATATGACAAGCACACGGAGGAGACATAACAACGTCAGTGGTTTGATGTGACAAACACAAGCAGGATACATAACAACGTCAGTGATTTTATGTGACAAGCACAAGGAGGAGACATAACAACGTCAGTGGTTTGATGTGACAAACACAAGGAGGAGACGTGACAACGTCTGTGGTTTGATGTGACAAACACAAGGAAGAGACATAACAACGTCAGTGGTTTGATGTGACTAGCACACGGAGGAGACGTGACAACGTCAGTGGTTTGATGTGATAAACACAAGGAAGAGACATAACAACGTCAGTGGTTTGATGTGACTAGCACACGGAGGAGACGTGACAACGTCAGTGGTTTGATGTGACTAGCACACGGAGGAGACATAACAACGTCAGTGGTTTGATGTGACTAGCACACGGAGGAGACGTGACAACGTCAGTGGTTTGATGTGACAAACACAAGGAGGAGACATAACAACGTCAGTGGTTTGATGTGACAAGCACAAGGAGGAGACATGACAACGTCAGTGGTTTGATGTGACAAGCACAAGGAGGAGACATAACAACGTCAGTGGTTTGATGTGACAAGCACACGGAGGAGACGTGACAACGTCAGTGGTTTGATGTGACTAGCACACGGAGGAGACGTGACAACGTCAGTGGTTTGATGTGACAAGCACAAGGAAGAGACATAACAACGTCAGTTGTTTGATGTGACAAGCACAAGGAGGAGACATGACAACGTCAGTGGTTTGATGTGACAAGCACAAGGAGGAGACATAATAACGTCAGTGGTTTGATGTGACTAGCACACGGAGGAGACGTGACAACGTCAGTGGTTTGATGTGACAAACACAAGGAGGAGACGTGACAACGTCAGTGGTTTGATGTGACAAACACAAGAAGGAGACATAACAACGTCAGTGGTTTGATGTGACTAGCACACGGAGGAGACGTGACAACGTCAGTGGTTTTATGTGACAAACACAAGGAGGAGACGTGACAACGTCAGTGGTTTGATGTGACTAGCACACGGAGGAGCCATAACAACGTCAGTGGTTTGATGTGACTAGCACACGGAGGAGACGTGACAACGTCAGTGGTTTGATGTGACTAGCACACGGAGGAGACATAACAACGTCAGTGGTTTGATGTGACTAGCACACGGAGGAGACGTGACAACGTCAGTGGTTTGATATGACAAGCACACGGAGGAGACATAACAACGTCAGTGGTTTGATGTGACAAACACAAGGAGGATACATAACAACGTCAGTGATTTTATGTGACAAGCACAAGGAGGAGACATAACAACGTCAGTGGTTTGATGTGACAAGCACAAGGAGGAGACGTGACAACGTCAGTGGTTTGATGTGACAAACACAAGGAGGAGACATAACAACGTCAGTGGTTTGATGTGACTAGCACACGGAGGAGACGTGACAACGTCAGTGGTTTGATATGACAAGCACACGGAGGAGACATAACAACGTCAGTGGTTTGATGTGACAAACACAAGGAGGAGACATAACAACGTCAGTGGTTTGATGTGACTAGCACACGGAGGAGACGTGACAACGTCAGTGGTTTGATGTGACTGGCACACGGAGGAGACATAACAACGTCAGTGGTTTGATGTGACAAGCACAAGGAGGAGATATAACAACGTCAGTGGTTTGATGTGACAAACACAAGGAGGAGACATAACAACGTCAGTGGTTTGATGTGACTAGCACACGGAGGAGACGTGACAACGTCAGTGGTTTGATGTGACAAACACAAGGAGGAGACATAACAACGTCAGTGGTTTGATGTGACTAGCACACGGAGGAGACGTGACAACGTCAGTGGTTTGATATAATAAGCACACGGAGGAGACATAACAACGTCAGTGGTTTGATGTGACAAACACAAGGAGGAGACATAACAACGTCAGTGGTTTGATGTGACTAGCACACGGAGGAGACGTGACAACGTCAGTGGTTTGATGTGACTAGCACACGGAGGAGACATAACAACGTCAGTGGTTTGATGTGACAAGCACAAGGAGGAGACATAACAACGTCAGTGGTTTGATGTGACAAACACAAGGAGGAGACATAACAACGTCAGTGGTTTGATGTGACAAGCACAAGGAGGAGACATAACAACGTCAGTGGTTTGATGTGACAAGCACAAGGAGGAGACGTAACAACGTCAGTGGTTTGATGTGACAAGCACAAGGAGGAGATATAACAACGTCAGTGGTTTTATGTGACAAACACAAGGAGGAGACGTGACAACGTTAGTGGTTTGATGTGACAAACACAAGGAGGAGACATAACAACGTCAGTGGTTTGATGTGACAAACACAAGGAGGAGACATAACAACGTCAGTGGTTTGATGTGACAAGCATAAGGAGGAGACATAACAACGTCAGTGGTTTGATATGACAAGCACACGGAGGAGACGTGACAAAGTCAGTGGTTTTATGTGACTAGCACACGGAGGAGACGCTACAACGTCAGTGGTTTGATGTGACTAGCACACGGAGGAGACATAACAACGTCAGTGGTTTGATGTGACTAGCACACGGAGGAGACATAACAACGTCAGTGGTTTGATGTGACTAGCACACGGAGGAGACGTGACAACGTCAGTGGTTTGATATGACAAGCACACGGAGGAGACATAACAACGTCAGTGGTTTGATGTGACAAACACAAGGAGGATACATAACAACGTCAGTGATTTTATGTGACAAGCACAAGGAGGAGACATAACAACGTCAGTGGTTTGATGTGACAAACACAAGGAGGAGACGTGACAACGTCTGTGGTTTGATGTGACAAACACAAGGAAGAGACATAACAACGTCAGTGGTTTGATGTGACTAGCACACGGAGGAGACGTGACAACGTCAGTGGTTTGATGTGATAAACACAAGGAAGAGACATAACAACGTCAGTGGTTTGATGTGACTAGCACACGGAGGAGACGTGACAACGTCAGTGGTTTGATGTGACTAGCACACGGAGGAGACATAACAACGTCAGTGGTTTGATGTGACTAGCACACGGAGGAGACGTGACAACGTCAGTGGTTTGATGTGACAAACACAAGGAGGAGACATAACAACGTCAGTGGTTTGATGTGACAAGCACAAGGAGGAAACGTGACAACGTCAGTGGTTTGATGTGACAAGCACAAGGAGGAGACATAACAACGTCAGTGGTTTGATGTTACAAGCACACGGAGGAGACGTGACAACGTCAGTGGTTTGATGTGACTAGCACACGGAGGAGACATGACAACGTCAGTGGTTTGATGTGACAAGCACAAGGAGGAGACATAACAACGTCAGTGGTTTGATGTGACTAGCACACGGAGGAGACGTGACAACGTCAGTGGTTTGATGTGACAAACACAAGGAGGAGACGTGACAACGTCAGTGGTTTGATGTGACAAACACAAGAAGGAGACATAACAACGTCAGTGGTTTGATGTGACTAGCAAACGGAGGAGACGTGACAACGTCAGTGGTTTTATGTGACAAACACAAGGAGGAGACGTGACAACGTCAGTGGTTTGATGTGACTAGCACACGGAGGAGACATAACAACGTCAGTGGTTTGATGTGACTAGCACACGGAGGAGACGTGACAACGTCAGTGGTTTTATGTGACGAACACCAGGAGGAGACATAACAACGTCAGTGGTTTGATGTGACAAGCACAAGGAGGAGACGTGACAACGTCAGTGGTTTGATGTGACAAGCACAAGGAGGCGACATAACAACGTCAGTGGTTTGATGTGACTAGCACACAGAGGAGACGTGACAACGTCAGTGGTTTGATGTGACAAGCACAAGGAGGAGACATAACAACGTCAGTGGTTTGATGTGGCTAGCACACGGAGGAGACGTGACAACGTCAGTGGTTTGATGTGACAAACACAAGGAGGAGACGTGACAACTTTAAATACAATTTGAGTTACTTTTAACAACGAATAGTTGTTATCAACAGAAGCCAGGTAAATCCGGTTTGGTCAGGATGGTGTTTAGACTTTTGTGTACGTTGCCATTGATTACGCAATGATTTGCAATGTCGCGGGAGTTTCAAATCACTATTTAAATTATTGTTTTCGCTTTCTAATCGTTGCTGATTTTATAACTATCAGTGGTATATTTTAAAACTATGAGTCCTACATCGTGTAGGACTACCTACGTCATGTAGGACTACCGACGACATGTAGGACTACCTACATCATGTAGGACTGCCTATACATCATGTAGGACTACAGGGATGACAGATTCTGTCAGCTGTGCAAACGGTTTGTTGTTGCCGTTCAGTTTCTTCACCAAGGTCATTCCATCAATGATGCAGATTCATGGGTTAGGGATATATTCTGCTGGTGAAGTGTTTCTCTCTAATTCGATAGCGTGTGCAGTCTCGTTTGTCTTCCTCAAAGACTCATCAGCATTTGTGAGTGCCCAGCAGTGACGTGGGAATGAAATTCATATTGGGGGGCTAACGGGGCTTTAGCACCACATAAAAAAATTCGCCGCCGCATATCTTCACATCTTCCTTGTGGCTGTTCTGTCTCGTTGAAAATTGTTCGCCGCTGCGCCGCTTTAACTTCAGCTTCTCCACTGCTGTCTCGGCTGTAAATTCATGACATCCGAACAAACACGAGGGGACAATGCTGTTGAGAAATTTATTTTTTTATGTGGCGCCGCTGCTGTCAATTTACCATCTCCAGCTTCTCTCCGCTGTCTCGGCTGAAATGATGACATCCGAAGACGGGGGCAGGGGAGGGGGGGTTGCTTTGGAAAACACTTTCCCCACCACGCCGCCTATTAATGGGGGGTCAGAAAACAATACGTCTACCCTCCAATTGCACACATCTTTCACAGCCAACAAAAATACATATTAATAGTCTCATAAAATGTACATTTCACCCGCCATTAACGCTCGCCACAAAAACAAACATTCACGCTCACATTTAGTGGGGGGCAGAACCATATGTCTGCCCCCCGGAGAAATTCCTGGGGGCAGCTGCCCCCTTTGCCCCCGCCCCTGTTCCCGCGTATATGGTGCCCAGGGTCGATGGCCTAGTGGGTGCCCCAGGACATCCCTCATGTGCAGCTGTCTACTCTGAACAACAAGGGTCATGTGGCCAAATACATTTCTCTCCGCCTTCATGGCCATCTCTTTGGCTGTTCCTCTTCCAGTGGCATGTCGTGAAATTTATTTGTTGGTGAAGCTTCTTCTAAGCGTGTCTTTTTGAACATCTCCTTCTTCGCCAACTTGACGAGTTCACAGAAGATCATTGGCAACTGCAGGGGTCACAGTACCAGTAGACAGACTTACAAGTTCAGTCTCTTCAGGACACATTGGATTCGGCTAGCTGTTCTCCATCAGGTCAACCAGGGACTCGACATCTGCCTCGTCTTTCCGGATGCGGGACCTCTAACGATCTGGATGAACCAACTTAGAACCGCCTAGACCAATCATGTCTCTCAGCTCTCTCAAGTAAACGGTCCTGTACTCGAATATTAGGTAGTACTTGCTCACAGGTCCTGGTTTCAAACTGAACCCCTTTAATTGTTTCAGCCGGCGTTTTAGAGGCTTTGTTAACTGTTTCCTCAATCGTCTCGTCGACACGGATTCGCCCAAAAAGGTGTGTAGAGTCGAGCTGAACCAAAAAGCCACCTTCCATAAATTTAACATGGACACCTGGGTGTTCGACGGGCAGTTGTGTCATATGAGCATAATAGTACGGGAGGTAGCGCGCGTAGTTAAGCCTGTCATATGTGAAACACCATGGAATCATTGCATGAATAGACCCCAGGTGTAGCATCCAGTGTCCCTTTCTTGGTGCTCGAAGCAGGCCTAGCAAAATCTCGACCATGTCCAGATAGGAAAACCAAAAGATTGAAAGGCTTCCACTTCCAACTTGTAGGAAGTCAAGGTAGACTTCAAAATGATAGCTGATGCGGGCGCATGACCTGATTTCTAGGACCTGGTTCAATGACGCTAGTGTCTTTGCATATGTTTCTGATGGTCTTCCTTAAAACCTATATTTTTTGCATCAATTGCATGGCTTTAGGTTATGTAGTTCCAGAAATAGGGAAACTTCTGTGTTGAACGTGGGAAAATGTGAAATCGTTGAACATCAAAGGGTACTGCGGTCAACTAGCTCAGCCCGTCTAGGCAATTTTGCCCATAAAACTTGTTTTGAAATTGGATTTTTTGTTTACCATTTAAACTATGCACCTAAAAGAGTTAATACAATCTAACGATATGCAACTACAATCAACGATATCACGCCAACGATTTACTTATTTTTGCATTTTGATTGTTTGCAATTTGAAAGTTTCGCCTAACTAAACTACCTGGGGATAATTAATTTTACTATTTGCTATTAATCCTCTGCGTTCGTGCTACCGGTAATGTAATGAGTCTTTATTACTGAAAGTCGTACATTATTTTTGAGTCTTTATTACTGAAAGTCGTACATTATTTTTCATTATCACACGTATTTAGATTTAGCACTGCATTGTTCCAGTTGTGAGCAGATGTTTCCCGTGCGACTGTAAAAGTGAGACTAGTGCGACTGGTGGTTCCACCTGGCTGAAAAGTAATTGTTACCGGAAGTATAACCTTCTCTAACTTTTCGACCTGCTCGTAAGTTACGCAACTTTGACACGTGCAAAACAAGCAAACTTTCGTCTTCGATACTGACGGTATGCAACAAACACTCGCCTACGTATGTAGCTGTAGGATGTTGCATTACATTGCATCATCTCTAGAGGAATATACACGAACTTAGAGTCAGTTTCTTATCAACATCCGGTTGGATTTTGACAGCAGCTCAGCTGTCACTGTCAGTGTCAGGGTTCATGTTCTAGTTAGACGTCCGCTGCACACGAAGAAAAATGCAGTGTATTTTTGAGAAATGATTTTTTTACAAAATTCACATGCTGTGACATAAGTGCATTTGAGTAGGGAGATTTTCATGTGTGATTGTAGAAGGTGTTGACTGTAAAATGGTGGATTTCTAGATGATTTGAATAAGCGGAAGGATATTTGGCAGCAATTTGCCTGTGTGACCTGTTTGCGGAGTAATTCTTGCCGGCATTTGTAAATATTGACGGGTGTCACACATACAGGCATTTTACGAGAGCTGGAAGTATGCAATTTTTGTTAAAATCTATCGGCATGTCAATGAGATGATGATAACAGCAGGTGAGAAGTTTAAGACATTTTATAGGTCACGTTTTCTTATAATCAGACAAAACGTTAACATGGTCGCCTATGGGAAAACCAACAGTGGGCTGACCCCAATAAAGACCCTGGCAACGGAAGCATGCTATTGTCATTGCACAATCATGGAGGACGCATTTTACTTCAAATATCTTGAAACAATCACTGATAATATATGTATGGCAAAACAACAGTTGAACGGGACAAACCGATTTTGGATATTACAGACTTCTCATCAGTCTGCAAGTCCAAATCACAGTGTCGGAACACATGTCTTATAAGGGGGGTGGGGTGTGTATGCTACTAGTTAAGCATCAATTTGCAAATCTGTATGATAATGAACCAATGACATTGCAGCAGGGTGATCCATCAATCTTTTTTGTTTACTTCTGCTAGTTAAACACACTTGAAGATCGTGTCATTGACCCTAATGAAGCCTGACGACAGTGACTAGCTGGAGTCGGCTATAGATGGAGACTGTTATCAGATACTGTCTACTGGCAGGACCTTCTGGCCAATCAAGCAACAGGCATTGTTTTCTGAATGTCTGCTAATTAGGCTGTGTAATATTATGTAATTGAACTGCATAAGACGTCTGGCCTTTTGAGATTTCACACCCTAAGGTGACTTTTTGTTGATATTTACCTTTGTAAATAGGGCGCAAGGTCATAAAATCAATATAAATTTGAATGTAACATATAACAACTCGCTGACCTCATAGCCGAAAGCTACAATGTCAATGAAGCGGTCAGTAGGTCACTGGATCAGCTTGTGTTTGTGTTAGGCGATTTCAACAGGTGTGCCATTAGTAAGCCACTTCCTACATTCCAGCAATGCATGTCGTGCCCTACAAAACGTGTCGTGCAGAACAAAACACTGAACAAAACACTGGCTTCGGGAATATTCCTGATGCATATGTCTCCATATGTTGGACAGTCGGACCACAACGTGGTCCATCTGGTTCCCAAATATCACCAGAAACTGAAACAAGAACCTCCCAAACTTCACACAGTGAAGCAATGGACAACTGATAGTGCTGAGACTCTCAGAGGCTGCTTTAATAAACCATAAACTGTCCAAAGTTGTTGAGTGGCTAAGTATAAATAAACTATCACTAAATAAAGCTAAATCTAAATATATGATTTTTCATGTCCCCAATAAAGGTACACAACCCGGGAACCCCTTACCCTTAAAATAGATAATACATATATTGAAAAAATGGATGAATATAATTTCCTAGGGTTAAGCCTGGATTCAAATTTAAATTGGAAAAGACATACCAACAAAATTTGTCATAAATGTGCAAAAATGATTGGCATATTAAATAGGCTAAAACATGTATAAATTATTTTTTATATGAATTGTTAATATTATCACATATAAACTATTGTATTATGACATGGGGATACAAAGGAAACAGATTGATGAAAATTAAGAAAAAAGCTGTTCGTATAATGACGTCAAGTGGATATAATTCTCACACAGAGCCACTTTTTAAACAACTTAATTTGTTAAAAATAGAAGATCAATTAAAATTACAAGAATTATAATTTTACTTTAAATGTGGTCACCTGTTTATTTATTAAACTGGCAGATTACATCAAATGTTAATATACACCCTCATGACACTTGAAAATCTAAAAATATACATACTGCCAGAACTAAACATGAATTTGCAAAACGATGTCTTAAATATAACTTGCCATACATTATAAACGACACTCCTGAACTAGTGAAAGAAAAGATATATACTCATAGCCTGCGAGGCTTTGCAATTTACACTAAAAACTTTCTACTGAAAAAATATAAAGATACATGCACACTTCTAAATTGTTATTCATGTAACCAAAATCAGTAATGTTAATTGTTAATAAATGGATGAAAATTTTAGTAATTAAGTACATACACCGTTTTGATTATATCAGTCGCTATAAAGAATAACATTTACTGCCACTTATAATTCACACTTAAATTGTATAAGTTGGATAGAGATTAGACACATAACTTGAAAGGCCATCATATATTTTAAAAAAACATTGATCATAACTGTGGTGGCTCCTATGATAGCAACAATATGTCTTAATCGGAGCCACAGACCCCCTACTTATCATAAAATTAAAAGGTGATTTTCTGTTAATTAATTACTTTACTGGTTTCAAAAATGGTACATACACACATTATTATGTGTGTATATATATTTTATTTGTGTAAATGTATATACCTGATATGTTTATTGTATGAATATTTGTTATATTTTGGGGTCAAAATAAACTTCTTGTTCGAAGCAACAGATTGGAATGTCTTCTTTGAAAGCTTCGAATCTGACCAGGATGCACTGACTGCTACAATCACATCTTACATAGCTTTCTGTGAGGACTCTATCATCCCTACAAAGGTAGTTCGCATATACCCAAATAATAAACCGTGGATCGGCAAGGACTTGAAGCAGTGTCTGACTGAGAAAAAGATTGCATTTTTGCAGGGGAATAAATAGAAAGTCATGGAACTGGAGAAACAATATCGAAGCATGGCTACAACTGCTAAACTTGAGTACAAAAATAAGGTTGAGGAACAATTAAAAACTATGAATGCTAAAGACGCTTGGAAAGGTCTTAATGTTATGATGGGTAAGGAATACACAAAAACAGGACGTAAAATGTCCAGATCTGGTGAAGTTTGCAAATGAATTGAACACATTTTATACTCGTTTTGATAAAGATTTCAGAAATGAATGTGATTATCTGTGCCTTAATCCATTACCAGTCCTCGTGTGTGAAGATGGTGTTGTTTCTGTATTGTCACATGTTAATCCTCGGAACCCCAGGGCCAGATGGTCTTAAAGGAAAGGTTTTAAAAGAATGTGCCGCTCAGCTAGGAAGTGTTTTTACACGCCTGTTCCAACTTTTGTTGGACACTCAGTTTGTTCCGCGTCTGTGGCGGTCATCACTAATTAGACCTGTACCTAAAACAAACAAAGCCACTCTCATGAAAGATTTTAGACCTATTGCATAAACATCTGTGTTGTGTAAATGCATGGAAAGAATGGTACATTGTCAGCTCACAGCAGCAGTGGCTGGTCGCATGGATCCCCTTCAATTTGTAAATAGGACGGGAAGGGGAGGGGTGGAGGATGCCACTTTAACAATGCTCGACACAGTCTCTAAACATCTAGACTGTACTGGGACATCTGTCAGGATCCTTTTCATGGATTTCTCCTCAGCTTTCAATACCATACAACCTCATTTACTACTACAGCGTCTACTTGACTTAGAGGTGAATCCTACTCTGGTTCTTTGGATCAGAGCGTTTCTGTGTGACCGACCACAGCGTATCTGTGTGAAAGTTAATCCTCTGTCAGTTCGGACAGAGGGAGACTCACTCTCTGAATATAGAGTCTTGCCTGATGGTTCAGTTATGTCTAAGGAACTTGTCCTAAACACAGGTGTTCCCCAGGGGTGTGTTTTGTCCCCTCTTCTTTTCTCAGTGTACACAAATAAGATAATGTGTAATGATATTGTTCTTAAACTCATAAAGTATGCTGATGACATGGCACTTACTGCATGTTTTAAAGATGAGTATTCACTCTCACAGTACTACCGATATGTTGAACTGATGACATGGCACTTACTGCATGTTTTAAAGATGAGTATTCACTCTCACAGTACTACCGGTATGTTGAACTGATGACATGGCACTTACTGCATGTTTTAAAGATGAGTATTCACTCTCACAGTACTACCGGTATGTTGAACTGATGACATGGCACTTACTGCATGTTTTAAAGATGAGTATTCACTCTCACAGTACTACCGGTATGTTAACTGATGACGTGGCACTTACTTCATGTTTTAAAGATGAGTATTCACTCTCACAGTACTATCGGTATGTTGAATTGATGACGCGGCACTTACTGCATGTTTTAAAGATATGTATTCACTCTCACAGTACTACCTGTATGTTGAACTGATGACGTGGCACTTACTGCATGTTTTAGAGATGAGTATTCACTCTCACAGTACTACCGGTATGTTGAACTGATGACATGGCACTTACTGCATGTTTTAAAGATGAATATTCACTCTCACAGTACTACCGGTATGTTGAATTGATGACGCGGCACTTACTGCATGTTTTAAAGATGAGTATTCACTCTCACAGTACTACCTGTATGTTGAACTGATGACGTGGCACTTACTGCATGTTTTAGAGATGAGTATTCACTCTCACAGTACTACCGGTATGTTGAACTGATGACATGGCACTTACTACATGTCTTAAAGATGAGTATTCACTCTCACAGTACTACCAGTATGTTGAACTGATGACGTGGCACTTACTGCATGTTTTAAAGATGAGTATTCACTCTCACAGTACTACCAGTATGTTGAACTGATGACGTGGCACTTACTGCATGTTTTAAAGATGAGTATTCACTCTCACAGTACTACCAGTATGTTGAACTGATGACGTGGCACTTACTGCATGTTTTAAAGATGAGTATTCACTCTCACAGTACTACCAGTATGTTGAACTGATGACGTGGCACTTACTACATGTCTTAACGATGAGTATTAACTCTCACAGTACTACCAGTATGTTGAACTGATGACGTGACACTTACTGCATGTTTTAAAGATGAGTATTCACTCTCACAATACTACCAGTATGTTGAACTGATGACGTGGCACTTACTGCATGTTTGAAAGATGAGTATTCACTCTCACAGTACTACCGGTATGTTAAACTGATGACGTGGCACTTACTGCATGTTTTAAAGATGAGTATTCACTCTCACAGTACTACCGGTATGTTGAACTGATGACATGGCACTTACTGCATGTTTTAAAGATGAGTATTCACTCTCACAGTACTACCGGTATGTTAAACTGATGACGTGTCACTTACTGCATGTTTTAAAGATGAGTATTCACTCTCACAGTACTACCAGTATGTTGAACTGATGACGTGGCACTTACTGCATGTTTTAAAGATGAGTATTCACTCTCACAGTACTACCGGTATGTTGAACTGATGACATGGCACTTACTACATGTCTTAAAGATGAGTATTCACTCTCACAGTACTACCAGTATGTTGAACTGATGACATAGCACTTACTGCATGTTTTAAAGATGAGTATTCACTCTCACAGTACTACCAGTATGTTGAACTGATGACGTGGCACTTACTGCATGTTTTAAAGATGAGTATTCACTCTCACAGTACTACTAGTATGTTGAACTGATGACGTGGCACTTACTGCATTTTTTAAAGATGAGTATTCACTCTCACAGTACTACCAGTATGTTGAACTGATGACGTGGCACTTACTGCATGTTTTAAAGATGAGTATTCACTCTCACAGTACTACCGGTATGTTGAACTGATGACATGGCACTTACTGCATGTTTTAAAGATGAGTATTCACTCTCACAGTACTACCGGTATGTTAACTGATGACGTGGCACTTACTGCATGTTTTAGAGATGAGTATTCACTCTCACAGTACTACCGGTATGTTGAACTGATGACATGGCACTTACTACATGTCTTAAAGATGAGTATTCACTCACAGTACTACCAGTATGTTGAACTGATGACGTGGCACTTACTGCATGTTTTAAAGATGAGTATTCACTCTCACAGTACTACCAGCATGTTGAACTGATGACGTGGCACTTACTGCATGTTTTAAAGATGAGTATTCACTCTCACAGTACTACCAGTATGTTGAACTGATGACGTGGCACTTACTGCATGTTTTAAAGATGAGTATTCACTCTCACAGTACTGCCAGTATGTTGAACTGATGACATGGCACTTACTGCATGTTTTAAAGATGAGTATTCACTCTCACAGTACTACCAGTATGTTGAACTGATGACATGGCATTTACTGCATGTTTTAAAGATGAGTATTCACTCTCACAGTTCTACCAGTATGTTGAACTGATGACATGGCATTTACTGCATGTTTTAAAGATGAGTATTCACTCTCACAGTACTACCAGTATGTTGAACTGATGACATGGCACTTACTGCATGTTTTAAAGATGAGTATTCACTCTCTCAGTACTACCAGTATGTTGAACTGATGACGTGGCACTTACTGCATGTTTTAAAGATGAGTATTCACTCTCACAGTACTACCAGTATGTTGAACTGATGACATGGCATTTACTGCATGTTTTAAAGATGAGTATTCACTCTCACAGTACTACCAGTATGTTGAACTGATGACATGGCACTTACTGCATGTTTTAAAGATGAGTATTCACTCTCACAGTACTACCAGTATGTTGAACTGATGACGTGCACTTAGTGCATGTTTTAAAGATGAGTATTCACTCTCACAGTACTACCAGTATGTTGAACTGATGACGTGCACTTAGTGCATGTTTTAAAGATGAGTATTCACTCTCACAGTACTACCAGTATGTTGAACTGATGACGTGGCACTTACTGCATGTTTTAAAGATGAGTATACACTCTCACAGTACTACCAGTATGTTGAACTGATGACTGGCACTTACTGCATGTTTTAAAGATGAGTATTCACTCTCACAGTACTACCAGTATGTTGAACTGATGACGTGGCACTTACTGCATGTTTTAAAGATGAGTATTCACTCTCACAGTACTACCAGTATGTTGAACTGCTTATGTCATGGTTTAATAACAGTTTTCTTGAGCTCAAAGCCCAGAAAACACAGGAGGTTGCTTAGAGCATGGTTGATTTAAGGTAGCATCGTATCCACTGTCTCAAGCACTGGTGATCAAAGGGCAAACGGTGGCAAGAGCATTCACTTTTAAGTATGTTGGTACTGTTGTTGATGATAATCTCACTTTCTCTGACAATGTAGACTACGTATACAAATAGCACATCAATGTATGTTTTTGCTCCAGAAACTAAGGAGCTTTAATGTCAGCGCAGAGGTTCTGCAGATGGTGTACAGGTGATTGATTGAAAGTGTGCTCTCTTTTTTCATAGTGTCATGGTATGGAAATTTAATTGCCAAGAACAAAGCAAAGCTGGCTCAGGTGGTCAACCGGGCGGGCAAAATTGTTGGCATGAATCAACTGCAACTATGTGATATCTATCTGCATGTTTTAAGAAGGAAAGCTGTCCAGATTCACCATGATACCAGTCACCCACTCAGTTCTTCTTTTGAAACTCTGCCATCTGGGCGGCGGCTCAGAATGCCCATGGCACACAAAAGCTGTTACAAGAAATCTGTTGTTCCTTCAGCCATAAACCTACTGAATTCTAAGCCTCAACCTGCAGTTGCATACCATGTCAATGTCTAACGTGCAATTGTGTGTATGTGCGTATATGCATGGAGAGATTGAAACTGAATGTACTGTACTTCCGAACATATCCAATGTGTATATAATGTTTATATGTGTATATGTCCTAACAGTGTGAACGGAAAATGTCCATACTATGTAAACCATTCTATGGACAATAATAATTTTTCAATTCAATATATTCTTTCATGTTTCACAAACTTTTATTAAATAACTTAGGTTCAGTATTGGCTATCCAAATATTATTTGTAAATTATGTTGTAGTAATGTAGGTGTAATGATAGACATGTTCTTTTGCTCTCTTGCTGCTGCGGAAATTGAACATAAAATGTGTTAAGTTATTGCAGATATTTACACAAAACCAAGAATGCTGATGGCTGGCCATAGATAAGTTAGCTGATGACCTATGAACAGGTTGTTTTTGTTATGCACATATATTATGCTTGCACAATTTTATCGTTCTAACTCTGCTAGGGTTAAGTTTAGAAGTAAAAACTGCCACACTATTTTTTTAAAGCACAAATTCATGTCACATAATCTACTTTATATTCAGATTGGTAAATAATAGTATATATATTTATATATGTATATATATATATACTGCCTACACATATACACCAAAAGAACCATTTGTGCAGAGCAGCTGTGCCATAGAGGCTTACATACTTGGAAATGTTCCTACTGACCTTACTGAATTGGCAGGTAAGGTGGCTCTGGTAAATATAGAATACCTGTACACTAGTCTGACTAGAGCAAGGTGGGCTACAGAGAGCTAGGATATCAGTTAAATGTGGCAGAGACCTTCATTGATACTGTAGGTAGCATGCATGGTTAATGAACGTCTTTATACTGATGTTGCATATATAGGCTTACGGTGGGTGCTAATAGTTTCAATAGATGAATTTACATCTAAGTATAGTATAATAACTGTAATAGTTATGTGTGTGAATGCATGTTAATATGTGAATGCATGTTACATATTAACAGTGAGATTAGATACATATAAAACCTTATAAAAAATAAGTAAAGGTAAGTTTGTACATAGTTTGTATATAGTATGGTATCCATTCCTTTGTCCAGCTCAAAGCACGTTACACTTCACTCTGACAGACCTGTTCAGTTAAACACGATCCTGACTTTTCTGGGAAGCACTCAGCCATTCTGCAATTACTAGGTATTCATTCTAAATGAACCGGAGCAATGTGGAATGAATGGCCTTGTCCAAGGTTCTGCAGCAAGGGGAGTCAAACGTAGACGCTCTCAGCAGTGTGATTCTGGAGCTCTAGATGCTAGGCCACCATGCCATATACCATTAATGTCTGCATGAACATATTTTATAGAATAATAATGATACTTAGGTATGATATATATTATGGTGATCATCTGTACACATTTGTGCTGTTTTTACAGGTAGCAGTTGTGGGAGATTATTTCTGTAGATTTATATGGATTTATGTTTGACACAACTTGTAAAATAAAACTTGTGTTTCAAAGCATCTAAGTATTTGGACGTGAATAAATGTTAACCAATGGTATTTTTCTGTAACCACAACACTTGTATAATTGTATGGTTGACTAGGATGGACATACAGTGGTGACCGGATGCTGACCTCTCATCCTTGACCATGCAGCTGGCCAAAAACCTCCACGAAGGACTGCCAACTCCTGCATTGATCAACCCCAGCTCTCTTGCTCTTGTCAGGGGCGATTACTTCTATTATCACTTTGGCTGTGATGGCGTTGATGACAGGGTTAGTGCTTCTTGAAATCAAATTATTTCTGATAATGTGTGACATCTAACTGTAATGGAGCGTATATATGTAATATATATAATTATATTTGTGTATTAATTCACAGATCCCAATCTCTCTTGAATTAGTACTTTAAAATATTAATAATTGTTGAGATTGAAAATACGTGTATGCAAAGGACATATAATAACATTTATCATGTTTACAATCATAATGGTTGTGAACTTACTTGTGATATACTTTTTAAATTAATACTTGGGCCATGATTCCTCTCCTTTCATGGCTCTGTATGAACAGATAAATGTTGACAATTATGAATGACTCCCTCAGGTTTTCCTCGTATACACTTTGCCTCTAAATCGCCAAACCTTGAGGTTTTCACGTACAACCCATCGGAGGTAAAATAACGCTTTTATGTTTTTGAAGTTCCCCATAACTTGAGGGTTCTTACCAGTTAAATCAGTGTTTGTATGAAATGTAAATTGATTGTTTGCAACATTATTTGTGTTTTTCTGCGATTGTTCCGAGCTACGTAAACCGTGTACCAATCAGCTAGTGACATTTGATATAACTTGCAAAAAATGATCGTATAGAACATGCACAGTTTTGCAGAAAACTTCAAATTTGTCACATTTATTTAATATCAGAGGAGTCACACAATACTGGGCCAAATTGGTATATTGTAACTTTCGCTATATATATTTATATTGCCCCACAGGGCTCTGCATTGACTCACAGAAAGCACTTGTGCGGTAGGACAAGTACTGACTCATGATCACTTGTCCCACCAGAAATCTACTTGTCCCACCAAAAAAATTACAAGCTGCAGCAATTTACGATGGCAGCACATAACACCCAGCCAGATGTTAACAGATTAGTGCATTTATTGAGGTTAGAGGGAAATGTAATTATACATAATGATAATTCCAAGAACCAAAACTTGGTAATATTGACCAACGTGTAATCAACAATAATTCTGCGAAAGTAAATTATTGACTGAAAGCTTATGGAAAGAACAGATTTACTGAGTCAACCGTCCAGTGTTTAGAGGTATTCAGTCCTTGGAGTGAGCTCATGCACATATTTACTCATCAGTTACTAGTCCCAGATGTACTCTGTCCTCGGAGTGAGTTCATGCACATATTTACTCATCAGTTACTACTAGTCCTTCGTAGCGACGATGTCGCTTTCCACCATTTAGCCACAGCTGAACAGCACCATGGGGGACATATTCCTCTGTAGGAGGAACGGCATTGGCAATGTCCATTAGCACATTCATCAGGTGGTGTCAGCAGACGTAAGGCTGCGAGGTCTGGATTGGTCTCGGTGCTTCCTAAACGGCTGTTCATGTGGCTCATCACTGAATCAACCAATTGATTGATCTTGTTTCTCTCCTGTTCTGGCAAGTTCAGTTGAATGTTAAATGTGTTTATTTAAATGCAAGGAGTATAGTAAACCAAAGAAATGAACTAAACATTATGGTTGGAGATATTGACCCTCATATAATAGGTATAACCAAATCCTGGACCACCACCGATATATCAGATGCCGAATTGGGACTGACAGGATATGTAATGTTTAGAAAAGATAGAATAGGAAGAAGGAGTTATTTTATATATTAAAGAATCTATCCAGGCTTATGAAATAAAATTAGAAAGAGAAGCAGATTGCGAAGAAGCTGTTTGGTGTAACATAGTTACAGGAAAGTGTTAACAGATGGGTTAGTTTATCGAAGTCCAAACATAAGCATAGAAGAGAATAAAAAAATACAAAACGCTATAAGGGAAGTAAGCAAACAGGACTGTATTATTATGGGGCATTTTAACCATGGGCATATCTCTTCAGAGTATGGGGAGTGAGGACCACAAGTTTTTAGTTTTAGTTCAAGATACTTTCCTTTCTCAACATGTGCTAAAACCAACCAGGGGTGAGAATGTGTTAGACATAGTTTTGTCCTCACAGAATGAATTAGTTGACAATGTCAAGATATGTGAGCCACTGGGGAGTAGCGATCACAACCAGATACATTTTACCATCAAAGTAAAATCAGAAAGGAATAGTAAAAAGCAGTATAGGAGAAATTTCCACAAAGGAAGGTATAAGGACATGAGGAAATATTTAGGAAAGATAGACTGGAATAACACACTGAAAAATAAGACAGCAACAGAATGCTGGAATGTATTAAAGAGTGAAATAGTCGATAAATTTGTACCCTTCAAAAAACAAGGGAAACGGTCCAAAAAGAAACACTTATTAAAAGAAGCCATTAGAAAAATTAAGTATAAACAAATGATGTGGAAGTCATATAGATGTACTGGAAATGATGAAGACTACAACAGTTATAAAGAAGCACTTAACCAAGCTACAGCTGAAATTAGAAATTCAAAGAGAAGCTATGAACAACAATTAGCTAGTAATATAAAACATGACAGCAAGAGTTTTTATGCATATGTTCGAAGCAAACAGAAAGTTCAAGATGAGGTCGGTCCTCTAGAAGATAGTGCTGGAAATATAATATCAGAGGAATTCTTAATGGCAGAAGACCTGAATGAGTACTTTAGTTCAGTGTTTACCAGAGAAGATATTAGTTCACTGCCAGTACCAGAGGCTAAGTTCAAGGGGGCAGATTCAGACTATTTAGGACAATTAATTGTAACCCCGGAAATGGTAGCTAAGAAAATAAGGGCTATGAAGGATAATAAATCACCTGGAGTGGATGGGATTCTGCCCAAACTACTATTGGAAATTGTAGAACAAATTAGCGTACCGCTTGCAACAGTTTTCAATTTGTCATTAGAAGAGGGAGTGGTTCCTTTAGAATGGAAAGAGGCAAACATTATAACGTTATTTAAAAAAGGTTTGAGAAACAAGTCAGAGAACTATAGACCAGTGAGTTTAACATCAGTGATTTGCAAATTATTAGAAAGACTAATTAAAGATCACATGGTGGATTTTCTTGTTAAACATAACTTGATAAACCCATCTCAACATGGGTTTTTTAAAGCGAGGTCATGCTTAACAAATATGTTATGTTTTTTGGAAGACATCACTAAGTGGGTAGATGAGGGATCACCAGTAGATATCGTCTACTTAGATTTTCAAAAAGCTTTCGACAAAGTACCACATCAAAGATTACTGCTGAAACTAAAGGCCCATGGCATAGGAAATGGTATAATAAACTGGATAGAACAATGGCTGATTAACAGAAGACAACGTGTAGTAGTTGATGGGAGCCTTCAAACTGGAAATCGGTATTGAGTGGGGTACCACAGGGATCAGTATTAGGACCTATATTATTCTTAATATATATCAACGATTTGGATGATGAAATAACAAGCAAGATGTTGAAATTTGCGGATGATACAGAAGTGTTTAGAAGGATTAAAAGTGATGGAGATAGACAGCATTTACAAGATGATCTTGACAGGTTGATCAAATGGTCTGAAAAGTGGCAAATGCCTCCACACAGGACATGGGAATGAAGAGGTAGAATATACAATGGGGGGTACTGTACTAAGTAGTACTGTAAAAGAAAAGGACTTAGGGTTAACCATTAGTGCTGATATGAAGGTTTCAGAGCAGTGCGGAATTGCAGCTTCAAAGGGAAATAAAATCCTTGGATTAATTAGGCGAAACATAACGTGTATGGAAAAAGAGCTAATAATACTGCTGTACAAAACAATAGTTAGGCCTCATTTAGAATATTGTATTCAAGCGTGGAGGCCATATCGCAGGAAGGACATAGATATGCTAGAAAGAGTGCAGAGGAGAGCAACTAAAATGATACAAAAACTGAAGATTTTAGTTACGAAATACGCCTAAAAAAATGCGGTTTAACAACACTAGAGACCAGGAGATTGAGAGGAGATCAGATAGAAGTGTTTAAAATACGGAATGGTTATGAAAATATTGATAGAAATATTTTTTTTTCAGTTAAGAAAGATAGAAGGACTAGAGGACATGAAGTTACATTAGCAAAGGAGCAGAGTAGATTATATATATGAAAGTTTTCATTTTCACAAAGGACTGTAAATGAATGAAACAGATTATCTGCTGATTGTATGTATGGGTGCTAGTATCGTGAATATGTTTAAAAATAAAATCGACACATACCTCAGACGGGCGGGATACACATAAATAAAAGGGTCGGACTCTCGATAAGCCAAAGGGCTTCCTTGTCCACCTGCCACCTAGAGTTAATTATCTGGGTGGCAATCTTGTTATTCTTGTTAAATAATGCAGTTTCTGGAAGAATCCATACGTTATGTCTGTTTTTACATAATTGTGAGCAATTTTTCAAACCGCATGTTACATGTAAAGTTCTAAATGTCCCCAATTGATTTATTGACCTTGAAACAATCGCACAAAACACCTGTAACTTTGTGAGTATAGCGAGTCTAACATCTGGCAAAAACATTACTTTTCTTCCGAGTGGTTGTAGATAAACTCGTGAAAGTTTCATGTTCGAGATACAAACGGCTTAGGAGGAAATCAATTATAGTTAGGTTATGTTGAAATGTGAGGAACCCTCCCTCAGATAGCTGTCAATTTAATTTTTGAGCATATTCACACTGTTGGTGTTAACATAATCATCAGATAGTTTGTGTCAGTCACTCATTGTCCTCTAAGAGAATGAGTACTTTCTCACATGGAACCTACAGTGTTCCTTGACTAATGCTGCATTGTGCCCTCTGAAACTTCTCTTTGGTCTCCCGTTAGTCTCCTAGTCTCTGAATTTGATCATGAATCAGCTAAGTCGAGTGTGTTTTACTGCAGGGTTGGGGGTGTGGCTATCGGGCCCTACAAGTCCTCTGCTCCTGGGTGTATGCAAAGTATTTAGATGACGAACAGTTACCCAGACCTGTGCCTACCATCAGCGAGATACAAAAGGGACTGGTGAAGATGCAGGACAAGCCACATGACTTCTACTGCTCAAAGCAATGGATTGGATCTGTCGAAGCTGGCCTCATCATCGATTACTTCTACAATGTATGTTGCCCCGTCATCTGGTTTTAATTATGGTCACTTAAAGATGCCTTATCATCATGAATTTTCATTTGTCTCTTCAAAATATTTTTGCAAAAAGCAAACCTATCTAGTATCCAGTATGACATGCTTGATTGGTTGCATAACTTTTTGAATGTAATTATGGTAAAATCATCAAACTATAAACATATTTAAATCCGCATGTAGAATCAATTAAAGTAATTATCTTAATTTGAATTTTCACGTGAATACATGATTCGATTATGCACATGTTTCTGTCTTGATGTTGTCGACTTCCTTGCTTTCTCAAAAAAACATGTCGCCAACAACCTCAATGGGATGAATGCCAAATCTCGGCTGGCAATTGGCTTTGTTACAAGGCATCAGTTTTTTCAATTCAAATAAAATATATGCACTTTTGTATTAAACTGACTTTGCGCATAAATTATTCATATTATTTACACATTACATAGTTGAACATAAAATTTTGGGCCAACTTCGCAGTGGACTAAACGTGTTGAGGAAGCAGCATTAAATGTTGTGCAAATGCAAGTTGCGTATTTGCAGACAGTTATTGCTGCCTAAATGATGATCAACAAAGCATGAAACAAAATGTGTGTAGAACTGTTGCTTTTCGCCACCAGGTGGCGTGCCCAGTACTTCACGTACGCAATGGCGAAGCGTTGGAAGATCACAAGGAAAAGATAATTCACCACTTTCGGATGAATGGGTCGCCTGTCATGGTGGGTGGGTGCACATTTCCTTACATCACCTTAGCATCCATTCTTCTGTCTTCTCTTGGGCAAACTTCAGAACCTATCTAGACTCAAGTCAGATAGTTACGGGAAGCTCGCCAAACCACAACATAATTGGGGGCTCGTCCAGGATGAGTATATTACCGTTTTCCTCCAACGGTTTGCATCTCGCGTGCCAGACTTTCAGGGATTAATCTACAAGCCCTTGGAAGAAACGTAACGTCTTTATATTTTCACGTTGCAAAATTCCAAGAGTTGGTGATCGTTTGAGGATGGTTTACATAACTTGAGTTACTAAAACCTTTTCAAAATACATTCACTAACATAGTTTGGCACTTGCTGTGGTTGTCAAATAAAGATGCAGGAAAATTAGACATAATTGTTGTCGACTTCAAACCCTGACATGTATCTGGGTAAATGATATTGACTTGGACTAACAACTTTACAGCATCTACTTAGAGACATCAAAGAATAGAAAAGAATATCTTTTGTGATGACAGTGGTGCGTACAGTATGATTGGATTAATACATATTTCTAACTGCATGTAACAATTTGAACGAGGCATTGAAAAAAGCAGAAACCTTGGTATGATTTTTATACATCATTATAGTAAATTACTCCAAAACATCCAGCAGTGTGATTGTTTGTATAGACAGGGAATTAATTGCATCAGATCCGGAAACAGTCAAATGTTGACCTGTAAATAATATAAGTCGTGATTTCACTTCTTTAACAACATTTTGGCTGTTAATATGCATTTAAAATATATAAATGTTATTGCCACAGTTGTTTGCAAAACTATTTGTCCCAGTAAAATATACCATTCAGTTACCATAGTCTTAAAAGAAACCAGTTTAGATGTTGTCTAACATCTAATATAACATTCGTAATGATTTTATTGTAGGTGGCAGTACTGACACAGCAGCCAAGGTTCTCCTAGGAATTTGTGAGAATGAAGAATCTGTCTACTTTTTAATGCTAGTAAGTCATTAATTATATCTCTTAGGGGCCATCTTCTTTTTTCAATGTAACTTATACCTCGGTATCAGTCACTTGCTGTGACTAGAGTAAGGTCGGGCTGAGTGCATTGGCTACATAATCTCCGTACTCCACAGACTCACAACCTGTGAAATGGTTTGACACCCCTTCCTTGAGGAGTCACCCACTGTTAAGTAGGCCTACTTAAAATAAGGTAAAGGGACATGCCCAAATAGCAGCAACACCACTGGCCTAAGCCATCCTTCGGGATATTATGCCAATATTGGAAACAGAAAGATACATACATACACACATACATTCAGACACACACATGCACACACACAGTGCACACATGCATGCATGCCACACACACATAAGTGGGTTAGAGAAAAACCATTCAGCGAGCCCTGACAGATTTTGTCCATTTCTCTGTGTGAGCGAGATCTTCTACTTCCTGGGGCCATTGATTTTTAATATCTCTTCCAAAAGACACAGGCGAAGTGGTGAGTGGAATCAAATGACCGTCTCTCTGTCGACAATCAGCTGCTCAAACCACGATACCAATGTGCCTCTCTTGTTTGCCTGCAGACAAGCTGATAATAATTTCCATCATATACATAACTCTTAATTATGTTAGAGTATCTAGAAATAATTGTGGGATATAACTATCGTATACGTCACCTTGAACTCTGTTCCTAAGTCTTTTGTGGAGCACAGTGGCTGGAGCATCGGACTCTCAATCAAGATAAATTGGGTTCGAATCCTGTGCTGCTGTTTTGAACCTTGGACAAGTTCGTTGACTCTATGTTGTCCCAGTTCACTCAGCTGTATTGACGAATACCTGAATATAGACAGTTGTGAATATTTGTGTTCAAATATTCTTCATTTGTGTACGAATAGTCGCCCCACATTAATAGCACTGTGGCTTAATGCTTCCCAGAGAAGTCGAGATGGTGTTCGATAGAGCAGGTCTGCCAGGGAGTAAAGTTTAGAGCATTTTGAAGACTGTATACTGCGCTATCAGGGTTTAAAAATTTTTGGTACGGAGTTAGTCAATTTTAAGACCGCGGAACTGGCAGGCTAAGCCTGCCACGGGTGCCTACTTGATGGGCGTTGGGTGTGGGGGCCCTCCCCCAGAAAAAATTGGATTTCTAGATGCTTGGAGAAGTGATTTCCTGGCATTTGGTGTCGGAAATCCTGCCCGGCTCACAGTGATCATTTCCATGTTTCGTAGGCAAATGAATAATAAATGTAACAGTCAGCAGGAAAATTGTAAACTTGCCAAAATAAATAGTCCGATTCATGATGAAGTATGGTATCTTGTGTTATTTTCTTCACCAAGAAACAATGAATCCTTGAAAACATCGCAAAATTCTTTACACTAAGCCTACCACTATACCAGAACGCCATGTTCTATCCTGGGGTGAAGGCTTAAATCCAGCCGTGAATACCACGTTTAACCAATCACAGAATTGCTAGCATAAACGTGTTGGCACGGGCTCATTATTCACCTTTAAAAACGTCATCTAGTATGAGTTTCATTGCACAGAATATTTAAAAAAAAATTAAAATTTTGATTTATTTTGGGTACGTATCTGTACCCCATAATTATTTTTGGGTACATAATTTTACCCTGCTGGCGGAAACACTGGCTATATAAGAACTTTGTACTTTTCAATGAATGTGTTGAATATGATCCCGTTGTGTCCCCCCCCAGGACCCCCACTACTATGGGGAGATGCCAACCAAGGAAACACTCATCAGTCAGCATCTGCTGGAGTGGCGGCCACTCAGTAGCTTTGTGGCCGACTCGTTCTACAATCTCTGTATGCCCAGAGTCACATCATGCATCAAGCTATGAGACAGCTAGGGTACAGCGGGCCGACAGGAGACGGGCTTCAGGGGGTGGACGCATGCCATCACAGTAAGAACATCAACATGCTGATGTGAAAATGATGTCAACATTGATGTAGTCTCATCAGGCTGACACGGACATAATGCCAGCATGTTGCCATGGAAATAATGTTCTGACACGGAGTGTCTGTGTGCTGATGTGGAGTGATGGTTTGCTGACATGGGGTGTTGGTGTGCCGACATGGAGTCAATGTGCTGACATGGAGTGTTGGTATGCTGACATATAGTGTCTGATGTATGCTGACATGGCATGTCGTTATGCTGACATGGAGAAAGTTAATATGTTGAAATGGAGTGTGTCAATATGCTGACGTGAAGGGTGTTGGCATGCTGACATTGAATGGGTTGAATTGCTGACATTGAAAGTGTCGGCATATTGACAAGGTGAAGTGGAATATGACTGAAGGAACACTTCCAGTACATGAGACAAACAGTCCACCCGAGATTGAAAGGAAAGTTTCACAGTGTTTTACTTTGTGTTCATATTAATGTCTGCAGTGTGACTATAATTTAACTTTATTTGCGAGACGTGGGGTAATCTTCGTGATATAATACAACCAACTAGTGAATTATTTCAGCAATGTCATCGATTCAGAGGAAGATATTCCAAGGTTCTAGTCTAAATATTGCCTAAATAAAATAACTGTATTCTCAGATTATTCTTCTGAAGTCTTAGCAGGATTAATTACATGACTTTCGACATGACTGGGAAAATATGTAAGAGTCAATTTGCAGAATATCTTAGCCTCTTAGGAAGGCACAATTACAGCAACATGTCGTCACCTGAAGTTTAAATATTTTGTACTTGTAGTGCACTTGCCAGACACCCGACTCTCAGGTAATGTAACTATAATCAAGCTAACGTATATGTGTGGGTGGGTATGTTACCGCTTTCCTCCTAAACAGTTTGCATCTTGGGTGCCAGACTTTCAGGGATTATGTACAACCCCTTGGAAGACGGTTGCCAGACTTTCAGGGATTATGTACAACCCCTTGGAAGACAGTTGCCAGACTTTCAGGGATTAATGTACAACCCTGTGGAAGACGGTTGCCAGACTTTCAGGGATTATGTACAACCCCTTGGAAGACAGTTGCCAGACTTTCAGGGATCAATGTACAACCCCTTGGAAGAAACGTAACGCCTTCATATTTGGTGAGTTACAAAATTTCTTGTTGGTTAAAGGTTCTTACAAGTTGTAGGGTGCTTGTAATGTTACATGTATTTTCTGCAATTGTTCCGAGAGTTGATCAGTCGAGAACGTTTTATGCAACTTGAGATGCCAAAACTTTTTCAAATGACGTTATAACAGACATCAGTACGAATACATGACGAGACTGTCTTCTGCATCAATGAGTATCTAGTGCCATCTGGAGGATTGGTATTTTTGCTAGTTATCGTAATAAATTGTATGTTATAATTACTTATATATGCATTTATAAATGCACAAGTTGAACTTCCAACTAGTGAATCCCATCAATGGTGTGTGTTTTATACGAGAAATATGGTTTTGTCAGATTGCATTTTTATATCCTAATGATTACTTCGAGACATTTCGAACAGGAAAACATTAGTTTAGAGTTATTTAATTATTGCATTACTGTCACTGCTGTTGGGTTGAATACATCTTAGGGATCATCTGAGAATGTTGATGTCCAATATCAGATTACATTATTTGGGGAGGGAGGTTTTTTTTAGAGGCAGTTTCATCTGGCATTGGACATCAATATTTTTGCTTTGGACTGATACTGTTAATATATTGATATCATTATATCGATGTTTACAAACTTTCATCTGAAGGGGTGGGTGGGGGGGGGGGCTGAGGCCAGAAGAAAGTAATTTTGTCTGATATCAGACATTAACATTCTGAGATGATCCTTATTCTTTCTACGTTGTAACCAACATAGCTTTACCTGTCAGAACTCTAAAGCACAAAATAAATTACTAGAACCTATGCAATCTTTATATGCTTTTTACAAGGCTTTCATTTCTGTCTGAACAAATATTGTTAGTTTGTCAATCCAAAATAATTATTTAGAATATTCATGTTGTTTTGTTGATAATGCAAGATATCTTTGGCAGCTTGAAACGGGGATTGGATAAAACAAGATTGTATAAAAGAAAACCACATCAACATATATTGTATATAGATGTTGGTATTTGTACATTTTCACATGTCTCAAACAATGCAATGCTACCTATATGGTAATCTAATACTCACTTGTGTTATGTATTTGATTTTGGGATGTTACTAAATAAATTTTACTATGTTATATATGTATCGTCCTAATTTGCATATAAAAGACATTGTTTGTGAGTGAAACCAGTGCTGTCGTCTTGCTTAAATTGATTCGGTGGCATTTTGTGGTCTTATAAGTGGTCAATTGCAACGGAATTAGCGTTGTCAATTTGTTTTCCATAATTTACTGTGAATCAGCACAACCTTAAAACGTCAATAGTACCGTTATTTTTAACAAATATTCGCACTGATGATAATTAACTTAGAAAATTATTTAATTTAAATATTTGCAAATATAAACAGGGACAAAACGTGCAGAATTAAAAAGAGCCAGTTTGTGAGATTCCGGATTTTCCCATAGTTTTGGCCTAAATCCAGCTACAGGAACTTTCATATGTTGGAACTTAGTTACCTACCATTATTTGCAGCATTCTACTTGTCTTCTATTACTGTATCGAGCTACATTTAATTTGATACATTCTACATCAAACTTTCTGGTAAGAGCACATGAGCTACAGCACTGTTTTCCAACGATCTTATCAGTTGGCAAAGATATCTCCCTTTGGCATCCAGATGTTCTTGACGTGCACTGCCTGGTGAAGGGACTCCTCCCCTCGTCCCACCTTGCGATCTTCCCAGTTGCGTTCCATCCCATAATTCACCCAGGTACGTTTCATATTCTCTGCGGCAGCCGACTCGACAAATTTTGAGCCGACCCCTGAGCCAAAATACCACACTGCCTGGACATCATGGTGCTCGGACAGGTGTCTTGTGAGATGGTCCCTGTCACCTGTGATGATGTTGATGACGCCCGCAGGTACATCCGATGTATCAAATACCTGAAAGTGTAAAATATAGGCTTTAAGCCCGGACACAGGTGTGCAACACTGGAGTTTTAAACACAATAATGAACATTTGCAAAAGCGAATCATTCTACTTGATAATAGAAAATGGCGTCACGGTGCTAGTGCTGTATGAGAGATCTGCTATTTGTAGTGACCATTTCGTTGTGACAGTTTGTTTTTTGCCGTGCTACACAACTGCACAATTGACGCAGATGCAGTTGGGATTCCACTGGTACAGAGACGTTGTGTATGCATGGTGCAATGTGCTGATACTGAACCATTTAAGGTGAATTAACTTATTTATCGTCCACTTGTGCATCATTCAGAACTACCTGTAGACTCGCCGGCAATACCGGCGTTGTGTATGCCCAGTAGTCCATGACCCACTCCGGGTACGTTGTGACATCACATGCGAACAGACTTTTAGGCCACAGCGAGTGGTACGACGACCATCACAACTGTTCGCGAGTAAACGGACCACCTCGGCGACCACTGCGGTCAGCTGTTCATTGTTGTGCTTCATCGACGACCACTGCTGACTGTTCCTCATTGTCTAACATCATCGAATCACTGCCCTTCTCGACAATGCCAACGAAGGGGAAAACACGAGCCTCATCCAGCACAGACCAACATGATGACATGGCGGAATTGAAACAAGCAATATTGTTCATAAGTGATAAACTGGATGAACTGTTGCCCATACGACAAGAGATAACATCGTTACTGAAAGCGTTAAAAAAACTAGAAAGTGAAAATGCAGAAAAGGACAAACAAATTAAAGAGTTAGAGTCACGCCTAAACGATATGGATCAATATTCCAGACTAGAAAATATCGTCATCTCCGTCTGGAAACAAAGCAACCATTCTACAGTTCGGCAGCAACTCCACCAGGCGAAAAACGACGAGACGATGATGGCGAGCAAGACAGTCTGGAAGACAGCATGATCCAGTTCTTCGCCAACAAAGAGCAAGACAGTCTGGAAGACAGCATGATCCAGTTCTTCGCCAACAAACTGCAACTGACCATCGAGAAATCAGACATCTCAGCATGCCATACGTTGCGCAAACAATCTATCACAAATGGAAATCAACGAAACCAACGAAATGTCAAGCCAGACATCATTGTGAGATTTGTGAATCGAAAAACAAAAACACTGGTGCTGCGCAATGCCTACAAACTCAGAAAAAGCAATGTGTACATCAACGAACATTTGACAAAGAAAAACAACAGCATCGCCTGGGAAGCCAGGAAGTTGAAGAAAAACCTCAAGATCGCCTCAACGTGGGTGAGGAATGGAAAAGTATTCATAAGAACACTGGGGTCACCTGAGGTGGCCAAGACATATGTGTTGCATGACGAAACTGACTGCGCTCGGCTTGTCGAGTCCTCGTCGACGTGATTGAAGGTTGATGGCTGTCATTTGTTTTCCTTATCACAATATAAGTGACGAAGAATTTAGATATATTACAAGCGAAAGTGACATAAATGAATCATTTTTTAACATTTATGATAAAACTTCCAAGTTTGATTTTAAAGGTTATGAATACACCGACTATTTACATCATAATTATGGCGACTATATCGATCCAGATAATAACTTGTACAACGGCTTAATAGTAGACTGTTCGTATTA
Organism: Paraescarpia echinospica; assembly: GCA_020002185.1. Lineage (NCBI taxonomy): Eukaryota > Metazoa > Annelida > Polychaeta > Sabellida > Siboglinidae > Paraescarpia > Paraescarpia echinospica. The sequence continues at coordinate 16,102,355 of CM034542.1, forward strand.
TACAGAAGCTAAATTTGAACATAAAACAAAACACAGCAATGATTTATCAATAATACACTTTAACGCAAGAAGCTTAAATGCAAACTTTCAGAATATCAAAGATTTTTTATATACATTGCATGACCCCTTTGATGTAGTTGTTATAAGTGAATCGTGGAGTCACGAAGGGAATGAAAACAGTTTTATTTTACAAGGGTTTGAATCCGTACAAGTCAGTCGCAAAAATAAAAAAGGAGGTGGTGTAGTAATTTACGTTAGAAAATGCATTGACTTTAAGGAAATCAGTTGTATGTCATTGGCAGTAGACAACATCATGGAATGTGTCACAGTAGAATTACAACTAAATAGTAGGAAGAATATTATCATAGGATGTATATACAGAACTCCTGGATCAAATGTGGACACATTTAATGAAACTTTACAGCATATGTTTGAGAAGACAAGAAACACCAATAAGACTATGTACTGGTGTGGTAATTATAATCTTGATCTTTTAAAACATGATACTCACTACGGAACTAAACAGTTTCTAGACGTCATGTACAGTTACGGATTATATCCCTTGATTACAAAGCCAAGTAGAATCTCTTAATTCATCGCCACTTTGATTGATAATATTTTTACTAACGAATTGACAAAGGAGGTTTGCAGTGGTTAATAATTACAGATGTTAATGACCATTTACCTGTTTTCGCATTGAGTAGAAGTAACATTGATAGACCTAAAGGACAAAGTTTTAAATATGTCAGGTGTAGAAACGAGCATTGTATACAGTCATTTAGCACGGCATTGGCCAATTGTAATTGTGACTTGATTATGCAACCGGAGGATATTAACACGGCATATAGTGAAATTGTTAAAATTTTCTCCGATCTATACAATACCCATTGTCCGTTAAGAAAGGTGTATAATAAGATTCACAACTCATATAAGCCATGGTTTACAAAAGGATTAGCAAATGTATGTAAAAAGAAAAACAATCTCTACAAAAAATATCTTGCAAGTAAATCAAAAAGCACAGAAAAAAGATACAAAATATATAAAAATAAGCTAATTAATATTCTAAGACAAGCCGAAAAAGATCACTATTCTAAATTATTGCAAAAAAATCAACACGATATTAAAGGAACTTGGAAAGTATTAAATTCAATAATAAAAAAGGGAAACACCTATAAATCTATTCCAGATTAATTTGTCGGTGACAATAAAATCCTTACTGATAAATCAGAAATAGCTAATGGCTTTAACGATTTCTTCGTAAATGTTGGACCACGGCTTGCCAAGAAAATCAAAACACCATTATATGCAACCAGTAATTACGAGGAAGTACAAATCAGAACGAAAGCCTCTATGTTTCTCCGTGCTACGGATGAACAAGTACTAAGTGTTGTTAACAATTTTAAAGGGAAATATTCCAATGATTATGATAATTTAGACATGTATATCATAAAAAAGGTTATTTCTCATATTGTAAAACCATTAACTCAGATCTGTAATAGATCTTTTAAATCCGGCATATTTCCGGATAAAATGAAAATGGCAAGTCATTCCATTATTCAAAACTGGAGATAAAAAGGAGTTTTCCAACTATAAGCCTGTGTCATTATTACCTCAGTTCTCCAAAATTCTAGAAAAACTCTTCGACCTCAGGTTAGATAATTTTATAGAACTTAATGATATACTGAATGAAAGTCAATATGGTTTTCGAAAAAACAGATCAACCTCCATGGCGTTATTGGAGTTAACTGAGGAAATAACAAATGCAATTGATAAGAATAAATCGTCAGTAGGCGTGTTTATCGACTTGAAAAAAGCTTTCGACACTGTAAACCACAATCTGCTGTTAAAAAAAAATAGAATTGTGTGGTATACGTGGGGTTGTAAATAATTGGATGAGCAGTTACCTTGAAAAGAGGAAACAATTTGTATGTATTGATAATGTAAAATCTAATGTTTTAAACATTATGTGGAGTACCGCAAGGATCAATACTTGGACCAAAATTATTTTTGATTTATATCAATGACTTATGCAAAGTTTCTGATATATTAAAATTCATTTTATTTGCAGATGACACCAACATATTCTATTGTGCTGATGATCCAAATATGCTTAGCGCAGTAGTCAACCGGGAGTTGGTGAAATTACAACATTGGTTCGAATTAAACAAACTATCCCTTAATGTCGATAAAACCAGTTTCATGATATTTGGAAAAAAGAGAAATGCTCCAGGCATCAATATAACCATAAATCATAAAAACATAGAAAGAGTGTACCAAACAAAATTCCTGGGTGTAATAATTGATGAGAAGCTATCCTGGAAAACACAGATTCAATTGGTTAAATCTAAACTAGCAAAAATAACAGAAATAATTTACAAAGCACGAAGCTTATTAAATGTCAAGTCATTATCCTTGTTATACTTTTTATACCGTATATTGACTACTGCTCTGAGATTTGGGGCAACACGTATCGTTCCAACTTATGGCCGATATTTATTTTGCAAAAAAGAGTGATTCGTATTATATATGGAGCAAAAGCTCAAGATCACACAAACAACTTGTTTGTCGATCTTAAAGTTATGAAGTTTTTTGATTATATTGAGTATAAAACGGCTATCACAATGTACAAGGTGAAATATCATTTACTTCCGAAAAACATTCTAAGCTGTTTTCACTCGAATAATGAATGTTGGTATGTAACAAGACAGAGAGATGTATTTAAACAATTGTACGTTCGTACAACCCTGAAGGCTATGTGTGTGTCTAATATTGGAGTCAAACAGTGGAATAGTTTACCTGAAGATTTAAGAAAGTGTCAGCATATTTGTATGTTTAAAAAAAAGTACAAATCATTCATAATTGACAGATATACAGCACTATTGTAATCGTGGTACTATGTGGAGAAATGAAGACCTATAAGAATGTCAAAAACCAAAATTTAATATAAACTTATTATGTTGTAGGCACCGTGTACACTAATTTTTGATTGGTAAATCTTTACTCTATAAAAACATATTGTATTTACATCGCAAGCAACTAAAATGGTTGGGGGTGAACCACTGATAAGTATTGTACTTCTGTTCACCCCCTTTCCACATTCAACATTGTATTTGTTTAGTTGTGACGTGTAATGTTAAATGTTGGAAATAAATGAATTACTTACTTACTTACTTGACTGTTGTATGTAAAGTGTTTTAAGAAACCTAAGTACATCTATGGATATGCAACACAAAATTTAGTATTGTTTTATTTTAACAAGTCGGCTTAGTTCGCATATTTTTATCACAGTACCTTTTTCTGCAAAAATTAAATATAATGAACTTAAGGTCATTATCATGACCATTTAATTTCTGCTGTTGCCAATTAATCATTTTAAAATAACTTCTGTGGTGCCACTGATAACTGAAAATAAAAATGTCAAAATAACTACATTGTACTTTTTTCAAATACATCGCCAATTGATAGATCAAAGGAAGCAAATGAACACGTCAAGTGAACAACGGCACCTGAGATGACACGGACTTATAATCCTCAAAAGTTAGCATATAAGATAGATTTACCTGGTACAAGTCCAAAGCGGGAAGAGGGCAAGACATACTCGGTACAATCACCACACAGTTGCCGCGGGCAACAGCCGAAGCAAACAGCGACACAAAGGCAAGTAGTGGCGCCTCCTGTGGGCAGATTATGCCCACAACACCGACAGGCTCATGCATTTTCATGGTGGCGCCACACAGTGTTGTCTCCTGGAAACACCAACAGTCTCGTGGAAAAATAAACTTGGGTAGATATCAAACAGAGTTACAATAAACATTTCATATTCCTTAATTCATAATTAACTAAATATCATATAAGACAATTATAATCGGACAAACCTCCAAAGTTATTACAAATATAGTCACATCATGTAATTTATAATAGTTTATTCCTTTTTATGTAATTAGTATTTGACAAAATATTTAACTGATTATATTTATGGTCTGTAATTACTGATTTAATGGTGATTATTTAAAACGAATATTTCCTAACATTATTTCTTGAAATACCAACTCGAGAAGAATGTATGTCATTTCTTACAAAATATTTCCACCGTTTGCCTAACAAGCAGACTCACCTGCACACTACCACCATATTTATCACAGTAGGCAGCCCAGTGGAAGAGCCTCTGTACAGAGAGGTCAACTTGATGCTGACCCTCCTCAAGGGAGCAGCCAGTACGAAGCACCAGCTGGGAGGCAAACTCTGTGCGTCGAGTGTCAAGGTTCTCCGCAATATAAAACAGGATCTGTGCATGGTTGTGACCCGGCTTCTGGCCCCAACTACAGCAGACACATTGTGAACATTGTGAATCTTGTTTGTGACTCCCGACTACAGCTAACAGTATCTGTCAACACTGCGGTGTTGTTTGTGACCTCCATCTACAGCTAGCAGAGTATCTGTGAACATGCGTGCGTGCGTGCTTGCGTGCATGTGGGCGTGCTTTACACATCCACAGAGCAACAAAGGGTAGCAGATATCAACATTACAGTATTACTTTCCCACAGTGGCACCCTCTGGTGGAGAGTGTTTCACTACTCGGTTCTCTCGGCACCTGGGATGAGGTACACTTACAGTACTTCCAAGTTAGCGTATTTATTAATATGTAGATTACGACTGTCTTGCAGTGGATATGACCACGTGTCCACCCTACCCCGGAGCTGCCTTGTTTGCGGCTTCCACAGCATTGCGGATGTCCTTCCTACTTCCCTCGGACACATGCCCCAGCACCCTGTTCCCGCTCCCTCTCACCGCCCGCACACCCTGTGAGTCGGGGCGCTTCTGGCCACCCCCGTAGTACAACTTGTAAGTCTTGTCCACCCTACAACATAGACCGGTGTATTGTTACCAATGACAACCTTGTTCTGCAATCACACCCACTGTGTTCCGCATTCATGTCTTGGTAAAAGTAAACTTCTTATACAGTGCAGTATCCAGATCTTAGGACTGATTCAGGTTGTATTATAAACTTTACTCCCTGGCAGACCTGTTCAACTGAACACCATCTTGACTTCTCTGGGAAGCATTCAGCCACAATGCAATTAATGTGCAAAAACTATTTGTACACAAATATCCACCAGGTACAGTGGTTGATAGATAGTGTATGATGCTTGTGACTCAACTACATCTAATCCAATGACTCAACTACTCAAATCTAACTATAACCAAGCTAGCGCATGCACGCACGTGTGTTGTGTGTGTGTATTAGGCTACCCTTTTCAACATGCAATATGTATTTATGTATTTTAAACATATATAAATAAAACATGATTTTCTGAAGACAACAATTTAAGAGACTGTCTATCTTTAAAAAGAGCAGCTACTACTTTATACGCGGGTCACAAAATAATACTCCTACGCTAAGGCAGCATAATCCCAATTTGACAATTCACAAACTTGAAGTACACTCACGACCGGAAAATTTGGGGCAGATCAAAATTTGTGGCACTAAAATCTTGTGTTCTAATGCTCTTGGCCTATTTTAATACACTGCGTGGTCTCGCACTGATTCACGTGACACGTGAACAATTTACACAGCATAGACAGGACCCACGATTTTTGATGTAGGCAACTTCGATGAGATTTGGATGTCGCTGGTATATTTTCGGAAGTACTTCACTCAAAACAACTTTTGTAACAGTTTGTTTGCAGAAATTGGAAGGAATATGTGTTAGAGATTTAGCATATAAATATCTTATGGAAGAATTTGATCAGGTTTTGGTAAAAACGGCAAAACACGATTGGATCCACGAATACTGCCCACACCAGAATAAAGCTACTTTACCAGAGATGACAAACAAGAAAGATGTAATCGCTTTCTACCATCCTAAACTCCTCTTTCAATGTGCAAATGTCACGGAAATGAACACATTTTTATATTGTGACCCACCAATCAAAAACAAAACAATTCTCGTTAACGCTCCTTACAACTTGTGAGCCAAAACACTACTGCACCGATTTTCTTTCGAAAATGAGTTTCCATCATGAAACGATTTGGAATAAACTAATGGTAATCTTTCATGTATCAGACATTAAATGGCACAGATGTTACCTAAGTGTTTTTATTTTGATGTTTTGACAATGAAAAAACCACATAGTGAAAACTTTAAAGCAGCTTTTCTCGAAACCATCTTTTCCCATTTTCAAAATTCAAACTGCTGTATCTCTGGAAATAGTGTGATTATAATTATTATTCACATTGAGGTATTGTTTTTTTCTCTGAATGTGCTCTATTCTGATACGAAATAAAAACAATAGATATTGTTTCGAGAAACGTCTCATTTTTGCATTGTGGGTCACAATTGTGTCAATGTCACAACTGATAAAATACTTGGAAGCTATACCTGGGCTGGTCACCTGCATTGATGATGTTTCCTGTAAGGTCTGTATCATTTGGAGGTGAGTTTCCAAACTTGTTGTAGTCAAATGATTCTACACAAGGTGGCGCCACTTTCTCCTGCCATGCTGGGCGGAGGAACTGGTAAAGGCCCTGCAATAATGTGTTACTATGTATAAACTGCCACTGTTTAGAGATGGTTCTGGTGATTTCGGCAGATGGTGAATTCGGCCAGTGAATTAGGTTAATTCTATAACAGTGTAAATGTTGATTATATCAGCCAACAGTTATTTAGTTTAGATATGATTGTGTCCTGGTGAATTTTGTAATTTTTGCAAACCATCATTGGCCGAATGTTTTTCAATGGCAAACCAATGACAACCCATCATTGGCCCAATAATGGTTTCTGCAGCCATCGTTGGTTATTTTTCCATGAAGTGATGCACAGATACAGAGGGTGTCGATATTAATGGGGTCCGGATTATTGAAGTTGTAATTTATCAATGACAGACATTTCACAATAGGCAGGTTGAAATCTGAATTTGCAACTGGATATTCCGTAAACATTTTATAAATTTGTATAACATCTTGCAGTGGTTATCGAATGGGAGCATTCGTATGCTGACCAAGAGTTGTGAAATATACCTACATCAAACCATATCTGCAACATTTTGTTATGAATCTGCCTAGCATGCAAAGTATTAATTTTTGGTTTTTATTGCACTTAGTTTGTCATGCAATTTTATGCACAAGAAAATATGTACTTTATAAGGATATTTCCACTTGATGCAAATCTGTAATAAAACAGGATATGGTCATATTATTTCGAAAAGCCAACAAATCTGTAAATTGTGTTAAGGAATTTTGTATGATGTATGAACCAAGCAGGATATCTGAGAATTAGTGTGACTTTACTTTAGTGATCATCTCAGAACATTGATGTTTGACATCAGACACCACAAGAAACTGCCTCTGAACCCCCCAAATGAAAGTAATTTTGTTCGATATCAGACATCAATGTTCTGAGATGACCCCTTCCATCAAGGGATCACTCACTTCCTTCCCACCGTCTCTCCCAAACCCACTTTGTCGACATCCACCCACGCCTGCAGCCGCATCACACATGTTGTAGCCATTCAGCCACACGGTGCCAGCCTTGATCGCCATGGCAACCTCCAGACCGAGGCTCAAGGTCTCTGTCCACACGCTTGCTGCCAGGCCATACTTGGATGCATTGGCAAGGGCTATTGCCTCTTTGGCAGTGCGGAAAGACATCGCTACCACAAGTGGACCCGGAACCTGAAATAACAGAGAATATAATAGAACCTCCCTTTACAATCACCTCAGTAATACAGCCACCTCGCAATTAAGGTCACCCTCGGATAGTCTCAAGTTATTTCTGTAACAGTAACAACGTTTGCCGAGGGCCGAATTAACAGAGAGGTTCCACTGTTGTTGAGTGCTGAGGGTGGAGTTAATAGAGAGGTTCCACTGTTGTTGAGTGCCGAGGGTGGAGTTAATAGAGAGGTTCCACTGTTGTTGAGTGCCGAGGGTGGAGTTAATAGAGAGGTTCCACTGTTGTCGAGTGCCGAGGGTGGAGTTAATAGAGAGGTTCCACTGTTGTCGAGTGCCGAGGGTGGAGTTAATAGAGAGGTTCCACTGTTGTCGAGTGCCGAGGGTGGAGTTAATAGAGAGGTTCCACTGTTGTCGAGTGCCGAGGGTGGAGTTAATAGACAGGTTCCACTGTTGTTGAGTGCCAAGGGTGGAGTTAATAGAGAGGTTCCACTGTTGTTGAGTGCCGAGGGTGGAGTTAATAGAGAGGTTCCACTGTTGTCGAGTGCCGAGGGTGGAGTTAATAGACAGGTTCCACTGTTGTCACGTGCCGAGGGTGGAGTTAACAGAGAGGTTCCACTGTTGTGGAGTGCCGAGGGTGGAGTTAATAGACAGGTTCCACTGTTGTTGAGTGCCAAGGGTGGAGTTAATAGAGAGGTTCCACTGTTGTCGAGTGCCGAGGGTGGAGTTAATAGAGAGGTTCCACTGTTGTCGAGGGTGGAGTTAATATACAGGTTCCACTGTTGTCGCGTGCCGAGGGTGGAGTTAACAGAGAGGTTCCACTGTTGTTGAGTGCCGAGGGTGGAGTTAATAGACAGGTTCCACTGTTGTTGAGTGCCAAGGGTGGAGTTAATAGAGAGGTTCCACTGTTGTTGAGTGCCGGGGGTGGAGTTAATAGAGAGGTTCCACTGTTGTCGAGTGCCGAGGGTGGAGTTAATAGACAGGTTCCACTGTTGTCGAGTGCCGAGGGTGGAGTTAATAGAGAGGTTCCACTGTTGTTGAGTGCCGAGGGTGGAGTTAATAGAGAGGTTCCACTGTTGTCGAGTGCCGAGGGTGGAGTTAATAGAGAGGTTCCACTGTTGTCGAGTGCCGAGGGTGGAGTTAATAGACAGGTTCCACTGTTGTCGAGTGCCGAGGGTGGAGTTAATAGAGAGGTTCCACTGTTGTTGAGTGCTGAGGGTGGAGTTAATAGAGAGGTTCCACTGTTGTTCCTAACATGATTCAAAGACAGGCTTATTATTGTATAGTAGTCAGCAACAGGGCATCAATAATCATAATATTATATACGTAAAATTACATAAATAGTATGTGTAAAAAATACTTCATTCTTATCACGTAGGTGTAATGACTTTCTTGTTTAATCTACTTTCAGTGATCTGCTATATCATTTTATCTCACGTACTCAGCAACAAATTTTCAAATATACTGTTGTCACGTGCCGAGGGTGGAGTTAACAGAGAGGTTCCACTGTTGTGGAGTGCCGAGGGTGGAGTTAATAGACAGGTTCCACTGTTGTTGAGTGCCAAGGGTGGAGTTAATAGAGAGGTTCCACTGTTGTCGAGTGCCGAGGGTGGAGTTAATAGAGAGGTTCCACTGTTGTCGAGGGTGGAGTTAATATACAGGTTCCACTGTTGTCGCGTGCCGAGGGTGGAGTTAACAGAGAGGTTCCACTGTTGTTGAGTGCCGAGGGTGGAGTTAATAGACAGGTTCCACTGTTGTTGAGTGCCAAGGGTGGAGTTAATAGAGAGGTTCCACTGTTGTTGAGTGCCGAGGGTGGAGTTAATAGAGAGGTTCCACTGTTGTTGAGTGCCGAGGGTGGAGTTAATAGAGAGGTTCCACTGTTGTCGAGTGCCGAGGGTGGAGTTAATAGACAGGTTCCACTGTTGTCGAGTGCCAAGGGTGGAGTTAATAGAGAGGTTCCACTGTTGTTGAGTGCCGAGGGTGGAGTTAATAGAGAGGTTCCACTGTTGTTGAGTGCCGTGGGTGGAGTTAATAGAGAGGTTCCACTGTTGTTGAGTGCCGAGGGTGGAGTTAATAGAGAGGTTCCACTGTTGTTGAGTGCCGAGTGTGGAGTTAACAGAGAGGTTCCACTGTTGTTGAGTGCTGAGGGTGGAGTTAATAGAGAGGTTCCACTGTTGTTCCTAACATGATTCAAAGACAGGCTTATTATTGTATAGTATTCAGCAACAGGGCATCAATAATCATAATATTATATACGTAAAATTACATAAATAGTATGTGTAAAAAATACTTCATTCTTATCACGTAGGTGTAATGACTTTCTTGTTTAATCTACTTTCAGTGATCTGCTATATCATTTTATCTCACGTACTCAGCAACAAATTTTCAAATATAATTACACTAATGATTTGAAATAAAATTATACTAATTACCATAAGTTATCAAGACTAAACATAGTACATTCATACTACTAAACTGATCAAGTTATAGCTTTTTTGTTTTATTTACAAAAATTTAAGTATTTAAAACATTAAGATTTGAGTACCAGTTAGTTTATTATTCTAGAATATCCATGTTGCAAACTTGTAAAAACAATCATTGTGTAACATTAAAATAATAATATAAATGCCTGCTAGATTGAAGAAAAATATATCTAATGTAAAAGTAACTTATTTTGATTGTAACACAAGATAAAATTACCACTTACCATATCAAGTGCTACCGAAGATGCTGTGTGAACATTAGTAATTAAAGTTGGAGGGAAAAACCACCCTTTCTGAGGTAATTGAACATCTGGTTGAAATACCTGAAAACAAAGAGACGTAACACCTCAAAAGTATTTCATAAATGGTTTTGTAATAGGAAAATATAAATTCTGCAGCATTTAAACTGAGCGGATAATAGAGGGTTTTCTTCCACAGGCTTTCCATCATCCTGTGTGAAACTACTCCAATTTCTAGCTAAAAACATACTGCAACGTTTGCCAAATCTGACCATGTCTGTTTTTCATTTTTTAACATAATGGTCTACCCACTAGAATAATAAATATCTTGCAGGTATAAGGACATAAAAGAACTTCCTCCACCTAATTCTATACTGGCCTCATTTATACAATTTGTGACATTGCCATGGTTTCCTATCACTATGTTACAGTGCCTCACAGATGTGCTGACTATCTTTCGCGATATATATTCCATGGTTGTTTCCCAGATAATTCACCACACGTAATGAAGCATATCCCCCATCTACACCACACACCTCGGCTCCTTGCTTGCGTGCCTCTTCAACAAATGCCGTGAGTGTGAGTTGGTCTTCTTGGCTAACCAACGCCCCAACATCACACGTCTTGTCTAGACCATTGCCCACACGCAGCCTCTGTAATCTTGTCTTCAACTTGCTAATAAACGTCTCAAAGATCGTCTCTTGAACCAGAAGCCTTGACATAGCCCATGGTACCTGGGGGGAACCAACATCATTAATAATAATTCAAATCTGTGGCTAATGCCCCATTCACGGGTGTTTACAAAATCTGCATAATACCTCAAACACTAAATTGCATATAAGAAAGATAAATAAATTACGGATTGAAAAGTAAGAGTTAACAAGCCAAAATCCTAGTTGATATAAATAAACCTGTGTAGTAAAATTAAGGAGAAAATGAAACAACAAGGCAAATGATTAGCAAGTGCTGAAAAGCTAAACATATTGGATACAAAAATTACACATACAAGACTAAATTACATTAAATAAAGTTAACTAGACACTAAAATCTAATGCGACGAGAAATTAAAACCAAAAATTAATTAAAACTATATGCATGAATAATACAATAAAATACTACCGGTACCTTTCAGGTGAAGTTTGGGAAGGAATTATGTATCTCATAAAATGCTTTTTTGGCCCTACGATTCAGTGGAGTGAAGAGAAATACGTAGATTGTTCACACGGCTAACTAATCCCTGTCTCATCTACTAAGATTCCAAGATACCAAATAATAAAGTCACAAAATATTAAAATGACATATTCAATGATAAGATGGTACAAAAACCTGTACATGTGTGACCTGTAGCAGCAAACTGTATCCTAATTTGCAAAACTGAAATGGTAATTTGTCGCTTTTTGGATTCTACAGATTATAAAGTATAAATTGATACCTCAGTTGATGAAATATCATTAGTAGTTTTTGATTTACTGTTAAAAACGAAGCATTTTAAATGGGACATTTTGATAAAAAGCGGTTTAAAAATTGGGCTATATGAAAATCCAATGTCCACACTTTTAGTATTTTATTGGTTTTGGATTATTTTATTAAAATCAAGTGGACATTGAAAGATGAGATTATATGGTATGCATTTCTGCGAAATCACAAAATTGATGTGACATTATCTAGACAGATATTTTTTGGCTCGCGTGCTGAATAAGCCGGTGCGAATAAACACTGGGTCCGCTGTGGCGAGTCCCATATTAGTGTCATGATGCACTGAAGTAAGCAGCCGTTAAACGTGTAAACATTTGGCATATACCTGGCCCTGACTGAAGCAGAGAGACTCCACAACTCCCTCTAAAGCACTGTCAACATCAGCCGAGTCAAAGACAATTGCGGGAGACTTCCCGCTTAGTTGTAAGGAGAGTTTCTTTCCAGAACCTGCCAAAAGGTGGCGTAGTGTTCTACCACGCTAAAAAACAAAACAAACACATACCATGATGCATATGTAATAATAATAATTAAGTAACTTCTTTTGTGCCTAAGTCCTCGGAAACCAAACTCAAGGTGCATTAATACGAAAGGGTTAGTCAATTTCAGAATCGATAAGCCATATTAAAGTCATCAACAGATGGATCGATACGCCAGGGAGCTAAGGTGGATTCGCCAGGTTATAAAGGTGTTTTTAAATGAAGGTGAAATTGTGTCACTTTTTCATCTGAAATCTACACAGATCTACATTTCTTTGGCTACACCAGATACAAATCATTCCCTAATCCAGCTCAGCAATTGTCTCTAAGATATCTTCCATTGGATGAATGACAACAAATTAAAGTTAAATGCAGATACAACTGAATTTCTCATCATTGGTACTCCTAAGCAGCATGGTAAACTTGATGGCTTTTTTCCAACACGTATCTTGATTCAAAGTATTACACCAGCTGCCTCAGCACAGAATCTTGGAGTAATGTTTAATAAACACTTCAATTTTAAACACCACATATCCAAAACGTGTCACTGTTATTTTTACCATATCCCGATAATCCGTGATCTTCGCTGTATTCGTCTGTATATCTCACTTTCTGTTGCTAAAACTATCACAACAGCTCTTGTAAGTAGCAGTCTCGACTACTGCAATTCCCTCCTTTAAAATATTGCAAGCAAGGATATAACAAAACTTCAACGTGTCCAAAATTGTTTGGCAAGGGTAGTCACACGTTCTCCTCGTTTTTCTCGCTCAGTGCCGCTTCTAAAATCAAAGCATTGGCTCCCTGTGCGATATCGGATTATTTTCAAGATTTGTACAATTGCCTATCAAGCCCTTTCATCCAAACAACCTGTATATATATACATTCGATGCTCACTCCAGCAAGAAATCCCAGACAGGTACGGTCGACCAGTTGTAATCTTCTTTTCATTCCCCGAGTGAAGACGAATGCTGGGACTCGAGCCTTCTCTGTGGAATTAATTTCCTGTCAGCCTTAAATTAGAAGGAAATATAGTTTCATTTCGTTGTCATCTAAAAACCTATCTTTTTAAATATTGCCTATCCTCCTTAGCTTCGTAGCACTTTCATCCATCAGTTGACGACTCGTATACGATAACGAGATTGCTTAATCCTTTGGTCTAGTTGCGCCACAGAGCTTGATTTTAGAGGATATTGGCGCATAAGAAGTCACTGTTATTATTATTAACTGATCTATTCCAGAGAGCCGGTGCAGCAACAGTAAAATGCCCTAGTTCCAATATTACTGTTGACTAGAAACAAAAAGAAAATCAGAACTAAATGATCGAAGCTAGATAGGCTTTCTTACAGTAATAAGCAATGAATGTAAATATGCTAGTCGCTTACATGAAAGTGCCTGGTAGGTAATGGTGATCTGCAAAGTCATAATGAGCTGGCAATACATGCTGTGAAACAAATACAGGGTCTGTATGGTAATACTGTCTATTTGGTCAAAAGTTGGAATTGTGTATCTTTCAGAAGTGACATAAAAGTCCTTTCTAAATGTTCTGTTCTTAAAAGTATACATGTATCGATATCGTTAACCGTGATATATTGGCTATGTTTAAAAACGTTTATATTTAATGGTATTCATGGTGATGCATAAACATGGATTATGAGTTACTTGGAAAACAGAAGTAAATTTTTCACTATGATAATTTTGACTCAGAAATATTCAAAATATTGTATGATGTGTCACAAGGATTTGTCTGAAGTTGTTTATTACAGAAGTCAATTTGTTCACTGTGTTAATTGTGACCCGAAAGTACTTAAAATGTTTTGTGGTGTGTCATTGTTTTAGGTCTGAAGTTTGTTATTCTGTACATAAATTATATTTATAATGTTTAAAACATTTTTAATATGCTGATGATACCAACCTGCTCTACAGTAATAGTGATATAGCTGATCTTGTCAGATTGACAAATATTGAATTAAAAAAATGACATTAATGGTTTGCAGTAAACAGGCTATCTCTCAATAGATTAAAAACAAATTAATATGTTTTTTGGTAATCCTATTTTAATGACAGGTATCTGTATATATAGAAGTAAGGAAGAAATTAATAAGGTTGATTTCATAAATTTGTTTATGTTAGGTGTTTTGATTGATAATAAATGAACATGGAAAACACATATTTCTATGATAAAATCTCAATTCTCTAAGAGCTGCGTCATAATTCATAGATTATTTATTTTATACCATTCTCTCTTTTTGCCGTACATTTTGTACTGCATCAAAGTATGGAGCAACTACTTTCTGCTGTCACCAAATGTGGCATGTCAGTAAAGTGAACGTTGCCCATCACCCATCATTACCACTTTTCTTTGACAGGGAGAAAAACAAATCACAAACACATAAGTAAATCACTCGAAATAAGTACTTTTGTTTATGTTAAATTGGTAGATCAGAAACCAATGGTCCGTGAATGCAAATGAACACAGAACAAGGCTAGTAAGCCTAGGCGCCTGGGAGGAGATGAACAAGTTAGTGAATTAATTTGAAGATAATATGAATACACTGTGTGACCCACACAAGATATACACACCTCCGTTGTGCCAGTGAATGTCACTGCCTTCACAGCGAGATTCGCAGCAAGTTTCTCTTCAAATGCGTCATCACCGGTGATGACATTAATGACACCAGGTGGCAGGCCAGCCTCTGCACAGAGTTCGGCAAAGAGCAATGCCGTGAGAGAGGTCTGTAGGGCAGGCTTCACGATGACCGTGTTACCCATGGCCAAAGCTGGAGAGACAGATCGGGCCAGAGACAAGAGAGGACAGCTGGACGATAGGATGACCACTACACAACCTAGGAGAGAAGATGACCACCATGCTATAAAAACATTATTTAACTAGTAGAACTTAATAATAATAACGATGAAGTCTTATATAGCACTGGTATCCATAAAACACACTGATGCCACTTGCACAGTTCACTGACAATTTAAAAATAGTCAAATTAACAATCATAAAGACTTATTCTAAAACATAAAAGCAATGCTCTAAAGATACAAAAATTAGTATACTTATTATACAACATAAAACTAATAAATATTATAACCTTGTTATTAAAGAAAGGTAGAATAATTAGAGTTACCGGGTCGTTGTTCGACCCACACCAAACTTTGTTGCTTTGAATCTAGCGAGACCTAGCCGCTGATCTCTGTGATGGACTTACGAGAATTGAGAGTGATTTCCCAAGGCAATTACGTCACATGTGTCATCATATCGTTTTCACTGGTTATAACCACTAGCATGGTAAATGCTGTTACCAAACTTTTTGCTTGGCACCGTGTTTTCGTACGGAAAGTGTAAGTATTTCACTAAAAGCAACTTTTCTGACAATTTATTTGCAATTTGCATAACATTAGATAAATAAATGATAAGGAGTTATAATATGAATATCTTTCGCAAATGTTTCTACAGATTTGTATGAAACTGGACGTTTAAATTAGTTGCATGACCGTCGACAAGACCATGTTATAATAACCTTTCTGCAAATCTATACCTATATAGCCTATGTAATAACGAACCTCTCTATAGACACTATGCAGAGTGACCCAGGAACCAATCACAGTGTTTTAACAGATTATTAACAGAACAATCTCATATTCATAATATTGCATGCTCAATTTTAGCATTGGAAAGAAAAAATATACATCAGTCTAATGTTTTAAAAACTTCTGTTGTGATCTAACATGCGTTGACATATACAGTGGAACCTCCCTATTAAGATCACTTTTGGGACTGGACAAAAGTTACCTGAATAACGAGGTGACCTTACTAGCGGGATTAATATCCTATACTTTACTGTATGTGGAAATAATTTGGGACATTTCTAGGGTGACCTTAACTGCGAGGTGGCCGTATTACTGAGGTGACCATAAAGCAAGGTTTCACTGTACACAAAATTGTTTTGTGTACAGTAACAACCATGAGAAATTGTTTATATTTAATTATTAATTTATATCATCAGCCATTTAATAATTTAAACACCATATACCACGACACATAATTTTAACTGACAAAAAATGGGCCAAGTGGCCCTGAAGTCCTTTGGACTAATACGTCTATATGTGACCCCGGCTGACCAAATGAGTGATAAGTCAGAAAAATTATAACATTGTTTTCTTACATCCTTGTAAAGGTTTGGTAGGGTGCTTTACACGGTTTCAAAAATTATATGACTGCTACAAAAATTGGCGAAGTTATGGAGCATTGAAGATGGTAGGGGTCAAAAAGTTAAAATGAAGAAAACGGCTGTTGAAATTATATATGCAAATGGATTGCATGGAAATATTACATGCACAACATTCAAATGTGGCACACAGTATGTAATATGTATGTTATGTTGCAATGATACACTGGAAGTACAAATGTGCTGCTACAAAGACTTATCAAGTTATGCCAGATTATGTCTTTATGTGTAAAACAGAGGACAGATTATTTGAGAGCAAAAGGTAGACTCACTGTTTGACACAGTTTAAAACCTACAGGCAACCGTCCAGTTTAACAGGGGTCTAGTGGCTTAATGATGTCTGTTGACACAAGCTTCTGCCAGTGACCAATTACAGATTAGTCACAGTTTCCATCAAACAATAGCAGGCAGAGAATCTTAGCTCCACAGCTGGGTGTAATACACAACAAGTTATAAATATAGCTACTCTGAGGTAGACAATTAATTTTAGTTAGCAAATTTTGCATTTTAGGGGACCTTTGGTGCCCTTAGAATGAATAAATGAAATACAGATTTATTGTGTATAGTGGCACTACCACATGAAATGTCTATGAAAAATTAAAGAAAAAGTTACTGAAAAGTTTTATAAAAAATAAAAAATGGGTCAGCTGGATGGTGATAGACCGTTTGAAATTGAAGCCTTTGTAAAACTTTTGTCTCGACTTCACCAAAGGCAGTGTCCTGCTGTCAGAACTTCGAAGGTGTTACTCACCTAACTTACAAATATATAGGGAGTTAATGGAGAGGCTCATCATAATCCATAGCACTACAAAATGAAGTATCTGAATATACTGAGTGACACATCTCGTACTGTCTCTCTGCATTGTCGCAAGGTCCAATAGTTTCCTATCACAACCCTCGTGTACAATATACCAAAGCTATATATCCAACACCACAACATAAGTATTATCATTGGATAGGTAATTGAATAATCTTTCAGATAAATGCAACTTGTAGCAGCAGAAAATGAACCATACAAAAGTTACACCGCAAACAATGACATGCATTCTCAAAATGTGATTCATTCAAAAATTAGTGCTATATAATAGTAGTTTGTCAAAATGTAAACAAACTCAAAGACAGTTGCAGCTTACTGTCCACCAATTATAATAATAATAATCCACAAGTTAAGTGGCAGTGATCTTCCTTTTATCATGCATGTGATGTTTATTGTAAGCAGGGCGGACAAATGGTTATCATACATAGACAGGTGCAGAAAGAAACTGAAATTTTCTATAAAAAGAACACGTTTGCCTATCAATGGCATGTATTTCCTATTGTTGCTGTTTCTGCCGAGCAGAAACAGTTTCTGCCCGGCATAAATCAAACAACCCTGTAGGTAATTATTAATCAAATGTTTTTTGGTGAATCATAGTTACAGATCATTAAGGGTTATGATGGAAGTAAAATGTTTACAGGTTTACTATTCACTTATTGCACCACGTCTTGCATTTACAGGAATAATTATAATAGAAAATAAAATGTTGTGGCACATATTTTTAAATACATGCATCAATGAGAAACCGGGAATTACTTTTCTGTGGCCTAAGAATAACTAATTTCAATTAACTTTCTGCTTATATAAAACAACTGCATAAAATATATATCCATACAAGACACAGACTCCGCATGTGACAGATGTTTTGGGAAGGGAATAGTGTTCTATTTCTGGTACAAGGTGCTGTGTTTGTTGACCCAAGCCTCTGCCAGTGACCAATTACAGATTAGTCATACTTCCTACCACCAGCTACAGTGACTCAAGCCTCTGCCAGTGACCAATTACAGATTAGTCATACTTCCTACCACCAGCTACAGTGACTCAAGCCTCTGCCAGTGACCAATTACAGATTAGTCATACTTCCTACCACCAGCTACAGTGACTCAAGCCTCTGCCAGTGAGCAATTACAGATAAGTCACACATTAACCAGCCAGCCACAGTGAGGTGTGACAGATGTGGGAAAAGGGATTAGTTGAACAAAAGGACTGGAAGCCTGCTAGAGCTACTGTTACAGTAGACCATTTAGTTAACAAATTTAGCATTTTAGGGGATATTTGGAGCCCTTAGAATGATTTAATCAAATACAGATTTCTTGTGTATAGTGGCACTACCATATGAAATGTCCATGCAAAATTTGAAAAAAGTTACTTAAGAGTTTTTGAAAAAATAGGCAAAATGTGAAAATTTACCAGTTTTGGGGTCCTTTTTGGGGGGTCATTAGGTGCCATTAGAATGATTAAATGAAACACAGATTTCTTGTGTACAGTGACACTACCACATGAAATGTATATGCAAAATTAGAGAAAAAGTTGCTGAACAGTTTTAAAAAAATAGGCAAAATGTTACATTTTTACCAGTTTTGGGGTCCTTGGAGGCCCTAGGGAGCACTTATAATGATTCAATCAAATACACATTTCTCGTGCATAGTGGCAGTGCCCTAAGATATGTCTATGCAAAATTAGAGAAAAAATTGCTGAACGGTTTCTGAGATACGGCAGCTAACGGCGGACGCAGAGTGATGGCAATAGTCCATTGGACCTTCGGCCAAAGGACTAAAAATGTACAGTGCTACTTCTAGTACTTGTGCATAATAAAACCTTGGCTTGCTTGAATTCACAAAGTGAGACTCAAATAATTTGGGTAGTTTCTAATTAACAAACCTTGACTAATATCTTTAATCCACGTGGGATGACTCCTTACCGACAGGAGCCCAGTCAGACAGCTCTGAATCAAACAGTTGTGCCCAGCCCGCATAGTGATAGAAGTGTCGTACAAGGGCTGGGGTATCCACCTCACGACTTTCCCGCGCTGGTTTCCCACTTTCCATACTCTCCAGCACACTCAACAAACTCTGGTGCTTCTGGACATGCCTTGCGATGCTACAAAGAAAACATCAGTTTACAGTTTGCTGAAACATTTCCATTGTAGGAGTGTGATTGCTCCTGTGCCTTTTTAAAGTGTTTATTTATTCATGACTGGAAATGATGTGTCAATCCCAGAAGTTTGTAAAGAAAAGGTAACAACATTTTTTTTAAAGTCAAATCATCTCAGGCTCACTCAGTGTCAAACTGGCAGGGAAGACTGCCAGAGATGGAGGGGAACGAAGGTCAGTTACTTATTCATTAGTCTTATTGACGAAGGAACAAAAGAGTTTCGCTTGAGGTTCAATTTGCAGTGAGGGAGTTGAAAGCGGCGGCCAGAAGGAAGTAGTTTATAGCACAATATCCAGTCCTTAGGACTGCTCCTGAACATTGTTAGTGTGTACACTTTATTCCATGGTGGACATGTTCAATCAAACACCATCTCGACTTCTCTGGTAACATTCAGCCATATTACAATTAATATGGGAAAACGATTTATGCTCAAATATCAACAATGTCTACAGCCAGGTAACCATTCATACAGATGAGTGAACTGGAGCAACGTAGAGTGAACGAACTTGCCCAAGCTTTGAAACAGCCATGACAGGATTTGAACCTGGGTTCTCTCGACTAAGAGTCCAATGCTCCAGCCAATGTGCAACCACATTAAAATCCCAGATATCTCTAGAGATGCCATTAGGCCATTTAAATATATATTCTGATCTTGTTACATGTTCTTTGATATGTTCAGTGATAGACACCAAGCAATTTACACAGCACAGAATCCCCACAGATAGGATTATTCATGGTTTTGGGTATGGGCGCTTTTCAGGATTTGGATTTCCGCCTGTCTATAATTGTAAGTACTTCACTAAAAACAATTTTTTTTAAGAGTTTGTTTGTGCAAAATTTCACAGAATTTATGTGTTAGAGATTTTGCATACACCTAATGGAAGAATTTGTTTTTAAGTTTTTGTTAAAATCACATGACTTTTCTCAAACAAGTATAATCTGTAACTCTCAACTGATTATAATGTAATCAGTTGAAACAGTAATGTGATTATCAATGCAATAACCCCAAAAGTGTCATTATTGTTAAACTGAATAGGCAGCAGAGAAGCCAGAGATGTCTAGTGAAAATGTTTAAAACAATAATTATGTGGGGATGACAGTTTTGGGGACACTGCATTGATATGCATTTTTTTTAGATTATTAGTGAAAATATTCAAGTTGGAAGATTAATGTAAATACAATTCTCTTCATAATACACTATGAATTTGAAACTAACTTCAATGTTTCTACTACCATTGGCATCTTCATAAAAACGATGACGTGCGTTTCAATTTTGTAATTGTCTCATAAGGAAACTTCCATTTAAATTTGTATTGGAGTCATACTATCTGTGTTCTATTTCTGACTTACCTATAGAGGTGTTTGGCTCTTCCATGATCTGGTAACCTCCCCCAGCTGACAAAGGCTTCAGTAGCGGCTGTCACAGCAGCTTGTATATCCTCCCCCTGCCCCTTAAGAACTGTCGCATGAACTGTTTCTACAACAATCAGATTATGTGAATTACTAAAGAAAAAATAACTTTATTATGTGAACACTTAAAACATAGAGCTACTGGCAATGAATCAGTCGGACACCTACAGAGTTGGGTCAATTACATGACGATTCCGAGCCGATATAATTATATAAAAATAACACTTGAGTTTTTCTAAATTTGTTTTTAGGGGTTTCTTTTATTTTAGAAGATATGTATTTATATAAAACCTTTACCTTCAGCAATTTTATGTGTCATGTAAATTAAGTTGAAAAATTATATTACATGAGTTATTCAATATTATTCCTCCATTTCAAGTATGATCTCATTATCCAATCCATCTCATGAAAGTGGGTTATCTAAACTTGAAATGGTTTTTCAATACTGAATATTGAATGCCACAATTCACAACCTTGAAAGTCGATCTTCACTTGGAATTGTTAAGCAAACAATATCAAAGAATTTAACCACATCTACAGTACAGGGTATGCACCAGGATGTATGCTGTGTGTAAAGGAGGCACATTTGTGTGATTGCAACAACAAAAGTGTTGATGGAATGTACAACTTCAAGAAGTGTCCAGTCATTGCAGTCATGTTTACTCTCGTGGCACTGATCCCCTTGATTGCTGTTGAAGGTATCTGGGTCGTAAAAGCACAATGCAGACATTTGCCAAATAATCTCACAAACTGACATACAAGCCAGTTATATCTATATAGATCTATATAAAAAATGTGTCTCTAAGCCATTGACCTCATTTTTGTATCTGATCAGGAGAAAGCGGTGAATGTCCTATTGGCTACTCACTTCATTTTAGTATCTGAATGTGACACATTGTGATAGTGGATAAAAACTGGATATGCTTCACATTGACCTTGTTTTAGTATCTGAATGTGACACATTGTGACAGTGGATATGCTTCACATTGACCTTGTTTTAGTATCTGAATGTGACACATTGTGATAGTGGATACGCTTCACATTGACCTTGTTTTAGTATCTGAATGTGACACATTGTGTTAGTGGATATGCTTCACATTGACCTTGTTTTAGTATCTGATAATGAAAAAATGGGCCAAGTGGCCCTGAAGTCCTTTGGACTAATACGTCTATATGTGACCCTGGCTGACCAAATGAGTGATAAGTCGGAAAAATTGTAACATTGTTTTCTTACATCCTTGTAAAGGTTTGGTAGGGTGCTTTACACGGTTTCAAAAGATATGACTGCTACAAAAATTGGCAAAGTTATGGAGCATTGAACATGGTGGGGATCAAAAAGTGAAAATGAAGAAAACGGCTGTTGAAGTTTTACATTATATATGCAAATGGATTGCATGGAAATATTACATGCACAACATTCAAATGTGGCACACAGTATGTAATACGTATGTTATGTTGCAATGATACACTGGAAGTACAAATGTGCTGCTACAACGACTTATCAAGTTATGTCAGATTATGTCTTTATGTGTAAAACTAAGAGGACAGATTATCTGAGAGCAAAAGGTAGACTCACTGTTTGACACAGTTTAAAACCTACAGGCAACTGTCCAGTTTAACAGGGGTCTAGTGGCTTAATGCTGTCTGTTGACACAAGCTACTGCCAATGACCAATTACAGATTAGTTACAGTTTCCATCAAACAATAGCAGGCAGAGAATCTTAGCTCCACAGCTGGGTGTAATACACAACCAGAGCCACCACTGATTCATGGTCAAGTAGATTAGCTCAATGCACCAACTAAGACAATACACAACACTGTGAGTGACAGTGTCCAGAGTGAGGCCTAAGCAGTGTCCTCATTGCTGAATAGTCAATTAAACCTGCCAAGTGGGTGACATTCTGCACAAGTGTTCATTAATCCTTAGTGATTGTTCAGAACACCAGACTGACCACATACCTAAACAAAGCGAATGTAATAGTTGAAGAACAGGCAGTGTTCAAATAGGGGTATTGGTTGAATTGTATTTGTCTCGACGCAAAAGGCTTTATTGTGCCTTCATCGATTAGAAGAAAGCATTTGATTTAGTAGACCGGTCCTCCCTGTGGTCTAAGATAATTTCATGCGGTATTAATGGTATTGTGTTGAAAGTTGTATACAACATGTACAAAAATGCTAAATCATGTATAAATGAGGGCCAGGCTGTGTCAGCCTTCTTCTCATGTGTAGAGGTATGGCAAGGAGAAAACTTTTGAACACTGTTAGTCACAATTATAACGGACTTGACATGGCAGCTGGTTAAATTTACAACAACCTTAGTGATGATGATGTAGAAAATGTATGTTCTACTATATGCTGATGACACTAGAATGATTCAATAAAATACAGATTTCTTGCTTGTGTATAGCGGAACTATGTCAACTCTTCTAATGGTTGACATTTGGTTGTTTCAGGTGTCAACTATATTGTGAATCTGTAATTATTAGTCTATATTGATACAATTGATTTACACAGTACCATGTCTACACAAGGCATGGCAAGCGTAAACAGAACAGTAGAATGCATTTGATATAAATAAAGTGTAGGATATTTCACTCTATAGTTGTCCAGAATATTAATTTTCTATGTTTGTCACCTACAGGTGACAGAATATTAATTTTCTATGTTTGTCACCTACAGGTTTCTACAGACAATACATCTTTAACCAACAGACACCACAGTCACACCATTTTATAATAATTAAATGAACATCAAAATAAACACAACTTGCAATTATAGAAAATCAATAGTTTTGAAGATACAGTTTAAAAGTGTTAGGCAACTGTTCAGTCTAACAGGGGTCAAGTGTGTCTACTCTGCCTGGGTCCTGTGACCAATTAAAGATTAGTCAAGGTCTCAATGGACTGGGCTGTAGAGATTAGTCACAGCTGTTGACTTTGTGGCACAATACACAACATCTAGTGTTGGGGGTGGTCTCAAGGGCCCTTCTCAAAACCACATCACTAGATAATGTAAACCTTTTGCACTTTGGGGGCCCTTAGGTGCCCTTAGAATGATTCAATCAAATACAGATTTCTTGTATATAGTGGCACCACCCTAAGATACATTTATGCAAAATTAGAAAAAAAAGTTGCTGAACAGTTTTTGAAAAAATAGGCCAAATGTTACATTTTTACCAGTTTTGGGGTCCTTGGAGGCCCTAGGGAGCCCTTAAAATGATTCAATCAAACACAGATTTCTCGTGCATAGTGGCAGTGCCCCAAGATGTCTATGCAAAATTAGAGAAAAAGTTGCTGAACGGTTTCTGAGATACGGCAGCTAATGGCGGACGCAGAGTGATGGCAATAGTCCATTGGACCTTCGGCCAAAGGACTAAAAATATGTCAGTCAGGAGGTATCAGTTTTGGATTAAGTGATCATATGATAACTTACTTATTGTAATAGAAGAGTATCCAGACTTTGAGTGAACAAACATAAAACAGGTTGAATTCAGTCTTGTAAACATTATAGCAAAGAAAGTTCATACGAAATCTAGATGATCAATATGGTTTACACCAGGGGTTCCGAAACCGTTTTCATTTAGACCGAACCACCGGGCTGATAAAGCCACTGAGCCCCACTGTATTGAAAAATATGATTGATACAACCGAAGATGTGCATTTTTAAAAATCAAAACATTAAAACCACAATGGTGGCACCCATGTATATTTTGCACTATGTTCCAACCAGTTCTACAGCATTAAAGTTTTGATAATGAGAAATGGGGCTCAGAAAAAAGTACAAATGCACTCAAAGCTTAATCAATAGTGTTCACGAAAACACGCTGACTTCAAAGAGATGGCTATTTTACTTTACACAGTTTGTCAGTTTCCGATTTTATATCTATCAGATTCAGCTTGATGTCAACTTCAACGTCGAGTTTCTCACAATAGTTGGTTCTGATTGCTCCAGAGCTAAAAACCCAGCCTCACAAAGACATCTAGTGATGAAGGGCAGGAGAACTATCAGTGCTTCATCAGAGGGAGATGTGAATTATGTTTGAAGACTTCCCTGAAATTCTGCCAAGTGCATGGTGTCGAAACGAAGCTTGGGGGTATTTTGTCACAGGACAGTTCACTTGCTGAGATGGCTTTGTGTGTCCACTGTCACTGCAAAGGGATTGCGAATCAAACAACATTCTGAGTTGGCTCTGTCTGGAGGCCAGGGAAGTATTGTGCTAATTTGTTATGGACCTGTTTCAGATATTGGGCAACTGTTTTCTTCATTGCTACAGAATGACCCGAGCGGTTGTTCAAAAACCTCTGTGGCAGGGAGGACATCTCGGTGTGGTGCTTTTCTCAAGTACAGTTTTCTTTGTTTCGCTAGCTCATCTTGTTTCCACTAAAAAATCAAGAGGTTTATTCTACATTGAATTGTGTTCTTTGAAATGATAAGATAGCTTTGATGGCTTCCTCCACTACTTTGCTAATGGTCCACATCATATGACACATGGAGCAATGGCTTCTCTTGTGATCTAGTGTAAGTGAATCCTGTGGTCAAGTAAGAGGCATCACAACTTCTTACTGCCCGTTTCTTAGTTTTTTTCTTGCTGGCCCATCCGCTGAAGGACAAACAAGCTGCTGTTTGCAGACTTTCATTGTCTTGTTCAACGTTAACTTTACTCACATCTCCTTTCCAAAAAAGAAACCGATCCATAATCTTAGTAACCATCACTAGGGTTCACAGCTAGCAGCTTGCTTGCACAGTCACTAGTCTTAGTAACCATCACTAGTGTTCACAGCTAGCAGCTTGCTTGCACAGTCACTAGTCTTAGTAACCATCACTAGTGTTCACAGCTAGCAGCATGCTTGCACAGTCACTAGTCTTAGTAACCATCACTAGTGTTCACAGCTGGCAGCTTGCTTGCACAGTCACTAGTCTTAGAAACCATCACAAGTGTTCACAGCTGGCAGCTTGCTTGCACAGTCACTAGACTTAGTAACCATCACTAGTGTTCACAGCTGGCAGCTTGCTTGCACAGTCACTAGTCTTAGTAACCATCACTAGTGTTCACAGCTGGCAGCTTGCTTGCACAGTCACTAGTCTTAGTAACCATCACTAGTGTTCACAGCTAGCAGCATGCTTGCACAGTCACTAGTCTTAGTAACCATCACTAGTGTTCACAGCTGGCAGCTTGCTTGCACAGTCACTAGTCTTAGAAACCATCACAAGTGTTCACAGCTGGCAGCTTGCTTGCACAGTCACTAGACTTAGTAACCATCACTAGTGTTCACAGCTGGCAGCTTGCTCACTAGTCTTAGTCACAGCTGGCAGCTCTTACAGTGTCTTAGTAACCATCACTAGTGTTCACAGCTGGCAGCTTGCTTGCACAGTCACTAGTCTTAGTAACCATCAGTGTTCTAGTGTTCACAGTTAGTCAGCTTGCTTGCACAGTCTTAGTAACCATCACTAGTGTTCACAGCTGGCAGCTTGTTTGCACAGTCACTAGTCCATCACTAGTGTTCACAGCTGGCAGCTTGCTTGCACAGTCACTAGTCTTAGTAACCATCACTAGTGTTTACAGCTGGCAGCTTGCTTGCACAGTCACTAGTCTTAGTAACCATCACTAGTGTTCACAGCTGGCAGCTTGCTTGCACAGTCACTAGTCTTAGTAACCATCACTAGTTCACAGTTCACCAGCTTGGCAGCTTGCTTGCACAGTCACTAGTCTTAGTAACCATCACTAGTGTTCACAGCTGGCAGCTTGCTTGCACAGTCACTAGTCTTAGTAACCATCACTAGTGTTCACAGCTGGCAGCTTGCTTGCACAGTCACTAGTCTTAGTAACCATCACTAGTGTTCACAGCTGGCAGCTTGCTTGCACAGTCACTAGTCTTAGTAATCACCACTAGTGTTCACAGCTGGCAGCTTGCTTGCACAGTCACTAGTCTTAGTAACCATCACTAGTGTTCACAGCTGGCAGCTTGCTTGCACAGTCACTAGTCTTAGTAACCATCACTAGTGTTCACAGCTGGCAGCTTGCTTGCACAGTCACTAGTCTTAGTAACCATCACTAGTGTTCACAGCTGACAGCTTGCTTGCACAGTCACTAGTCTTAGTAACCATCACTAGTGTTCACAGCTGGCAGCTTGCTTGCACAGTCACTAGTCTTAGTAACCATCACTAGTGTTCACAGCTGGCAGCTTGCTTGCACAGTCACTAGTCTTAGTAATCACCACTAGTGTTCACAGCTGGCAGCTTGCTTGCACAGTCACTAGTCTTAGTAACCATCACTAGTGTTCACAGCTGGCAGCTTGCTTGCACAGTCACTAGTCTTAGTAACCATCACTAGTGTTCACAGCTGGCAGCTTGCTTGCATAGTCACTAGTCTTAGTAATCACCACTAGTGTTCACAGCTGGCAGCTTGCTTGCACAGTCACTAGTCTTAGTAACCATCACTAGTGTTCACAGCTGGCAGCTTGTTTGCACAGTCACTAGTCTTAGTAACCATCACTAGTGTTCACAGCTGGCAGCTTGCTTGCACAGTCACTAGTCTTAGTAACCATCACTAGTGTTTACAGCTGGCAGCTTGCTTGCACAGTCACTAGTCTTAGTAACCATCACTAGTGTTCACAGCTGGCAGCTTGCTTGCACAGTCACTAGTCTTAGTAACCATCACTAGTGTTCACAGCTGGCAGCTTGCTTGCACAGTCACTATTCTTAGTAACCATCACTAGTGTTCACAGCTGGCAGCTTGCTTGCACAGTCACTAGTCTTAGTAACCATCACTAGTGTTCACAGCTGGCAGCTTGCTTGCACAGTCACTAGTCTTAGTAACCATCACTAGTGTTCACAGCTGGCAGCTTGCTTGCACAGTCACTAGTCTTAGTAACCATCACTAGTTTTCATAGCTGGCAGCTTGCTTGCACAGTCACTAGTCTTAGTAACCATCACTAGTGTTCACAGCTGGCAGCTTGCTTGCACAGTCACTAGTCTTAGAAACCATCACAAGTGTTCACAGCTAGCAGCTTGCTTGCACAGTCACTAGTCTTAGAAACCATCACAAGTGTTCACAGCTAGCAGCTTGCTTGCACAGTCACTAGTCTTAGTAACCATCACTAGTGTTCACAGCTAGCAGCTTGCTTGCACAGTCACTAGTCTTAGTAACCATCACTAGTGTTCACAGCTAGCAGCTTGCTTGCACAGTCACTAGTCTTAGTAACCATCACTAGTGTTCACAGCTAGCAGCTTGCTTGCACAGTCACTAGTCTTAGTAACCATCACTAGTGTTCACAGCTAGCAGCTTGCTTGCACAGTCACTAGTCTTCACAGCTGGCAGCTTGCTTGCACAGTCACTAGTCTTAGTAACCATCACTAGTGTTCACAGCTGGCAGCTTGCTTGCACAGTCACTAGTCTTAGTAACCATCACTAGTGTTCACAGCTAGCAGCTTGCTTGCACAGTCACTAGTCTTAGTAATCACCACTAGTGTTCACAGCTAGCAGCTTGCTTGCACAGTCACTAGTCTTAGTAACCATCACTAGTGTTCACAGCTAGCAGCTTGCTTGCACAGTCACTAGTCTTAGTAACCATCACTAGTGTTCACAGCTAGCAGCTTGCTTGCACAGTCACTAGTCTTAGTAACCATCACTAGTGTTCACATCTAGCAGCTTGCTTGCACAGTCACTAGTCTTGGTAACCATCACTAGTGTTCACAGCTAGCAGCTTGCTTGCACAGTCACTAGTCTTGGTAACCATCACTAGTGTTCACAGCTAGCAGCTTGCTTGCACAGTCACTAGCCTTAGTAACCATCACTAGTGTTCACAGCTAGCAGCTTGCTTGCACAGTCACTAGTCTTAGTAACCATCACTAGTGTTCACAGCTAGCAGCTTGCTTGCACAGTCACTAGTATTGCTTAACCGACTCTTGTTTTACACACAATTAACGTAGACATTGCGTTGTTCCTTGGGACCACCTCACACCATCCCACGGATCACCTCACACCGTCCCACGGATCACCTCACACCGTCCCACGGATCACCTCACACCTTCCCACGGATCACCTCACACCGTCCCACGGATCACCTCACACCGTCCCACGGATCACCTCACACCATCCCACGAATCACCTCACTCCATCCCACGGATCACCTCACACCGTCCCACGGATCACCTCACACCGTCCCACGGATCACCTCACACCGTCCCACAGATCACCTCACACCATCCCACGGATCACCTCACACCGTCACCCGGATCACCTCACACCGTCCCACAGATCACCTAACACTGTCCCACGGATCACCTCACACCATCCCATGGATCACCTCACACCGTCCCACGGATCACCTCACACCATCCCCCGGATCACCTCACACCGTCCCACAGATCACCTCACACCGTCCCACGGATCACCTCACACCATCCCACGGATCACCTCACACCGTCCCACAGATCACCTCACACCGTCCCACGGATCACCTCACACCATCCCACGGATCACCTCACACCGTCCCACGGATCACCTCTGGGTCACGGACCACAGTTTTGGAACTCCTGGTCTAGACTGAGATTGATGTATTCATTTGTAACAGTGTTGATATCGCATGGAAGAGCTTTAAATCAAAATTCCTATCTGTTCTTGAGATACTGGCACTATACAATTTGACTGAAAAAAGAACACAATGATGACTAGCGAAACACTTAACCTCATCAGTTAAACAAATAAGTATCTAAGTAAATTTAGGAAGTAAAAAATCAATTTGCCTACAAGCTGTTTGTTTTTCTTGGAATTTTTTATATATATTTTGTATGTGTTTAATATCCTTGGTATTACTATAATTATGTATGACATTGTTTATCATTTGTTATGCTTGTATATAATATTACTGAATAAATTTAATCAATTAATCCCCTACAATGTTTCCAATAACAAACCATCATGTTGAAAATTTAATTGCATGCCCCTCTAAATTTAATTAATTGAAGTTGTTTGCATTGAAGTTGCATTCCGAGTTAAATCAGCTTTTCTAACTGTTTTAAAAAAGTGTACATACAGCATATTTCCTTATTTGACCATATTTACTACCATATATATATATATATATATATATATATGCCATATCTTGGCATAAATTTGATGTTATACGATAAATTATGCTTAAATTGCAAAATCACTGGTCACAATGCCCGACCAGAGGAATAATAAATGTATGACACAGATATAATTTTTGGTCTTTTGCAGTTTTATTTTAAAATTGCACATTATGTGAAAAGAGTTTATTTGGTGTTAAGGTAAGTGATATATAGTATATTGGGCATGTTGATTCACTGGTAATTTGTATATTTGAAATAGTCAACTGTGTTGACGTTCCATGAGTTCCCAAAGAGAAATACAGGATGAGTTATGTATGAGTAACAAAGTGCTGTTCCATACCTGTAGCAGGGTTGGTTACTGTATGTCTGTCTTGTTTCCCTTCATTCACTGTCCATTGGCCATTGATGAAATGGTTCAATGCACTTCCATGATCACGCAGCCATGACTACAAAAGAAGAACCCTCCAGAAAAGAAAACTTTGTAAACAAGATTAAAGCAATTCTTTGATAATTGTAATCTCTTTATTATGTACACAGTTATTCATTAATCCTGCTAATTCATGTAATTCTATGCATTTGGTTTATTAGAATTACGTTTTATTAATAAGAAATGACGGTGAAAATATATTGGTAAAATAACTCCGTGTACGCGCAGTTTCCACTACATGCCAGCATTCATGATCCATATAAGGCAAGCTCATGAATATTCCGTAACGTCCATCTGACTTTGGTTACCTCTGCTGAGTTTTATGGAACAAGAAGAACATCCAGCTGGTGTTTATGTCACGGATTCAACAATGAAAAGAAGGAATAGAGAAAGGGACAATCTGTGGAATAAATGGCGAGCGAATATAGCGGCAGACCATATCAGAAGGATTGATTTAAAAGTGTGCTTCACTGAGCAAGCAGGCAGACTTATAATCAGGTTGCATAATCAATCATCCACATGGCAACAAGCTCAAAATGATTCGTGTAAACACAATTATTTATCAGCTATTTTGTGCATAGAAGACAACAATTATGCATAAAATGCAATCCATAAATGGCAGAGAATGTACTTATAGGAGAATATCACATTTTTGATACAGTACATCTCAAATGTAAATGTATTATTAGCTGACAAATTACAATGTAGTGCTTTTAGTTTAAATTGACAAAATGGCAACATTTTAAAGGGGTGTTACTATCATTTATCCAGAACAGGTAATGCAAATTATGTCTATGACATCACACTGCATGTTGAATTACCACTACCCTGTATTATATATAGAATGCTTAGGTAAATATTTTGAAATTACAAATGCATGAAATATAATTACTATAACTATTTAAAGAAAAGCTTAGAATATATCCATGATAAGCTAGTATGTCAAATACTTCCACATCAATGTGTATGTCAATGAATGTAGTGATGTCTATTTAAAATAAAATATTATATAACATGTTATTATTACACGTGTATACTGTATAGTGTTATTATGTATATTTATTTATTTATTACATGATATAACGTTGCGTAAATTGGCAAATGCACCTCGGCAACTCATAAAAATACTGCAATTCTATTCCATTGTTCACAGTGGCACCAGTTAGTTCCTGTGATTTAAAAATATAAATGTGACACTGTGTATTTGCATTGGGTGCAGAAAGCCATTGTCTATGACAACATTTTTAATGGAGACAGTGTACTATTATTTTTCATTTTCAAATTCAAGCAAACTTTACTAAAAGTGATTAACTTTCTCGAAACACACAAATTAATTTCATTAATTAACTTTTCTGGAAAAGGTTAATTCTATGTCACTTAACTTTCAATTAACTCTGTTTTTCCAGTGTTATTTGATGCAGTCCTGTGATGGTCAATCATAGCCTACAGTTAGGAGTTAAACACTAGAGCTCTATAACTATCTTTGGTGAGCATAGTGGATGCACTAGACAGTGACCCAACTTCATCAAAGAAAGCAATTAGTTAGCACCAGGCAGGTGACTGAACAGTGTTGGTGTCCAGCCAGTATCAGACAGTAATTGAGGTGGATGAACTGTAAATGAAGCAGTGGGTGAATAGGTACTACAGAGTACTGAGAGGGTGACTTTTATGGATATTTAGTATCCATCTGATGGCATGCAGAACAGTGTATCTGGAGTCTGGGCAAAATCCAAAAGCATAAATGTGAAAAGTGAGCAAAATCCTGCAAGAGAGTATTTAACTTACGTTCTGAATTGGGCTTTCAAGTTTTAGAGACATACTTGTATGTACAATGCTTCATTAGCCTACTTGCTATGTTGCAAGAGGGGACACCAGTTAACCTCCTTATTAGATAGTGGCTTCTTGTGTTGTCCTGTATTAAAGTTAATTGTTAATTTAATTGGAATTAATTGGAGTTAACTGATTTTATTTGAATTAAAGTTAATTGTTAATTTAATTTAGTTAAACCATTGTTGAGTTAATGGTAATTTCATTAATCAAGTAAATTGCATCATGTATGTTATGAAAAATCTTGAAATAATTTGAACAATTTATTTTTTATTTTTTTATAAATACTGTTAATCCCAAACACATACGATATACTATGTCTATAGTAACAAAATCGGCACTTGTGTAGAATCCGGTCCCACCTCGATTTCACTGTTATAACTTGAGTTTTGCCTAACTTTGATACATCAGAGCGTTAGTTCCGTCATTCAACATCATCCCAGGCATATCTATATTACGAAAATATTGTGTCTTAGCGCACTTTTGAAGCCCAAATTGTGACCCGGTTTGCACTACTCTGCACCGCTGCGGTCGTGCGTTACCGCATCGCGATCGTAAAATGAGCGATATATCGGCGTATGCAAACCGGGGCGTTATTTATGCCTCAAAACTGCGCTAACACGCAATATTCGTAAACGTAAATTTGCCTGGGATAATGCTGAATAATTGAACTAACGCACTGAAGTATCAAAGTTAGGCAAAACTCAAATTATAAAGGCAAAATCGAGGTGGGTCCAGATTCTACACAACTTCACAAGTGCCGCAAAATCTTCAAAAAGAAAATTACGTTGAAACATGAATGTAAATTATGTAAGTACATTCTGAAAATGAATACAATGCATTCGAACCCAAGGAATCTAGTTAGACCTATTCTATTGTACAACGCTCGGCGTTAATAAAACATTATACGGTACTGTGTTTACATAATCCTAGATCGCGATCACGTTTATGATCTAAGGTGTTTAACATGATATTCAATTCCTTACCTCAGCAACACTGCACCCTTCTAGTATGGGTGCATATGACATATCCTTGAAGATACGAGCGATGTCTTTCTCTGTGGAATCCGTAGCTTTGTTGTCGCACATCTTAGCTGCAGGCGACCTCGCTAGACTTGCTCTTTGACCTGTTCGCAGTGGCTGCAGCATCCTCCTAAACTCCGCAGCGCCTCTATCGTCTGACACGAACAGCGGCAACAAATCGGGTTACATCGGTGGATGTCCGCTTGCGCTATATTGTACTCACTTGACATGGCATCTGTTTTTTCTCAAAAAGTTGCATTATGAGATCATCATCATCACCATCATCATCAACATCATCAAGTGTTCCGTGGTTGGGCCTCAGCATGTCGTTTCCAAATCTGCCTGTCTTGCGCTATCCTCTGCCAGATGGTGCCCTTCCAGTAGGTACTCGTCTAGTTTTTCTCGCCACCGTCTCGCCGGCCGGTCTTCCTCTAGATCGTTTCCCATCGTAAGGTATCCAGGTTGTGACAGGGGATGTCCATCGGTTATCTCGTAGTCTGCTGATGTGCCCTGCCCAAGTCCACTTCTGTATTCTGATTTGTTTTATCATGTCTATGACTTTTGTCTTATCTCTTACCAAGATGTTGGTGTTTCTCTCCCGATATGTGATGTTTAACATACTTCTTTCCATCTTTGTTTGTGCGGCTGCTAGCTTCC